>CM049320.1:52541069-53741069 GCA_026874595.1 Sipunculus nudus
TTTGTCACATATATTGTACCCATTTTAGGGCTTATGGCCAGGGGCGTTGCATGGTCTCAGACTCCGAAGTGATATTTTTGAAGCATTTAGAAAATAGTCCTGTACTGGCCTTTAAATTGGAACGCTAGGTTTGAGTGAATGAACATGTATTAGAGACGTTAGAATGGAAATAGAAGCTGGTAAAAGCTACAAGAGTTTAATGGCTTCGCTGAATAGAAAAAATTCAGTTAAATCGACCTAATCACCCATCTGACCTTTATAAACTAAAGGTGATCCCTCGGCGCTTTTGTCAAAAAGGCCAGAAAACGTTGAAATCACCGCATACAGGCTGTTTGTTTTGTTTATATCAACGTGTTTTCGAATCCCCAGACAAAGTCGGGATACTTTGGTTTCACGACGGTCCCGCCCCCGCCGCCGCCGCCGCAGAAAAACCTTGTGAGCGGGATAACTCAAAAAATATTTCACAGATCTTTTTCAAACTTTACATTTGTATAGATATAGGTAAGGGGACGAAGCCTATTTAAAATGGGGTCATGACCTTTGCTAGGAGAGTGACCTTGACCTTGAATAGGTCCATTTTTGCTGAAAATAACACAAATTATTAAATACCTCAAGTAAGCTTGCATGGACTGGTCCAAAAATCAAGGTGACCGAAGATCTTGGATAGCCTTGTGATATACCGGAAACTGGTGGCGCCACCTATGATACTTTTCTTGTTTTTACGCCCTTTAATACCCCCATAATTGCCACTTGACAGTACTGTAAGCATTATAAGTCAAAAACTAATGGACAGATTTCTTTCATAAAATGCACATGTAGAGAGATGGGTTATGGGATGAGGTCTATCTACATTTGGGTCATGACCTTTACCATGAGAGTGGCCTTGACCTTTAATGTGTCCATATTTGGTGAAATCACACACCTCTTATGATATCTCCAGTGTTGATAGCCATATGGATTTCAAACGTGACTTATGTATGGCCCATCACTAAAGTAAGAACCCTATAGGTTCTAGGGTCATGAGGTCAAAGGTCAAGGTCACTGGACTCGCATCTTAAAAGATACTGTGGATGCATTTTAAGCCAAACTTTCATCCCAGGTCTTCCATCTTGAATATATAGCTCACTTGCCAGTAGTGGATGATCCATATCAATTTTGGGGTCACAAGGTCAAAGGTCAAGGCCACAGGAGCCATCTGTCAAAAAATTAGTTTCTGGATGATAATTCCTGTTTTTATTGTTGTATTGATTTCAAACTTGACTTGTATATGTCCCATTAAAAGGGCAAGACTCCAATTGATTTTGGGGTCATGAGGTCAAAGGTCAAGGTCACAGGACACATCTTTAAAAAGATTGTGGATGCATTTTCAGCCAAACATTTCATATCAGACCTTTCATCTTGCACATATAGTTCATCTGCCAATAGAGGAAGACCCCTATCAATTTTGAGGTCACACGGTCAAAGGTGAAGGTCACAGGAGCCATCTGTCCAAAAATTAGTTTCTGGATGATAAATCCTGCTTTTATTGATGTATGGATTTCAAACTTGACTTGTATATGTCCCATTAAAAGGGCAAGACTCCAATTGATTTTGGGGTCATGAGGTCAAAGGTCAAGGTCACAGGCCACATCTTTAAAAAGATTGTGGATGCATTTTCAGCCAAACATTTCATCTCAGACCTTTCATCTTGCACATATAGTTCATCTGCCAATAGAGGAAGACCCCTATCAATTTTGAGGTCACACTGTCAAAGGTGAAGGTCACAGGAGCCATCTGTCCAAAAATTAGTTTCTGGATGATAAATCCTGCTTTTATTGATGTATGGATTTCAAACTTGACTTGTATATGTCCCATTGGAAAAGCCAGACCCGAATTGATTTTGGGGTCATGAGGTCAAAGGTCAAGGTCACAGGACACATCTTTAAAAAGATGTGGATGCATTTTCAGCCAAACATTTCACCTCAGATCTTTCATCTTGCACATATAGTTCACCTGCCAAGAGAGGAAAAACCCTATCAATTTTGAGGTCACAAGGTCAAAGGTGAAGGTCACAGGAGCCATCTGTCCAAAATTAGTTTCTGGATGATAATTCCTGCTTTTATTGATGTATAGATTTCAAAATTGTATATGTTCCATTGGAAAAGCAAGACCCGAATTGATTTTGGAGTCATGAGGTCAAAGGTTAAGGTCACAGGACACATCTTTAAAAAAATTTGTGGATTGATAGATGGAAGAAACAATAATTGCTTCCCAAGTGTCAGTATATGCTGCTAAAAATGGGGGCCTATTCTTTAAGGGGGGGGGGGGGGCGTATTATGTCTGGGGATACTCTGGCACCTGTGGTGCCAAGAAATGTCTAGTTGTTACTAGGTATTGTAACTAGAAAGTACAGCACCAGCTGGCGCCATCTGGTGATTGGGGCACAATCTTTTGGGTATCATTTTCTGAATGAGAGTGACGCGTGGAGCAGATGATACATCTTTCCCATGAGCATGCGCAGTGCGGGTTATGGTCGTCTACTGTATCCGTTTCAAATGCGCCAGGATAGTGGGTTTCATTGACTGAAATCCGATGGGACCAGGCACTCCCTGCATTTATTTTACCTTTATATGAAATTAGCTTCTCTATAAATAAACAATACTTTATGTTCAAATTATATCGAAATATTCTGTTAAAACCGTTCTTTGATTAAGAAGAGCAAACAGCAAACTTTCGTTTTGATTTTTATTTTTAATTTCCACTGTAGATTATAATACATAAAATATGTAGGCCGGTCATTTCATTCTAGACACCTTGAATTAAAAAAATAAAACTCAAAGATAAAGGGCTTGGAATATATTCCGCTTTATTTATGCAACTGTTTGCATCATCTGTTATAACATGTATATTACAATAAAATACATTTCTATAGTTGACTCGCTTATTCTCATAGATGATCTTATGGTCTGCTTCCGTTGTTCGACGATGAGTACACGATTAAAACATTTTTCATTAAACAGGTTGGTCAACTGGTGTTCAGACAAAATTAGAGCTCCAGATTTATGTCCAAGTAGTGCAGTTTTAAACAGTTTGCTTCTTAGGAAAGGAAGTGTCTCAATAAGATGAAATACATGTTTATGTTTGCAAAAATGGAATATACGAGAATATAGATCCATGTACACAGATTGGAGTCCTCTAATTTCTGTAATAAAGTATTCAGATAAGAAATTCTGATGATTACTTTTTGTTTATTTCTTGGGTACTTTTGAATTCAGGTGTCTTCTCCATGGTTTTGTGTTGTTTAATCTGCAGTACATAAGGGAGTGTATTATTTCCGACCGTCTCCCGATTTTACTACTGTCAGATATCAGTTCTTCTGTTATGCACGTAATTTTGTCTGCAAATGAATATTCCAAGGTTCACTTAGCCCACGCATGCACGCTTGTTCGATAACGTTGGCATATACATTCAATGGTTGCCTCGCGACTGTATGTTCCTTAAGAATTTACATATTCCATTTAGAAGGGCGAGATAATTATAAGAATATGATATCCACAACTGATATTGCCTCATACATTTGACCTTAATTGAAGCACCACCTCTCGGGCATTAATCATCTGTTCTCTTTGGTCGAGACCATTATTTATATCTTCAACAACTCCCCACAAGGCTCCGAAGTTGAACTGACTGTTCTTTCTCCAGGCCACCTTCAAACACTCCATTAAATCAGCACGCAAGTCTAGAGGGTTTACTTCTAGGTTCAACCAGTCGACAATCAGGGATACTCCTATATTTACTGTCGTTTCGTCAAAGAAACATAATTCCTGAATATCAGGTAAGGTTACAGCATCTTCAGAACCAGGGCATATAATTCTTTTACTTGTTTGTCCATTACTGCTGGGGACATTTTTCAAAGTATACAGTGGCAGTCCGTCAAACTTGAGCACTATACCTATGTGGTGAGGCTCAGTTTCTCTGTAAACCGACCACTGAAAACGCTCACTCCTCTCAATAACGTTAAGAATCCCATCAAATGTGTACATTGTACTGCTGATATTCTGAAAACAAGGAAAACAAAGAATACACATGAGGTGTCTCTCTCTCTCTTTCTTTTTCAATCAATCAATCGATTCTATTGCTGTTTAATGATTTTAAGATAACGAAAAGATAAGTTGTTACAACAATGTTAATGCAGGGACATTTCAAAAATATAAATTGATAATCCTCTTTCAAAATGTAACTTTATAACCATCTTCCACATATGCACAAAATATGTTTATGCTCCTGAAAGGTAATGACACTTTACCTGAATTTTCAACAGTTCTGTTAGAATAGCTTCCTCCTTCTGACACTCTTCTTCCAAATCCTTGGTCAGACGTCGAATTACATTCCCGACTGAGTTACTCGGGTCCTCCGTCAACGAACTGTGTAACTGATTTCCGAGTTCATACACTGAAGGTAATACTTGTAAAGTGCAGGATATACCCTTCCATATCAATGAAATATCCCCCTCCCTGTGTCCTGGTTTTTGCTTATGCTGACCAAGTCTCTTTACGGGTTTCCGTTTTGTTCCTGCTCTACGAAGCAATCCATGTAACTCTTTGCCAAACGCTGGTAAACATTGCATAGCAATAAGGCGAAGATCCGAGCTCTCTTTCTTTCTTAAAAGGATTCCGAGCTGGTTCTTTCTTAAGCTTTTACCAACATATTTATTCTCAGTTATTCTTGATTTCATCGATACGAAAAGATCAAGGGACTGTTGTTCATCAATCTCATTCAAGATTTTTGAAACTTTCCTGAGAAACTGAGCGTACTGTTTCTTTAATCGTATGAGAGATTTGGTACGTTTCTCGTCTTTTTCAAATTCTTCCTTGAATTCTTTCCTGTTTATAGACTCCTTAACGCATTTCTCAACTTTTCCCATCCACTGGGCAGCTTTTGACATAGACTTACCCACCTGCTTCTTTGTACTTCCGTTTTCGAAGAAAACTGCCAGGATTGCACCCACGATCGCAACAATATTCTTCACAATCCTTGTTGCGATACTGATTTTGGACCGACGGTCTATATCATTTGCCATAGTTTTCAGAAGATGAATAACGTTTGTTCGGCCTCGAATCCAGTCCGTCATTTGTTCAATGAGATTTTGTCTAATTCCTTCAAACTGCATAATAATCTGTATAAATTGGAGAAATGAAGTAAAAATCAATGATCCATCATGCAAATATGAATATGAATAAAAGTAAGGCAGGGTCTATGCAAACAATTGATTCAAACTGGCGAGAGACATTATCATATGATAGTTTTATAAAAGAAATATTACCTAAGATCAACTAATAGCAAATATGAACAAGGAAAATTAATTTCATAAATAAATAATAACTCACAGGGTAATTAATGTAGATCATGTAAAAACATTTTAGATAAAGAACGCTACATTTGAATATGTTCATAATGCTTGCTTGTGCAGTGTATTATTTATACGTAGTCATAAAATTGTACTTAACAAACGACAACATACTGCAGAAGATTAGTATGTTAATTCAAGAATATGAATAATTTGACTACCTCCGAAGCCATGGTGTACTGCAAATTGCCAGAAAGTTTCCAGGAGAACCACAAGCTACCACTACCGAATCCTGAACCCCCCTGGAAGTAAATTCAGCAATAACTCCAAAATTATTTACTTTGTTTTTCATAGAGATAACCTCTTCAATTTTAATGGAGAAATAATTATATAAATTAAATGGTTAACATTAAGTATGTATATATATGTATATATATATATTATATATATATATACATATATATATATATATATATATATATATATATATATCCATTAGATTTTGTTATCGGACGACATGAAGTCGCAGTGGCACAGGCCCAATCTGAGTTAAACGTTATTTACTTTAATGGATTTTACATCTAGTTATAATAACTAATACAAGCCCCTCTCGATGGAGAAGTAGACGGTAGTCTCTGGAGTTCGAGGAACTCGGAGAACCCGGAGTAAACCATTGACCTTGGACGGGCAACTACAACTCTCTCTCACAGCTACACCGGGGATTGAACCCGGTTCGCTAGCAGAGAGAGCCGAGCATTTTATCATTCGACCGTCTAGGTCCCTGTTTATACTCTGGGTTTAACCAGGCCTGGTCCATACAGCACATGCATGATTCAACACATTCATCGGTCGCAAAAGTCCAAATGGAGAAGGGTCCGCCATATTCATAACAACACGCACAGTAGGAATATACATTATTTATTTTGCCGTTACACATATTTCAGACCATGCATATGTGATTCTTTTAAGTTTTAAGTGCAGGGTCAAGAAACCAGTACGAACGTTTGTCATTTGAATCAGCTGAAAATTATGGTTGTGTCAGAATTGACGATTCAAACTTCCATTTCTTACTTCCTTTTATCCAGTTTAATACATGTTTGTTTGTAGAACAAACACTCCCGGTGACAATTCCTATGGTTATGAACTTATATTTACAAAATCTATTCATATTTATAACATGATCAATAATCATCGAAAACAGAAGCAATCAGCGCGAATATTATACGGGTCTCATGCATAGGCGCATATTGGTGCATGGGGGGTAGGGGTACATCCCAACCCACTAAGCTCCACAAGCAGCGGTTACGCTTTGCTCAAATATTCACTCCACTAACCGCTGCACGAAACCACGGTTTTCAGTCAGGTTTTGCCACCAGACGATGGTGTCTCTGTGGAATGCCCTCCTGCGTAATATTAACCACCCCCGTCGGAATACACAGGATGGAATCGTTACCTTTCAGGACCGTTTCTGAATTAACTTGCTGGTGTGGCCTGAGGTCAGTTAATTATCCCCTACAGTTTGCAAATATCCTCTCTTGCTGTGCCGCCAATCAGATTTCATTTTACGAGCTATGCATGGGCGCAGTCATCGTTGTTTACGCGATGAGCCAATCGGATTTTACCTTATCCAGCGTCAAAATGCTGGGTGATTGGCAGCTTGCCATACCTAAAGAATCCTTTCATTTTTCACAGCGTGTGAGTGGAAATCCTGCGCTGTTTTCAGGGCGTAACCATCCCCCCCCCCCCCCCACCTTTTTTAACCAGGGTGCATACCATATTATATCCCCGCTACAATTTCCAATTTGCCTCTTGCCCGTTTGATTGATAATCAACGGAAATACATGGTTTTGAATAGTATAAGGTGAGATAGATGTGCATAGCTAGAAAATTAATTTCTGGCGGACATAGTTATCTGGGCTAACAAGTCTGACTTCCTGAGCAAGGGTCTCCTGTAACCTACTTAATCTTTTCTACATGAATTTTAGATATTTTTAATAAACAATTGGAATTCAATAAACGTTTACGCAAGCCTAAGTGCTTTGTTTGATATCAAAGAAACATCAGTGTGGTCTAAAATATCAGATAAGCCTTAAATAACCATAATATAGCCCCAGATCGATTCTATCTTGAATTATGATATATCATTTTTGTCTTCTGAGGTGTTGATACTATGGTAGTGTAGCGGAGGCGGATCCAGGATTTAGGGAAGGGGCCGGGGTCCAACCAAGGATGACTAATGACAAAGCCTAAAAAAGGTGCCCAGGACCAAAAAAAAAAAAAGGGGGGGGGATCCAGGCCGAAAACATTGGTCTTAAACCCTAAAGAAAAAGGTTCCAGCGCCAAAGAGAGAGAGAGAGAGAGAGAGAGAGAGAGAGAGAGAGAGAGAGAGAGAGAGAAGGGGGGGGGGGCTCGATCTACTTCTGTGAAGTTCATTCATAACAAAAGTGAACTGAGACAAGTAATGCGTACCCTCAGTAGCTGGACATCTCCGAGCATTTATCAGATAATAAATACGTATGCACACATTATTCATAAACTAACAAAAGACGGGGTGATATCCGACCAAATTGCCGTCATGTGTCCAGTTCTTTAAATAACTACTTGCAGCTGTAGATCGAGTCTATTGCTGTACAAATAAACCCAATGGTCACGAAATTCGCTAATATGCTTACACTGCCCAAAGGTGCTGGTAAACTGTTTAGATTTAAAATGTATGCTTTTGATATATGATTCATTGGGAAATTATTTGGAAGGCGCCTACACTGTCTATATATATATATGAGTATTTGATCTTGACAAAACTCAAAATTAAAATGTTAGATAAACAAAAGTTTTGAATAGCTACTTATCTTCGGACAAATACTGTAGTTAAATCATGGCTGTGTAAAGGATTATACTAACACGAGTTATATAAGGGTCGTTATAAGGCCTTGCACTTGCACGGTTAGGCATTTTTCATTTTGTACCAGTCCGTTGGAAAGGTGGACTAGTTGCTGATCAGCAGTAACACACAGGACACAAAAACGGAATATTTAAGGTGGTGTTCCACCGAATCCTTATATTTCCTTTATTCTGCCCGGCATATAGGCCCTTATCTCCTATATTTTCCTGGCTTTTCCACTGTTTCTGATATAACCGTGTTACTATTGAAAACATTTAGTTCATTTTGCATGAAAGTGTGCATGTAGGATGGTATGTAAGATCGTACAGTGAATTGTGAATGAAAGTTTGATATGAATGTAGGATACATATTTAGCAGAAAGGCACATTTTTTCTGCGGGAAAGCAATTCTGTATAAAATTTCAAAGAATTACGACCACTGATATTTATGTGTATATATATATATACATTAGAGAATATTGCGTACCAGTATCCTTTATATATCATTATATATCTTTTTGTGTGACAGTATGTGTCAGTGTGTAGTAGTGTGTGTGTGGCTGTGTGTGTGCGTGTAAGTGGGCATTTGTCTCATATAAGAGAGCTCCTATGACGGCAAACACATATCGGCGTTACATATATTGTCAATTACAGGACAGACACCATCAAATATACATACATGCTAACAGTTATCAAGGGAAACTCCCCTTGGACTCACCTTTTATGTAGTCATTTGTGTATGAACCTTTATCCGTTATTCCATGATTCCAATCCTAAAGTTTTGTTTGCATTGTAATAGCACAGTCTTTCCAAATCCCAGAAATATATAATTTTTCGGGTTTAACACTAACTGCTGTGAATTCGTCTTGTGTATGGGCAGACATTTGTTTTATTGATCACTTAATGGGAGACTTTTGTTATCATCATGCCGTATAATCAAGAGAGGTTCTTCACTGGCTCCTGGTCAGAGTTCAATTATTTAGGGCCTGCTTTGAATCACAATTTTCGGTAATTAATCAAAGATAAAATAATGGCGATTAGATACGGTACCCTTTGTATCGGCTATCTCGAATATATATATAAATATATATATATATAAATATATATATATAAATATATAAATATATCAATATATATTTATTGTGAATACCTACGGTACCAAAGGCGTATCTTTAGGACCAAATACTCCACTCTCGTGATGTGACATCAGATAACAATAATAAATACCTGTTCTACAAGAAACGTCTGCACCATAACACACTGCCCAAAGGTGCTGGTAAACTGTTTAGATTTAAAATGTATGCTTTTGATATATGATTCATTTGGAAATTATTTGGAAGGCGCCTACACTGTCTATATATATATATATGAGTATTTGAACTTGACAAAACTCAAAATTAAAATGTTAGATAAACAAAAGTTTTGAATAGCTACTTCTCTTCGGACAAATACTGTAGTTAAATCATGGCTGTGTAAAGGATTATACTAACACGAGTTATATAAGGGTCGTTATAAGGCCTTGCACTTGCACGGTTAGGCATTTTTCATTTTGTACCAGTCCGTTGGAGAGGTGGACTAGTTGCTGATCAGCAGTAACACACAGGACACAAAAACGGAATATTTAAGGTGGTGTTCCACCGAATCCTTATATTTCCTTTATTCTGCCCGGCATATAGGCCCTTATCTCCTATATTTTCCTGGCTTTTCCACTGTTTCTGATATAACCGTGTTACTATTGAAAACATTTAGTTCATTTTGCATGAAAGTGTGCATGTAGGATGGTATGTAAGATCGTACAGTGAATTGTGAATGAAAGTTTGATATGAATGTAGGATACATATTTAGCAGAAAGGCACATTTTTTCTGCGGGAAAGCAATTCTGTATAAAATTTCAAAGAATTACGACCACTGATATACATATGTATATATATATATATACATTAGAGAATATTGCGTACCAGTATCCTTTATATATCATTATATATCTTTTTGTGTGACAGCATGTGTCAGTGTGTAGTAGTGTGTGTGTGGCTGTGTGTGTGCGTGTAAGTAGTCATTTGTCTCATATAAGAGAGCTCCTATGACGGCAAACACATATCGGCGTTACATATATTGTCAATTACAGGACAGACACCATCAAATATACATACATGCTAACAGTTATCAAGGGAAACTCCCCTTGGACTCACCTTTTATGTAGTCATTTGTGTATGAACCTTTATCCGTTATTCCATGATTCCAATCCTAAAGTTTTGTTTGCATTGTAATAGCACAGTCTTTCCAAATCCCAGAAATATATAATTCTTCGGGTTTAACACTAACTGCTGTGAATTCGTCTTGTGTATGGGCAGACATTTGTTTTATTGATCACTTAATGGGAGACTTTTGTTATCATCATGCCGTATAATCAAGAGAGGTCCTTCACTGGCTCCTGGTCAGAGTTCAATTATTTAGGGCCTGCTTTGAATCACAATTTTCGGTAATTAATCAAAGATAAAATAATGGCGATTAGATACGGTACCCTTTGTATCGGCTATCTCGAATATATATATAAATATATATATATATATATAAATATATAAATATATTAATATATTTTTATTGTGAATACCTGCGGTACCAAAGGCGTATCTTTAGGACCAAATACTCCACTCTCGTGATGTGACATCAGATAACAATAATAAATACCTGTTCTACAAGAAACGTCTGCACCATAACACACAATTATTGCTTGATACATTAATTTCCCAAGGAAAGAGGGGATAAATTGAGGCCTGTCGTCTTGTTACAGAAACACATGTGAGGAAAGAAAGAAGCCAGAAATAAAACATTTTTTTTTATTCTTATATTTAATTTATTTCCTTATATTCATTCAGGGGAGCTGCGTTTTGGGCTAATAGTCAACAAATACGGTATCTTTTAAATATATATATATATATGTGTGTGTGTGTGTGTGGCTTATCAAGTTCGTTATTTTACCGTCAGATGGCGGCAGATTTGGTTTACGGCAAGGATGGTTTAAAGCTTTCATGCATTCAGTACGGTCCACTGAATCGTATTGTAAGAGTGGGTATAGATTGATAGGCCTGTACTTTGATATATTTCCACATATTATGACTGTGACAGTCAAATAACATAGAGGTTATTGAGAAATCATTTCATGAGAGACCATAATCGTCTTTATGAAATTCAAGATATTGTGCCAGGCTTGAAGTATATAAACTTACATTGATTTAGCATATATCACGTTGGGGTGGTGCAGGGTACAGAACAAATGTAAATGAAATATGTATCTGATATTAAAACAGATAATAAGGCACTCGAAATTTGTAAAATAAGCATGATATATATCAGACAACTTATCTTTCGAACCTAACCTTGTTACTGAAAATATATATACATGCACACGCAAATTTTACCTTTTAAACTAGACTTTTAATCCCGTGTCTAAATAAAGCATACTAGTTATAAAGTTAAGCATACAGTTAACCTTACGTTATAGATCTCATGTATGTTGAAGACAGAATTATCGTTGCTAAACCGCCACTTGTTAAAGTTTTAATTGCATGCTTGCCCGGCATGCAGAATGTGTATCTGGTAACCGAATCGTGACATGTAGTGTTTTTTTGCCGGTTCCGCATGGTATCCAGGGGCAACATATAGAAAACATGCATGCCGCCGTGCCCTTACGTATGAAGTTTCTTAACTGGTGTGAACACTCCAGTTAATTTGCATGTACTCAACAATTTCTGCAAAGAATTGTAATCAAGCAATAAAGGCTTGGAGTTGAGAACCCGAACAATTTGTTTAAGAAAACGGCGATATAAGCGCGCACAATTTGCTTAACAAAGCAGCGATATAAGCGAAGGTCATTTGGAACAACTGCAGTGTACAACAGCTGAGGACAGAAACGTATGTTACAAGAATTTGTCACATATATTATATACCTATTTTTACGGCTTAGGTCCAGGGGCGTTGTATGGTCTAGAGTCCGCAGTGATATTGTGGAAGCATTTAGAAAAACAGAGACGTTAGAAAGGGAGTAGGAGCTTGTGAAAGCTACACGAGTTTAATGGCTCAGAAGAATAGAAAGCTTAAACCACCCCAAACACCTATCTGACCTTTATAAACTAAAGGTAATCCCTTGGCGCTTTTATTAAAAAAAGGCCAGATGACGTGGATATAACCGTACACAGGCTGCTTGTTTTGTTTATATCAACGTGTTATTGTAAGTAGGTATTGTAACTAGAAAGTACAGCACCAGCAGGCGCCATCTGGTGATTGGAGCACAATCTTTGGGGTATTTTTTTTAATGAGAGTGACGCGGCGGAGCAGATAATACATCTTTCCCATGAGCATGCGCAGTGCGATTTATGATCGTCTGCTGTATCCGTGTCACATGCTCAGCATAATGGGTGCAGTTGACTAAAATCAGATGGGACCAGGCACTCCCTGCATTTAACCCATATATGAAATTAGCTTATCGAGAAATAAACAATAATTAGGGTCCCCGCTTGAAAAGCGGTGCCCTATAGTGATCACCGTGTAAGTCCGTCCTTTCGTCCAGCTGTCCTTCCGTCCGTCCGTCCTTTCGTCATTCCGCCAGTGACACTTTCTTTCGCGCGCATTAACTCAACAACAACATACTGCAGCTTTCCAGAATTTACAGGGATGATTGAAACCTATGACGGCTCCAGATCTATCGAATTACAGACTAGTCGGAATTCCAATATGGCCGCCACAGCCCAATCGCTGATTTTGTTTCACACGCAATAACTCAACAACATCATACTGCAGCTTTACCAAGTTCACAGGGATAACTGGTACCTATGATGGCTCGAGACCTTTCGAGTAACAGACTTGTCGGAATTCCAATATGGCCGCCATAGCCCAATCGCTGATTTTCTTTCGCGCGCGATAACTCAACAACAACCTACGGCAGCTTTACAAAATTCACGCGGATGGTTGGTAACTATGAGGGTTCCAGACCTTTTGAATTACAGACCTTTCGGAATTCCAAAATGGCTGCCACAGCCCATTCGCTTATTTTCTTTCGCAGGCGATATCTCAACAACAGCATACTGCAGCTTTTCCAAATTCACATGAATGATTGATCCCTATATGTGCACCACAGCTATTGAAGTACAGACCTGTCGGATTTCCAATATGGCCGCCACAGCCCATTCGCTGACTTTCTTTTGCGCGCTATTTCTCATCAACAACCTACTGCATCTTTCCCAATTTCATAGGGATCATTGATGCCTATGAGGGCTCAAGACCTATTGAATCACATACTTGCTCAAAATCAAATATGGCAAACAGACTACATTCAATGATATTATATTGCACATCATATTTCAGACATATCTTCTTTAATATCATTTGATCCAGTAGGATTTTTTCCCTCATGCATATAGATGAAAACCTGTTTCTGTCTGTCATATTTTAAAATATAACTTAATTTTTCATCACATATATGAACTAGTCCAGCAATAGCAGAAGTGCGGTGCCCTCTGAGGACCATTGTTCGACCACATCTAGTTTTTTATGTTTAATTAATCTGGAAACATTCTGTTAAAAAAGTTTGAAACAAACGGCAAATGTTCGTTATTTTTTCTTTTCAATTTCCACTGTAGATTATAATACATAACATGTTATGCCTGCAGTTTCATTCTAGACACCTTGAATTAAAAAAAAAAAAAAAAAAACTTCACAAAGTTAAAGGGCTAGGAATATTATTCCCTTTATTTATACAACTGTTTGCATCATCTGTTATAACATGAATATTACAACAAAGTACATTTATATAGTTGACTCGTTTATTCTCATAGATGATCTTTTGGTCTGCTTCTGTGGTTCAGCGATGAGTACACGATTAAAATATGTTTAATTAAACAGGTTGGTCAACTCGTGTTTACACAAAATTAGAGCTCCAGATTTATGTTTAAGTAGTGTGGTTTTAAACAATTTGCTTCTTAGGAAAAGACGTGTCTCAGTTAGATGAAATACATGTATATGTATGCAAAAGTGGAATTTACGAGAGTATAGATCGATGTTCACAGATTGGAGTCCTTTGATTTCTGTAACAAAGAAATTATGATGATTACATTTTTATTTCTTGGGTACTTTTGAATTCAGGTGTCTTCTCAATGATTTTGAGTTGCATTGCATAAGGGAGTTAATTATTTCCGACCTCCTCCCGATTTTATTATTGTCAGAAATCAGTTCTTCTGTAATTGCACGTAATTTTGTCTGAAAATGAATATGAATATTCCATGGTTCACTTAGCCCACAAAGGCATGCTTGTTCGAAAACTATGGCATATACCTTCAATTGTTGCCACGCGACTGTGTGTTCCTTAAGAATGTAGATATTCCATCTAGAAGGGCGAAGCACCACCTCTCGGGCATTAATCATCTGTTCTCCTTGGTCGAGACTATTCTGTCTCCAGACCACCTTTAAAAAGTTCATTAAATCAGCACTCAAGTCTAGAGGTTTTACTTCTAGGTTCAACCACTCAACAATGAGGAAAAACTCCTATATTTCCTGTCGTTTCGTCAAAGAAACATAATTGCTGAATATCAGTTAAGGTTACAGCATCTTCAGAACCGGGGCATATAATTCTTTTACTTGTTTGTCCATTACTGCCAGGAACATTTCAGGGCTCGGTCTGTCTTTAAACTGACAACTGTAAACGCTCACTTCTCTCAATTACGTTCAGAATCCCCTCAAATGTGTACACTGTACGGCTGATATTCTTAAAAGAAGATAAATAAGAGTACAAATTAGGTCTCTCTCTCCCTCCTTCACTCTCTCTTTCTAATTGATCGATCGATCGCTTCTATTGCCCACTGTATCATGATTTTGTAATAATGAAAAGCTTATATGCTACAACAATATTATTGCTGTGACAATTCAAACATATAAATTGATATTCCTTTTCCAAAAGGGAACTTTATAATCATGTCCAATATATATATGCACCTGCTAGGTAATGACACTTTACCTGATTTTTAACAGTTGTTTAAGCATAGCTACCTCTTAATAACGTTAAGAATCCCGTCAAATGTGTACATTGTACTGCTGATATTCTGAAAAAAGAAAAACAAAGAAAACACCTGAGGTCTCTCTCTCTCTCTCTCTCTCTCTCTCTCTTTAATCGATCGATCGATTTTATTGCTATCTGTTTAATGATTTTGAGATAACGAAAAGATAAGTTGTACAACAATATAAATGCTGAGACAATTAAAAAATATAAATATATATTAATTTTTCAAAATTAAACTTTATAATCATCATCCACATATGCCGAAAATATATGAAGGCATCTGAAAGGTAATGACACTTTACCTAAATTTCCAACAGTTTTGTGAAAAAAAGCTTCCTCGTACGGGCATTCCTCCTCTAAATCCTTGGTCAGACGTCGAATTACATTCCCGACTGAGCTGCTCGGGTCGTCCGGCAAAGGACTGTGTATCTGATTTCCGAGATCATAAACTGAAGGTAATACTTGTAAAGTGCAGGATATACCCTTCCATATCCATGAAATATCCCCCATGCCTGTGTCCTGATTTCTGCTTATATTGACCAAGTCTCTTTACGGGTTTCTGTTGTGTTCCTGCTCTACAAGGCAATCCATGTATCTCTTTGCCAAACGCTGGTAAACATTGCATAGCAATAAGGCGAAGATCCGAGGTATTTTTCTTTCTTAAAGGGATTCCGAATTGGTTCTTTCTTAAGCTTTTACCAACATATTTATTCTCGGTTATTCTTGATTTTATCGATACGAAAAGATAAAGGGACTGTAGTTCATCAATCTCATTCAAGATTTTTAAAACTTTCCTGAGAAACTGAGTGTACCGTTTCTTTAATCGGATGTGAGATTTGGTACGTTTCTCGTCTTTTTCTAATTCTTCTTTGAATTCATTCCTGTTTATAGACTCCTTAACGCATTTCTCAACTTTTCCCATCCACTGGGCAGCTTTTGACATAGACTTACCCACCTGCTTCTTTGTAGTTCCGTTTTCGAAGAAAACTGCCAGGATTGCACCCACGATCGCAACAATATTCTTCACAATCCTTGTCGCGATACTGATTTTGGAACGACGGTCTATATCATCTGCCATAGTTTTCAGAAGATGAATAACGTTTGTTCGGCCTCGAATCCAGTCCGTCATTTGTTCAATGAGATTTTGTCTAATTCCTTCAAACTGCATAATAATCTGTATAAATTGGAGAAATAAAGTAAAAATCAATGATCCATCATGCAAATATGAATATAAATAAAAGTAAGGCAGGGTCCATGCAAACAATTGATTCAAACTGGCGAGAGACATTATCATATGATAGTTTTAAAAAAGAGATATTACTTAAGATCAACTAATAGCAAATATGAACAAGGAAAATTAATTTCATAAATAAATAATAACTCACAGGGTAATTAATGTAGATCATGTAAAAACATTTTAGATAAAGAACGCTACATTTGAATATGTTCATAATGCTTGCTTGTGCAGTGTATTATTTATACGTAGTCATAAAATTGTACTTAACAAACGACAACATACTGCAGAAGATTAGTATGTTAATTCAAGAATATGAATAATTTGACTACCTCCGAAGCCATGGTGTACTGCAAATAGCCAGAAAGTTCCCAGGAGAACCACAAGCTACCACTACCGAATCCTGAACCCCCCTGGAAGTAAATTCAGCAATAACTCCAAAATTATTTACTTTGTTTTTCATAGAGATAACCTCTTCAATTTTAATGGAGGAATAATTATATAAATTAAATGGTTAACATTAAGTATGTATATATATGTATATATATATTATATATTATATATATATACATATATATATATATATATATATATATATATATATATATATATCCATTAGATTTTGTTATCGGACGACATGAAGTCGCAGTGGCACAGGCCCAATCTGAGTTAAACGTTATTTACTTTAATGGATTTTACATCTAGTTATAATAACTAATACAAGCCCCTCTCGATGGAGAAGTAGACGGTAGTCTCTGGAGTTCGAGGAACTCGGAGAACCCGGAGTAAACCATTGACCTTGGACGGGCAACTACAACTCTCTCTCACAGCTACGCCGGGGATTGAACCCGGTTCGCTAGCAGAGAGAGTCGAGCATTTTATCATTCGACCGTCTAGGTCCCTGTTTATACTCTGGGTTTAACCAGGCCTGGTCCATACAGCACATGCATGATTCAACACATTCATCGGTCGCAAAAGTCCAAATGGAGAAGGGTCCGCCATATTCATAACAACACGCACAGTAGGAATATACATTATTTATTTGCCGTTACACATATTTGAGACCATGCATATGTGATTCTTTTAAATTTTAAGTGCAAGGTCAAGAAACCAGTACGAACGTTTGCTATTTGAATCAGCTGAAAATTATGGTTGTGTCAGAATTGACGATTCAAACTTCCATTTCTTACTTCCTTTTATCCAGTTTAATACATGTTTGTTTGTAGAACAAACACTCCCGGTGACAATTCCTATGGTTATGAACTTATATTTACAAAATCTATTCATATTTATAACACGATCCATAATCATCGAAAACAGAAGCAATCAGCTTTTATCCAGTTTAATACATGTTTGTTTGTAGAACAAACACTCCCGGTGACAATTCCTATGGTTATGAACTTATATTTACAAAATCTATTCATATTTATAACACGATCCATAATCATCGAAAACAGAAGCAATCAGCTTTTATCCAGTTTAATACATGTTTGTTTGTAGAACAAACACTCCCGGTGACAATTCCTATGGTTATGAACTTATATTTACAAAATCTATTCATATTTATAACACGATCCATAATCATCGAAAACAGAAGCAATCAGCGCGAATATTATACGGGTCTCATGCATAGGCGCATATTGGTGCATGGGGGGTAGGGGTACATCCCAACCCACTAAGCTTCACAAGCAGCGGTTACGCTTTGCTCAAATATTCACTCCACTAACCGCTGCACGAAACCGCGGTTTTTTAGTCAGGTTTTGCCACCAGACGATGGTGTCTCTGTGGAATGCCCTCCTGCGTAATATTAACCACCCCAGTTGGAATACACAGGATGGAATCGTTACCTTTCAGGACCGTTTCTGAATTAACTTGCTGGTGTGGCCTGAGGTCAGTTAATTATCCCCTACAGTTTGCAAATATCCTCTCTTGCTGTGCCGCCAATCAGATTTCATTTTACGAGCTATGCATGGGCGCAGTCATCGTTGTTTACGCGATGAGCCAATCGGATTTTTCCTTATCCAGCGTCAAAATGCTGGGTGATTGGCAGCTTGCCATACCTAAAGAATCCTTTCATTTCTCACAGCGTGTGAGTGGAAATCATGCGCTGTTTTCAGGGCGTAACCATCCCCCCCCCACCTTTTTTAACCAGGGTGCATACCATATTATATCCCCGCCACAATTTCCAATTTGCCTCTTGCCCGTTTGATTGATAATCAACGGAAATACATGGTTTTGAATAGTATAAGGTGAGATAGATGTGCATAACTAGAAAATTAATTTCTGGCGGACATAGTTATCGGGGCTAACAAGTCTGACTTCCTGAGCAAGGGTCTCCTGTAAACTACTTAATCTTTTCTACATGAATTTTAGATATTTTTAATAAACAATTGGAATTCAATGAATGTTCTACAATAAACGTTTACGCAAGCCTAAGTGCTTTGTTTGATATAAAAGAAACATCAGTGTGGTCTAAAATATCAGATAAGCCTTAAATAACCATAATATAGCCCCAGATCGATTCTATCTTGAATTATGATATATCATTTTTGTCTTCTGAGGTGTTGATACTATGGTAGTGTAGCAGAGGCGGATCCAGGATTTAGGGAAGGGGCCGGGGTCCCACCAAGGATGACTAATGACAAAGCCTAAAAAAGGTGCCCAGGACCAAAAAAAGGGGGGGGGGGGGATCCAGGCCGAAAACATTGGTCTTAAACCCTAAAGAAAAAGGTTCCGGCGCCAAAAGAGAGAGAGAGAGAGAGAGAGAGAGAGAGAGAGAGAGAGAGAGAGAGAGAGAGAGAGAAGGGGGGGGGGGGGCTCGATCTACTTCTGTGTAGTTCATTCATAACAAAAGTGAACTGAGACAAGTACAGCGTACCTTCAGTAGCTGGACATCTCCGAGCATTTATCAGATAATAAATACGTATGCACACATTATTCATAAACTAACAAAAGACGGGGTGATATCCGACCAATTGCCGCCATGTGTCCAGGTCTTTAAATAACTACTTGCAGCTGTAGATCGAGTCTATTGCTGCACAAATAAACCCAATGGTCACGAAATTCGCTAATATGCTTACACTGCCCAAAGGTGCTGGTAAACTGTTTAGATTTAAAATGTATGCTTTTGATATATGATTCATTGGGAAATTATTTGGAAGGCGCCTACACTGTCTATATATATATATATATATATATATATATATATATATATATATGAGTATTTGAACTTGACAAAACTCAAATTTAAAATGTTAGATAAACAAAAGTTTTGAATAGCTACTTATCTTCGGACAAATACTGTAGTTAAATCATGGCTGTGTAAAGGATTATACTAACACGAGTTATATAAGGGTCGTTATAAGGCCTTGCACTTGCACGGTAAGGCATTTTTCATTTTGTACCAGTCCGTTGGAAAGGTGGACTAATTGCTGATCAGCAGTAACACAGAGGACACAAAAACGGAATATTTAAGGTGGTGTTCCACGGAATCCTTATATTTCCTTTATTCTGCCCGGCATATAGGCCCTTATCTCCTATATTTTCCCGGCTTTTCCACTGTTTCTGATATAACCGTGTTACTATTGAAAACATTTAGTTCATTTTGCATGAAAGTGTGCATGTAGGATGGTATGTAAGATCGTACAGTGAATTGTGAATGAAAGTTTGATATGAATGTAGGATACATATTTAGCAGAAAGGCACATTTTTTCTGCGGGAAAGCAATTCTGTATGAAATTTCAAAGAATTACGACCACTGATATATATATATATATATATATATATATGTATATATATATACATTAGAGAATATTGCGTACCAGTATCCTTTATATATCATTATATATCTTTTTGTGTGACAGTATGTGTCAGTGTGTAGTAGTGTGTGTGTGGCTGTGTGTGTGCGTGTAAGTGGGCATTTGTCTCATATAAGAGAGCTCCTATGACGGCAAACACATATCGGCGTTACATATATTGTCAATTACAGGACAGACACCATCAAATATACATACATGCTAACAGTTATCAAGGGAATCTCCCCTTGCACTCACCTTCTATGTAGTAATTTGTGCATGAACCTTTATCCGTTATTCCATGATTCCAATCCTAAAGTTTTGTTTGCATTGTAATAGCACAGTCTTTCCAAATCCCAGAAATATATAATTCTTCGGGTTTAACACTAACTGCTGTGAATTCGTCTTGTGTATGGGCAGACATTTGTTTTA
This sequence comes from Sipunculus nudus, assembly GCA_026874595.1. Taxonomy (NCBI): domain Eukaryota; kingdom Metazoa; phylum Annelida; class Sipuncula; order Golfingiida; family Sipunculidae; genus Sipunculus; species Sipunculus nudus. The sequence continues at coordinate 52,561,784 of CM049320.1, forward strand.
TTGATCACTTAATGGGAGACTTTTGTTATCATCATGCCGTATAATCAAGAGAGGTCCTTCACTGGCTCCTGGTCAGAGTTCAATTATTTAGGGCCTGCTTTGAATCACAATTTTCGGTAATTAATCAAAGATAAAATAATGGCGATTAGATACGGTACCCTTTGTATCGGCTATCTCGAATATAAATATAAATATATATATATATATAAATATATATATAAATATATAAATATATTAATATATTTTTATTGTGAATACCTGCGGTACCAAAGGCGTATCTTTAGGACCAAATACTCCACTCTCGTGATGTGACATCAGATAACAATAATAAATACCTGTTCTACAAGAAACGTCTGCACCATAACACACAACTTATTGCTTGATACATTACTTTCCCAGGGATAGAGGGGATAAATTGAGGCCTGTCGTCTTGTTACAGAAACACATGTGAGGAAAGAAAGAAGCCAGAAATAAAACATTTTTTTGTATTCTTATATTTAATTTATTTCCTTATATTCATTCAGGGGAGCTGCGTTTTGGGCTAATAGTCAACAAATACGGTATCTTTTAAATATATATATATATATGTGTGTGTGTGTGTGGCTTATCAAGTTCGTTATTTTACCGTCAGATGGCGGCAGATTTGGTTTACGGCAAGAATGGTTTAAAGCTTTCATGCATTCAGTACGGTCCACTGAATCGTATTCTAAGAGTGGGTATAGATTGATAGGCCTGTACTTTGATATATTTCCACGTATTATGACTGTGACAGTCGAATAACAAAGAGGTTATTGAGAAATCATTTCATGAGAGACCATAATCGTCATTATGAAATTCAAGATATTGTGCCAGGCTTGAAGTATATAAACTTATATTGATTTAGCATATATCACGTTGGGGTGGTGCAGGGTACAGAACAAATGTAAATGAAATATGTATCTGATATTAAAACAGATAATAAGGCACTCGAAATTTGTAAAATAAGCATGATATATATCAGACAACTTATCTTTCGAACCTAACATTTGTTACTGAAAATATATATACATGCACACGCAAATTTTACCTTTTAAACTAGACTTTTAATCCCGTGTCTAAATAAAGCATACTAGTTATAAAGTTAAGCATACAGTTAACCTTACGTTATAGATCTCATGTATGTTGAAGACAGAATTATCGTTGCTAAACCGCCACTTGTTAAAGTTTTAATTGCATGCTTGCCCGGCATGCAGAATGTGTATCTGGTAAACGAATCGTTACATGTAGTGTTTTTTTGCCGGTTCCGCATGGTATCCAGGGGCAACATATAGAAAACATGCATGCCGCCGTGCCCTTACGTATGAAGTTTCTTAATACGAATTCTGCATTCCATACATAAGGAATCTTAGCTTAGTGCATACTATTTTCATTCATATATATACATCTGTATATATATATATATATATATATATAGATTATATATATATAGATTATATATGTATAGATTACTGTCGCACCTGAAATGCCTGTGCAGCTGAACCTGTTAATGCTCCTAAAAATGACTAACTTTATAATGGAAAACGACTGCCCTACAGGGAATATGCACATATTTAAATACAATGTATTTTTTGTTTAAATTTAAAAGAAAATCGTTTTTCGCAATGGAAATATGTAGCTCGATATTTTTTTTCTGTTCTACTGCTAAGATGATAAATTTAATTTCGGATAACAAATTGTGAGAATCAATTTTTTTTGTTTGTTTTGTATTTCCTGGTTTCTCCTCAATTCAGGTGCCTTGTTCTTTATTTGAAGCGGGTGTCTTCACCACGGTTTTCTGTTGTTTACTCTTCGGTACCCAAGGGGTAGTTCCGTACTCTGTCACCTGGTGTGTGTGATGTCTTTCCTTTGTTTTGTAAACACTGTATTTTAGTAAGGGCGTAGACGACGAAATAAGCTCATCCCTGCTTTGATCAGTATGTATTTGTGTTGTTTTATTTCACTAAAATTATTTTCCAAGGATTGTGAGAATTGAAATTAGCAAAAACATGTATGAGTCCAAATAAGTACCGCTTTATAAAATGATTAGAGTTCTGGTTTGCATGTGATAACCCCCCCCCCCCCCCGTTAAAAAAAGTTAGACACGCTAAACTCTATAAGAGTTCATAAATTTGCTTTTTTGATGTATAAAGATTGCTAGTATTTAACCATATCTCGAATTATGCAGGCACAATATGATACTCCCGACTTTTTAAGATCCCTGTCTTGGCTTCTGACTTGACAATATTCCAGGTGATTTGTCAGCTTACTAGAATACAGTAGACAATTGATCACGCACCAGTCATGCGCAGTGTTAATACTCCTGGAAAAACTGATTGTGCAAACAATCCATTTGTGTGTGTATCTATGTGGAGCGGAGAGGATAAGATATAATCGTCTCTGAATATTGGAGAACCCCATTAAAAGCGGTGCTACGCTTTGCACAGCTTTACGGCGCTGCATATACTAAACGACTGGGCATTTTTGCGGAGCTACAAGGCGGAGAAAGTGGAACTTTAGTCAGCTTTGTATTGCAGCGCTGTGCGGTGCAGAGCGGCGGTTGGTGTGAACACTCCAGTTAATTTGCATGTACTCAACAATTTCTACAAAGAATTGTAATCAAGCAATAAAGGCTTGGAGTTGAGAACCCGAACAATTTGTTTAAGAAAACGGCGATATAAGCGCGCACAATTTGCTTAACAAAGCAGCGATATAAGCGAAGGTCATTTGGAACAACTGCAGTGTACAACAGCTGAGGACAGAAACGTATGTTACAAGAATTTGTCACATATATTATATACCTATTTTTACGGCTTAGGTCTAGGGGCGTTGTATGGTCTAGAGTCCGCAGTGATATTGTGGAAGCATTTAGAAAAACGTCCGGTAAATAAAATAAGGTCCAGATTTATTTGTCTTTAAATTTGAACGGCAAGTTTGAGTGAATGAACATGTGACAGAGACGTTAGAAAGGGAGTAGGAGCTTGTGAAAGCTACACGAGTTTAATGGCTCAGAAGAATAGAAAGCTTAAACCACCCCAAACACCTATCTGACCTTTATAAACTAAAGGTTTTATTAAAAAAAGGCCAGATGACGTGGATATAACCGTACACAGGCTGCTTGTTTTGTTTATATCAACGTGTTATTGTAAGTAGGTATTGTAACTAGAAAGTACAGCACCAGCAGGCGCCATCTGGTGATTGGGGTATTTTTGGGGTATTTTTTTAATGAGAGTGACGCGGCGGAGCAGATAATACATCTTTCCCATGAGCATGCGCAGTGCGATTTATAATCGTCTGCTGTATCCGTGTCACATGCTCAGCATAATGGGTGCAGTTGACTAAAATCAGATGGGACCAGGCACTCCCTGCATTTAACCCATATATGAAATTAGCTTATCGAGAAATAAACAATAATTAGGGTCCCCGCTTGAAAAGCGGTGCCCTATAGTGATCACCGTGTAAGTCCGTCCTTTCGTCCAGCTGTCCTTCCGTCCGTCCGTCCTTTCGTCATTCCGCCAGTGACACTTTCTTTCGCGCGCATTAACTCAACAACAACATACTGCAGCTTTCCAGAATTTACAGGGATGATTGAAACCTATGACGGCTCCAGACCTATCGAATTACAGACTAGTCGGAATTCCAATATGGCCGCCACAGCCCAATCGCTGATTTTGTTTCACACGCAATAACTCAACAACATCATACTGCAGCTTTACCAAGTTCACAGGGATAACTGGTACCTATGATGGCTCGAGACCTTTCGAGTAACAGACTTGTCGGAATTCCAATATGGCCGCCATAGCCCAATCGCTGATTTTCTTTCGCGCGCGATAACTCAACAACAACCTACGGCAGCTTTAAAAAATTCACGCGGATGGTTGGTAACTATGAGGGTTCCAGACCTTTTGAATTACAGACCTTTCGGAATTCCAATATGGCTGCCACAGCCCATTCGCTTATTTTCTTTCGCAGGCGATATCTCAACAACAGCATACTGCAGCTTTTCCAAATTCACATGAATGATTGATGCCTATATGTGCACCACAGCTATTGAAGTACAGACCTGTCGGATTTCCAAAATGGCCGCCACAGCCCATTCGCTGACTTTCTTTGGCGCTATTTCTCATCAACAACCTACTGCATCTTTCCCAATTTCATAGGGATCATTGATGCCTATGAGGGCTCAAGACCTATTGAATCACATACTTGCTCAAAATCAAATATGGCAAACAGACTACATTCAATGATATTATATTGCACATAATATTTCAGACATATCTTCTTTAATATCATTTGATCCAGTAGGATTTTTTCCCTCATGCATATAGATGAAAGCCTGTTTCTGTCTGTCATATTTTCAAATTTAACTTAATTTTTCATCACATATGTGAACTAGTCCAGCAATAGCAGAAGTGCGGTGCCCTCTGAGGACCTTTGTTCGACCACATCTAGTTTTTTATGTTTAATTAATCTGGAAACATTCTGTTAAAAAAGTTTGAAACAAACGGCAAATGTTCGTTATATTTTCTTTTCAATTTCCACTGTAGATTATAATACATAACATGTTATGCCTGCAGTTTCATTCTAGACACCTTGAATTAAAAAAAAAAAAACTTCACAAAGTTAAAGGGCTAGGAATATTATTCCCTTTATTTATACAACTGTTTGCATCATCTGTTATAACATGAATATTACAACAAAGTACATTTATATAGTTGACTCGTTTATTCTCATAGATGATCTTTTGGTCTGCTTCTGTGGTTCAGCGATGAGTACACGATTAAAAGATGTTTAATTAAACAGGTTGGTCAACTTGTGTTTACACAAAATTAGAGCTCCAGATTTATGTTTAAGTAGTGCGGTTTTAAACAATTTGCTTCTTAGGAAAGGACGTGTCTCAATTAGATGAAATACATGTATATGTATGCAAAAGTGGAATTTACGAGAGTATAGATCCATGTTCACAGATTGGAGTCCTTTGATTTCTGTAACAAAGAAATTATGATGATTACATTTTTATTTCTTGGGTACTTTTGAATTCAGGTGTCTTCTCAATGATTTTGTGTTGTTTTATCTGCATTGCAAAATGGAGTTTATTATTTCCGACCTCCTCCCGATTTTATTATTGTCAGAAATCAGTTCTTCTGTAATTGCACGTAATTTTGTCTGAAAATGAATATGAATATTCCATGGTTCACTTAGCCCACAAAGGCATGCTTGTTCGATAACTATGGCATATACCTTCAATTGTTGCCACGCGACTGTGTGTTCCTTAAGAATGTAGATATTCCATCTAGAAGGGCGAAGCACCACCTCTCGGGCATTAATCATCTGTTATCCTTGGTCGAGACTATTCTGTCTCCAGACCACCTTTAAAAAGTCCATTAAATCTGCACTCAAGTCTAGAGGGTTTACTTCTAGGTTCAACCACTCAACAATGAGGAAAAACTCCTATATTTCCTGTCGTTTCGTCAAAGAAACATAATTGCTGAATATCAGTTAAGGTTACAGCATCTTCAGAACCGGGGCATATAATTCTTTTACTTGTTTGTCCATTACTGCCAGGAACATTTCAGGGCTCGGTCTGTCTTTAAACTGACAACTGTAAACGCTCACTTCTCTCAATTACGTTCAGAATCCCCTCAAATGTGTACACTGTACTGCTGATATTCTTAAAAGAAGATAAATAAGAGTACAAATTAGGTCTCTCTCTCCCTCCTTCACTCTCTCTTTCTAATTGATCGATCGATCGCTTCTATTGCCCACTGTATCATGATTTTGTAATAATGAAAAGCTTATATGCTACAACAATATTATTGCTGTGACAATTCAAACATATAAATTGATATTCCTTTTCCAAAAGGGAACTTTATAATCATGTCCAATATATATATGCACCTGCTAGGTAATGACACTTTACCTGATTTTTTAACAGTTGTTTAAGCATAGCTACCTCTTAATAACGTTAAGAATCCCGTCAAATGTGTACATTGTACTGCTGATATTCTGAAAAAAGAAAAACAAAGAAAACACCTGAGGTCTCTCTCTCTCTCTCTCTCTCTCTCTCTCTCTCTCTTTAATCGATCGATCGATTTTATTGCTATCTGTTTAATGATTTTGAGATAACGAAAAGATAAGTTGTACAACAATATAAATGCTGAGACAATTAAAAAATATAAATATATATTAATTTTTCAAAATTTAACTTTATAATCATCATCCAAATATGCCGAAAATATATGAAGGCATCTGAAAGGTAATGACACTTTACCTAAATTTCCAACAGTTTTGTGAAAAAAAAGCTTCCTCGTACGGGCATTCCTCCTCTAAATCCTTGGTCAGACGTCGAATTACATTCCCGACTGAGCTGCTCGGGTCGTCCGGCAAAGGACTGTGTATCTGATTTCCGAGATCATAAACTGAAGGTAATACTTGTAAAGTGCAGGATATACCCTTCCATATCCATGAAATATCCCCCATGCCTGTGTCCTGATTTCTGCTTATATTAACCAAGTCTCTTTACGGGTTTCTGTTGTGTTCCTGCTCTACGAGGCAATCCATGTATCTCTTTGCCAAACGCTGGTAAACATTGCATAGCAATAAGGCGAAGATTCGAGGTATTTTTCTTTCTTAAAAGGATTCCGAATTGGTTCTTTCTTAAGCTTTTACCAACATATTTATTCTCGGTTATTCTTGATTTCATCGATACGAAAAGATAAAGGGACTGTTGTTCATCAATCTCATTCAAGATTTTTAAAAGTTTCCTGAGAAACTGAGTGTACCGTTTCTTTAATCGGATGTGAGATTTGGTACGTTTCTCGTCTTTTTCTAATTCTTCTTTGAATTCATTCCTGTTTATAGACTCCTTAACGCATTTCTCAACTTTTCCCATCCACTGGGCAGCTTTTGACATAGACTTACCCACCTGCTTCTTTGTACTTCCGTTTTCGAAGAAAACTGCCAGGATTGCACCCACGATCGCAACAATATTCTTCACAATCCTTGTCGCGATACTGATTTTGGAACGACGGTCTATATCATCTGCCATAGTTTTCAGAAGATGAATAACGTTTGTTCGGCCCGAATCCAGTCCGTCATTTGTTCAATGAGATTTTGTCTAATTCCTTCAAACTGCATAATAATCTGTATAAATTGGAGAAATGAAGTAAAAATCAATGATCCATCATGCAAATATGAATATAAATAAAAGTAAGGCAGGGTCCATGCAAACAATTGATTCAAACTGGCGAGAGACATTATCATATGATAGTTTTATAAAAGAGATATTACCTAAGATCAACTAATAGCAAATATGAACAAGGAACATTAATTTCATAAATAAATAATAACTCACAGGGTAATTAATGTAGATCATGTAAAAACATTTTAGATAAAGAACGCTACATTTGAATATGTTCATAATGCTTGCTTGTGCAGTGTATTATTTATACGTAGTCATAAAATTGTACTTAACAAACGACAACATACTGCAGAAGATTAGTATGTTAATTCAAGAATATGAATAATTTGACTACCTCCGAAGCCATGGTGTACTGCAAATAGCCAGAAAGTTCTCAGGAGAACCACAAGCTACCACTACCGAATCCTGAATCCCCCTGGAAGTAAATTCAGCAATAACTCCAAAATTATTTACTTTGTTTTTCATAGAGATAACTTCTTCAATTTTAATGGAGGAATAATTATATAAATTAAATGGTTAACATTAAGTATGTATATATATGTATATATATATTATATATTATATATATATATATATTTATATATATATATATATATATATCCATTAGATTTCGTTATCGGACGACATGAAGTCGCAGTGGCACAGGCCCAATCTGAGTTAAACGTTATTTACTTTAATGGATTTTACATCTAGTTATAATAACTAAAGCAAGCCACTCTCGATGGAGAAGTAGACGGTAGTCTCTGGAGTTCGAGAAACTCGGAGAACCCGGAGTAAACCATCGACCTTGGACGGGCAACTACAACTCTCTCTCACAGTTACGCCGGGGATTGAACCCGGTTCGCTAGCAGAGAGAGCCGAGCATTTTATCATTCGACCGTCTAGGTCCCTGTTTATACTCTGGGTTTAACCAGGCCTGGTCCATACAGCACATGCATGATTCAACACATTCATCGGTCGCAAAAGTCCAAATGGAGAAGGGTCCGCCATATTCATAACAACACGCACAGTAGGAATATACATTATTTACTTGCCGTTACACATATTTGAGACCATGCATATGTGATTCTTTTAAGTTTTAAGTGCAGGGTCAAGAAACCAGTACGAACGTGTGCCATTTGAATCAGCTGAAAATTATGGTTGTGTCAGAATTGACGATTCAAACTTCCATTTCTTACTTCCTTTTAATCCAGTTTAATACATGTTTGTTTGTAGAACAAACACTCCCGGTGACAATTCCTATGGTTATGAACTTATATTTACAAAATCTATTCATATTTATAACACGATCCGTAATCATCGAAAACAGAAGCAATCAGCCCGACTATTATACGGGTCTCATGCATAGGTGCAAATTGGTGCATGGGGGGTAGGGGTACATCCCAACCCACTAAGCTCCACAAGCAGCGGTTACGCTATGCTCAAATATTCGCTCCACTAACCGCTGCACGAAACCGCGGTTTTCAGTCAGGTTTTGCCACCAGACGATGGTGTCTCTGTGGAATGCCCTCCTGCGTAATATTAACCACCCCCGTTGGAATACATAGGATGGAATCGTTACCTTTCAGGACCGTTTCTAAATTAACTTGCTGGTGTGGCCTGAGGTCAGTTAATTATCCGATACAGTTTGCAAATATCCTCTCTTGCTGTGCCGCCAATCAGAATTCATTTTACGAGCTATGCATGGGCGCAGTCATCGTTGTTTACGCGATGAGCCAAACGGATTTTACCTTATCCAGCGTCAAATTGCTGGGTGATTGGCAGCTTGCCATACCTAAAGAATCCTTTCATTTCTCACAGCGTGTGAGTGGAAATCATGCGCTGTTTTCAGGGCGTAACCACCCCCCCCCCCACCTTTTTTAACCAGGGTGCATACCATATTATATCCCCGCCACAATTTCCAATTTGCCTCTTGCCCGTTTGATTAGTAATCAACGGAAATACATGGTTTTGAATAGTATAAGGTGAGATAGATGTGCATAACTAGAAAATTAGTTTCTGGCAGACATAGTTATCGGGGCTAACAAGTCTGACTTCCTGAGCAAGGGTCTCCTGTAAACTACTTAATCTTTTCTACATGAATTTTAGATATTTTTAATAAACAATTGGAATTCAATGAATGTTCTGCAATAAACGTTTAGGCAAGTCTACGTGCTTTGTTTGATATCAAAGAAACATCGGTGTGGTCTAAAATATCAGATAAGCCTTAAATATCCACCATATAGCCCCAGATCGATTCTGTCTTGATACTTTGAATTATGATATAACCTTTTGGCTTTGTGAGGTGTTGAAACTATGGTAGTGTAGCAGGAGAGTGGCCAGGGGGCCAACCAAGGATGACTAATGACAAAGCCTAAAAAAAGGTGCCTAGGACCAAAACGGGGGGGGGGGGTTCAGGCCGAAAACATTGGTCTTAAACCCTAAAGGAAAAGGTTCCGGCGCCTAAAGAGAGAGAGTGAGGTGGGGGGGGGGGGGGGGGGGCTCGATCTACTTCTGTGTAGTTCATTCATAACAAAAGTGAACTGAGACAAGTACAGCGTACCCTCAGTAGCTGGACATCTCCGAGCATTTATCAGATAATAAAAACGTATTCCCACATTATTCATAAACTAACAAAAGACGGGGTGATATCCGACCAAATAGCCGCAATGTGTCCATGTCTTTAAATAACTACTTGTAGCTGTAGATCGAGTCTATTGCTGCAAAAATAAACCCAATGGTCACGAAATTCGCTAATATGCTTACACTGTCCAAAGGTGCTGGTAAACTGTTTAGATTAAAAAATTAATGCTTTTGATATATGATTCATTGGGAAATTATTTGGAAGGCGCCTACACTGTCTATATATATATATATATATATATATATATATATATATATATATATGAGTATTTGAACTTGACAAAACTTCAAAATTAAAATATTAGATAAACAAAAGTTTTGTATAGCTAGTTTGATATGAATGTAGGATACATATTTAGCAGAAAGGCACATTTTTTCTGCGGGAAAGCAAATCTGTATAAAATTTCAAAGAATTACGACCACTGATATATATATATATATATATATATATATATATATATATACACACACTAGAGAATATTGCGTACAGTATCCTTTATATATCATTATATATCTATCTGTATGTCAGTATGTGTCAGTGTGTGGCTGTGTGTGTGCGTGTAAATGGGTATTTGTCTCATATAAGACAGCTCCTATGACGGCAAACACATATCGGCGTTACATATATTGTCAGTTACAAGACAGACACCATCAAATATACATGCATACTAACAGTTCTCATGGAAAACTCCCCTTGGACTCGCCTTCTATTTAGTCATTTGTGCATGAACCTTTATTCGTTATTCCATGATCCAAATCCTAATGTCTTGTTTGCATTGTAACAGCACGGTCTTTCCAAATCCCGGAAATATATAATTCTTCGGATTGAGCACTAATTGTTGTGAATTCGTTTTGTGTATGGGCAGATATTTGTTTGTGATATGATCACGTCGTGTAATCAAGAAAGGTTCTTCACTTGCTCCTGGTCACAGTTCAATTATTTAGCGCCGGCTTTGAATCACAATCTCTGGTTATTAATAGCGATTAGATAGGGTACCCTTTGTATCGTCTATCTAGAATATATATATATATATATATATATATATATATATATATATATTAATATATTATTATGGCAAAGTCCTTCGGTACCAAAGGCGTACCTTTAGGACCAAGTTCTCTACCATTATCGGGATGTGACATCAGATAACAATAATAAATACCTGTTCTAAAATAAACGTCCGCACCATAAAACGCAACTCATTGCTTGATACATTGCTTTCCCAAGGATAACAGGATTAATTGAGACCTGTGGGCCTGTTACAGAAACACGTGTAAGTATCCAAAGAAGCCTATATATATATATATAAGACTTATCATGTTCGTTATTTTACCGTCAGAAGGCGGCAGATTTAGTGTATGGCAAGGATGGTTTAAAGCTTTCGTGCATTCAGTATGGTCCACTGAGTCGTATTGTAATGAGTATTGTCATAGATGTATGCGACCTGTACTTTTCCATAGAATTGTTCAAAGTAGTACGAATATGATTCTGACACATAAATCATTGAAGTTACGTTTTTTCAAGAGTCGAACAAAATTCAGAACCTTAAGCGTGATATTATAACAGTGACACTCAAAATACATAACGGTTATTGAGCGACCATTGCATGAGAGATCATAATTATCTTTTCTGAAATTCCAGATACTCTGCCAAACGAAGTAAATAAACCTATATTGATTCAGTAGAAATGGCATTTGGGTGGTGCAGGGTGCAAAAACAATGTAACTAATATATGTATCTGATATTGAAACACATAAAGAGGCACCGGGGTTTGTGAATAAGCATTATATATGTGACATCTTATCTTTCGAACATAAACTTGTTTTACTGAGAATATATATATATATATATATATATATATATATATATATATACCACTATATGCAAATTTTACCTTTTAAACTGGACTTTTTATCCCGTGACTAAATAAATTATAATAGTTATAAAGTTAACCATACAGTTAACCTTACGTTATAGATTTCATGTATGTTTAAGAAAAAATTATCGTTGCTAAACCGCGACCTGTAGAAATTTTAATTTAAAAGCTGCCCCGTGAACAGTATTTATGTTGACACTCGGTTGTGTAAAATAGTACTTGTTTTTTACCACCAGGTGGGGTTTGTGTTCCCCACATCGCTTTCAACGAAACCATCCAGCTCCGTCCGAGCGTTTTCCGTGTTGATAGAATGGTGAGGTGAAGTATGTTTGTAAATAAAATTAATGTTATCGTGTACTGTTATCACCTTTTTTTGGTCAAATTTAGGCAAAATTGTTGCGGGTCCGCCAGATTCCTTACAACACGCATAGTTGAAATATACAGTTTATTCTAACCCTGTTGATAATGGGAACACATTTGACCTGCTGTCTTGTTGCATGGTATGAGATGGTCTGGAGCTTAAGAGATGACCCGCTGTCGGGTAGGACGACGCGCTAAAACCCGAGAAAAATACTCCGCATCTATTTGAGTATGGTACCGACGGGAAGGGAATAAGGTCCAGTTTTAGAGAGAACTAATGTGGTTGCCAATTGTTACCCTGGAGAGGGTAAATTCGTCCAAGTAGTATCAACCGTATATTTAGAAGTTAGTATGGTTGTGTCACCCGAGGCGGGGTAAGTACGTTTATGGTTGTGTAACCCAGGCAGGGGACTATAATACTGTCTGAGTTGTATCCAGAGGACATTGGAGTGTAGTATTACCATGGGATATATAGCCATCAGGCGAAGCTGGATATACTATTTAGTTTATGGACATTCTTTTACAATAGATCTATATCCACTGCCGTTCAATACTGACAGAACGCCCAAACCGTGAAACTAACACGATATACCGTGTAATGTTTGTTGATCCAGAATAAATGTATGTGTTCCTTACAATACAGTTGTTTATCTTCAATGAACTTCTGAAACGAATCTGTGGTATATGTCTGAGTTTGTGACATTTTGCAATGGATCTAGCCTTGAACTTCATAGGCAGTTTTTTTTTTATGAGAATGCACATTCCATGTGCGTCTTTCTACCTCAAACTTATGAGAGCCCCAGTCTTATCGTTATCGAGTCCGTCAATATATAGTGTTCGATCCTATAATAGCAGGATAAAAAAATCATCGAAAACAGAAGCAACCAGCGCGAATCTTATCCGGGTCTCTGCCATAGGCGCATATTGGTGGGGTAAAGGGGTACATCCCACCCTCCTTTATTGAACCAGGGGCCATACCATGTTGCCAAATGCAGGTTTGCTTGGCAATCAAGTGAGATCCAGGATTTTTTATGGTGAGGTGTGGGATAGTTGTGAATAAAGAACGAATAATTATATTGGTGGGAACCATTGTGTCGGTTATCACCGGCTACAAGATCAAAGGGTATCCTGTTAAATTTGTGATATTTTCAACATGAGTTTTTGATAATTTTTTAATAAACAATTTTAATTCAATGAATTTCGTGGCTGCACCTGAACTTTGCTTTTATTTTGTAAACGACCCTGCGCTCCGCTAACAATTGATCATTGTCCCTGCTATCAGATATATTTTTCTTTGTTAAAATGACAAGCGCATTTACATTTTGTGAAAATTCCCGAGTTTTTATAACTTTCCCCTTGGTCTTATATAACAATATTAGAGACAGAATGCAACCATAGCACATTCTGACAGCATATACTTATAGCATGCCCTAGTACATTACTTTAAAATCTAGTTATGAGTACACAATAAGTCACCCGTCTAAAACCTCTAAGCTCATCGTGGCAACACTTCTTGACAGGCTTAACTCGCTGCAAATGCCCACATTCTATCAGAATAATACATTCGTATCCCATTCCTGTATAAACGTTCTCTCCCTGCCTACAATGAGATCATCATCATATTCAATCTGTAACCCCTTGGATTTTACAAACAATATTCGAGAGAACAGCACGATCTAACATCACAGTCTATCGTTAGAGCACTCGGTTTTGAGACTGTTTCAACAGCCAAAATAGCCACTCCCTTGCACCATATTAACACCGTTCATCTATCCTGCTGAAAGAAACTTTGCTGTGGAAAATACGTTACTTGTTTCAGTAAAACCATATTATGGTATACATTTGCCTGGTTAATGGTCTTTAGGGCTCTCAAATCACGAGCTGTAGTAACCACAACACATGCTGTCGGATAAATATCAAGACAATTTGATGTATGCTAGCTTTTTGGTTATGGACTACATGACTACATATAACATACCAATCTAACAACTTTTAAACACAAATAACCGCAAAATACGCAAGAAAGAAAACAATCAGCAGAAATTCAAACAGTAGTCGGCCGCAGTCATGCTTACATCTCATAGCATGCCCCCGGTAACAGGAACTCTCGGCCCCAGAGACACTCGTCCCAGAGGCTTATTCCAACAAGTTATGCTTGAGCTAGGTATAAAACAGTACAGATCTTCGCTATAGGGCGCCCTCGAGCGTTTTCACCAGACATTAAAAAACATGATCAGGACTTATTGCTTTGACACACAGAAAGACTGGAATGAAGGAATCCACCTATTGTTGTTTGCTGTAAGAGAATCTTTTCAAGAGTCCTTGGGTTTCAGTCCCTTTGAACTGGTTTTGGACACTCCGTTCGAGGTCCACTGAAACTGCTTAAAGAAAAATTCAAACATCCAAACCTTGTTTGTCCGTTGACGCCCCGTAAATATACTGTTATCGGTTTCCCATTGCTTGTGGCACGCTTGTAGACTGTAGTATGTGTGTGTTTCTGTATACAGTCATAAGATTTATAACATTTTTATGTTAAGGTTCATACGCTTTTTATAACTAGCCTTAATACGAAGCAAATATAGAGCAGGCCTCAAGACATTGATCATAGTGGTAACATGATATAACTTAATAAAATATAATATAAAAGGAATAAATAATGTAAACATATAAACCTGTAGTGATTGATATGATATACAATAAAATTAATATTTAATTTTATATTGCAATAAGGTGTCACCAGAGTGAAAGAAATAACACAATATAATGTAATTTGTTAATATTGTAAAATATAATATACAAAAAAGTATTATACAGTGAAATATATAAAAAGAGTAGAGATAATAATAATAATAATAATAATAATAATACTAATAATAACAATAATAATAAAATAATTAGTAATAATAATAATAATAAATTAACCAAAAGAAATAATATTTATTTAATAATATAATATTTTATTTATCGGAAGAACAAAAAAAAATATTTTCATGCAAAATTTGTATACCCTGTATATGCCTCAAGTCTACTTATTTGTTTGATTTCTTGAATAGCATAATTTGCCATTCTTTGCTGATTTTTTTAGGGGAGTCGGTTTCCACGAGCAGCACAAATGACCTTTACAAATAAAAATATATAACACACAGTCCCTTCGTACTATCAAATAGAACCGTGAATTTTCCATTGGTGCATCTATATATATATATGTGTATATATGATAGAAAGGACAGGGTATTATGTTATAACGGGTTTGAGTCATATGCAACATTCTTTAGGTGTTTGAGAGGTGAAGCATATAAATTCTAAAAGCTATTCATGGGGCCTGGGCAGCGGAGTGATAAAACGCTCGGCCATCTTCACTGGCGACCGGGTTCGATTCCCGGCTTAGCTATGAGAGTTGGTTGAAATGACCTGTCCAAGGTCCGTGGTTTTCTCCGGGTTCTCTGGTTTCCTCCACCCATAACGACTAGGGGGGGGGGGCAACTTCGGAGCCATGGAGACTGCCTCGTGTTAGTTATTATTACTGATGTACAATCCATGTAAAATAAATAAAGTTAATGATATTTTCTTAACAAAATTTAAAGGAGGTGGTAGTCTAATTGTTTGTTGTTTCTGTATATGCAAAATATATAAAAATATGTTTCGAAATCATAGAATGATAGTTTTCCAAAGCCGAAGTCTAATATTATTTGTTTGATGAATTTGATCGAAGAAAATACCCATGCACTCGCTCTTGCAGTAACTTTGAACACTCGGATAAATACCTCTCGCTTCGAGAATTGTTGTACACAGAGTAGACCTGTTAATAAGCACAGGGCGAAGGACATGAATATGTAGCCCAGAAGGCATAATCTTCAAACCTAAGGAAAGAAAAATGGCTGGAATTTATCTTTCACGCGCCCAACTCATAGTTGAAACTCTACCGTTTTATATAAGCTTTATTTTTCAAGAAGGTGTAACTGTTTCTTTGTTTTTTTTTCTCATTTATCTTGTTTACTGTGTGAACATAATCTAGGGTGTTATTTCATGATTATATGATCATTCTTCTATATGATGTTGACATTATTATTGTCTTTTTTCTCCCATATTTGCATTAAGTGTCACAAGAACATATGATTAAATATAGGTTCCAAAATTCATTCGCAAATCATAACACGTTTTATTATAAATGTGTAACTCTTTCACTGTTTAGATTTATTTAATATTTAAGACTTGTTCTGATACGCTACACATTTCAAGGACTGGTTCAATCTGACTAGTTTTCACTGTGTCTTTACAAAAAAGTTTCTATTATCTTGATACGACTCTTTAAAAATATATAATATGCTATGCCTCAGAGTATGTAGCCAATTTTATTTACTCCCATCGACATAATGAAGTGGCCCCATAATGGATAAAACGGCCATCTGTACCTGGATTAGAACGTGGATGCCCTTATTAACGGACACTGCTATTAGAGGTTCTTGACACATAACAACTGATAATCTTTTATTTCATGTACAATTCTTGGAGGATTAATTATAACTTTCAGGCGACAACAGATATGAAGAAAATTGACCCGACTCTGTGATGTTACCCCTATCTGGCTAAGTGGAAAACAACTTGCAGACAACTTGACGTCTTCTTGGCAGACCTTTAATAAAAAAACGTGTTTTTCACAAACAATCGATAATAAATAGGTAATCGTTCGAATCTACCATAGTTGCTATGAAACTAATGACATCCTCTTCATAGGCTCTGCAATCAAGGGGACAACAACTACAGGCTAACTGCAAAATAAAATAGCTAAGTCCAACTTATCTATTTGTCTGTTGCAACAAAAACAAAATAAAGCCTAATTTAAAATACATTAAAAGGTATGATTCTATTAGGCCCAGAGATACTGGGTTCTCCAAAGAAAGGGCATTGCAGACGCTGCATTGATTATAGAGAGTACTCGAACAAACATAATTCGGCCGATGTCCATGCACTAATACATTGTGAGATATTGCTGACATCGTAGTTAATATCAAATGACTTCTTTATAAATGTGTACCATTACTAACATAACTTAATTGAGATTGGCCGGCCATATTGGTACGTAACAATCTAATGTTATGTCCAACCGGCAGCTGTAAAATCACTTGTCCCCCACCAGGACCAACGTCATGCATGGATACGCATTTTTATGAGGATAAGCATAATTCAGTTGGCCACTCAAGGTTATTTTTATTCCCTGCTGACAGTTGATGACATCATCGCTCCCGGTTGATAAGAGAAAAAATTGGACACTTGAACACAGTTCAAATAGATAATAGACAGTACATCGCATGTGTTCATGATGAAATACAACAACGACAGTTTACTAGTACTCCTTGAGTATGAAAATATCAGTTCATAGGTAGAGTGTTTGTTTAATTAACAGGTAAGCATATATGTTTCTTTTTGTGTTAGAAATCATGTATGTTTTGTTACTGAGTAAATGATGGAGAGAGATCGCAAGTCATGACGAGATTGGGTATAGTAAATCACATTAATTTACTGACACATATAATTTGTAAATTGTTATTATATCAGCAGGAAAACGGCTATAACAGCACAGAAGTCCCCTTCCGCTTGACAGACGCCTAGATGAGGATTTTTGAGTGTTACAAGAGTAGATTTTTTTATAGTTCTTACCATGTATATATATATATATATGTGTGTGTGTGTGTGAGTATATATATTTAATAAATAAGGAACCCTTAATGGTAACGTAATTCTAAATTCAGATATGTATGTTCTTCATCAAATTTCATTATCAAGACCTAACTTACAGCTACCAAAGTTCGAAAGCACAGGTAAGCATGTACTTTGTGACCTTGAGAGTGGAAAATAAAACGATTATTGCACTAAGTGAATGAGGTGTTGTCAATTGTTCACATTCTCATATAATGTTTAAATAACTGGATCATAACATATAAACTGTTCATAAACCAAAATAAAGTTAATAGTTATATATATATATATATATATATATATATATATATATATAACACTTATAACGCTTATAAATAGAAGCAATCAAGCAACTCTGTAAGGAGGCATACACCTTATCGCCTTTGGCGTTTTAATTCAGCGTACTATAAATTCATATACCCCATGCTAGGAAACCGTCTTATGATTTTGTTATTTTCAAATTTTTTTAACAAGATCTCTGAATTTGGCGCTCCCATAACAACGAAGCCATTCGCATTAAACGTTACCACCTGATATGCAAATGTGAGGGAATTTTCATGTCCTCGAAGAGCCTCGACGCCCTATTTACAAATATCAGGGGTTCATCATACGGACTTTATAGAGCTTCAGTGATAATTGCTCGCACTCAAAAACGGCTATCGGCCCATGGTTTTATTTAACGCTTGGCACACTGTGGCAGGGATAGCGTATCCGACGTAATAGTTCCCCCGGGCGCTCTCAAAATTAAATTTTTCGAAATATTTCATACCCTAATAAGCGCCCCTACCACATCTGCCAACTTCCTAAGAGCGTTACGATCCTCTAATTTAACAATGCGGCTTGTGTACACTTCTTTGACTTCACAGCACATTCAGAACAATTAAGAAAATCAAACAATTTTTTAGCGATGGTTGTGTGAAGTTTTGAAAAATAATAACTATTCCAAGTGATACCGATTTGCAGACGAATGTATTTTGTGTTGTATGAGAGAACTGTATGAATGACTGCATTTCGAGATTTCTTTTGCAGGTGAAGAGGAAAAATAATGTTGATAATTATTGAACCCTTAAATAGAAGTGACTGCCTAATAAGGTAGTAGAATATATAAAAATGTTCATATAAAGTGATGTAAAACGGTATTTAATTGAATGAAGGAAAAAATATAATACGGGACGTCGGTACCCCGATTACGTCAGTCATCTTGCGCAAAAATCGTTGAGAGCTGGAATCGCCAATAATTGTCCTTTTTGTTATCCATTGTGCATGATATTACATGCATAAGTTTTTTTAATGAAAGCTGAAATACTGGCCCTCGGACTCCAGCGTATAGTATTAACTCCAGTGTGTATACGGACCAAATCCGGGGTTTTGTTTAAAATTTGTGCTGAACTTCGTCATATTTATATCCCGCGGAAACACGGTCCCGTTATTATTCATTCATTTCTTGACAGAGTCCAATAATACAAGCTTGACAAGCATTGAATTTCGCGTCACCTGAGGAAAGGCCGCTTCGTATGTATAATTATAACGCGCTACTGGTTGTATTGTAATCGAAGTGCCATGTGCGAGTCTCCGTGTATGTCAGTGTGCAAGCAAGCTGACAGCTTCCGCATTCACTGGACTTTTGGACATTTTAGGAGGTAAAACGGAACCATACGAAAAAATCATCCCTGTTTTAATATGCATAAAACGTGCTACTGGACGGCATTAAGCCAAGTAGGCTAGTAAGTTCCCAGCATCCCTTGCGCGAGCGCTGCATACACACAAAACAACCCAGTACTCTGGGATCTTGAGCAAATGGTAAGCCCTGCACGCTGTCAGCGGCATCGACAATTATATCACTGCATACATGTTTCAAGTTAATTACCATTTTAAAAAAAAAATACGTTAAAACATATTTTTTTAGGACTTGGAATTCCGTTTCGGTCTGTCAGTTCCGGATTCCGTCCGCTTTCGCGGAAAATCATTGGCTCTACTGTCAGAAGGGCGTTTATATAATGATTCAGTTAAAATCACTGAGTTAACGTGGCAAGGTCAAACCTCTAACCAATTATTTAACTATGTGCACATGTAAATCTGATGTAAAAACGATAATTCATACAAAAAAAACAATGTAATGTTCTTTATTGAGTGTATAATACCACCATACGGACAAGATCGCCGATATCCACGGCGTACATTTCGACCGAAGTAATAATGCTGATTTCCGTAAATTATCCTTGGTGGCCCTGAGGACGCTGAAAAACTTGTACCCGTATAGAAGACAGCCGCCCTTCTTTGCCATATATTTTAAGGATAAATGTATTGTCCTCTACGCGAGCAAATACGGTAAGTATATATATTTCATGGCATAATACATCCACATACCTGAATTCAGGTCATCGGATCAACATGGCCACCTGCAGGGTCGGCCTTCACGGACACAGTCAGTCATGTTATCTATGACACACTTGACCACTGATAATAATATTAGATGATAAAGCTGGCGCTAACTTATTTTAAGCTTGGCGGGGAGTAAGAAAGCATTACACGTTGCCCCATGTTATATTGGCTAGGGAGAAAAGTGAGGTTAGGATGGCTCATCCCTTAGTTTTCTTAAAGTGAAAGGTAAATGGAACCTAGACGAATAGAGTTGGGATTACCGTCGGTTCCTCCCCATAATAGCTGGAGCGAGCTGGTCCTGCTTTGTTCGTTGAATGGAGAGGTACCCCTTGCAAAATTCTTAGAAAAAAATAATAGATATAGTCCTAAAAATATCTGCTCACTAAAATTGAAATATGACCATCCCTTAATTGAGATCCATAAGCTCTATTTAAGCAAGGTCGTCAAAGGCACTTTAAGTAACACTGTCAGTCATGTAAATCCTGTTCAAAAGCTTCATATTAGTTTCTATGTACTGGTTACAGCTTTATGATATGTTACATGATGGTTGGTCATTCGGACATCACGGGTAAGCTATTTAGATCTATCCAATTAACTCATGGGCTGGGGCCCTCTGCAAACTCGGGCACTGTTGGTTGCTCTCTCGCCGTATGTAGCGAGGCAATTCTGAATTCATAGGTTGTAAAATTTTCTTCAAGACCCTTAAGTTGCTTAATTGTTTCTTGTTACTTGATTTTCAACTAAACCCGTTCACTATGCCTCTGCGACAACGTCGCATAAATTTATATATAAATTCAACCATAGCATCAGCCTTTCAAAAAGTTGCTGGCCTTTTTTGAGTGAACCAAGTAGAATAAAAACAAACGCAGTAGTGCTACACTGCGCATGTTAAGGTCATAGCATCATTTTATAACTGTACCTAATTTTGACAAAAAAAGGGTGCTCTCCTATGAAATATAGGATAGGACACAGTACACCGCCCTACACAATGGGGTACATTCAAGGACACACCATAACGTAAATGACAGCAAACTACGTTGCTAGAACCCCCGTCATCGTATTTACATAATCTGACAGTATGCCCCAGTCTCTCATTTCAAGACTTTGCGAACAACATCCCGGCCCTAATCATAGGAGCATTTTCTGTTATTATATTTGGACAAAAGACCTGTGTGAAAGAATTTCCGTGCTGCTTTTCTATCACACCAAACATAATGCATGTTCGAATGCCCATTTGGGGAAATATGATTAAATTACGCTCCTGAAAACGGCAATCTGAAAAAAAGACACAGTACGCCGTCCTTCACAAAGCCACATATTCATCATGTCAGCACACTGGTAAAGTACAGTTCGCTGGCATTTAGATGGGACCACGTGATTGTATACCATGGTAAACAGGAATAAGCTACACTTCGACATCTCTGATGTCAAATGACAAAGTGAACCTTGTTGCACACACAATGGTAAAGTATCATCTATAAAATTAAGTTAGAGTCTATAACTAAAATCAATTAAAATGGCAGTAAATCTTAATTTAACATTTCCAAATACTGTTATACAAAATTTTCCTATTTTCTATAGAATTATCATTATAAACGAAGTTGACCTATGACCTATGCCAATATGAAACTTGTTGAAATTCAAACACACAATGATAAAGAATCATCTATAAAAATTCGATTCAGATTATCACTAAAAATCAATAAAAATGACAGTAAAGGCTTAAACTTGACATTTACAAATACATTTTCCCTTTTTTTTAATAGAATTATCATTAAAAACAAACATGAGATTCGTCACCCCGGTTACCTTGTTAGCTTTGTGAATTTCGGATTTATTTCCTTGGCGATAATGACAAGCGCATTTAAATTTTGCGAAAAATCCCCAACTTTTATAGCTTTACCCTAAAGTCTTTATATACTAACATTATAGACAGAATGAAACTGTAGCTCATGTTAAAATAATATCATTACAGCATGCCCTAAATTACAAAATTTTGTTAAGAGTATACAATAATTTACAATATGTCAATATGTCACGCCGTCATGTGTACATAATCTGACAGCATGCGCCAGAAAGGTCACAACACGCCGTCCGATACAATGCAAGAGTTTCATCGTGCTGTTGAAATATATTTCATTTGCACTGGGATAGAACAATGTAATTGCATTACCTGGTAATCATAGATCAGCTAGACTTCAGTAGTTCAACTGGGAAATGACAAAATAAACTTTCTTGAAACAAAATTACACAATAATCCAGTAATGTGAAATTGGACACGTTTACTTCAGAATTCATATTTCGGTCATTGTGTTGGCCTTTTATCTTAATTGTAAACAGGAAACAGATACCCATACATGTTTGCTAAAACAACATAATAAAAGGAGCAACCTGTTATGCACACAGCATATACACATATAGTCTGAGAGATTGTAGCCTAGTTTTCCTGGCCTTTCCTGTCCTCACTTTCTAACCTAACATGCTTCGAACCCTTCCAGTGCTCCTTTCCCTATGGTTAGGTATTAAGGCATTTTTTATACATTATATTCCAAATATATAACATGCTTTCAATCCTATCAACATTTGTTGAGTAAAATCTGTTGGTTCCTATTGACATTTTTTGTCCACAATGTAGCTTTTGCTGTAAAATGCAGTTAAATTGAACAAGGGCATTTACTGAAGTATTTCATCATTATTATGTAACAAAAGGAAAAAAAAATTGAGTTATTCAGTACTTTGAACATATCGGTCTGACATCCCACTTAAATTTATTTTTATTCCTTGCTGACATAGCCTGACATTATCGCTCGACTCTGGTCTAGGTCAATAAGCGGTAAGAGTGAACACTTTAACACAGTTCAAATAGATAATAGGCCGTTAATCGCATGTGTTCATGACAAAATACGACACGCCTATTTACCAGTACCATTTGAGAATGACAAAATATAGATAATGATACTTTGGCGGCTAGAGTGTTTGTTTGATTTACGGGTAAGCAAATCTGTTGTTCTACATTTTGTGCCAGAAATCATGTATTTTTGTGGCATTAGTGGTTAAGTGAATGATTAAGAAAATTCGTAGACCATGACTGGATGTTTTCATATATCACATCAATTTATTGGCACACTTTATCCGGTAATTGATATTCCATCAATAGGAAAACAGCTAAAACAGCAAAAAAATGACTTTGCCTAGATGGGGATTTTATCGTCTGTAATATGGAAAGATATATTAATAGTTAATACCTTTTATATATATATATATATATAATATATATATATATAGTTTAAATAACTCTTATAGGTAACATACTTTTTTTTCAGATATATATGTTCATCTACAAATTCCTTTTCAAATATGCACATAGTGCACCGGGTTAATATGTCTAGTTAATATGTTAATATTTCTATCGGATATACCTACTTTGATAAGACCTCTATATAGAACTTATAGCTACCACAGTTTGTAAGCAAAGGTAAGCATATACTTCTTAACCGTTGTAACCTTATTAATGAAGTGTTGTCAATAGGTCACATAATACAATATTAAAATATCTTTACCATAACATATAAAATGTACATTAACTTAAGTAACGGATAAAGGTAAAATAATTATACACACACACACACATATATATATATATATATATATATATATATATATATATATATATATATATATACAGTGTTACAATTTTGAATTGGAGAGTAAAGCATATTTCATTGCTAAAAATAAGACACCTTATTTGTTGGCATACATCTTTCCACCGCAGTATTTTGCAGCTTGCTGTACATTCATGTGCCCTTTTCTAGGAAACCGTCTTCGGATTTTTTTTATTTTAATACTCTGAATTTGGCGTTCCCATAGCAAAGATACCATTCACATAAGTGTCACAGCCTGATACGCAATTGTAAGGAATCTTCGAAGAATTCTGTGACGCCTTAATTGGCAAATATCAGGGATTCACCATATAGACTTTACATGGCTTTAGTGATATGATATGACACTCAGTTACGGCTATCGGCCTATGGACTCACGTTTTATTTAACACGTAGTGGCAAACGTAGATACTAAAGCCCTGGCTTTAGCCCAGTGCGCTATCTTTCAATAGTAGGATCTAGTCGGGGAACAGTAGAACTAAAACGTAAATAACAGCAAAATACTTTGACCGAAAATCCCCGTAGACATTCATACATGATCTGACAGCATGCCTCAAGTCAGTCATTCAAACACATAGTCAACAACATATCGACTCGTATTATGAGAACCCAAACCGCTTTTTAATTTGGAAAATAATAACCAAAACAAATTCAAACACAGAATGATAAAGTATCACCTATAAAATTTCGATTGAGATTATCACTAAAAATAAATAAAAATGGCAGTAACTCTTAAATTTTACATTAAAATACTGTTATACCTGAATTTCCCTTTTTCGGTAAAATTATTATTAGAAACAACAATAGCTTCGTGACCCCTGGTTGCCTTGTTAGCTTCGTCAAGTTAATAAGAGTAATTTCCATGGTGCAGTTTTTATGTTGTATGTTCCCATAATTAGCGTTCGCTATACGTCATTTGATATTTTTTCACAGAAATGGTTTACCATTTATGATCTAATCTGACCATAAAATGTAAAATTAAATATTACGAACTAACAATATGTTAACATATAAATCAATAAAAAATTGGTCACCCTCTTGAATAAGATGCTATTTTCCTGATGAAAGGGGTTAATTTGGAGCTGTCAAGGCACACAACACCGTGCAAAAAAGGAAACCTACCCTCTTTGTTTGGAATATAATGATATCTGTATCAAAATACTTAATAATATCTCTTGCTCACTCAAATAGCCGTTACCTCCTTGATACCTGTGAACAAACACCAAGGGTGTAACCAGCAGCTGATGGGTAGTGAATGTCAAATAATAAAATTAAATTATTTAACAAGAATCCCTGCCAATCCCGTAAAGACTAACAGATGGGTCTTAGGACAACAATTACAGAATTCTCATTTTTCCAACCACTATATAAGATGTAAAATGACATTCAAAGGATAGGATCACTTTACAGATTATAATAATAAATAGCCCCTTTTCAGTCATTCTGTCTTGTTCTTTGGGACGTGCAAGTATTACCCCCAATTTGATCCACTCTGTCTTGTTTAGAATCCAATGTAATAACAGCTGCAGATAATGACTTAATCAGAGTGAGTATTGTTATTTATATATGGGTGAATGTCCACAGAGACCGGAGGGTGAGGGTGTTTTCCAGCTTTCCGCCTCCACTAAATTTTCACTAACTACATCACAGCGCCTCCCGTTTGCTTTCACGGGTTTAGAGTGAAACATTCTTTTACACCTATTTAGGTTAACAAGCTCAAGCTCTTTATAAACGCTCTCAGTAGTGTTTTGATGAATAACCAACTGATAAGAGTTTAGGCTTGAGCTCTACATGCAATACAAAACTATCACGGTAGATCACAACACCTGCAAGCGTGTGCAGTGGGGTCACTGAATATTCATTTCATCACGTGATGAAAGGGAATTTTCCTGGCTGTTCCACAGTAAGCGTATTTCTAGAATGAAAGAGGACCTTCCAGACATTGTCAGATTACAGGCAACTAAAACCAAAGAAAAGAGAAAGGGTAAGTATACATAATGCAAGTTTTTTTTTCACGTAAATGTGTTGAAGCCTTATTTGAAATATCCAAATAACATTCCTTTCTTTGGAAACAGGTAACAAAAACCATATTATTTGAACTGCTAGCAGTGCACCAAGTATAGCTTGAGCTTGTCACATGTTACAAGCTATATTGAGCTGAAACAGCTTAAATATCGTGATAGAATTACCGTTGCACAAAATATTTAATATATGCCATTCCTATCATGTCCAGAAGTTGAACTAAACCCAGCATGCCCCAATCTGAATCATCTTAACATTTATAAGACAAGAGCCGTGCAATTGTGCTCGCTACGCTGGAGCGGATTTGATCTCTTTTATTCGTTTCTGTTACCATCGAACTTATTTTAATGCCTGGTTTTGTCTGCATTGTGATTTCTGCGCTGTTAGACACATTCCATTGACGGTATATGATTATTTTGAAAATTTCTGGGCTGCACCAGGACAATTGCTTTCATTTTGTAAACGACCCTACATTCCGTTAACTATTGGTCACTTTCCCTGAACTTTCCCTGCTATCAGTTCGTTGGTGATAATGACATGCGGATTTAAAGTTTGTGAAAAATCCCGAGGTCTCATAGCTTTAACCAAAGTTATTTTATTACGTGTATTAGAGACAGAATGCAACCATAGCCCATTATGACAGCATATTCTCAGAGCAAGCGCAAAAAAAATTACCATAAAAATCCCCTCTAAAGCTCTAAGTTCATTGTGGTAATACATCCTCACAGGACATCAAAGAGGTAGTCTTGGCAGCTCAAAATCCCTGTAAACGCGCACATTCTATGAAAATAATACATTCGTATCCAATTCATGTACAAACGTACTCTCACAATTAGCAATTAGAACACCAGCGGACTTATTCTGCGGTTCCTTGGGTTTTTGCAATGACTATTCGAGAGAACATTATTGTCAAACGTCATGGCCTTACAGTCTAACAGTAGAGTACATGGTTTGTTTCAACAGAAATTATGCGGTGACTCCGCGGAATCATATTAACACTGTTCATCTTACATTTAGAAGGAATCTTTGCTGTGGAAAAAAGTTACTTTTCAAGCATAAAATTATTGTAGACGACTGCCTGGTTTGTGATCTTTGCACTATAATCACTAGCTTCTATGTTAACCATAATACATTCGTTCGGGCAAGTATCATGACGTATTGTGTATTTGTTGTTGTTGAATGCTAGCTTTTTGGAAATGGACCTCGTTTTTAACTACTGCTGTACAATCAATGGCACAAAATAACTTAAAAGAAAACAACAGCAAAATATGTGACGGGTACCATTGCAACCATGCTTACACTATTTCACAGCATGCCCAGTCATTTTAAGACGTAGCGAATAACATACCGTTTCATACCATTAGAGTGTACCCTGTTATTTAATTGGAACAAAAGACCTTTGTGAAAAAATGCTGATTTCCTATCAAAGGAAGCATATTGCTAGTTAAAATGTAAATTATGGGGGGAAATATGATTAAATTCCCACCTATAAAAGGTATTCGTAGGAAGGACACAATACGCCGTCTTTCACAATGCCATACATATATCATGTCACACGCTGTTGAAATATTTGCCTGGAGATTGCATGCCCTGGTAATCATGGATCAGCTTCATTTTGATAATTCTGATGGCAAATAGCAAAATAAACCTTGTTGAAACTAAAGCATACAGTGTCCCACAAAAGTAAAATTTGAGATGATTTCTTCAGTTTAACCCAAGAGTTTTCATTTTGGCCATTGTTTTAGCTATTTTGTGTTGGTAAGCGCGCCTTTTATTTTGAATATAAAACATCAAGCTCATCCCCCTGATACCCATATGTGGCTGTTATAACAACAATAAAAAAACTACCTGATATAAACACAACGTTTCTACATAGTCTTAAAGTCTGCAATCTAGCTGTTTGTTTTTTTTTAAATAAAAAATAGTGAGAGTCTTTCCTCCCCTAACAGTTAAGGCAATGAGTTAAATATTCCAAACGCATACTTCCTGCCGTAACAACACTCCTTCCTGTCCTAACTATTAGCGTAATAAAGTCACACTTCCGTAACCGACATTCATCGGTTCAATTCACATCGACAGTAAACCGAATTTTCTGTGTATTCTAGTTTAATCTATATATACAATGAACCAGCATGGCTATTCATACATATCTCTATTTAATATATGCTGAACACTATATAAGACCACTAAATCTCCCTTCTGCATGCAAAGTCGCTCTGCTGACACAAGTAATGCATAGTACTCTGACGTCACTACCGTGACGTCACTTCTCCGGTTTCTATAAAATTATGCAAATACACAGAGGGGCTGGGGATCTGTCGTAACTTATGCTTAAAGCAGCCGCCCGGAAATCGTAAGATCATTGGTTCGATTTCCATCGCCAGTGAACCGACTTTTCTGTGCATTCTAGTTTCATATCTGTATATAACGATCCAGCATGGCTACTCATACATCTTTCTGTTTGAACCGGCAGTCAAAAATTGATTTAAAAAGAATGTTATAGTAAAGGCCACTAATTTCCAGTGCAATCTACAGGTACTGCAATGGACAGTACGTCATTTCATTCAGATTGCAAATAAACAAAAAAAGTCATATGTATCTTACAAAATATTTCTTATTTCATAAATCATTCCCGATATTAATATTATTATATATATTAAAGTTACTTCATTTTACTTTATTAGAATGTTACCCATGGTAGAGAATACCATTGTATCTGAAGTCTTCATACTTGCCCTTGAAGTTATTATCAAAACTCTTAATTATGTGTCCTAAGTATGTGTGCTAACAAACGGCTCTTTGCAAGTACTGAACTATTAATCTTAGTCTTCGGTTGATACGATAAAAAGTACAAAGGTTACACAAATCATTTTGGATGGCCGCTAACGCACAGTACTGTTATCGGTTTCCCATTGTTTGTGGCAGGTGGTTATGTGTGGGGTTCCGTATACAGTCATAAAATTCCTAATATTTATTCCTTTACTCATACGCTTTTTATTGCAGGCCTTAATTCGAAGCAAACATATAGCAAGCCTCAAGACGTTGGTCAAACTAGTAACCTGATATAATTTAATAAAATATAATATTAAGGGAATAAATGATGTGAACATGTAACCTGTAGTAATGAAAATGAATATACAATAATAAATATATATCATTGTAGAATACAATAATGGGTAAACTGAGTATGTGTAAAAAATAACACAATGTAATCTAATTAGTGGTAAAACAAAGTAAAACAAGGAATAACACCGTTAACTAAAGTATAACAAATTATAAAATTTAACGGTCAAATATTAAAGTGATATTACAGATTATAATAATAATGATATTGATAACAATAATAATAATGATAATAATAATAATAATAATAATAAACTGACAGAAATAATACAGGAAAGAAAAAACGAAAATTTAAATGAACACCAGTGGTTGGCATGGGCTATTATAATAGAGGGATAAATGCTTAAACTGTAACATGCAACTTTCTTCTTGATTGGGCCATTGTATTTATTCTTGAATTAAATTCACAAATTTTTCTTAATCCCGTTTCACGTGAGATTACCCTTTAGTATGCTTTCCCTCATATATTTCGCATAGTGTACCATGTGTGGCCATTGGAGTGTTTTTGATTATACTTAATAGTGTCTACGCCAATTTATTTTCATGCTTAACCTTTGACCAGTTTCGCCAACGATATGGGTTTTGCACATAAACTACGTATAATTATGTTCCTTTGCTGGTACACGTAAATCGTCCATTTATAGATTTTCCCGTTTATTTGGACAATATTTTCTTTTATAATTCATGGAAACATAAAACAGTGTGGTATTTTGTATATTAACTTACTAACATAAATATCCGTCAGATTGATTTTGTACTTACCAATTGGTTTTGCAGATTAATGGATTGTTTATCAACAAATATGGTCTTTTTTACTGGCAAGTTGTTAGAAAGGTAAGGGTATGATGTTACAACATATTTAAACTCCTATGCAACTTTCCTTAGATACAAAGAGGATGGTAATGCATACGAATTCTACAAGCATTTCACTTTAATATAATTTGAGGGATGTTACAGTACAATTTTTTGGTGATGCAAAATATACCAAAAACATTGCCATGAAACGAAGTAAAGAGAACGCACATCGACACACGATTTTGATATTACAGAACTATAGTTTCCCTAGGCTGGATCCAATTACCCTGTATTTGATGTATTTGATAGAAGAGAATATCCTTGCACACACTACTGCAGATACTTTTGACACTCCGATAGACACCTCTCGCTAAGAGTAATGACGAGAACAGAGCAGACCTGTTAATAAACACAAGGCAAAGTGTAAGAATACGTAGCTCAGCCGGAAAAATAATAGACTGGTGTCTCGGACCTGTCAAGGGTGTGATAGGGATAATCAGAAAACTGATAAGTATTCCACTGTTAGTTTAGAGCATTAACAGGAAACTTAATGTCTCACAAAATGGAGTCTATAATAAAAATCTAGATGTTGCCTGGACATTTTTGAAGCATGGATCTCATGAAATTAAATGTTTTTAAACTGTACTAGTTTTCACGAAACCTTTTCACGAAACGTTTGAAAAAATATTTCTATTAACTAAATAGGACACTTAAGAATAAACAATATTTAATTTTAACTACCATCGACAGTGCCTAAGTTGCCACATAAGCATTAAAAAAACATATGTACATGGATTCAAACTTAGATGCCCATGTTAACGGACAATGTATTTTGAGATTGTAGTAGCATGACAAGTGATACTCTTTTATTTCATTTACATGTCATGGAGGATTATTCATAACTTTCAGGCGGTAGACAGATATAAAGGACTCCATCTGGCTAAGTGGAAACAGCATCTTGCAGACAAATAGAAGTCTATTTGGCAGACCTTCAATCAACGCCATGGGCTTTCAAAAAGGCTCAACCAATCAGTCAAAGTGCACCGCACATTTAATACAATGTGAACAGTATTATTTCTAAAAGTGAACCTAGCTGCTGACATTTAAGATTAATTTCAGACGGATTTATCGATATATATATATATATATATATATATATATATATATATATTATATATATAAACACACACATTAATTCACTACTAATGGCTCTAGGGCTGGGGTAGTGCGTGTCCACGTATAATAAACCTGTGGTTTTATGACCATAATCTTCAAGCTCTGGCAGAATTGGTTATCTACTAAATATTAATTACAATTATCCTCAAATATATTTCCTTGCTACATGCTATTATTCAATAGAATATCATGCAGTTTTGAATTTAACTTGTTAAATTGTTCGAGTCTTGAACAATTTACAAGTGATAAACGTTTGACGAATCTCATTTTCCTTTTGGAATATGGAGGTAAGAAAAACATTAATAAGTACATGAAAGGGTATTTCTATCATAGTTGCTAAGACATAAATGACACCTTCTTTATTGGATGTGCACTCGCATTACATCAAGCCTTATATCAAATAAAGTAAAAAGTATGATCCTATACAGCCCACAGATACTGCGCCCTCCAAAGAAACTGCCATGCAGGACCTGCATTAGTCACAGAGACAACACCGGGACAAACGTCATAAGGTCAATGATTATGTACTAATACATTGTGAGATACTGCTCACATCTTTTAATTTAAGATGACCTCTTTATTATGTGTCAGATCACAATCCTTACTTAATTGGGATCGGCCGGCCAAATACATAAAAAAATATCCTATGCCCAATCGGTTGCTGTCAAACCACCATTCTCCAAACAAGACCAATTAAATGCACGGATCAGCATTCATTAGTTCGTGGAACTATGCATATGGAGCAGTAACATTGTCTTCCAGTTAGCTGACAAATATTAATTGAATCATTTTTATAATCATAAATAACAGTCCGTGAGTGTAAACTACATAGTTTACCAGGCCCATCTAGCATTTAGCTGGACAAGGACTGTGCTATTTTCATTGTAGTTGTCTTAATAATTATCATTTTACTCATTTGGTCCCTTTTCATTGGTAATAGATTGTAAGCAATCTATGTACAAAACGGCCGGTTTCGCTAGAGATGGGGTACTTATAAAAGAGAAGGAAACAAAAGATATCAGTAGTATATAGATATATTTAACGTTATACGACATACTACTTTGAACAGGACAACTCAATAATCCGGACAAAAATGTAAGTCTTTGTGTGTCCGACTTAGAGGAGTTTACTGTATATATGTTTGTAATCAAGTGGGACACTCAAGGTTATTGTTTTTCTTTATTTAATGTCCACTACCCTTTGGAATATACGCGAATTAGTATTTGATCTAATTCATAGGTATTGCATATGGTTACTGCCAAACTAGTGCCCTATTGATCTCTGAAGCTTTCGATGGACCCATTATACGAGTACAACAGTTATTTAGTTCCTAATCGTCGTATATGTGTTAGATCTTATAAGTCCCTGTTGCTGATGTCACTTTTTTAGTTAGGTGATTATGTGTGTGGCTCCTTTAAACATAAGTTTGAGAATATTTATATCTAAAGGCTCATAAGCTTTTTACTGCCAGCCTTAATGCCCAGTAAATTTACAACACATAGCGGGGAGTTTATGTTTGAAAATAATGAAAAGACAAACTTAGCAGCAGGTACAACAGGACAAGGGACTAGACTCGATCAGTATCCCTCAGGCATGTGTGGAATATCAACCATCATAAGGCATAAAGACCTTTACAATGGATTGGGAACAAACGCGTTTCTGTCTCCTGATGAATAGGTTTTAGTGGCCCGTCCATGAGCAGTAGTTCGTAAAAATATGAGCTGTTCAGAATGCTTCATAAATGTGATCATGACTCTTTTAGTATCCATGATAATGAATTAAGTTGAACTAAACGGAATGATCATTGCTCCAGACATGTCTAGATATCGAAAATAATGAATCAGCTGACCAGCTGATTTCATACGTAACTTCATATATAAAAAATCTCTAGGTATCCTATTATAAATTCGAGTCAAGACATGAAAGAACATTTTAAAAAGGAGGAAAATGTTTATACTAATAATTTTAACATTTCAAGAAGTCCTCTGATCAGACTTTTTCTTAACGGTTTAAATCTTTAAAAATTAATATTTTCCCCCCATTTTTATGGGAAATGCTCTTTAAATAATTTCCAGTGTGTGGTTTTGGTTTAAAAGGCTGCTCCAATCTTTTATTGCATTATCATTTTAAGCACCACTTTTAGGAAGGTCATTTAAAAGTTGTATTTGGATATACATTTGTTACCAAACTATGAAGCTTAAGAAAACCTTAATTTCAGCTCAACAAAATAAGAGTGAAAAAGAGCTCATTGTTTGTATATTAATTCTTTTTTTAAAGATTTTTATGGTGGAGGTTATCGCCTCCATTTCTGTAATGCTTGCTTAACTATGTAGTATATACATCAGCAGAGTCCCAGTTGGGTTTTGGACTTCGTGACAGGGGCTTATACCCGATTATACTGGTGTCAACCAGGTTCGGTGTACAGCTGCTGTGGGTCCTGGGAGTGTTTCATCTCTATTGCTGGGTCATAAAACCGAGGAATCCCCGAAAGGGGCTCTCTTTTTTAGTGAAACACGACTTTTGGGCAGTCCCCCATTAAGCCTGGGTGGGGGCCAACCGTAAAAAATCTCACTACCTCGGCCGAGATTCGAACTCACAACCTCCTGGGTGTGAGTCCTGTGCCAAAGAATCCGGTGGTATATTTCTTCTAAATATAAGTAGTATATATAGTATATAAATTCTTCTAACAAAAATCCATGACACTCGCGTCGGCAAGTTTACCTGCGAATCATAGTGTGCCCATTTTTACCAATGAAAATACTTAAAACATTAAACATTTTCCCAAAACGTTTTGACTAATGAGACCCCCACAATCATTTATGTTTCACTCGTATATTTCCGTCTATGTGGACTCTTTTCTTTAACGGCCGCTACGCGGCGCCAGTCTTCATAGCTGACGTAGCGTCGCTCGGTTTTCCGTAGAAACGTTTAGGCCTATAAATCTTTAAACAATACCCGGAATTGCTCTAATTTCAGTGTGATAGAATTCGAATGTTATATTTTTTTCCCAAAAAGAGAAATTATATGCGTATTTCCCCTATTGCCATGCTACGTGACCGTTCGGCCAGATTAAAAACATGGCTGAAACGTGGCCGGTCGGCAAACATCGATTTTTAATCAAACTCAAGTTGTACTTCTTATGCATTAAAATTGAAATAAGAAATATCAACAAAGATTATATTGGACTTAAAGAAATATCTTGTGTAATTATTTATTAAACGATCTCGGATGTTGTTCTGGTAACGCATAATCATAATGCATTCCGATCGGGAATCCCCCATGTAACGGCTAGCTATCGGCGGGCCCCGCATCTTCCGGCTTCCAGTGCGATATTTTAACACCCATAAATTATTTTTTTTATGCTTTGAATGTTGACATTACACGTAAAAGATATTAAATGTTACATATTTAGAGCATTCTTCTTCAATTTTGACATTATCTCATATTTTAGGGTTTCTTGTCATTTCCATGTCATTGCCTGAGAAATAATTTATGACATTTTGAGCTGTTTTTCCTAAAAAAAAGGAATAAAAAGCGGCATTTTCCAAATCAAAGCGCCAAATATCAACAAATATAATACAATAAAATGTATTGGCTCAATACAATACATGCATTGTATATGGAGCACCAGTGAACAATAAATTTGCGACGGAACTTACATACATGATCACAGTTACACAACCTGAGTGCACATAGGACTAGAAAATTTCATAATAAAATTCAGTATTTATGCAGCTTGTTTCCACTAAAAAATGATGTAAACATTAATAAACACACCCGAGCTGGCCATCAACTGGTTTGTTGATGCTGATACATTACTATAATAATTATCATATTACCTGAGGTTCCGCAGTTGCCCATACAGATATTCGATACCATTAATATATAGGGTTACCCTTTCATTAGTATCATGCAGTATATTAATCTGTGGATTTAGAAAATATCGTGGTTTTGAAATTACGTGGTTTTGACCTGAAACACTATTCCTTGGGTAAGAATTTCGTGGATTAATAGTTCCTAGTCAGGCAATGTATTCAAAATTAATATTCCGTGAACAGACGTGAAATTGAGCAAAAGATCAGTGTTTTGCTTATGTTAAAAAATACGCAGTCCCGGTACAAGCGATATATAGTCTCAGTGACACAAATGACAAATATATCGGCTGACTTATCTGAAATTTGTTGGGCGAAGAAAACGAGTGTCTACTCTGAATTCAAGGACAGTCAGACAAGCTGTCCTCGGAATTTTATTGCCCAGTCGTATTGTCCCGGCGGTGATCGGCTTTTGATCTCCGCTTCCTAGACTGGTACCCTGCACTATTATGGCCCTCACCAAACATAGACTGAGCATGAGCAGCGGTGCCATAATAGAGCGGGGGTGCCCTGCCGGGCAAATTGCTTGGTCCGATTTGGTTTGCGATCGTGAGAACAAATCCTCCGATTAACTGACATACTGGTTGTGATTTTATGAATTATTAGAAAAAAAACGGAAGTCAATATTTATATTCTGCATATTCATTAATTAAAAGAGTTAACACTTCTTGGTATGTCGTTCGTTCAGTTTGAACCTTTAGTTGACTGCAGATCCCTGGAAAGAGATTACAGTTACAATGGGTTCCAGCTCATAACAGTGCTCAACTGACCGTGACTTATCACCAAGCCGGGGCATAATTAGATAACTCTGCCGCACGTATGTTCTGCCGCACGGTTGTTTTCTTTTAAAATAATGACATTCTTATAGACGAACAATCAAAAAAGATTAGTTGGGCAAAATAACCTTTATCTACGACTTTTAGCGAGAAAATATGAGATATAGAGCAAGTCCACATATACCAGTGTTGGTGCAGACGCACATTCACACAGTCACTTGTTAGTCCGACACGGATGAAATCTTAGTTTGTTTGCTCCTCCCGATGGAACTGAATACCTATCCTCACAATTAAATTATTTTTTTTTTAATTTATTGGCTACATATCGGTTTCTTTGTGTTTACTAATCTGTACCACTTAGAAGCATGGACGATGAAAGCGGGCTAACACGATAATTTATTTAGGCCCCACTCGAGAGTGTGAAACTGGTTTCGGTTCAGCGAAACCGTTTACTTACTAATAGCGAAACCGAAACGGGTCTTGGCGAAACTGCTAAACCATCTCCGGAGATGGTTTCGGTTTCGCCAAAACCGCCCACTCGATAATAATACTGGAAAGATGGCGGAGACGGGCCAAAGTAGTGCAATTCTGTTAATTATTTTATTAATGGATACTGTTAATGCCTGTTAGAGTTTATTCAGCAAGATTGAGATATAAACATTCTTTCGGAAAGGTTTTGAATTCAATATTCCCTACTATAACCATGTATGGCTAAAGATGAGCCCCACGTATCCTGTGCGTCATTGCCGTCTGACACATGTACATGTTATAAGATGGAGAGAAACAGTCTATTTTCATCATAATTTAATATATATTTGCCAGTCACAATTAATCATGCTCTCATTGGGTCTTAAAGTGCCAAGGCAGGGATCTCTAGCGTTTGAGAAAACTTTCATCATTAATTTATTTCATGAATAATAAATAATTTACGATGGTATCAATATTTTCTATTAAAACCGAAACCGTCCACTTAAAAATACAAGGTGAAACCGTACAGAACCGGTTTTCCCGGAACCGAAACCAGTTTCGAATTTTTGAGTACGCCACTGGTGTACAGGATCCATTATGCTCCCTGATACCGGTTGCCATGGACGTTCACGCGTTCCTGGTTGATAATCCATGAAGATTTCTTATAAAATAACTTTCTTTAGTTATATCTAGTTTTTAAATATTGAAGAATGAGTTGTTGCACAAAAAATGAATGATGGATGTATAGATAATACGATATACTGGATCTTTGATATTCCACTGTGCGTTGCAGAGATTTATTATTAATATCTATTAATCTAATCATTAATGTCACACGTAATGTACAGCCAACTTGAGTTGTTGCACAAAAAATGAACGATGTATGTATAGATAATACGATATACTGGATCTCTGATATTCCACTGTGCGTTGCAGTGATTTATTATTAATATCTATTAATCTAATCATTAATGTCACACGTAATGTACAGCCAACTTTTGGTAACTTCTCTGAGCAAACGAAATGCTTATTTTTATCATATATAATACATACTGGAGTTGGAACCAGTCTGCCGGGAGTACATAAGATGGAGTTGTACGCCCGTCTCTATGATTGGCCTAGAGCAGCGGTGCCATAATACAGCGGGGTACCAGTCTAACAGGATCGATGGACTATGAAATAACCTAATGATCGTTAGGTTTTTAATTTCGTTGTTAAAGGTTACCCGCGAATTCCACGAAAATACAAACCCAACGAACAATTCTGAATCAATAGTATATAAATATATATATATATATATATATATATATATATATATATATATAAATAAATACATATACATATATATATATATATATTAATACGTACATCTTTTTATATTACCTATTGCTACATTTGTACTATATATTCAGCCTATAATAAATATGAATATTTGCCTTATCTTTTTTTCACTGATATAAATATACTCTTAATCCCTGTTATTTTGAACGTTAATTACTGGTGCGCCAGGTATAGGGTGCCCATTCTTAAATAAGCAATGCCAAGATTTGGAGGCACCTTTCCCAAAAAAATCAGGATTTCCTCTTCTTCATGTACTGCTCTCTTAAATGTCTTAATATAAACCTATGAAGGTGTTCATGTGTAGATGGCTATAACATTAATATTTCTTCAAAATGTGGGGGGGGGGGGGGGGTCATCAATCAGCCACTGGTCCCTCAGGTCGCAAATTGCTAGCAATTTGCTAATACCCATTGCCAATTTTTTTTTTTCTGGTAAATCCGCAAATTGCTACTTTGACAGCCAGGCCTTCTCTCTCCTGGGCGTCCAGGTCGCAAATTGCTAGCAATTCGCCAATACCCCCCGGCCAATTTTTTTTTTCTGGTAAATCCGCAAATTGCTACTTTGACAGCCAGGCCTCCTCTCTCCTGGGCGCCCAGGTCGCAAATTGCTAGCAATTTGCTGATACCCCCCGGCCAATTTTTTTTCTGGTAAATCCGCAAATTGCTAGCATATTGCTACTTTGACAGCCAGGCACCCTCCCTCCTGGTCTCCCAGGTCTCAAATTGCTAGCAATTTGCGAATACTCATTGCCAATTTTTTTTTCTGGTAAATCCGCAGATTGCTAGCAAATTGCTACTTTGACAGCCACGCCCCTTCTCTCCTGGGTGCCCAGGAAGCGATTTCTAGAAATTTGCGGAAACCCCCCGGACATTTTTTTTTTCTGGTAAATCCGCAAATTACTACTTTGACAACCAGTTTCCTTTCTCCAGGTCGCTCAGGTCGTAAATTGCTAGCAATTTGCGGATACCCCCCCGGACAATTTTTTTTTCTGGTAAATCCGCAAATTGCTAGCAAATTGATACTTTGACAGCCAGGCCCCCTCTCTCCTGGTCTCCCAGGTCGCAAATTCCTAGCCATTTGCGGATACCACCCGGCCAATTTTTTTTTTCTGGTAAAATCCGCAAATTGCGAGCAAATTGCTACTTGACAGCCAGGTCCACTCTTCCCTGGTCTCCCAGTTCGCAAATTCCTAGCAATTTGCCAATACCCCCGGCCATTTTTTTTCGGATAAATCCGTAAATTGATAGCAAATTGCTACTTTGACACCCAGGCCCCCTCTTTCCCTGGTCTCTCCGGGTACCCACTGCCAATTTTTTTTTTTTTCTGGTAAATCCGCAGAATGCTAGCAAATTGCTACTTTGACTGCCACACCCTTTCTGTCCTGGGCGCCCAGGTCGCAAATTTCTAGCAATAAGCGGATACTCCCCGGCCAATTTTGTTTGGTGGTAAATCCGCAAATTGCTAGCAAACTGATACTTTGACAGCCAGTCCCCCTCTCTCCTGGTCTCCCAGGTTGCAAATTCCTAGCAATTTGCGGATACCACCCGGCCATTTTTTTTTCTGGTAAAATCCGCAAATTGCGAGCAAATTGCTACTTTGACAGCCAGGCCCACTCTTCCCTGGTCTCCCAGTTCGCAAATTGCTAGCAATTTGTCGATACCCCCCGGCCATTTTTTTACGGGTAAATCCGCAAATTGCTAGCAAATTGCTACTTTGACACCCAGGCCCCCTCTCTCCTGGGCGCCAAGGTCGCAAATTGCTAGAAATCTGCTGGCACCTCCCGCCATTTTTTTCTCAGGGAAACGTCTCCGCGATAATCCAAAAAAATCCCATAAGCTTAAGTACAGGGCATACAGGAAAACCGACAGTTCCCCGCCCCCCTCTGATAGCTTCACAATTTACCTGTAACAACATGATTGTTTATATTAAAAATATCGAATGCGGAAGATTTAAATGTCAAATAGTGATGTCATCCTGCAGGATTATCACCTCCGTTTTTAAGCGAGTTGGAGATATCTTATTTTCTTTGAGAATTGTAATGAAACATCAAAATCATGAAAGCTTATGATTTGTCATTTTATGCATGTGGCACTTGCAATAGGAAATTAAAACAGGCTTAGGCTCAATTAAGGAAAGGATTTGAAAATCTTGAAATAAACTTTATATTTTATATAAGTAGCTTACTGACGAAGTCCGTAAGTTAGATTATAAATCAGTGACATTCCAATCAATACATGGAATAAATATTTGGTTAACGGTTGTTAAGTACTGATGTCTTCTGAATGCTCGCTGTAATTTTAAACTCTTCTCATTAAAATTTGCTCGTTTGCTTCCTGTGATATCTTGTTCCATAAATTCTAAGCCCACTAAGGTCAGTGTGGTATCGGTGCTGTTCAGTTTATACACAAGGTGTGGAAATTAGTTTATCACCTGTTAAGTCTGAAATCGAAATTTAAATGAGCTTATAATCATTCGTACATAGGTGGAAAATGTTTGCGGGTCAGATTAACATAAAAATGAGGCTCATATCGGTCGACCAATATTGAGTGTGTGTATATATATATATTTGGTGCATCTCTAGAACAGGCAATTATCTGAGTGCTTTCCATCAAACTACATGACAATGTCTCAAAACGTTTTGTTTAATAATTTTTAATAAATATTTTAAATTTCAGTTTAAGGCTAGATAAACAAATGATACGGGGAAAGCAAAGAAATGAGATATTGTCACGTGGTTTAATATTAGTCCTTTATAAATTGGGATATTGTTATTGTGGGCTTAAAATAGTGCATCTTTAAATATTTTTATAAAATGTAACAAAATAGTGTAAAAATGAACGAAAACGCAAATTAAGTATACAATCAGAAAGAACACTGTGTCAGGTTTAAAGTGATGTATAATTTATGAAGTCGTATATGCATTTAAACCATTTTGGATTGATTTTAGGTATAGGGGTTTTAGACAATAACAGGGTATTGATTCATGAGACGCGTGTCTGGGTGAAAATCTATTTTAGGTGATTTATCTCAAAAGGTTATTTGCTTAATGTCTGCTTGGAGCATGTTGCTTTGTTTTATTTGCCGTAGATAAGCTTCAGAGGCATAGCCAATTGTACTGGCATCTGAGAACACGTGAAGCTGCCTAGAGGCAATAGGTCCAAAAACGTCTGGTATTAAACATCTGGTAATAGTCATTTTCCCCAGAGACGTTAGTTCTCCTAACCATCTTTGCCTGCGTACTTGGTATTGCTCTTGTATCTTGTCATCTCAACCTAAGTTTTGTTCGTTACATAGTTCTTGAAGGAGTTTCTTTGCTGGTAAGATGAAAGGTGCAATAAAGCCCAGCGGATCAAAGACAGAGAACACAATGGACAAAATCCCCCTTCTTGTTGCTGATTTAGAATTGAGGATAAACGAGAAACCGAACTGATCTGTGGATATGCACCACTGAATGCCTAGAGTGCGTTCGACTGGCAATTCGTCACGGTCAAGGTCGATAGCTTGTATCTCCTTAGCCCTGTCTGCTGGTGGAATAAATTCAAGAACGCTTCGACTGTTTCTAACGAATTTGGTTAGGTTAAACCCACCTGCTTTGCACCCAGAACGCAAGTCCTGTATTAACGTAATAGCCTCTTGTTCCGTAGCTACAGACTTGAGGCAGTCATCATCATAGAAATTTCGCTTGATTGTGTGAGCAACTGATGGTTTCAGACTAAAGTCCTCAGTGATTTTTCTCAGTGCATAATTGAATATGCAGGGGGATATATACGGCCCCAAACAGGTGAAGAGTCATTTGATATTCATGAAGATCCTTACTTAGGTCGCCATCAGGCCACCACGGAAAGCGTAAGAAATTGCACTGGCTATGGGGAATGTACACTTGGTGGAACATAGCTTCGACATCTCCAATGAATCTGTTCCTCTCTGAATCTGGTTAAGACTCCGATGAGAGAATTGGTCAGATCAGGACCTTGAAGTAGCTGATCGTTTAGGATGTTCCATCAAACGTTGCACTGCAGTCAAAGACCACGCGTATCTTGTTATGTTTTTAGGGTGGTATAACCCATATTATGGGAGGTACCAAACCTTCCCTGTATCTGTTTCCACACATTCATTTGGGACTTTTCGAGCATAACCTTGCTTAAGTAGGTTGTTGATAAACGCCACATAGTCTTCTCGGTACTTGTCATTTCGGAGCATTTTCCTTTTCTGCCATTGTGCACGTTTGATAGCTTGCTCCTTATTGCCAGGCATTATGACATTCACGTTGCGAAACGGTAGGGGTACTTCATAGTGGCCATCTGACATATGAATATCTTGATCAGCTTTAGCCAAAAAAAAATGAATGTCATCTTGTGAGAGGCCTCGTTCACCTGGCTGTTTTGTTGGTTTCTCATTGAAACCAAGTTCAAGTTATCTCAAAACTACAGTAGGAGAAATGAGCTC
Source organism: Sipunculus nudus (assembly GCA_026874595.1). NCBI lineage: Eukaryota > Metazoa > Annelida > Sipuncula > Golfingiida > Sipunculidae > Sipunculus > Sipunculus nudus. The sequence goes on from CM049320.1 coordinate 52,603,616, forward strand.
CTTTGTATGCTCGACTTCCCTCACAAGGATTCGACTACAAGTGACAGTCTCTGCATTAGATTGTATACGTATTGGGCCATTCACAGTCCAACCATGACGTAATTTTGCAGCAAATGGCCCATCGCCTTGTGTAGGTATTACCTGTATTGGTTCAAGGGCAGCTGGACAATTGTCACCCACGAATAGGCCTATGTCCATATTTGGTATATATGTTGGGATCTTTGGAACCACGTCGTTCAGGTGTGGCCACTTACCAAGGACTTCGGGGCGCGAAATGTTCTGATGGTCAACAGGTATATCTGTTCTCTGATAGGTCTTCGGTAGTTGTATTAGGTTCCCACCTGACCAATCAGAGACAAATAGATCATTGATTGCACTCGTCTTAACGCAAGAATGCCCGTGCATTATCCGTAATTGTAGTGTGACTTCATTACCACTGGCACCTAGTTTCGACTTTAGTTCTTCTGTAAAGAAACACCCACTTCTTCCGTTATCACATAAGTTGATACATCCCGTAGTATTGTAGTATTCTGGAGTCAGCATCCGTAGCATTACAAGTGCTCTGTAACACGTTAGAACTTGTAATGTTATTATTATCTTCAATAGCTTGAACTGTGTTTTTGCTACAGTTTTGTAGCTATGAAAGCTTCATCATGTTGGATGTCTCTTTCCACACTATTTACATGTGTGTTTACGTGAACACTCGTTTGATATATGATTTAGCCCATAGCACCCAAAACAAGCACGCTTGGCTTTCAAGAAATTTTGCCTCTCTATGAGATCCTTTTTTCAAGAATTCATCACACTCATCAAGATCATGTTCTTTCTGGCATAAGATACAGGGCACTTTATGTTTCTTGACATCTTTATGCCTTACCGTAGTTTGATCTTGTTTCATACTACCACTGGTGTTCACATACGTAGCAAAACTTGAGCTTTTCTGTTTGTGAGATAATTGTTTATAACTGGAGAATGTCCTGCCTGTGGACTTAAATTGTAGATCACTCTTTCTCAATGCTTCTCTGCTATAGAATGGATCACTAGCAGCTTCAGCTGACCAAAACTGACCAGGTCTGTGATTGTAGTAACTCTTGCACTTTCACGTTTGACATTTATTGATTTGTCACACCACTTGTTCTGCAAGTATGTTGAAAGTTTACACACAATAGCCTGAATGTTAAGAGCATGATTAAGCACTTCCATGTGAGGCATTGTCTTTGATGCGTTAAGGCATTTAACCAAGAAATGCGCCAAATGCCTCGGCGAGAGACAATCATCATACTTTATTTGAGGCCATTTCAATAACTTATTGACATGCGCCATGAAGATTTTGTAGGGGGTCACCATATTCTTTATAGAGTAATGTCTTGGCTGTGAGGTAACCATACTTAGTCCCATATACAAGCAACCACCTATTAGGGATTTAGGATCGTCTTGAAGGTGTTGATCCAGATAGTACAATCTGCCGGCATCGTTGGACGCACGCGAGGCTATTCTGGTATCAAAGGTCATGATGAATGCGTTATACTCCATGACGTCACCCTTGAACTTTAGGACTTCCATTTGGGGTTATGTAGAAGCAGTGGCAAGCTGCTGACAAACGCCTACCATCTGTTGATTCTAGTATTGGCTTGAGCTGATAGCTTTCTGCCTAACTGAATCACTTAGGAGCGGTTTGGGAGTGAATATATCAGGAGCAAGATCAACTGCTGTTGTTCTCTGTCCAATCGGAGACCTAGTGTCAATGCCTTCACTATGAGATGCTGAATTAACATGGGGCGATACAGATGGCGGCACATGCATATTCCTAGGAGTCACAGTATTTTCAGTATTTGCTTGCGCTGCTGAGGGCTCTATGTATTTTTTCAGAGTATAACTTTTAAGTGGCAGGGTGGTTTGATGTGTGTCTATCAGTTCTGCCTCAGCAAAAACATGTTCTCTAGCTTGAGTTTTAGCTATTTCAATATCTAAATTCAGCTGTCTAGTTTTCGCTTCCAGCGCATGGCGTTCTGCCAGAGTATCACGCTCTACCATTAAGGCTGCTAACTTTGCCTTCTCTCTAGCACGAGCAGACGCAGCTGAAGACCTAGAACCAGTAGTGGACCTATGTGACTGATTGGACACAACCGCAGAACCCTCTATTTGTTCAGACATTTCATGATCAGCTTGGCATATCCACTTTCTCGCAGAGTCCTGAAATTGTAAAACCTGAAGCTTCTTTTTCATCGAAACGCCTACTTTCAGAGTCTTGTACGTCTACAGAGGTTAACACATCGAAATGGGCTATGTAACACTGTTGATTACTAAGAAACATTTCATTCAAGCTATCAATGCCCGATTTCACTAGATGCAAATTATTTACATCGGACATAAGTTTTTAGAGTTCATTTCGCTTTTCTGTGACTGCTGCTAAAGCAGCTATTTGTCTATTTTTTAATATACGTTGCATTTCTGCCGGACCCTTACCTAGTTGTTGTTCGGGAAGAGTCACGATCTGTAGTAGATAGTCCAGATTGAATCATATCAGGAGAACTGCAAACGTTGTCATGAACACTGACTGTACCATCCATGATAGAATATATCACAATCACAAATCACCAGAAGACTTATCTTGTATGCACAGACGTTGAGGTCTCTGTATTATGCAACGAGAAGTGAGACACGTTTCACATTAAATTCAAACCACCGGTCAATTGTCCACAACGTTGCGTTCACTTAAATGCATATCATAGCATTATAGGCATGCAGTATAGCAGACGGTTTTACTATTTGTTTACATGTTCATTGTTATAACTGTAGTCCGTTTGGATTCTTGCACATATAGATACTGTATGAGTCACATGGACGAACTACTTGGCTACAGTCTCATTACATCGGCCACTTTATCACTGAGCCAAGAGTTTCCAAACTATTGTTGGTGCAGTTGCGTTAGGACGTTTCAACACACAAACTGGTATACTCCTTTTGCCCCACAATAACACAGAGACCAAGACTATATTCCATAAGTTCCATCGTTCTTTTGTAATATGGACTAACACGTTGAATAGACGTTGAATCGTTGAACAATAGCACACATATGTTCCTTATAATGGCTGGCATACTATGGTGTCTCGTTGATAACAAATTCCAGTTGGAACGTAAGACGTTGAATAAAACAGGGAACAAGGAACACGTTTGGAAACTAGTGGACAAAAAATGAAGTAAGAAATATCTAAGGTGGAGGAAATACAGATGAAATACAATGTACTAGTGCATACATAAACCATTACATCCTCAACTAAGTTCAAGATAATCCATTCATCATGACTGTTACAAAAAGTTGTATAGAGTCAAATACTGTTCCTTTACTCAGACAGTTAACCAGTACACAGAGAATGTAATGAAACCTGCATATATTAAGACTTTTGACATACATTCTGTGAAAAAGATATTGCTATATTGTGGTAATATATGCTACAAACCTTTACTGTGGATTTTTACAGTTCATTAATAGGCTACAATAATGTCCAAATGACCTACCTCTGTGTGGGCTATACCTAAGGGTACACAAGGTATAAAGGAGCTTTGGTCAAACAGCCAGGCTGCTTTGGTCTTACAACAGGAAGTGACATAACTGTCACTTGATTATAGTCTCTGTACACAGTGACCTCTGGTCATTACCCTGTGTGATATGAACCATGGCATAAAAAACATAGGTAGCTCAACAGGGAGCACGCCACACCTGAAACCCAAAGGTCCCTGGTTCAAACCCAAATGACATATATTCTTTTGTTACTAATTGTCTTATTGTAAACAATATATATGTATGTTCTTGTTACAAAGTAATTATGTGCATTTACATCGCCATTCCACTAGACATATGTATAAATCTTAGGGCACTTCACAGAGAATTATATTTCATGTTCAAATGAAAATCCGTGGTTTTGATTTATGTTCAGATAATAATAGATACTTATTACTACGCCTGACCTATTTGTATTTTATATCAGTATATATGTTGACAAGCATGTGAGCTTCCCCTCAAGAAAACTACGGCGAATACTTGGCACTTGAATGCCAACCATCGCTAACACATTATCCCGGCGACTATACTTTAACCTTTTCCAACTATGATAACCACAGGTAAATGGTGAACCTAACGTTTCCACCGAAGATATCTTTAAATGAAATAGAACTGCATTAGATCATTATGGTAATGCAAACCGTATACCCGATTTCCTTTAAATCAGAATAGCTGAGATTTGGTGGGAGAGTTAACAGACCCTGCTATATTAAAAAAAATCCTTGGTGTTTCTAATTGTTTACTCGCCGAAATATCTTCAATGCGAAAGCTTTATAACTATCTTAGCATTAAGCTGCATCTTTTCTAATGAGATCTGTTCAACATTTAACCTGTACCTGCTTCACCATCATAGGAGCAGTAAAAGGAATTCCCTGTAAATCCGGGACAATATCCCACATGTTAATCAAACAAATGCAGTGTTCATCCTTGCCCTCTTTTCTTTTCAACTATATATTCAATTTTAAAATTAGCACGTATTAGAATATATGTGGGAATAGTAATCAAAAACAGTCCTTGGTGTCCATTTCAAAGAGTGTTTATGTATATGAAACATATTATAGCAAAAACATTCAAACGATATTGACTCTTTCTGAAATAAATGAAATGATACCTTTCCAGAAGGTAATATTTCTGAGATAAACGATATGCAAGTGAAACTGTCTCACTTTATGCACCAATTTGAAACCCACGGTTCTATAAGTTAGATAGAATATAACATTTAAACACATAGTAATATTTATGAGGCAAATGAGATATGTTGTTATTGTTTCCTGGTAGTTTACGTAACATTTTTATTAAACTTAAAGTAAGCATATTCTATTAATGCCATACCACACAGCTAACTTAAAAAAAAAACTAAAAGGCAGTTAAGTACACCTCATCCTCTAACGACATATCCATATTGCGTCTAATTAAATGCTGGAAAAAAATGACCAGTGCAAATATGTTAAACGTTCCAAGGTCCTTGGCCCACGTTAAGTTATTTTGTGTTTATAAGTTGTCTTAATACAAGGTAATAATTGTAAAATAAAGAATATCAATAAATTAACTGACATATAGTGGATTGAATATATATAATTAAATATATATATATATATATATATATATATATATATATATATATATATATATATATATATATATATATTAGTTTACCCCTCAAGCGACCAAGCTATATTAGTGACTGAAATGGCCTAGTGGGGAATTGTGTACGAATTGTGTACGAATACAATTTCATATTTAGATTATCATTCCTTTTTTCTCCTGAAAACATAATTTTCTTGACATTCGTAGCAGTTATAAAAGCAGTCATGTATTCCGATTATTATTTTTGTAACCCCCCAAAAATATGTATTGTCGAAGGACCGGCTATTACGGCTATTTACATATTATAAGAAATGTAACATGTATGAGAAAAAAAATGTTTATGAATTTAAGCTGTCTTAAAGTCATCGAGAACCAAGAAGGACACGGCACAAATTGTATCTGAAAGCGATTAAATATTCTAATGCAATATCCAGATGGTCCTGAACAAATCTCTTAGAAAAGTTAAAATTAGCTCATGATGAGCTATATTCTGCAAGCAACTTTAAAAACTTGAATTGAGCACCCAGGAGGTCAGGTGGACACAATATGTTTGCACCAGGCCTAAAAACTGCCAACATAGCATCTTTGGAGGTTCTTTGCATATCGCCTTGAAAACCATGAAAATCATTATTTTGAGCATTCAGACAGTCAGAGAGGGTACAAATCGTATGCATTAGCCTTGGCATCTTCTAAAGTAATGTGAACGAAAGGTTTGGGCAGATCTCCTTATATACATGAAATTAGGTGATGACCAGGTTATTGGCCTGAAACATGATGTACACCACTTAGACAGGCACACAGGGCGCAAAAAAAGGTAACTAGAACCTAAAACCTTCTTTTGTATCCTTTGAATTCAGAAAGGTCACTCTGACATATATTCTATGAGCTATAGGAAAAACATGATCGAGTACTGTAAAAATTATATAGGCCCAAATCATAACATATTGGATCGAGAACCTTCTAACTACAATTAATTATAGTCCGTGGAATTAGCTCTGGCGGCCTGAATTGGTTCATGATAAAATCTTTAGGAGCATTACTTGGCCAGTTAAAGTAGGGGCAAAGGTTTTGTTTCAACAGGTTTTTGTTACTGACCATTCGAACTTTATTCAGAGCAAGGCCGAAATAAAAATGAAATTTAAATTAGGGGCTCTTTTAGCCGGGGTCACTAAAAAGCACACCACGTCCTATCGCCCTGTCGGTAATGGCGTTTGTGAACGCTTTAATAGGACTATCTCAGTTATTCTGAGATGCAGACTGAAAAGAGTAAGGTACCCTGACATATGCTAATAACTGGACGAAACCTTGAAGTGACCGGATTTAGTCCATTTTATTTATGTCTGAACGGCAAACACAGACTACTCTTTGACGTCATCCTGGTATTATCGGACACACATGATAATCTTCCTAAAAATAGTAAATTCGTCCAAAAGCTTAAGGCAATGAGTCAGGGCTAATGGGAAATGTCAGAAATCACTTTATAATAACTAAGCCAACGCTTCAACCTTCAGCAAGGGGGCGGAGTCCCGGGTAAGAATGTTAGACTGAGGGGAAGACATAAGTTGACAGAAGTATTAGAAGAACCTGTGTATAAAATATGACCGACACGTCCCTGTTTATAAGGTTCCCCAAAAAGGGAATATAGGTCCTACACGTACATTTTATCGTTATCTGTCACAACCCATAAATTATCTACCTCTGGAACCAGAGACTGGTAGTAGTAATGTGAGAGTATAAAGAAAGAACAATCACGATGTCAGAGAGGCGAATATTCAGAGAGTGATGTCACTCCTCAGAAAAGGAGGAGCAGTTCATTCTTAGGCAGGATAGCCAAAGTTTATCATCGGTCCAGGATAGGTAACAGTACATATTATATAATGATAGCCCATGAAGGGCAAACTCGTTGGCCCTGTATAGTGTTCTCTTTAAATGATGGAGTATCTGATAAATCACTATACATGTTATCACCAACTCCAACAATAACATCATCAAAAGTGTTACGTCGTTCTACCGAAGTCAAAAGGCAATGGTGATTAAGGTCGAACGATTATATCTACGAATATATTAAATGCGGAGTAAATTAAAGTCCTCGGATATATTATAGTAGGTCGTTGTTGTCCCAGCACTTATTGGCCATGGGCGAGTTCTTGTCTGTGTATCCACTGATAAACTTGGGTGTTTCTTTGTTTGTATACATTGATGAACTGCATGTGTAGGTTCAGATGGATCATATTATAACCTTGCATTACGGGACCATCTGTACAGGTGAAAGCATTGTTATTGTATTGGTAACACGACAGGGTCCATTATCTTACTTTTGTTTCATTCACGAATATTCAGCTTACGGCCAGTTTCACGCGTTTTTGTTTTCAATTGTCCTGCGTTGTCTTTCCAGTAAATGTAATATAAAACAAGTAAGAACAAGTTTTAAAAAATCTTTGACGTCAGCCCCGGGGCCGGGGTGCCGTATGGAAGGACTGTTAACTTCAGTTCAGCTCCAAATGAAACCTTGTTAGGTAGTCTCACCCGCCACTTTTTTTTCAGGTCGGCCAACATTTTGTTGTCTCAGTACGTAGTCAGAAAGAATGTACCTTTTTCAAGTAGTTTACGTAATACTTTTTTATGGTAAAAGTAAAAATATTTCAGGAAATTTTTAACAAAGGAATATACGAGGCATGAATATACGGGAATGACAGTCTGTCAAACAGCGAACACACAGGAACTCTCATACTGTTCTGTCGGACTAGTTTCTGGCTTTCCTCTACTGGTTTTCTTTTCAGCTTTGGATTGCTGAGCTAAGGTCTGTCCGAGCTTGGTGAGCCGTTTCTGTACTGTCTGCTCCCAGGTTGTTCGTTCTGAGACTGTGGCTTCACAGTTGTTAAGCTCGATGCCCATGGCCTTCAGGTCTCTCTTGCAGACATCTTTGTAGCGGAGTTGGGGTCTACCTGTGGGGCGTGCTTCCTGGACCAGTTCAAGGCAAAGGAGACCCTTAGAGATGCGACCGTCCATTCTCACGACATGTCCGGGCCATTGCAGGCGTCTTTGTTTGAGTATGGCGTAAATGCTGGGGATTTCTTCTTGACAGAAGTGTTTGGCACTTTGTCCTGCCAGCTGATGGAAGGCATTCAGCGTGTGCTTCTGTTGGGCGCGTATTGGCCAGGCCTCACTGTCATACAGCCAAGTGCTCACAACACAGGCTCTGTGGACCTGGATCTTGGTGTGTTCTGTAAGCTAATAGTTGTTCAAAGGGAGATGGAATCAGAGATATTTAAGCCCAGGAGCCCAGGTAGACCAAGTCGAAGACGACTTTGAGCTAGTAATATGATATTCCGATGTCCGGTGGAGTGTCCACATCCTGCCCTGTCACTTGCATTATCTTCAAGCAGTTGGTAAGTTCAAAGGCTTGACAGACTGCACTGAATCTGACATGAACTTCTGCAGGTTTTCGGCAAAGTGGCTTTGCTCTTTACCTTGAAAGGTTTATGAGTTTCTCGTCTGACCTCGGTAGCGGACACAAAAGCATGCTTCAGCAGAACAGCGAGAAGGTGCCGAACAGGGTCGGTGAAAGGACGAAGCCATGTTTTAACCCACATCGGATAACAAAGGCTTCTGATGTTCCCATGTCATAAACCACGGTACCTTTCATGTCGTCATAGAAGGGGTTTATGATGCTGATGAGCTTGGGTGGATATCCGATCCTAGGGAGGTTCTCGAAGAGGCCGTCCCCACTCACCAAATCGAACTCCTTCGTCTGGTCTAATTAGGTCATGAATAGTTGTTCTCCTTGTTCCCTGTATTTGTCCTGCAGTTGCCTGACGAAAAACACCATGTAGACAGCAGACCTTTTCGCGAGGAAGCTGTCCTGCGATTCTAGGTAGACTGTTTCTGTTAAAGTTTGAGGCCTCTCCTGTGCGACCCGGGCGAACAGCTTCCCAGTGATGCTGAGGGGGGAAATGCCCCGATAGTTGTTGCAATCGCTCCTGTCACATTTTTTTTCTTAAACAGTGTGACTATGTTGACATTCCTCATGTGTGGTACTTCACATTCCTTCCAACAGAGACAGAGGATATCGTGCAGCTCTTGGATTGCAGCCTCGGTACAACACTTTTGGACCTCGGCGGGGAATGCTTCCGTCCATGGGGCCTTACCGGGACTAAGTGACCTTCATTGCTTCGTTGAGCTCTTTCATGATTGGTCCGCTGTCATGCTCCTCCGGGATGGGCATGCACATTACGGCATTCAGAGACTTGATTCACCCCTGCATACAGCGCGGGGTAGTGCTCTTCCAATCGCTTTAATTAGTGTATTTGTCCTGGATTATCTCATATGTGGCAGGGTTCATTGGTGTTATTTTTCTTTTATGCTGGGCCCAATGCCTGTTTGAATCCATCATACATTCCCTTGATGTTGCCTGTGTCAGTTGCAATAAGTAGGTTCAACCAGTCAACAATGAGGCATACACCTATATTAATTGTCTTTACGTCAAAGAAACATAATTCCTGAATATTAGGTAGGGTTACAGCATCTTCACAACCAAGGCATATAATTCATTTACTTCTTTGTCCATTACTGCCAGGGACATTTTTCAAAGTATACAGTGGCAGTCCGTCAAACCATAGCTATGTAGTGAGGCTCGGTCTCTCTGTAAACCGACAAATTGAAACGCTCACTCCTCTCAATAACGTTTAGAATCCCCTCAAATGTGTACGTTGTATTGCTGATATTCTGAAAACAAGGAAAATAAATAATACAAATAAGGTCTCTCTCTCTCCTTCACTCTCTCTGTCTAATCGATTGATCGATCGCTTCTGTTGCCCACAGTATCATGATTTTGAAATAATGAAAAGCTTAAATGCTACAACAATATTAATGCTATGACAATTCAAACCTATAGATTGATATTCCTTTTCCAAAATGTAACTTTATTATCATGTGTCATAGTTAATGCACCTGTAAGGTAATCACACTTCACCTGAATTTTCAACAGTTTTTTTTAAGCATAGCTTCATCATTCTGGCACTCTTCTTCCAAATCCTCGGTCAGACGTCGAATAACATTCCCGACTGTGCTGCTAAGGTCCTCCGTCAACGAGCTCAGTGTCTGATTTTCGAGTTCACAAACTGAAGGTTATACTTGCCGAGTGCTGGATATTCCATACCCATGAAATACCCCCTCTCTGTGTCCTGGTTATTGCCTATGTTGACCGAGTCTCTTTACGGGTTTCCGTTTTAATTTTTGCTGTACGAAGCAATTCCTGTAAGAAAACGAAGTATCTTTCTTTCTTAAAAAAATCCGAGTTGGTTCTTCTTTAAACTTTTACAATCATATTTATTCTCCGTTATTCTTAATTTAATCGATACGAAACGTTTGTTCGACCCTGAACCACTCCCCATTTGCACAATTAGACTTTTTCTCATTCCTTCAAACTGCTTTATAAACTAACTAACCAACTTGGGAAAATGAAGTAAAAATCAGTGATCCATTATGCGAATACAAATATATAATAAAGGAAAGGCAGGATCGATGCAACAAATTGATCCAGACTGATTAATCTATATGTTATAAACATTATCATCGGGTAATTTTATAAAAGAGATATATTAAATAAGATCAAGGATTAAGAAATCTAGGAACAGTAAAAAAATTCATACATAACTGACACGGTAATTTAGGTAGATCCTGTAAATACATTTTAGATCAAGAAAACTACATTTGAACATGTTCATAATATTGCTATGATGAATTGCTTGATCTGTGTTTTATTTAAACGTCCATATAAAATTGTACTTAACAAAATACAAATGACAAAACAATTCACAAGATTATCACGTCAATGCAAGAATATGAATAATGTTACTACCTCTGACGCCATGGTATAAGGCGAATAGCAAGCAAGTTTCTAGGAGAACCACAAACTCGCACCACCGAATTTCGGACCCCCCTGGAAGTAAACATATGTATATATAAATATGTGTGCATTGCATTTAGTTATCGGACGAAATAAAGGGGCCCACTCACAGGACCACTCAGAGTTAACCGTGATTTACTTTACATGGATTGTACAACTAGCTATAAAACTTATACGAGGCACTCCCCATGATTCGGATGGTGGTGGTTGGCAGTCTGTGGCGGTGGATTACCCGGAGAAAACCGCCGACCTTCTGCTGGGCAACTGCAACCCACTCTCATAGCCGTCGCGGGGATCGAACCCGGGTTGCCAGTGGACAGAGCCGAGCGTTTTACCATTTGACTATCCAGGTCCGTGTTTTGAAGTCTGGTGCTAACAAGGCCCCGTTCATACAGCAACTGTGTTAATTAACACATTCATTGGTCGCGTAGACCAAATGGTGGCGGGACCCCCAGATTCATTACAATACGCTCAGTTGGAATATACAGTTTATTCTTAACCTGTAGATAATGGTAACACATCAGACCTGCTGCCTTGTTGCATGGTATGAGATGGTCTTGAGCTTCAGAGATGCCTGTTATTACCCTGTTATCTCGCTTAGCACCGTGTCGCGACGGCTAGAAAATGATTTCACAGTCAAAAAATGTTTATTACATTAAAGCCCACATGTATCAGAAGACGTAATTGCAGTATATTACTGCCATAACATGATCCCTCATTAAAATTTGTACAAATATGCATACATATACAACCAAATGTACATATGACCGTATCCGCACTGGCAAATAATCCGGATCATGAATAGGTTTACTCTGTTGCACTTGGCCACTTATCCGCATCAGTTCGGTTTACGGTAGTCCACTTGAAATTCGGACTACAGTAGTCCGGTTTACCTTAGTCCGGTTTACAGTAAACGGTTTCTAATGGCAAACAAGCTTCTATTCCGAATGAGTCCAGTTTTAGCGTACGGCTTTGATCGCTACCTGTGATGTTGCCCAAGCATGTCTTGCGCCACTGAGCGCTCAGTTGCAGGCCTGACCGGATTACAGAAGCCGGTATGAGCTTTTCTGTTTGAATAATTTTAAAAAAATTATGGTAGTTTCAGAGTTGACATTTCGCAGTTACGTCAATTAGTAAATGTCTATTATCCAGTTAAATACCGATTAATGATACTAACGTCTACGAACCTATATATGTTTGTTCATAATAATACCTGTCGCGTTTGGACTGTACGGCTAGTAGTAAGTAAATACTACACCTGAACGTTTCACTTTTCTTCCATAATGTCGGTATACATTTAATCAACCTCCGCACAGGGTCAAGAGCATTGATTAGACCCTGCACACGTTTGTATACTCGACTATGAACTTCTTCGGCTTTGACTGACATTGACCGTGCTTGCTGGAACAACCACTGTATACAACAATAACGAGCCACATGGATCTGGACGTCACCTGTCACCCCAGAATCACGTCGAGAATCGCTAAACACTTGTTTAAACCGAGTTGCAGGTGCGATTGCTTGTATACATTTACACCAAATCGCGCTGCAATGTAGTTTCCCGGGTTTTACAACATTTAGAAAAAAAATCAAACAGATAATCATTCTTTATAACCGTTTCATTCGAAATGAAAGTTGTCAATGTATGTTCTATATATGTTCTATTGCTTGATTTATTTCCATTCTCAAACCTGCCAGGTGATATGGCTCGCGTTCGGCTGGCAATAGTGCTGAGCGCACAAATGTTTGCAAGAGATCTAGCCTTGAACTTCGTAGACAGATCTCGTGTGTGGAGAATGCACATTCCATGTGGATCTTTCAACCTCAGAATTATGAAAGCGCAAGCCTAATTTTTTTCGAGTCCGTGAATAGATGGCGCTTGATAATATAATAACAGGATAAAAAAACCATAGAGAACAGAAGCAGCAAGCGCGAATCTTATCCGGGTCGCAGGCATAGGCGCAAATTGACGGGGCGAAAGGGTACATCCCACTAATCTTTTTTCAACCAGGGCACATACCATATTTGATTGATAAATTCATGGTTTTGACCGACTACCTAGTCAAAGGGTACCCTGTGAACCTTTTTTTATATTTTCAAACTGAGACTTTTTGATAAATTTTGATAAAAAATTTTTATTAATGAATGCTGGATGGCGTTAGCCCACAATCAACACTTACTTGACCTTGATACTAATCGTATAAATCTTAACATACGACACTGGTAATAATTCACGTTACGGGATATACTGCACTACACTGCTACTAGTAAAAATTCAGTGGACGGAAAATATAAACACATACCTGAAAAAAACTCAACATTACACACGGACTGACTGCTTCCAAGTGACGTTAGTTAATCATTTCGGCGACAAGACAAGTCATATTCTATTGTTATTTAAATTAGAAATTTAAACATATATACATGACACTTTGTAAAAAAACTGCAGTTATGTTTAAACATTGCTTAATATATCCATAAACCAATATCTAGGCACATAGAAATATTTATGTTACGTCAAAGGTGTAGTTAATTACAAGGAAAAGGTTGACGCATCTGAGGTTCAGCGCGTTTGACCTGACTGCCCCCTGCCGAAGCAAAAACAATGCGTACAGCTGAACATGTGCCTCGATTGTAACTGGGACCAATTCTTCAATAATACAAAGTGTTATAACGGGACTACTAACAGTATTAAAACATGTAAAATCAGAGAAATGTTATTCAGTTAATAATTATTGATCAACATCTATAACATTACTGAATTTCCTATGTTGTGACAATCTTATCACATGAATTGTTATAGTGACTATATCGCGCACAACCTGCCACCGTACCGAAATAGTGACTACATCAGTCACACCCTGTCACATTCATTCATTAGTCCCGACATTCACTTGCTAAACCGATTGTTATCTTACTAAATCTAACGTAGTAGATTACTATGCCATAGGGGAAGATAGCAAAGGACAACCGACGACAATATCGTGACATTAGGACACAGATAATTAAATTGTGTATAAAAAGAACACCCGCCGATAATACTGTGATATCAGGACACAGGTCATTAAATAGTGATAGAAAAATACACCCGATGATAATCCTCTGACATCAGGGGATTATGAAAAAAAAAAGAAACAGAGCGTACACCCCAAGATCCGCTAAAGCAACCTATTTCATATAGCTTGTACAAATACTAATTGAACCTGACTATAAAAAAAGGAAAATACGACAGCAGTGTGATAGTAAGGCTAATGTGGAAATTGAAAAAAGAAAAGTCCAAACCAATAGGGAGACCGTACACCCGCACGAACGATTAACAAATCACAAACCGTGTACCCTCCGTACCCATAGCGAGGTCAGAGAATTTATCATTTGCAATCATAACTGGCAATGCCTAGATCGAATATTAAACAGTGAGATGTTGATTTACCTGAATACATATTCCAGATACAAGAGTTATATTGAGTGAAAGATTAAACAGTACAGTACAAGGAATCTTGGAAAATTGGGAAATGTAAAACCCAATCAATATTCTAAAAATACAGAAAATACGAATAGTAATAACCAAACATTTCAGGTCAGTTGCCAGTTTGTGTATGACAGTGGGCTCATCAGGATAATGACAGAGCAGGCCATGAGAGCTAGGATCATACCGGTCCTGTGACCGCCTTATACGTACCGACCTCCGGGGTATAATATTGGGTTTGATATCTAAAGGATTTTAGTTTCCCCAGGTGTGTGCGAACCCAACTTCCGAGGATCTGAACGTTCCCGGAGTTGATCCTCCTCGTTATTCGTCGGAACTCGAGTCCTATGGCGGTAAGGAAATCCAATCCCATCGGATTGTTGGACAATGGACGTTTGTGTTCCATGTGTTCCGGAGAGACACGTTCCCTCCAATTCATCCAATTCATTGAGATTGATGTCCATTAGAGTGCTCCACTCTGTTCCATTTGGCATGCCATTGACCTATCCTATATGCTTGAACTACTATGAGATGCATCCAATCTGTTCCGATGGGGTGCTGAACACGGTGTGGTTGAGTGCCTGGACATTCTTTTGGGCTGGCTTGTTGAAGGTTGAGGTATTACGATAAGTTCCTCCTCATCAGAGTCATTCAGGGTTTCGTCACTTTTAGTGTCACTGCTATTCTGGATACCAATATTTTCTAGCACCGCAGCTGTGGTTTTTTTTGCGGTAGCCTGTGTCTCGTTATTATCAGATGATAAATCTCCTATTGGCAGGATCAGATCTCTATGTAGAATTTCCCGTGGACCATAACTTTTTTTCAGGATCAAGCTCATACACCGGTATGTCAAAGTTAATTTTCCTTAATATGACTTACACTTTCTCCTGCCAACGATAGGCCAGTTTTTTGCTTCCCCTTTAAGGCCAGATTACGGATAATTATAGGATCTCCAATATGAAGCACTGCGCCCCTTGTTCCGAGGTCATAATAACGTTTCCGCCGTCCTTGTACCTGTGACATACTTTTGTGTGCCAATCATAAGCGTATTGAACTCGTTTTATTTAAAGATTTTCTACGTATCCTTGGTTTTCCTTGATGGTCCGTGTGCCGAACGTCACATTTACTCGTAATCTCGGTTGTCTCTCAAACCTGGTTAAAAAGGTGAAAACCCTGTTGTCTCATGGAGGGTACATTTGTGTGCGTGAACAATATAACTCTCCAATCCACCTTTCCAGATGATTTCAGGGAGCCAAGCATGTCCACCAAAGTTTGGTTTGACGGTTCGCATTGTCCGTTTGTACTAGGATGATACAGAAATATCCGGAAGTTTGTGATTACCGCCATTTCACACAGATGTCGTATCGTCGAACTTTTGAACTGACAGCCTTGGTCACTGTGTAGTTTTTCTGGATTTCCGTAGTGAACGATGAAATTGTCAAATAATGTTTGAGTTGTAGTGAGAGCAGTATTTTTGTTAGGTATTATTTGAGTGTACGATTTGATCTCGTAAAATGGTCAGTAATAACTAGGACATCTTCAAACCCTCCTTTCGACTTTACAAAGACAGAACATCTATAAAACTAATTCATGTGGCTGGTTGGTAGAGATGTTAACCAGGGAAGTCCTCTGTTTGCGTAAAGTTTTCCTGCGAATATATCGATCACAACTGTTTATGTGATGTTCCAAGTCTTTCGTCATGCTCTTCAAGAAGAACCTGTCGCGAACAAGTTGTGCTTTTCTGGCTTTTCCAGGATGATCCATTTGATCATGACAACCAGATATCGCATCTTTACAGTGTGAAAACGGCAGCACAAGCTGAGTTTGCTCTCCAGTTGCATAATGACGCTGACAGTACCAAAAAAAACATACCACAAACACAGTTTTTTCCCGTTCTTTGTACAAAGCTCGTATGTCTTTCCAGTGTGGTTGGTCAAACTTGATTTGCTTTCCTTCCATTAATGCCAAACATTGTTCGATCACTGGGACTGCACATTGAAATCTTACCCAACCTGTTTTCGTCTTCTGGATCACATCGCTATTTGGTATGGAGGGGAAAACATTTTGCGACAACGATAATAAGTCAACTAGACATTTTACTGATCATCTGTGTTCAAAAGAGGATATACCACCTGATAGCTAACGCACTCAGTTTTCTGTGGGCATGAGATGCGAAATAAGGCGTCGACATCCACGTGCATGAGTCCCAACCGGTCATCTAGGCTGAAGTTGTAATTGGCCAAGGCAGACACCAATGGATATCCGGTAACGTCCACTTTAGCTGAAGTTAAAACTTAGGTCAGAAGATTATTGTCGTTCAAACTGTGAAGGTATTTCCATTTAGATAATCTTTAAACATTTCAGTTACTGCCGACTTCAGTGCAAGAAATTCCAATTTTTGAGAGGGGTACCGTTTTTTAGCTTTTTTCATTCCTCTGCTTGCACATGCGGTTTAACGTTCGGTTCGATCAGTTGCTTCTGGTAGAGAGCGGAATCTACATGTAAAATGAATGGTCTCGAAAAGTCAGCGAAAGCTGATACGGTACAGAAGTACAGGGTTCTATGAGCGTGTCGAAAGCTGTTTGATGTTGTTGTTCCCACACAATATTCCTGTTACTGGTAGTTGTCAGGCGACCAGATCCTTTATGTGAATTGGGTCTATCTTTCTGGGTTACCTCGTATAATGGCCGTGCAATTTTTCAAAAATCCCCGATGAAGCGTCTGTAAAATCCTGCAAAGCCTTGGAAACTTTGCAGCCGTTTCACAATTTTCGGAATCGGCCATTCCATTACACACTTTACCTTTCCTGGGTCCATTGACCCCCCCCCCCCACTCAAAAACGATATGGCCTAGATATTTAATAGAATTTGGGAATAAATTGCATTTTGATGCTTTAAGTATCAGTCCGGCATTCCTTAAACGGTTGAACACAGCTTCCAGTCTGGCTAGGTGTACTTAATATGTTTAGCTGAATACTACTATGTCAGCCAGATATAAGAGACAATTTGACAAGAGACAAGTAAATGTCCAGTGCTCTGTTCCATATGTCTCAGAAATGTCGTAGGCGAGTTTGATAATCCGAATGGCATTCGTTCACACTCAAAAAGACCGACTTGTCCTACCACAAATGCTGTCATGGCTTGACATCGTTAACGAACTCTACCTGCCAATAGGCACTATTCAAATCTAATGTGCTGAATCATTTTGAGCCATGCAATCCGTCAAAGGTCTCTTCTACACGGGGTAGGGCATAGGCATCTTTTATGCTTACACAATTTAGCCGTAGGAAATCAATACAAAATCTAAGAATGCCATCCTATATTTGACGCGTATGGAGACACCGATTTCCGGACCACTCCTTAAACTTGTTGTACTTGGTCTATGTTTAGGTTATGGGTAAGCATCTCATGGTACATGGAAGGAAATTCGTCCTCTTTACATTCTTGGTCATCGGACTTTGGTACAACTTGTACAACGTTGGCCTGATGTACATCACAGATGATACAGTTAGCTGATTTTGTGCATTCTCTTTCCGATGGGTTCTGTATCTGTACGTACAGTCGGTGTGTTGTTCTTTTCTGTAGATGCTGTAACCCTGGCGTTAGGACAAGACTAGGTGGCAATGTTCTTGCTCCTTCCACCACAATCTGAATCTTCATAAGAATCATCTAGCAGCACGTGTTATACCCTTTACTATTTAATCGGAATTAGATCCAATAGTAATAGCTTTCGAAGTAGAACCTATTTTACAAGGACGCTTGATGGGTTTTTAGATTTAGCTAGACTCTGAAAACTCTTTTCCACTGAACTGAAACGTGATCTGGAAAATGTATATTACCGGGCGAAGCAGTCGGAGGAAATTACTACCAATCAATACTGGAACTCCATCCTGGTACTACGTATTCGGGACAACAACCATTAAAACGTGTCCATTCTGCTGAGGCAACTCATTTACTTTCAGATTAGTCTAAGTGTATCCGAGATACTTCAACGACTGTCCCCTGCACCTGTTAATCTGACAAGATCTATCAGAGGCCAGATTGCTAACCTCAGCTCATGACAAAAAGACTCGCTGATTGTGCTTACCATGGATCCTCTTTCTATAAGAGCCTTGCAGATTGTTTCATTTATATCTACATCGACTTCATTCGCTTGCCCAATTAATTTTTCTGGTATATTGGGACAATTCTGGTCACACGGGTGATATTCTGCGTTACTAACTTAGCCGGTGCTAGTTTAAAGGACATTCCCTTGCCCGATGCCCAAAGAATCTACATCTCCAACATTTTCCCTGAAAAGGATCCCTCTGTCCCTACCTGATATCCTCACCTGGCAATCGGTACTGGACTCCCCTTCTCCTTAGAGCATCTAAGGGTCGGGTCACCTTCGCCATACCTTTGGTGATTTTGTAATGGCTTGCTGCCAATTGGTCCACTGGATCTTTTTCTGTTGATTGACCTAGTTGATGCTGCTGAGGGTTGAATCTCTACTGTTTGGTGAACTAAAGTCTTGCTGTCAAGACACGAATCTGTCAGTCGCATTTGAGCAGCTCTGGCATCGACAACCAACTGATCGTAAGTGGCGTTTTCAACTTTATGACGAATCTGATTCTTGATTTTGTTCGGTTCTTGTCCCAGAGAAAAACTTTGATTTCTTAGTTCAGCCGCTGGAAGAATAAGAGACTTATTACCAAGAGTAAATAAATCTTCCAGTCTTCAGCTCCATTCTCGATTCCGTCGACAGGTAACGGTACTGTGGTTCATGCTGGGTGGTAAAGGCTGTAGAAAATTTGAAATCCTCACCCGGAACTGGACCTTGGATGCCGGCACTGGTCGTAAAGGGGGTCAAAGGAACATTGGTAAAAAGTCCATAAGGTGACTGTAATCTCGTTGCCCTATGAGAATTACCGATGTTAGTTGAGATAAAAGTAGGTGTTCACCAGGGTCTTTTAACGCTGTAGGTAGTAGCTTGGGGTTAGTCTTGACCCTGACTGTTTGATGAGGCAGTATGTTGGGGCAAACTGGTTGTATGAATAACCCGATTGTCATTGTAGGTTCAATTCTCGGAGCGAGAGCCGCTGACAACAACTGACGGTCACCCACGGATAAAGTTGAGAGTTGTTAAATAAATTCGCAAACATGTACCTTGGGCGATGGCAGGGCGTAGAAATACTAACCAAATGAGTTTTTTCTAATTCTTTACTGACGGATTCCGCTTTTACTTTGTGTCTGCCTAACCTCGACCCATCTATTAAATCTATGGCCTCACTAACCACATCCACATTGTAAAATACAATGTAAACGGAATCATCCAGAGAAAGAGTTCTATCAACTACCTGCGGATCGATGAACAAATTAAAATGTTTGGCGATATCACTTAAAATGATACCCCGAGGGATGTTTTGCAACACGATGCTACGATTGTACAGCGACATGGGTTCAGAATTATAGTGACCGCTGTATAGTATGATTTGATACAATATTATATCAGATATAATATTATATTATCGGTGATGTCACTGACAGTGATATGCCGATGTATGTTACGCAAAACTAAATCAAGAATAAGCAATACTAGAATACTAGAGGCCAAACATGTCAGAGGGAAAACCCAATAAACCAAACCAGATTGCAAGTGATTTGTATTAGGCACACTAAGTGCAACAATCGGATCGGCAATCACTTATATGAATCATACATACCAAGGTTAAAAGATCCGATTAACTATTGGAGATGGGTGTTCGTGATACAGAATGAAACGGCGACCATCAACGGAGTCCATTTAGCATTTAGAACCATCAGATCCTATGAAAAATGATATATAAACAGAGTACGATGATCTTTGACCTATCGGTTCCGATCGGACCTAATGATATACACTAGTGACGATAAGCAAAAAGTCGAATTCCGGTTCCGATGAACAACTAAAGAGTAAGCCCCAGTGATACTAAGGAAAAAGTCATTTAAAATAAATCCTGATTGTAGCATGGATGAAATATGTGAACATACTTGTTGAGTTTCAAGCTGATATAAGAATAAAAGACATTAAAAAAATAACAACTGCCGTGCGGATCACATAAGATACTGTAAACTCTTTCAAAATATTTCAAATATACAAAGTGGCCAAGTGGTGGCAGAATGATCAGTGTGGCAGTTAGAAACACTAGGTTGAATAACTAAACGGGAAAGTGTAAGTGTAAACACCGCTGATTGAACAAATTAACTGTAAACATGTACAAATAAGGTAACATTGAGGTCTAAAACTGTTAACAGTTATAAACACAGGAAGGGTTTTTCATTCAAAATGTATACATGTATCTCATTAACAAATAAAAAAATGTATGTCGAATCAGGTCTTGAGAGAAAAAAAATGTGCAACTCCCAACACCATTGAGCATCATGTCATGTAAACACAGTCACAGAGACCATCAAGCGCTCAGTAGCTGAAACTCATAAAACCCTGACACAAAACCATGACTGGAAATAAAATACAAAAAAATCTTATTGCGGTCGGTAGTTGAACCTCAAACAACCTTGACATTAACCAATGAATGTGTATGAGGCAAATTCTGAGTGCCATCTCACAAAATTATATCAAACAGAATGTAAACACGGCAGCCCTCAATCGGTCATTTACCGAAACACATACGACCTTGACACCAATCCGTGGCGTCTTGAATGTTAACAAACTGGAGTGCGACACCCAAAACTATGTCGTACAGTGTATACACTACGGCCCTCAAGCGGTCAGGATCTGACACTAAACGACCTATTATCTGTGACCTATTTTTTCCGTAATTAATGGAAATTGCAACAACAGGAGATCAGTTCATGGTAATATCTCTTTCCAAAGATAAGAAAATGATAATTCCCTTACAGATGAAATCAATCATCTAAGGGAAGTCTTTAGATCAGTTCACCAGTAAATGTGTACGTGCAATAGTCAGGTTACGGCACGCCACGGAATGAAGATTTTTAGTCAACTGTTTAAAATATGAAATACAAAAATATAATATCCACACCGGTGAATTCTTATTGTTCAGAAAATACTCGGAAATATTACCTGGTATTAGTGAAAGGACAAAAGGTGCCCTTTCCATTATTATTCATTGGTATGGTTCATGCATGCACTTAAGAACTACTATGTGAAATATTCGAAGCTAAAAAATACCCGTAATTCACCGTCACTGAACGGGAATCTGACATATATTCAAAATGTACACATAAAATCAAGATTGTTTATATGAGCGTTCCTGATAAACAGATATGGTATTTGGTAATTAAGACCGATAAACATTAAATTCAAAGTCCACACAACAAGTTCATGTACATGTAAACCTGCTGTTGCTGAGAAAAGTCTCTCACAAAATTCCCATACAAATGCACCAAGCGTGACGACCTGCACGGAAATGTTACCTGGTATGTCTTAGGATCACACGCGTGAACCCTTGGTTATCTTGGTAGCTCTCCAGTTAACCCCTTTGATCCCAGGTCTCATTACTCCACTTGGCAGGCTTATTCTGTCGGATTCACCGTAGTGCAGTACCTTATCGGGCGCCATTTGTAACATCCCGGTCGTACTCATCATATCCAAGTGGCGGTGCTAAAGAGAGTAGGGCTGCACTACAACAACACAGTGGTGTAACTGCCTTTATTTATCATTAAAAAAACACAACATGACACAGTGACTGACTGCTGCCAAGTTAAAAAAAACATTATATATACATATGATACATAATAATTACAGCACTCAGCATAAATTTTAGTTGCCGATCACGAATATTAATTCCAAGTTAAAAAAAAATATATACATATGATAAATATAAAAAGTTAATTCATAATTCAGCACTTCTACTAGTTGTTCACTACGAAAATCAGTTGCTGACCATTATAGCACTTATAACTGTCGTTTGATTATTTTACTCACAGCATTTATACTCAATACACCAATCTATACGAGAGAACAGGACAAACCGTTATCTAACATCAACAATAAAAAAAGACTTACATACTATAATAGAATATAATCGTATAAATGTTAACACACGACAATGGTAATAATTCACGTTACAGGATATACTGCACTACACTGCTACTAGTAAAAATTCAGTGTACGGAAAATATAAACACATACCTGAAAAAAATATTCGTTTTGGCGGCAAGAAAGGTAATATATTATTGTTATTTAAATTAAAAATTATAACAAATATGCGGAAAACAAATATCTAGGTATACATAAGTAATTATGTTTACTATTCACGTCAAAGTTATACTTAATTACTAGGTCAAAGTTGACAAGTGTAAGGTAACGATTGGTGTTCACCGCGTTTGAGCCCCCTACTGAAGCAAACAACATTGCGTACACCTGCACATGGGCCTCTAATGTATTAACAGGACCAATCTTACAAGTGACACAGAGTGTTACAACGGGACCAATAACAGTATTATAACATGTAAAATCAGAGAAATATTATCCAGTTACAAATTATTTGTCCCGACCTGTAACATTACTGAATTACCTATGTTGTGACAATCCTATCAGATGAATTGTAATAGTTACTATATCGCGCACATCCTGAAACCTAACCGAAATAGCACTACCTCAATCAAACCCTGTCATATATATATATATATATATATATATATATATATATATATATATATATATATATATATATATATCCGTTAATCACCCTCTGTTCCTCTGTTGATCCAAACAAAGTCCGTCCATGTATTATCGGCATTCATATCATAATAATAGAATATGGTATTAAATTGCCCTTTTCCCAACATTCTGTCTTGATCTAGGAGACTTTCCAGTGTAACCCCCCTTCGATCTGCTATGCTTTGCTCAGAATCCAACGTTATAACAACTGCAGACCATAAACACAGTGACTCGAGGCAAGGGTTTTCCTCCGCCAGTGCTTTGAAAGGGATTGTTTTAGTCGGTACAAAAAGATTTCTGGGCCACCTCCCCTTTTTTCCTTATTATAGCAAATCAGTCAAATTAATGTGAATTTAAACAACTATATTCAGGCCGAACTGTCTATTTTGTTGAAGCGGTACTAAAGAATGGACTGTAAGAGAGGTATGCACGGAAATCGTTCTAGTTCTTTTTTTTCGGCATTTAACGCCATTTGTATCACCATTTATATACTTCATATATAAACATCATGATACATTAAAAAATAATTTTTAGGACTTATGAAAAAATGAGAATGCACAACATGTTTCCTCTTTAAAAGGATAAGGGCGATTTTAACTAATGATATATTTTTTTTCTTCAGTTACATTTTAGATTATAATCAAAGTATTAAGGCACCCCGTAACATCAAGGCAAGCAACGTACGAATTTACCCACCCTGCACCCTATGTCTCTCGTGCTAACTACACCAATAGTCTTCGAACTAACGAAAGACCTAAGTTTTACTTGGATGAACAATAAACTAATTTACCTGAACATGATATGCAGATGTGCCAGATTATCATATACTTGGTATAGCAGAAACGGTTTGTCATTCAATAGATATTTTCCCAAAAGACAGGTATCAGCCCGGCAGTGGAAGCTACATCAAACACTGATGCGATTTTGTGAAACTCTTGTTTTCTTTGTTTATAAACTATTTCAGTCTTTACATATACCAGAGTGTATCATGTTCCATCAAAGCAATCACTTGTAAACGTTTTGCTTATGAATGAAAAAAAGCTTAGTAATAATTAAGGCCAGGACTGAATTTGCTTGTCTTATATTTATAAATAGAAATTTGGCATCTATAACGGATCAATACCTGGCTTGTCACAATAATAGAAAGCTATATGCATACATGAAAAGTTAATGGTTAACTTTACATTCACCATGCACGAAGGGACACGGGTTTTAATAACAAAATGAAAACTAGCCCAGATAAATTAAAAGGGTCCTCTTAAACGAAACGTTTTATATACATGGTGCATCAATAAATGGTGGTCCCTTTAATTAGTCGATCCAGAAACACATTAAATTAAAAAAACAACTGACCTACAACATAAATGTTATATTCATGTTTGAGTTTATAATTAAAAGAAAGAGCAATAGAATGTATTTAAATGAAAAAGAACGGAAATACTTCTGGGAACCAATCAGTGCGTTTCCCACAGCCTTACTGGCGTTTTACGATGAAAGCAAATATTTTCTTCCATTGATGTGCCTCGTACTATATACCGACCTTGTATATCTGCAGGGCAATGATAAAAGGGGATTTTCTGACTTTTTTTTAAGTCAAATGCATTTTAAGAAAAAAAAAAGGAACGTGAAGACCCTGTCAAGTTACGGGCAACTGGGCCCAAAGAAGAAAGGGGAAGTAATATTAATACAAGCTGATGTTCACTGAAAATGATAGTCTTATTTAAAATATTCAAATTATATTTCTCTCTTTGCAAATAGGTAATAATAGTCATATCATTTGAACTGCTAGCAAGGCATCAACAAAAAATTTAGTTGTTTCATTTTAAACTCTATGTTGAACTGAAAGAGCTTGAAAATTCTAATAGATTTATCGTTGCAAGTAGTACAATATATATGGCATTCTTATCTTGTCCAGAAGTCAGACTAAACTAAGCATACTCTAATTAATATCATCATAACTTTATGAGGCAAAACCCGTGTAATGATGCAAGCTTCACTAGCAATGATTTGTTTTCCTGTGACGTTTCCTCAAACATCAAACTTATTTTCATGCCCATTTGTGCCCGTGGGCGTATTGTCATTTCTTCACTGTAAGCTACCTTTTGCATTGCAGAGATATATATTTTTTGCATGTTTCTTGGCTGCACCTGAACATTTGCTTTCATTTTCTAAACGACCCTGCACTCAGCTAACAACTGATCATTGTACCTGCTATTAGATATATCTTTCTTTCTTATAATGACATGCGCATTGATATTTTATAAAAAAAAAAAAATTCCCAAGTTTGTATAGCCTTCCCTTTGGTCTTATATAACAATATTACAAACAGAATGCAAACATAGCACATTCTGACAGCATATACTTATAGCATGCCGTAAATTACATTACTTTAAAATTCGGTAAAGAGTACACAATAGGTCACCCTTCTAAAACCTCTAATCTCTTTGTGGCATCCCTTCTTGACAGGATATAGAAGAGGTTGTCTTGACAGGCTAAACCCGCAGCAAATACATTCTTATCCAATTCCTGTATAAACGTTCTATCCGAGCTTATAATGAGATCTTCAGCACATTCATTCTGTAATCCCTTGGATTTTCACAACCTAAATTCGAGAGAACAGCACCATCTTACATCATTGCCACACAGTCTATCGTTAGACCACTCGAGACTGTTTAAACAACCCAAATAGCCACTCCATTGCACCATATAAACACTGTTCATCTTTCCTGTTGAAAGAAACTTTGCTGTGGAAAATACGTTCCCTGATTTAGTATTAGCATATTATGGTAAACATTTGCCTGGTTAATGATCTTTAGTGCTCTCAAATTAGGAGCTGTGGTAACCACAACACATGCTGTCGGATAAATATCATAAAAATAGTATGTATGCTAGCTTTTTTGTCATGGACCAGATGATTTTACTATTGCAGAGCCATTAAAATAACATAACAATTTAACTAAACTGTTACACGCAAATAATTGAAAAAAAAAAATAATAGTTTCTAGGAAAGAAAACAATCAGCTGAAATTGAAACAGCAGCCGGCAGCATTCATGCTTACATCATCTAGCATGCCCCCAGTCAGTCAATTCAAGACATTGTGAAAGACATCTCGGCTTTAATCATGACAGCATATTCTGCTAAATTGGACAAATGACCGCTATGAAAGAATTTCTGTGCTACTTTCCTATCACTTATAACACTGTGGTAATTTATAGCAGGTGTCGAATACCCATCTGGGTAAATATGAATGTTTGCACACCTAAAAACGACATTGCAAAGAAAGGACACAACACGGCGTCCTTCACAAAGCCGCACAATCATAATGTCTTCACGCTGTTAAACTTTGTCTCATTTGCATTGACATAAAACCTTGTGATTGCATTCACTGGTATTCACGCTTGGATAGTTCTGATGGCAAATGACAAAATGAACCTTGTTGAAAGTAAAACACCATGTTCTAATAAATTAAAAGTCGGGATTATTACTTCAGTTTAATAAAAAAAATCCGCTTTTTGGCCATAATATTGGCAATTTTGACTTGGTTAGGGCGTCTTTTGCCTTAAATGTAAAACATTAAGCAGATCCCTCTGATACTCATATCTGGCTGTATCTGGCTATAACAACAATAATAAAGCAACTACCTTTTATGCACACAACCGATCTACATAGTTTAGAGGTTGTAGTATAGTTGTTTGTTAGATTATTAAATAAATAGTTACCGTCCTTCTTTCACTAAAACTTAAGGCAGGGAGTTACACATTCCTCTCCAATACCTCATGTTGTAACAACACCCTTTCTTGTCCTAGCCTTTAGGGTATGAAGGTAACCATTCCTACCCTAACATTCTTCGAACCCCTTCAATTCCGCATTCATTTATGTTAAGTTGTTAAGGAAAACCTTTAAACTTATTATTCCAAATATATAATATGTTTAAATTCCTATCAAAGATTGTAGGGACAAAGGGGTATGGTGATGTATGGTTTCCACAATTTAGCTTTTGTTGTTTACTTCAGTGAAATGGAACATATACACTGGCTGAAGTATTTCAAATCTCATAACAAAGTTTAATAAATGGTGTAATTCTGTAATACAGTCCCATGAACAAATCATTCTGAAATCCCCGATATCTGTATATTCCTTAATTAAAAGGGAAAATATGACAGTTATACGTATATATATATGTATATATATATATATATATATATATATATATATATATACATATATATATATATATATATATATATATATATATATATATATATATATATATATAAATTTAATATTAATGACAGATCTCACTCTTACAAAAATATAATCTATTTAAGAATAATCTTAGTGTTACTTAAACATTTAGGAATTATGGAAGTTATGTACAAAATGTCGAAAGTTGATAACAGGTAATATTACCACTGATTCTCAGAACCATTTGCAAGTAATGCAATTCACATTACCTCGCTTTCTTCGTTAAATACCTCTTTGTATTACAAAAATATAATTAACATAGGATATGTTCAGATTTGAAATAAACACATGTCTATCTTACGTTATATTTTGTCTTTTATAAATAATTCCCGATATTAATGTCATTTTCTACGTTATACTGTATAAGAGAGTACCCTTTTGTATTTAAAGTCTTTAAACACGCATTTGAAATTATTATTAATGCTCTGTCTTATCTGTGTATCTTAGTTTGATCAAACTCAATGACCTTAAATACTGCACTTGGCAAGTGCGACCCTACTAATCTTAGTCTTCGGTGGATACGTAATAAGAGTACAACAGTTACACATATCCAAACCTTGTTTGTCCGCCGACGCACCGTAAATATACTGTTATGGGTTTCCCATTGCTTGCGACACGCTTGTATACTGTGGTATGTGTGTGGCTCTGTATACAGTCATTAGATTTATAGCATTTATATGTTAAGGTTAATACGCTTTTTATAACTAGCCTTAATACGAAGCAAATATAGAGCAGGCCTCAAGAAATTGATCATAGTAGTAACATGATATAACTTTATAAAATATAATATAAAAGGAATAAATCATGTAAATATATAAAACTGTAGTGATGTATATGAGTATACAATAAAAATAATATTTCATTATAAATTGCAATAAGGTGTGAACAGAGTGAAAAAAAATAACACAATGTAATGTAATTTGTAAACCTTGTAAAATATAATATACCAAAAAGTATTATACAGTCAAATTATAAGAAAGAGTAGAGATAAAAATAATAATAATAATAATAATAATAATAATAATAATAATAACAATTATAATAATAAAAATAAAAATAAAAATAATAATAAAAAAGTAATAATTAAATAATTAATAATCATAATAATAATAAATTAACTAAAATAAATAATATTTATTTAATAATATAATATTTTATTTATCGGAAGAACAAAAAAGATTCTCATGCAAAATTTGTATACTCTGTATATGCCTCAGTCTACTTATTTGTTTGATTTCTTGAATAGCATAATTTGCCATTATTTGCTGCTCTTTTAGGGGAGTCGGTTTCCTGGAGAAGCACAAATGACCTTTACAAATAAAAATATGTAACACACAGTCCCTTCGTACTATCAAATAGAACCGTGGATTTTCCATGGGTGTATCTAGTATAGAGATTGATGTCTTAAAGTGTACCAGATAAGCTTCATTTTGACTGAGGCCATTATATCTATCACAAATCGTCCTAATTGTGTTTCCGTTGGCTTCTTTAGTATGCGTACCTTCATATGCTCCGCACAGTGTCGAGTGTGCTCATTGGAATGTGTTTTGATTATAGTTAATAGAAAGTCTCCGGCAATTAATTTTCATGCTTAACCTTTGACTTGTTTCACCAATGATATATACATATATACTGGGGGGGGGGTAAAAAGTACAATATAAACAGGTTCCTCTGCTGGTACAGATTTTCCCCCGTTCATTTGAACATACTCTCCTTTTGCAACCCATGGAAACGTAAGGCAGCGTGGTCTTTGGAATATTTACCATCTTGGATCTCTCTCCGACTGATTTTGTATATACCAATTGGTTGCGCAGATTACTGATGTGTTTTATCAGCCAATATTGGATTTCTTGTAGGAAGATAATAGAAAGGACAGAGTATGATGTTATAACGGGTTTGAGTCATATGCAACGTTCTTTTGGTGTTTGAGGGGTGAAGCATATAAATTCATGGGGCCTGGGCAGCGGAGTGATAAAACGCTCGGCCATCTTCGCTGGCGACCGGGTTCGATTTCTGGCTTAGCTATGAGAGTTGGTTGAAATTACCTGTCCAAGGTCCGTGGTTTTCTCCGGGTTCTCCGGTTTCCTCCACCCATAACGACTAGGGGGGGGGGAGGGGGCAACTCCGGAGCCATGGAGACTGCCTCGTGTTAGTTATTATTACTCCTGTACAATCCATGTAAAATAAATAAAGTTAATGATATTTTCTTAACAAAATTTAAAGGAGGTGGTAGTCTATTTTTTGTTGTTTCTGTATATGCAAAATATATAAAAATATGTTTTGATATAACAGAATGATAGTTTTCCGAAGCCAGAGTCCAATATTCTTTGTTTGATGAATTTGATAGAAGAAAATACCCATGCATCCGCTCTTGCAGAAACTTTGAACACTCGGATAAATACCTCTCGCTTCGAGAATTGTTGTACACAGAGTAGACCTGTTAGTAAGCACAGGGCGAAGGACATGAATATGTAGCCCAGAAGGCATAATCTTCAAACCTAAGGAAATAAAAATGGATGGAATTTATCTTTCACGCGCCCAACTCATAGTTGAAACTCTACCGTTTTATATAAGCTTTATTTTTCAAGAAGGTGTAACTGTTTCTTTGATTTTTTTCTCATTTATCTTGTTTACTGTGTGAAAATAATCTCGGGTGTTATTTCATGATTATATGATCATTCTTCTATATGATGTTTACATCATTATTGTTTCTTTCTCCCATTTTTGCATTGTGTCACAAGAACATATGATTAAATATAGGTTCTAAAATTCATTCGCAAATCATAACACGTTTTATTATAAATGGGTAACCCTTTCACTGTTTAGATTTATTTAATATTTAAGACTTTCTGATGCGCTACAAATTTCAAGGACTGGTTCAATCTGACTAGTTTTCACTGTGTCTTTACAAAAAAGTTGGGAAAATATTTCTATTAACTTGATACGACTCTTTAAAATATGCTATGCCTCAGAGTATGTAGCCTATTTTATTTACTCCCATCGACATAATGAAGTGGCCCCATAATGGATAAAATGGCCATCTGTACCTGGATTAGAACGTTAATGCCCATATTAACGGACACTGCTATTAGAGGTTCTGGACACATAACAACTGATAATCTTTTATTTCATGTACAATTCTTGCAGGATTAATTATAACTTTAAGGGGACAACCGATATGAAGAAGATTGACCCGACTCTGTGATGTTACCCCTATCTGGCTAAGTGGAAAAACAACTTGCAGACAACTTGACGTCTTGTTGGCAGACCTTAAATCAAAACATGTGTTTTTCACGAACAATCTATAATAGATAGGTAATCGTTCGAATCTATCATAGTTGCTTTGAAACTAATGACATCCTCTTCATAGGCGCTGCAATCAAGGGGACAACGATTACAGGCTAACTGCAAAATAAAATAGCTAAGTCCAACTTACCTATTTGTCTGCTGCAACAAAAACAAAATAAAGCCCAATTTCAAAAACATTAAAAAGTAAGATTCTATTAGGCCCAGAGATTCTGGGCTCTCCAAAGAAAGGACATTGCAGGAGCTGCATTGATTATAGAGAGTACCGGAACAAACATAATTCGGCCGATGTCCATGCACTAATACATTGTGAGATATTTCTGACATCGTAGTTAATATCAAATGACTTCTTTATAAATGTGTACCATAACAAACATAACTTAATTCAGATTGGCCGGTCATATAGGCACGAAACAATCTAATGTTATGACCAACCGGCAGCTGTTAAATCACTTGTCGCCCACCAGGACCAACGTCATGCATGGATACGCATTTTTATGAGGATAAGCATAATTCAGTTGGCCACTCAAGGTTATTTTTATTCCCTGCTGACAGGTGATGACATCATCGCTCCCGGTTGATAAGAGAAAAAATGGACACTTGAACACAATTCAAATAGATAATGGGCAGTACATCGCATGTGTTCATGATGAAATACAACAACGACAGTTTTCTAGTACTCCTTGAGTATGAAATATTACCTCATGGTACTCCGGCGGTAGAGTGTTTGTTTAATTAACGGGTAAGCAAATATGTTTATTTTTGTGATAGGAATCATGTATGTTTTGTAACTGAGTAAATGATGGAGAGAGATCGCTAATCATGACGAGATTGGGTATAGTATATCACACTTTACTGACACATATAATTTGTAAATTGTTATTATATCAGCAGGAAAACGGTTATAACAGCACAGAAGTCCCCTTCCGCTTGACAGGCGCCTGGATGTGGATTTTTGAGTGTTACAAGAGTAGATTTTTTATAGTTCTTACCATGTATATATATATATATATATATATATATATATATATATATGTGTATATATATTTAATAAATAAGGAACCCTTAATGGTAACGTAATTCTAAATTCAGATATGTATGTTCATCCTCAAATTTCATTATCAAGACCTCACTTACAGTTACCAAAGTTCGAAAGCACAGGTAAGCATGTACTTTGTGACCTCGAGAGTGGAAGACAACACGATTATTGCACAAGGTGAATGAGGTGTTATCAATAGGTCACATTCTCATATAATGTTAAAATAAATGGATCATAACATAAAAACGTACTGCTACCAAAGTTCGAAAGTACGGGTAAGCATGTACTTTGTGACCTCGAGATTGAAAAATAAGACGATTATTGCACAAGGTGAATGAAGTGTTGTCAATAGTTCACATTCTCATATAATGTTTAAATAACTGGATCATAACATATAAACTGTTCATAAACCAAAATAAAGTAAATAGTTAATTATATATATATATATATATATATATATATATATATATATATATACATATTTATAAGTAACGCTTATAAATAGAAGCAATCAAGCAACTCTGTTAGGAGGCATACACCTTATCGCGTTTGATGTTTTAATTCCGCGTATTATAAATTCATATACCCCATGCTAGGAAACCGTCTTATGATTTTGTTATTCATATACTTTTAATAAGATCTCTGAATTTGGCGCTCCTATAACAATGAAACCACGCATAAAACGTTACGACCTGATATGCAAATGTGAGGGAATTTTCATGTCTTCGAAGAGGGGTTTACAGGGGTTCATCATACGGACTTTACAGGGCTTCAATGATAACTGCTCGCACTCAAAAACGGCTATCGGCCCATGGTTTTATTTTACACTTGGCACACTGTTGCAGGGATACCGTATCCGACGTAATAAGTCCCCCGGGCGCCCTCAAAATTAAATTTTTCCAAATATGTCCTACCCTAATAAGCGCCCCTACCACAAAACACATCTGCCAACTTCCTAAGTGTGTTACGATGCTCTAATTTAACAATGATGCTTGTGTATATTCTTTGACTTCACAGCAAATTCAGAACAATTAAGAAAATCCAACGATCTTATAGCGATGGTTGTGTGAAGTTTTGAAAAATAATAACTATTCCATGTGATACCGATTTGCAGACGATGTATTTTGTTTTGTATGAGAGAGCTGTATGAATGACTGCATTTCCAGATTTCTTTAGCAGGTGAAGGGGAAAAATAATGATGTAAAACGGTATTTAATTGAATGATGGAAAAAATATAATACGGGACGTCGGTATCCCGATTATGTCAGTAATCTTGCGCGAAAACCTTTAAGAGCTGGAATCACCAATAATTGTCCTTTTTGTCATCCATTGTGCATGATATTACATGCAAAATTTTTTTTTAATGAAAGCTGAAATACTGGCCCTCGGACTCAAGCATATTGTATTAACTTCAGTGCGTATACGCACCAAATCCGGAGTTTTGTTTAAAATTTATGAGGAACTTCGTCATAATTATATCCCGCGGAAACACGGTCCCGTTATAATTCATTCATTTCTTGACATAGTCCAATAATACAAGCTTGACAAGCATTGAATTTCGCGTCACCTGAGGAATGGCCGCTTCGTATTTATAATTATAACGCGTTACTGGTTGTATAGTAATCGAACTGCCATGTGCGAGTCTCCGTGTATGTCAGTGTGCAAGCCAGCTGACAGCTTCCGCATTCATTGGACTTTTGCACATTTTAGGAGTTATATACGGAACCATACGAAATAAATCATCCCTGTTTTAATATGCATATAACGTGCTACTGGACGGCATTAAGCCAAGTAGGCTAGTAAGTTCCCAGCATCCCCTGCGCGAGCGCTGCATACACACAAAACAACCCAGTACTTTGGGATCATCAGCCAATGGTAAGCCCTTCACGCTGTCAGCGGCTTCGACAATTATATCACTGCATACATGTTTCAAGTTAATTACCAATTTTTTTTTGCAAAAAATACATTAAAACATATATTTTTAGGACAGGGAATTCCGTTTCGGTCTGATTCAGTTAAAATCACTGAGTTAATGTGGCAAGGTCAAACCTCTTACCAATAATTTAACTATGTGCACATGTAAATCTGATGTATAAACGATTAATTCAAACAAAAACAAAGCAATGTAATGTTTTTTATTGAGTGTATAATACCACCATACGGACAAGATAACCGATATCCACGGCGTCCATTTCGACCGACGTAATAATGCTGATTTCCGTAAATTATCCTTGGTGGCCCTGAGGACTCTGAAAAACTTGTACCCGTATATAAGACAGCCGCCCTTCTTTGCCAAATATTTTTAGGATAAAATTTATTGTCCTCTACACGAGCAAATACGGTAAGAATATATATTTCATGGCATAAAACATCCACATACCTGAATTCAGGTCACCGGATCAGCATGGCCACCTGCAGGATCGGCCTTCACGGACACAGTCAGTCATGTTATCTATGACACACTTGACCACTGATAATAGTATTAGATGATAAAGCCTAACGGAGATAGAATCAAAACTGGCGCTAACTTATTTTAAGCTTGGCGGGGAGTACGAAAGCATTACACGCTGCCCCATGTTATATTGGCTAGGGAGAAAAGTGAGGTGAGGATGGCTCATCCCTTAGTTTTCTTTAAGTGAAAGGGGGGGGGGGGGCGCTTATTACGGGGAGGGTGCGCTTATTACGTCGATACGGTAAATGGAACCTAGACGAATGTAGTTGGGATTACCGCTGGTTCCTCCTCATAATAGCTGGAGCACGCTGGTTATGCTTTGTTCGTTGAATGGAGAAGTACCCCTTGCAAAATTCTTAGAAAAAAATAATAGGTATAGTCCTAAAATATCGGCTTACTAAAATTGAAATGTGACCATCCCTTTATTGAGATCCATAAGCTCTATTTAAGCAAGTTCGTCAAAGGCACTTTCAGTAACACTGTCAGTCATGTAAATCCTGTTCAAAAGCTTCATATTAGTTTCTATGTACGGGTTACAGCTTTATAAAATTTTACATGATGGTTGGTCTTTCAGACATCAAAGGTAAGCTATTTAGATCTATCCAATTAACTCATGGGCTGGGGTCCTCTGAAAACTCGGGCACTGTTGGTTTCTCTCTCGCCTTATGTAGCGAGGCAATTCTGAATTCATAGGTTGTTAAATTTCTTCAACCCTTAATTTGCTTAATTGTTTCTTGTTATTTGATTTTCAACTCAACCCTTTCACTATGCCTCTGCGACAATGTCGCATAAATTTATATATAAATTCAACCATAGCATCAGCCTTTCGAAAAGTTGCTGGCCTTTTTGAGTGAACCAAGTAGAATAAAAACAAGTGCAGTAGTGCTACACTGCGCATGTTAAGGTAATGGCATCATTTTATAACTGTA
The DNA here is from genome assembly GCA_026874595.1 of Sipunculus nudus. Classification (NCBI taxonomy): domain Eukaryota; kingdom Metazoa; phylum Annelida; class Sipuncula; order Golfingiida; family Sipunculidae; genus Sipunculus; species Sipunculus nudus. Next base: position 52,638,775 of record CM049320.1, read on the forward strand.
CCTAATTTTGACAAAAAAAGGGTACTCTCCTATGAAATAAGATAATATATCATTAATTGCCAATTAGGAATTTGGGTGTCAAACAACTGACATGTGGCATAATAATAGTAATTATAATAATAATTATAGTTAATATTATTATAATAATAATACTTTATTAAAAAGCTTATGATTAACGACTAGAAAACGAATATTAATACATAACTTATACTTATTGAACAAAAGCACTCCGCTGAGCATGAATGAGTCCTTGAAGTGATATGTTTTGCACATGAAGGATTTTCGTCTTCCAGAATTTTACCTTCTGATTGATCCACACAACGGATGCTTGCTTCTCATCATAGTTTTAAACTTCCTCAATACCATTTGTCAGGATCGAATGTCCATTTAGGGGAAACTGTGAATTGTCCGCCAAAAACAGTTTTACACAATATGATAGGACACAGTACTCCGCCATACACAATGGGGTACACTCAAGGACACACTATAACGTAAATAACAGCAAAGTACGTTGCTAGAACCCCCGTCATCATATTTACATAATCTGACAGCATGCCCCAGTCCGTCATTTCAAGACTTTGCGAACAAGATCCCGGCTCTAATCATAGGAGCATTTTCTGTTATTTAAATTTGGACAAAAGACCTGTGTGAACGAATTTTCGTGCTGTTTTTCTATCACACCAAACATAATGCATGTTTGAATGCCCATTGGGGGAAATATGATTAAATTACCCTCCTAAAAACGGCAATCTGAAAAAAAGACACAATACGCCGTCCTTCACAAAGCCACATATTCATCATGTCAGCACACTGGTAAAGTGCAGTTCGCTGGCATTTAGATGGGACCACGTGATTGTATACCATGGTAAACAGGAATAAGCTACATCTCTGATGTCAAATGACAAAGTGAACCTTGTTGTACACACAATGGTAAAGTATCATCTATAAAATTAAGTTAGAGTTTATAACTAAAATCAATTAAAATGGCAGTAAATCTTAATTTAACATTTCCAAATACTGTTATACAAAAATTTCCTATTTTCTATAGAATTATCATTATAAACGAAGCTGACCTATGACCTATGCTAATATGAAACTTGTTGAAATTCAAACACACAATGATAAAGAATCATCTATAAAATTTCGATTCAGATTATCACTAAAAATCAATAAAAATGACAGTAAAGGCTTAAACTTGACATTTACAAATACATTTTCCCTTTTTTTTAATAGAATTATCATTAAAAACAAACATGAGCTTCGTCACCCCGGTTACCTTGTTAGCTTTGTGAATTTCGGATTTATTTCCTTGGCGATAATGACAAGCGCATTTAAATTTTGCGAAAAATCCCCAACTTTTATAGCTTTACCCTAAAGTCTTTATATACTAACATTATAGACAGAATGAAACTGTAGCTCATGTTAAAATAATATCATTACAGCATGCCCTAAATTACAAAATTTTGTTAAGAGTATACAATAATTTACAATATGTCAATATGTCACGCCGTCATGTGTACATAATCTGACAGCATGCGCCAGAAAGGTCACAACACGCCGTCCGATACAATGAAAGAGTTTCATCGTGCTGTTGAAATATATTTCATTTGCACTGGGATAGAACAATGTAATTGCATGACCTGGTAATCATGGAGCAGCTAGACTTCAGTAGTTCAACTGGGAAATGACAAAATAAACTTTCTTGAAACAAAATTACACAATAATCCAGTAATGGGAAATTGGACACGTTTACTTCAGAATTCATATTTCGGTCATTGTGTTGGCCTTTTATCTTAATTGTAAACAGGAAACAGATACCCATACATGTTTGCTAAAACAACATAATAAAAGGAGCAACCTGTTATGCACACAGCATATACACATATAGTCTGAGAGATTGTAGCCTAGTTTTCCTGGCCTTTCCTGTCCTCACTTTCTAACCTAACATGCTTCGAACCCTTCCAGTGCTCCTTTCCCTATGGTTAGGTATTAAGGCATTTTTCAAACATTATATTCCAAATATATAACATGCTTTCAATCCTATCAACATTTGTTGAGTAAAATCTGTTGGTTCCTATTGACATTTTTTGTCAACAATGTAGCTTTTGCTGTAAAATGCAGTTAAATTGAACAAGGGCATTTACTGAAGTATTTCATCATTATTATATAACAAAAGGAAAAAAATGGAGTTATTCAGTACCTTGAACATATCGGTCTGACATCCCACTTAAATTTATTTTTATTCCTTGCTGACATAGGCTGACATCATCGCTCGACTCTGGTCGAGGTCAATAAGCGGTAAGAGTGAACACTTTAACACAGTTCAAATAGATAATAGGCCGTAAATCGCATGTGTTCATGACAAAATACGACACGCCTATTTACCAGTACCACTTGAGAATGACAAAATATAGATAATGATACTTTGGCGGCTAGAGTGTTTGTTTGATTTACGGGTAAGCAAATCTGTTGTTCTACATTTTGTGCCAGAAATCATGTATTTTTGTGGCATTAGTGGTTAAGTGAATGATTAAGAAAATTCGTTGACAATGACTGGATGTTTTCATATATCACATATATATCAATTTATTGGCACATTTTATCCGTTAATTGATATTCCATCAATAGGAAAACAGCTAAAATAGCAAAAAAATGACTTTGCCTAGATGGGGATTTTATCGACTGTAATATGGAAAGATATATTAATAGTTAATACCTTATATACTATATATATATATAATACTATATATATATATATATATATATATATATATAATATATATATATAGTTTAAATAACTCTTATAGGTAACATACTTTTTTTTCAGATATATATGTTCATCTACAATTTCCTTTTCAAATATGCACATAGTGCACCGGGTTAATATGTCTGGTTAATATGTTAATATTTCTATCGGATATACCTACTTTGATAAGACATCTATATAGAACTTATAGCTACCACAGTTTGTAAGCAAAGGTAAGCATATACTTCTTAACCGTTGTAACCTTATTAATGAAGTGTTGTCAATAGGTCACATAATACAATATTAAAATATCTTTACCATAACATATAAAATGTACATTAACTTAAGTAACGGATAAAGGTAAAATAATTACACACACACACACACACACACATATATATATATATATATATATATATATATATATATATATATATATATATACAGTGTTACAATTTTGAATTGGAGAGTAAAGCATATTTCATTGCTAAACCAAGACACCTTATTTGTTGGCATACATCTTTCCACTGCAGTATTTTGCAGCTTGCTGTACATTCATGTGCCCTTTTCTAGGAAACCGTCTTCGGATTTTTTTTATTTTTATACTCTGAATTTGGCGTTCCCATAGCAAAGATAGCATTCACATAAGTGTCACAGCCTGATACGCAATTGTAAGGAATCTTCGAAGAATTCTGTGACGCCTTAATTAGCAAATATCAGGGATTCACCATATAGACTTTACATGGCTTTAGTGATATGATATGACACTCAGTTACGGCTATCGGCCTATGGACTCACGTTTTATTTAACACGTAGTGGCAAACGTAAATACTAAAGCCCTGGCTTTAGCCCAGTGCGCTATCCTTCAATAGTAGGATCTAGTCGGGGAACAGTAGAACTAAAACGTAAATAACAGCAAAATACTTTGACCGAAAATCCCCGTAGACATTCATACATGATCTGACAGCATGCCTCAAGTCAGTCATTCAGACACATTGTCAACAACAAATATCGACTCGTATTATGAGAACCCAAACCGCTTTTTAATTTGGAAAATAATAACCAAAACAAATTCAAACACAGAATGATAAAGTATCACCTATAAAATTTCGATTGAGATTATCACTAAAAATAAATAAAAATGGCAGTAACTCTTAAATTTTACATTAAGATACTGTTATACCTGAATATCCCTTTTTCGGTAAAATTATTATTAGAAACAACAATAGCTTCGTGACCCCTGGTTGCCTTGTTAGCTTCGTCAAGTTAATAAGAGTAATTTCCATGGTGCAGTTTTTATGTTGTATGTTCCCATAATTAGCGTTCGCTATACGTCATTTGATATTTTTTCACAGAAATGGTTTACCATTTATGATCTAATCTGACCATAAAATGTAAAATTAAATATTACGAACTAACAATATGTTAACATATAAATCAATAAAAAATTGGTCACCCTCTTGAATAAGTTGCTATTTTCCTGATGAAAGGGGTTAATTTGGAGCTGTCAAGGCACACAACACCGTGCAAAAAAGGAAACCTACCCTCTTTGTTTGGAATATAATGATATCTGTATCAAAATACTTAATAATATCTCTTGCTCACTCAAATAGCCGTTACCTCCTTGATACCTGTGAACAAACACCAAGGGTGTAACCAGCAGCTGATGGGTAGTGAATGTCAAATAATAAAATTAAATTATTTAACAAGAATCCCTGCCAATCCCGTAAAGACTAACAAATGGGTCTTAGGACAACAATTACAGAATTCTCATTTTTCCAACCACTATATAAGATGTAAAATGACATTCAAAGGATAGGATCACTTTACAGATTATAATAATAAATAGCCCCTTTTCAGCCATTCTGTCTTGTTCTTTGGGACGTGCAAGTATTACCCCCAATTTGATCCACTCTGTCTTGCTTAGAATCCAATGTAATAACAGCTGCAGATAATGACTTAATCAGAGTGAGTATTGTTATTTATATATGGGTGAATGTCCACAGAGACCGGAGGGTGAGGGTGTTTTCCAGCTTTCCGCCTCCACTAAATTTTCACTAACTAAATCACAGCGCCTCCCGTTTGCTTTCACGGGTTTAGAGTGAAACATTCTTATACACCTATTTAGGTTAACAAGCTCAAGCTCTTTATAAACGCTCTCAGTAGTGTTTTGATGAATAACCGACTGATAAGAGTTTAGGCTTGAGCTCTACAAGCAATACAAAACTATCACGGTAGATCACAACACCTGCAAGCGTGTTCAGTGGGGTCACTGAATATTCATTTCATCACGTGATGTAAGGGAATTTTCCTGACTGTTCCACAGTAAGCGTATTTCTAGAATGAAAGAGGACCTTCCAGACATTGTCAGATTACAGGCAACTAAAACCAAAGAAAAGAGAAAGGGTAAGTATACATAATGCAAGTTTTTTTTCACGTAAATGTGTTGAAGCCTTATTTGAAATATCCAAATAACATTTCTTTCTTTGGAAACAGGTAACAAAAACCATATTATTTGAACTGCTAGCAGTGCACCAAGTATAGCTTGAGCTTGTCACATTTTACAAGCTTTATTGAGCTGAAACAGCTTAAATATCGTGATAGAATTACCGTTGCACAAAATATTTAATATATGCCATTCCTATCATGTCCAGAAGTTGAACTAAACCCAGCATGCCCCAATCTGAATCATCTTAACATTTATAAGACAAGAGCCGTGTAATTGTGCTCGCTACGCTGGAGCGGATTTGATCTCTTTTATTCGTTTCTGTTACCATCGAACTTATTTTAATGCCTGGTTTTGTCTGCATTGTGATTTCTGCGCTGTTAGACACATTCCATTGACGGTATATGATTAATTTGAAAATTTCTGGACTGCACCAGAACAATTGCTTTCATTTTGTAAACGACCCAACATTCCGTTAACTATTGGTCACTTTCCCTGAACTTTCCCTGCTATCAGTTCCTTGGTGATAATAACATGCGGATTTAAAGTTTGTGAAAAATCCCGAGGTCTTATAGCTTTAACCAAAGTTATTTTATTACGTGTATTAGAGACAGAATGCAACCATAGCCCATTATGACAGCATATTCTCAGAGCAAGCGCAAAAAAAATTACCATAAAAATCCCCTCTAAAGCTCTAAGCTCATTGTGGTAATACATCCTCACAGGACATCAAAGAGGTAGTCTTGGCAGCTCAAAATCCCTGTAAACGCGCACATTCTATGAAAATAATAAATTTGTATCCAATTCATGTACAAACGTACTCTAACAATTAGCAATTAGAACACCAGCGGACTTATTCTGCGGTTCCTTGGGTTTTCGCAATGACTATTCGAGAGAACATTATTATCAAACGTCATGGCCTTACAGTCTAACAGTAGCGTACATGGTTTGTTTCAACAGAAATTATGCGGTGACTCCGCGGAATCATATTAACACTGTTCATCTTACATTTAGAAGGAATCTTTGCTGTGGAAAAAAGTTACTTTTCAAGCATAAAATTATTGTAGACGACTGCCTGGTTTGTGATCTTTGCACTATAATCACTAGCTTCTATGTTAACCATAATACATTCGTTCGGGCAAGTATCATGACGTATTGATGTATTTGTTGTTGTTGAATGCTAGCTTTTTGGAAATGGACCTCGTTTTTAACTACTGCTGTACAATCAATGGCACAAAATAACTTAAAAGAAAACAACAGCAAAATATGTGACGGGTACCATTGCAACCATGCTTACACTATTTCACAGCATGCCCAGTCATTTTAAGACGTAGCGAATAACATACCGTTTCATACCATTAGAGTGTACCCTGTTATTTAATTGGGACAAAAGACCTTTGTGAAAAAATGCTGATTTCCTACCAAAGGAAGCATATTGCTAGTTAAAATGTAAATTATGGGGGAAAATATGATTAAATTCCCACCTACAAAAGGTATTCGTAGGAAGGACACAATACGCCGTCTTTCACAATGCCATACATATATCATGTCACACCCTGTTGAAATATTTGCCTTGAGATTGCATGCCCTGGTAATCATGGATCAGCTTCATTTGGATAATTCTGATGGCAAATAGCAAAATAAACCTTGTTGAAACTAAAGCATACAGTATCCCACAAAAGTAAAATTTGAGATGATTTCTTCAGTTTAACCCAAGAGTTTTCATTTTGGCCATTGTTTTAGCTATTTTGTGTTGGTAAGCGCGCCTTTTATTTTAAATATAAAACATCAAGCACATCCCCCTGATACCCATATGTGGCTGTTATAACAACAATAAAAAAAACTACCTGATATAAACACAACGTTTCTACATAGTCTTAAAGTCTGCAATCTAGCTGTTTGGTTTTTTTTAAATAAAAAATAGTGAGAGTCTTTCCTCCCCTAACAGTTAAGGCAATGAGTTAAATATTCCAAACGCATACTTCCTGCCGTAACAACACTCCTTCCTGTCCTAACTATTAGTGTAATAAAGTCACACTTCCGTAACCGACATTCATCGGTTCAATTCACATCGACAGTAAACCGAATTTTCTGTGTATTCTAGTTTCATCTATATATACAATGAACCAGCATGGCTATTCATACATATCTCTATTTAATATATGCTGAACACTATATAAGACCACTAAATCTCCCTTCTGCATGCAAAGATGCTCTGCTGACACAAGTAATGCATAGTACTCTGATGTCACTACCGTGACGTCACTTCTCCGGTTTCTATAAAATTATGCAAATACACAGAGGGGCTGGGGATCTGTCGTAACTTATGGTTAAAGCAGCCGCCCGGAAATCGTAAGATGCATTGGTTCGATTTCCATCCCCAGTGAACCGACTTTTCTGTGCATTCTAGTTTCATATCTGTATATAACGATCCAGCATGGCTACTCATACATCTTTCTGTTTGAACCGGCAGTCAAAAATTGATTTAAAAAGAATGTTATAGTAAAGGCCACTAATTTCCAGTGCAATCTACATGTACTGCAATGGACAGTACGTCATTTCATTCAGATTGCAAATAAACAAAAAAAGTCATATGTATCTTACAAAATATTTCTTATTTCATAAATCATTCCCGATATTAATATAAGTTACTTCATTTTACTTTATTAGAATGTTACCCATGGTAGAGAATACCATTGTATCTGAAGTCTTCACATTTGCCCTTGAAGTTATTATCAAAACTCTTAATTATGTGTCCTAAGTATGTGTGCTAACAAACGGCTCTTTGCAAGTACCGAACTATTAATCTTAGTCTTCGGTTGATACGATAAAAAGTACAAAGGTTACACAAATCATTTTGGATGGCCGCTAACGCACAGTAAATGTACTGTTATCGGTTTCCCATTGTTTGTGGCAGGTGGTTATGTGTGTGGTTCCGTATACAGTCATAAAATTCCTAATATTTATTCGTTTACTCATACGCTTTTTATTGCAGGCCTTAATTCGAAGCAAACACATAGCAAGCCTCAAGACGTTGATCAAACTAGTAACCTTATATAATTTAATAAAATATAATATAAAGGGAATAAATGATGTGAACATGTAACCTGTAGTAATGAAAATGAATATACGATAATAAATATATATCATTGTAGAATACAATAATGGGTAAAACTGAGTATGTGTAAAAAATAACACAATGTAATCTAATTAGTGGTAAAACAAAGTAAAACAAGGAATAATACCGTTAACTAAAGTATAACAAATTATAAAAATTAACGGTCAAATATTAAAGTGATATTACAGATAATAATAATAATGATATTGATAACAATAATAATAATGATAATAATAATAATAATAATAATAATAATAATAATAATAATAAACTGACAGAAATAATACAGGAAAGAAAAAACAGTTTGAAGGAAAATTTAAATGAACACCAGTGGTTGGCATGGGCTATTATGATAGAGGGATAAATGCTTAAACTGTAACATGCAACTTTCTTCTTGATTGGGCCATTGTATTTAATTATGAATTAAATTCACAAATTTTTCTTAATCCCGTTTCACGTGAGATTACCCTTTAGTATGCTTTCCCTCATATATTTCGCATAGTGTACCATGTGTGGCCATTGGAGTGTTTTTGATTATACTTAATAGTGTCTACGCCAATTTATTTTCATGCTTAACCTTTAACCAGTTTCGCCAACGATATGGGTTTTGCACATAAACTACGTATAATTATGTTCCTTTGCTGGTACACGTAAATCGTCCATTTATAGATTTTCCCGTTTATTTGGACAATATTTTCTTTTATAATTCATGGAAACATAAAACAGTGTGGTATTTTGTATATTAACTTACTAACATAAATATCCGTCAGATTGATTTTGTACTTACCAATTGGTTTCGCAGATTAATGGATTGTTTATCAACAAATATGGTCTTTTTTACTGGCAAGTTGTTAGAAAGGTAAGGGTATGATGTTACAACATATTTAAACTCCTATGCAACTTTCCTTAGATACAAAGAGGATGGTAATGCATACGAATTCTACAAGCATTTCACTTTAATATAATTTGAGGGATGTTACAGTACAATTTTTTGGTGATGCAAAATTTACCAAAAACATTGCCATGAAACGAAGTAAAGAGAACGCACATCGACACACGATTTTGATATTACAGAACTATAGTTTCCCTAGGCTGGATCCAATTACCCTGTATTTGCTGTTTTTGATAGAAGAGAATATCCTTGCACACACTACTCCAGATACTTTTGACACTCCGATAGACAGCTCTCGCTAAGAGTAATGACGAGAACAGAGCAGACCTGTTAATAAACACAAGGCAAAGTGTAAGAATACGTAGCTCAGCCGGAAAAATAATAGACTGGTGTCTCGGACCTGTCAAGGGTGTGATAGGGATAATCAGAAAACTGATAAGTATTCCACTGTTAGTTTAGAGCATTAACAGGAAACTTAATGTCTCACAAAATAGAGTCTATAATAAAAATCTAGATGTTGCCTTGACATTTTTGAAGCATGGATCTCATGAAATTAAATGTTTTTAAACTGTACTAGTTTTCACGAAACCTTTTCACGAAACGTTTGAAAAAATATTTCTATTAACTAAATAGGACACTTAAGAATAAACAATATTTAATTTTAACTACCATCGACAGTGCCTAAGTTGCCACATAAGCATAAAAAAGCCATATGTACATGGATTCAAACTTAGATGCCCATGTTAACGGACAATGTATTTTGAGATTGTAGTAGCATGACAAGTGATACTCTTTTATTTCATTTACATGTCATGGAGGATTATTCATAACTTTCAGGCGGTAGACAGATATAAAGGACTCCATCTGGCTAAGTGGAAACAGCATCTTGCAGACAAATAGAAGTCTATTTGGCATACCTTTAATCAACGCCATTGGCTTTCAAAAAGGCTCAACCAATCAGTCAAAGTGCACCGCAGATTTAATACAATGTGAACAGTATTATTTCTAAAAGTAAACCTAGCTGCTGACATTTAAGATTAATTTCAGACGGATTTATCGATATATATATATATATATATATATATATATATATATATATATATATATATATATATATATATATATAAACACACACATTAATTCACTACTAATGGCTCTAGGGCTGAGGTAGTGCGTGTCCACGTTTAATAAACCTGTGGTTTTATGACCATAATCTTCTAGCTCTGGCAGAATTGGTTATCTACTAAATATTAATTACAATTATCCTCAAATATATTTCCTTGGTACATGCTATTATTCAATAGAATATCATGCTGTTTTGAATTTAACTTGTTAAATTGTTCGAGTCTTGAACAATTTACAAGTGATAAACGTTTGACGAATCTCATTTTCCTTTTGGAATATGGAGGTAAGAAAAACATTAATAAGTACATGAAAGGGTATTTCTATCACAGTTGCTAAGACATAAATTACACCTTCTTTATTGGATCTGCACTCGCATTACATCAAGCCTTATATCAAATAAAGTAAAAGTATGATCCTATACAGCCCACAGATACTGCGCCCTCCAAAGAAACTGCCATGCAGGACCTGCATTAGTCAAAGAGACAACACCGGGACAAACGTCATAAGGTCAATGATTATGTACTAATACATTGTGAGATACTGCTCACATCTTTTAATTTAAGATGACCTCTTAATTATGTGTCAGATCACAATCCTTACTTAATTGGGATCGGCCGGCCAAATACATAAAAAAATATCCTATGCCCAATCGGTTGCTGTCAAACCACCATTCTCCCAACAAGACCAATTAAATGCACGGATCAGCATTCAGCATATGGAGCAGTAACATTGTCTTCCAGTAAGCTGACAAATATTAATTGAATCATTTTTATAATCATAAATAACAGTCCGTGAGTGTAAACTACATAGTTTACCAGGCCCATCTAGCATTTAGCTAGACAAGGACTGTGCTATTATCATTGTAGTTGTCTTAATAATTATCATTTTACTCATTTGGTCCCGTTTCATTGGTAATAGATTGTAAGCAATCTATGTACAAAACGGCCGGTTTCGCTAGAGATGGGGTACTTATAAATGTGAAGGAAACAAAAGATATCAGTAGTATATAGATATAATTAACGTTATACGACAGACTACTTTGAACAGGACAACTCCATAATCCGGACAAAAATGTAAACTTTATGTGTCCGACTTTGAGGAGTTTACTGTATATATGTTGGTAATCAAGTGGGCCACTCAAGGTTATTGTTTTTCTTTATTTAATGTCCACTACCCTTTGGAATATACGCGAATTAGTATTTAATCTAATTCATAGGTATTGCATATGGTTACTGCCAAACTAGTGCCCTATTGATATCTGAAGCTTTCGATGGACCCATTATACGAGTACAACAGTTATTTAGTTCCTAATCGTCGTATATGTGTTGAATCTTATAAGTCCCTGTTGCTGATGTCACTTTTTTAGTAAGGTGATTATGTGTGTGGCTCCTTTAAACATATATTTGAGAATATTTATATCTAAAGGCTCATAAGCTTTTTACTGCCAGCCTTAATGCCCAGTGAATTTACATTACATAGCGGGAAGTTTATGTTTGAAAATAATGAAAAGACAAACTTAGCAGCAGGTACAACAGGACAAGGGACTAGACTCGATCAGTATCCCTCAGGCATGTGTGGCATATCAACCATCATAAGGCATAAAGACCTTTACAATGGATTGGGAACAAACGCGTTTCTGTCTCCTGATGAATAGGTTTTAGTGGCCCGTCCATGAGCAGTAGTTCTTAAAAATATGAGCTGTTCAGAATGCTTCATAGATGTGATCATGACTCTTTTAGTATCCATGATAATGAATTAAGTTGAACTAAACGGAATGATCATTGCTCCAGACATGTCTAGATATCGAAAATAATGAATCAGCTGACCAGCTGATTTCATACGTAACTTCATATATAAAAAAATCTCTAAGTATCCTATTATAAATTCGAGTCAAGACATGAAAGAAAATTTTAAAAAGGAGGAAAATGTTTATACTAATAATTTTAACATTTCAAGAAGTCCTCTGATCAGACTTTTTCTTAACGGTTTAAATCTTTAAAAATTAATATTCCCCCCCATTTTTATGGGAAATGCTCTTTAAATAATTTCCAGTGTGTGGTTTTGGTTTAAAAGGCTGCTCCAATCTTTTATTGCATTATCATTTTAAGCACCACTTTTAGGAAGGTCATTTAAAAGTTGTATTTGGACATACATTTGTTACCAAACTATGAAGCTTAACAAAACCTTAATTTCAGCTCAACAAAATAAGAGTGAAAAAGAGCAGATTGTTTGTATAATAATTCTTTTTTTAAGATTTTTATTGTGGAGGTTATCGCCTCCATTTTTGTAATCCTTGCTTAACTATGTAGTATATACATCAGCAGAGTCCCAGTCAGGTTTTGGACTTCGTGACAGGGGCTTATACCCGATTATACTGGTGTCAACCAGGTTCGGTGTACAGCTGCTGTGGGTCCTGGGAGTGTTTCATCTCAATTGCTGGGTCATAAAACCGAGGAATCCCCGAAAGGGGCTCTTTTTTAGTGAAACACGACTTTTGGGCAGTCCCCCATTAAGCCTGGGTGGGGGTCAACCGTGAAAAATCTCACTACATCGGCCGAGATTCGAACTCACAACCTCCTGGGTGTGAGTCCTGTGCCAAAGAATCCGGTGGTATATTTCTTCTAAATATAAGTAGTATATATAGTATATAAATTCTTCTAACAAAAATCCATGACACTCGCGTCGGCAAGTTTACCTGCGAATCATAGTGTGTCCATTTTTACCAATGAAAATACTTAAAACATTAAAAATTTTCCCAAAACGTTTTGACTAATGAGACCCCCACAATCATTTATGTTTCACTCGTATATTTCCGTCTATGTGGACTCTTTTCTTTAACGGCCGCTACGCGGCGCCAGTCTTCATAGCTGACGTTGCGTCGCTCGGTTTTCCGTAGAAACGTTTAGGCCTATAAATCTTTAAACAATACCCGGAAATGCTCTAATTTCAGTGTGATAGAATTCGAATGCTATATTTTCTTCCCAAAAGAGAAATTATATGCGTATTTCCCCTATTGCCATGCTACGTGACCGTTCGGCCAGATTAAAAACATGGCTGAAACGTGGCCGGTCGGCAAAAATCGATTTTTAATCAAACTCAAGTTGTACTTCTTATGCATTAAAATTGAAATAAGAAATATCAACAAAGATTATATTGGACTTAAAGAAATATCTTGTGTAATTATTTATTAAACGATCTCGGATGTTGCTCTGGTAACGCATAATCATAATGCATTCCGATGGGGAATCCCCCATGTAACGGCTAGCTATCGGCGGGCCCCGCATCTTCCGGCTTCCGGTGCGATATTTTAACACCCATAAATTATTTTTTTTTATGCTTTGAATGTTGACATTACACGTAAAAGATATTAAATGTTACATATTTAGAGCATTCTTCTTCAATTTTGACATTATCTCATATTTTAGGGTTTCTTGTCATTTCCATGTCATTGCCTGAGAAATAATTTATGACATTTTCAGCTGTTTTTCCTGAAAAAAAGGAATAAAAAGCGGCATTTTCCAAATCAAAGCGCCAAATATCAACAAATATAATACAATAAAATGTATTGGCTCAATACAATACATGCATTGTATATGGAGCACCAGTGAACAATAAATTTGCGACGGAACTTACATACATGATCACAGTTACACAACCTGAGTGCACATAGGACTAGAACATTTCATAATAAAATTCAGTATTTATGCAGCTTGTTTCCACTAAAAAATGATGTAAACATTAATAAACACACCCGAGCTGGCCATCAACTGGTTTGTTGATGCTGATACATTACTATAATAATTATCATATTACCTGAGGTTCCGCAGTTGCCCATACAGATATTCGATACCATTAATATATAGGGTTACCCTTTCATTAGTATCATGCAGTATATTAATCTGTGGATTTAGAAAATATCGTGGTTTTGAAATTACGTGGTTTTGACCTGAAACACTATTCCTTGGGTAAGAATTTCGTGGATTAATAGTTCCTAGTCAGGCAATGTATTCAAAATTAATATTCCGTGAACAGACGTGAAATTGAGCAAAAGATCAGTGTTTTGCTTATGTTAAAAAAGTCCCGGTACAAGCGATATATAGTCTCAGTGACACAAATGACAAATATATCGGCTGACTTATCTGAAATTTGTTGGGCGAAGAAAACGAGTGTCTACTCTGAATTCAAGGACAGTCCGACAAGCTGTCCTCGGAATTTTATTGCCCAGTCGTATTGTCCCGGCGGTGATCGGCTTTTGATCTCCGCTTCCTAGACTGGTACCCTGCACTATTATGGCCCTCACCAAGCATAGACTGAGCATGAGCAGCGGTGCCATAATAGAGCGGGGGTGCCAGACTACTCAACTTCCCCATGGACATTATGCCCCGCCGGGCAAATTGCTTGGTCCGATTTGGTTTCCGATCGTGAGAACAAATCCTCCGATTAACTGACATACTGGTTGTGATTTTATGAATTATTAGAAAAATACGGAAGTCAATATTTATATTCTGCATATTCATTAATTAAAAGAGTTAACACTTCTTGGTATGTCGTTCGTTCAGTTTGAACCTTTAGTTGACTGCAGATCCCTGGAAAGAGATTACAGTTACAATGGGTTCCAGCTCATAACAGTGCTCAACTGACCGTGACTTATCACCAAGCCGGGGCATAATTAGATAACTCTGCCGCACGTATGTTCTGCCGCACGGTTTTTTTTTTTAAATAATGATATTCTTATAGACGAACAATCAAAAAAGATTAGTTGGGCAAAATAACCTTTATCTACGACTTTTAGCGAGAAAATATGAGATATAGAGCAAGTCCACATATACCAGTGTTGGTGCAGACGCACATTCACACAGTCACTTGTTAGTCCGACACTGATGAAATCTTAGTTTGTTTGCTCCTCCAGATGGAACTGAATACCTATCCTCACAATTAAATTATTTTTTTTAATTTATTGGCTACATATCGGTTTCTTTGTGTTTACTAATCTGTACCACTTAGAAGCATGGACAATGAAAGCGGGCTAACACGATAATATATTTAGGCCCCACTCGAGAGTGTGAAACTGGTTTCGGTTCAGCGAAACCGTTCACTTACTAATAGCGAAACCGAAACGGGTCTTGGCGAAACTGCGAAACCATCTCCGGAGATGGTTTCGGTTTCGCCAAAACCGCCCACTCGATAATTATACTGGAAAGATGGCGGAGACGGGCCAAAGTAGTGCAATTCTGTTAATTATTTTATTAATGGATACTGTTAATGCCTGTTAGAGTTTATTCAGCAATGATTGGGATATAAACATTCTTTCGGAAATTTTTTGAATTCAATATTCCCTACTATAACCATGTATGGCTAAAGATGAGCCCCACGTATCCTGTGCGTCAATGCCGTCTGACACATGTACATGTTATAAGATGGAGAGAAACAGTCTATTTTCATCATAATTTAATATATATTTGCCAGTCACAATTAATCATGCTCTCATTGGGTCTTAAAGTGCCAAGGCAGGGATCTCTAGCGTTTGAGAAAACTTTCATCATTAATTTATTTCATGAATAATAAATAATTTACGATGGTATCAATATTTTCTATTAAAACCGAAACCGTCCACTTAAAAATACAAGGTGAAACCGTACAGAACCGGTTTTCCCGGAACCGAAACCAATTTTGAATTTTTGAGTACGCCACTGGTGTACAGGATCCATTATGCTCCCTCATACCGGTTGCCATGGACGTTCACGCGTTCCTGGTTGATAATCCATGAAGATTTCTTATAAAATAACTTTCTTTAGTTATATCTAGTTTTTAAATATTGAAGAATGAGTTGTTGCACAAAAAATGAATGATGGATGTATAGATAATACGATATACTGGATCTTTGATATTCCACTGTGCGTTGCAGTGATTTATTATTAATATCTATTAATCTAATCATTAATGTCACACGTAATGTACAGCCAACTTGAGTTGTTGCACAAAAAATGAATGATGGATGTATAGATAATACGATATACTGGATCTCTGATATTCCACTGTGCGTTGCAGTGATTTATTATTAATATCTATTAATCTAACCATTAATGTCACACGTAATGTACAGCCAACTTTTGGCAACTTCTCTGAGCAAACGAAATGCTTATTTTTATCATATATAATACATACTGGAGTTGGAACCAGTCTGCCGGGAGTACATAAGATGGAGTTGTACGCCCGTCTCTATGATTGGCCTAGAGCAGCGGTGCCATAATACAGCGGGGGTACCAGTCTAACAGGATCGATGGACTATGAATTAACCTAATGATCGTTAGGTTTTTAATTTCGTTGTTAAAGGTTACCCGCGAATTCCACGAAAATACAAACCCAACGAACAATTCTGAGTCAATAGTATATAAATATATATATATATATATATATATATATATATATAAATACATATACATATATATATATATATATACAGATATATATATATATATATATATATATATTAATACGTACATCTTTTTATATTACCTATTGCTACATTTGTACTATATATTCAGCCTATAATAAATATGAATATTTGCCTTATCTTTTTTTCACTGATATAAATATACTCTTAAGCCCTGTTATTTTGAAAGTTAATTACTGGTGCGCCAGGTATAGGGTGCCCATTCTTAAATAAGCAATGCCAAGATTTGGAGGCACCTTTCCCAAAAAAATCAGGATTTCCTCTTCTTCATGTACTGCTCTCTTAAATGTCTTAGTATAAACTATGTGAAACCTCAGATAGTAGGTGTTCATGTGTAGATGGCTATAACATTAATATTTCTTCAAAATGTGGATATTAACTGGAAAGTCTAAACATTCAATCTGTATATGGTAAAAATGCCCATCCATGCTTATAACCTGCAAAACGGTGCATTTTGTATGGGGGGGGGGGGGGGGAAGAGCTCGGTGTTTTGACCAAGCAGAGCAGATTTAAGATTCATTCAATCCCTCAGTGAAGAAACATACGGAAGCCATCATTCATTAATATCATCAGCTAATGATCTACAATGTATGAAACAAACGTGGATAATTACTTTACTTGTTAGGGGAAAAATATCTAAAAATGACAATTCCTAACGAATATCTAGGAACAGATATAAATAACGAGACATGTATCAGTTCACTGGCGGGGGGGGGGGGTGTCATCAATCAGCCACTGGTCCCTCTTTCCTGGTCGCTCAGGTCGCAAATTGCTAGCAATTCGCCAATACCCCCCCCCCCCCGGCCAATTTCTTTTTTCTGATAAATCCGCAAATTGCTAACAAATTGCTACTTGGACAACCAGGCCCCCTCTCTCCTGGCTGCCCAGGTCGCTATTGCTAGCAAGTTGCGGATACCCCCGGCCAATTTTTTTTTTTTTTTTGGTAAATCTGCAAAGTGCTAGCAAATTGCTACTTTGACAACCAGGCCCCCTCTCTCTTGGTTTCCAAGGTCACAAATTGCTAGCAATTTGCCAATACCCCCGGCCAATTTTTTTTTTCTGGTAAATCCGCAAATTGCTACTTTGACAGCCAGGCCTCCTCTCTCCTGGGCGCCCAGGTCGCAAATTGCTAGCAATTTGCTGATACCCCCCGGCCAATTTTTTTTTTCTGGTAAATCCGCAAATTGCTAGCATATTGCTACTTTGACAGCCAGGCACCCTCCCTCCTGGTCTCCCAGGTCTCAAATTGCTAGCAATTTGCGGATACCCATTGCCAATTTTTTTTTCTGGTAAATCCGCAGATTGCTAGCAAATTGCTACTTTGACAGCCACGCCCCTTCTCTCCTGGGTGCCCAGGTAGCGATTGCTAAAAATTTGCGGAAACCCCCCGGACAATTTTTTTTTTCTGGTAAATCCGCAAATTACTACTTTGACAATTAGTTTCCTTTCTCCAGGTCGCTCAGGTCGTAAATTGCTAGCAATTTGCGGATACCCCCCGGCCAATTTTTTTTCTGGTAAATCCGCAAATTGCTAGCAAATTGCTACTCTGACAGCCAGGCCCCCTCTCTCCTGGTCGCTCAGGTTGCAAATTGCTAGCTATTTGCGGATACCCACTGCCAATTTTTTTCTGTTAAATCCGCAAATTGCTAGCAAATTGCTACTTTGACAGCCAGGCCCCCTCTCTCCTGGGCGCCCAGGTCGCAAACTGCTAGCAAATTAGCGGATACTCCCCGGCCAATTTTTTTTGGTGGTAAATCCGCAAATTGCTAACAAATTGATACTTTGACAGCCAGGCCCCCTCTCTCCTGGTCTCCCAGGTCGCAAATTCCTAGCAATTTGCGGATACCACCCGGCCAATTTTTTTTTTTCTGGTAAAATCCGCAAATTGCGAGCAAATTGCTACTTTGACAGCCAGGTCCACTCTTCCCTGGTCTCCCAGTTCGCAAATTGCTAGCAATTTGCCAATACCCCCGGCCATTTTTTTTCGGGTAAATCCGTAAATTGATAGCAAATTGCTACTTTGACACCCAGGCCCCCTCTTTCCCTGGTCTCTCCGGGTACCCACTGCCAATTTTTTTTTCTGGTAAATCCGCAGAATGCTAGCAAATTGCTACTTTGACTGCCACACCCTTTCTGTCCTGGGCGCCCAGGTCGCAAATTGCTAGCAATTAGCGGATACTCCCCGGCCAATTTTTTTTTGGTGGTAAATCCGCAAATTGCTAGCAAACTGATACTTTGACAGCCAGTCCCCCTCTCTCCTGGTCTCCCAGGTTGCAAATTCCTAGCAATTTGCGGATACCACCCGGCCAATTTTTTTTTCTGGTAAAATCCGCAAATTGCGAGCAAATTGCTACTTTGACAGCCAGGCCCACTCTTCCCTGGTCTCCCAGTTCGCAAATTGCTAGCAATTTGTCGATACCCCCCGGCCATTTTTTTTTTCGGGTAAATCCGCAAATTGCTAGCAAATTGCTACTTTGACAGCCAGGCCCCCTCTTTCCCTGGTCTCTCCGGGTACCCACTGCCAATTTTTTTTTCTGGTAAATCCGCAGAATGCTAGCAAATTGCTACTTTGACTGCCACACCCTTTCTGTCCTGGGCGCCCAGGTCGCAAATTGCTAGCAATTAGCGGATACTCCCCGGCCAATTTTTTTTTTGGTGGTAAATCCGCAAATTGCTAGCAAACTGATACTTTGACAGCCAGTCCCCCTCTCTCCTGGTCTCCCAGGTTGCAAATTCCTAGCAATTTGCGGATACCACCCGGCCAATTTTTTTTTCTGGGAAAATCCGCAAATTGCGAGCAAATTGCTACTTTGACAGCCAGGCCCACTCTTCCCTGGTCTCCCAGTTCGCAAATTGCTAGCAATTTGTCGATACCCCCCGGCCATTTTTTTTTTCGGGTAAATCCGCAAATTACTAGCAAATTGCTACTTTGACAGCCAGGCCCCCTCTCTCCTGGGCGCCCAGGTCGCAAACTGCTAGCAATTAGCGGATACTCCCCGGCCAATTTTTTTTGGTGGTAAATCCGCAAATTGCTAACAAATTGATACTTTGACAGCCAGGTCCCCTCTCTCCTGGTCTCCCAGGTCGCAAATTCCTAGCAATTTGCGGATACCACCCGGCCAATTTTTTTTTTTCTGGTAAAATCCGCAAATTGCGAGCAAATTGCTACTTTGACAGCCAGGTCCACTCTTCCCTGGTCTCCCAGTTCGCAAATTGCTAGCAATTTGCCAATACCCCCGGCCATTTTTTTCGGGTAAATCCGTAAATTGATAGCAAATTGCTACTTTGACACCCAGGCCCCCTCTTTCCCTGGTCTCTCCGGGTACCCACTGCCAATTTTTTTTTTCTGGTAAATCCGCAGAATGCTAGCAAATTGCTACTTTGACTGCCACACCCTTTCTGTCCTGGGCGCCCAGGTCGCAAATTGCTAGCAATTAGCGGATACTCCCCGGACAATTTTTTTTTGGTGGTAAATCCGCAAATTGCTAGCAAACTGATACTTTGACAGCCAGTCCCCCTCTCTCCTGGTCTCCCAGGTTGCAAATTCCTAGCAATTTGCGGATACCACCCGGCCAATTTTTTTTTCTGGTAAAATCCGCAAATTGCGAGCAAATTGCTACTTTGACAGCCAGGCCCACTCTTCCCTGGTCTCCCAGTTCGCAAATTGCTAGCAATTTGTCGTTACCCCCCGGCCATTTTTTTTTCCGGGTAAATCCGCAAATTGCTAGCAAATTGCTACTTTGACACCCAGGCCCCCTCTTTCCCTGGTCTCTCCGGGTACCCACTGCCAATTTTTTTTTCTGGTAAATCCGCAGAATGCTAGCAAATTGCTACTTTGACTGCCACACCCTTTCTGTCCTGGGCGCCCAGGTCGCAAATTGCTAGCAATTAGCGGATACTCCCCGGCCAATTTTTTTTTGGTGGTAAATCCGCAAATTGCTAGCAAACTGATACTTTGACAGCCAGTCCCCCTCTCTCCTGGTCTCCCAGGTTGCAAATTCCTAGCAATTTGCGGATACCACCCGGCCAATTTTTTTTTCTGGTAAAATCCGCAAATTGCGAGCAAATTGCTACTTTGACAGCCAGGCCCACTCTTCCCTGGTCTCCCAGTTCGCAAATTGCTAGCAATTTGTCGATACCCCCCGGCCATTTTTTTTTTCGGGTAAATCCGCAAATTGCTAGCAAATTGCTACTTTGACACCCAGGCCCCCTCTCTCCTGGGCGCCAAGGTCGCAAATTGCTAGCAATCTGCTGGGACCTCCCGCCATTTTTTTCTCAGGGAAACGTCTCCGCGACAATCCAAAAAAAAATCCCATAAGCTTAAGTACGGGGCATACAGGAAAACCGACAGTTCCCCGCCCCCCTCTGATAGCTTCACAATTTACCTGTAACAACATGTTTATATTAAAAATATCGAATGCGGAAGATTTAAATGTCAAATAGTGATGTCATCCTGCAGGATTATCACCTCCGTTTTTAAGCGAGTTGGAGATATCTCATTTTCTTTGAGAATTGTAATGAAACATCAAAATCATGAAAGCTTATGATTTGTCATTTTATGCATGTGGCACTTGCAATAGGAAATTAAAACAGCCTTAGGCTCAATTAAGGAAAGGATTTGAAAATCTTGAAATAAACTGTATATTTTATATAAGTAGCTTACTGACGAAGTCCGTAAGTTAGATTATAAATCAGTGACATTCCAATCAATACATGGAATAAATATTTGGTTAACGGTTGTTAAGTACTGATGTCTTCTGAATGCTCGCTGTAATTTTAAACTCTTCTCATTGAAATTTGCTCGTTTGCTTCCTGTGATATCTCGTTCTAAATTCTAAGGTCAGTGTGGTTTCGGTGCTGTTCAGTTTATACACAAGGTGTGGAAATTAGTTTATCACCTGTTAAGTCTGAAATCGAAATTTAAATGAGCTTATAATCATTCGTACATAGGTGGAACATGTTTGCGGGTCAGATTAACATAAAAATGAGGCTCATATCGGTCGACCAATATTGAGTGTGTATATATATATATATATATATATATATATATATATATATATATATATATATATATTTGGTGAATCTCTAGAACAGGCAATTATCTGAGTGCTTTCCATCAAACTACATGACAATGTCTCAAAACGTTTTGTTTAATAATTTTTAATAAATATTTTAAATTTCAGTTTAAGGCTAGATAAACAAATGATACGGGGAAAGCAAAAAAAAAAAAAAAAATGAGATATTGTTACGTGGTTTAATATTAGTCCTTTATAAATTGGGATATTGTTATTCTGGGCTTAAAATAGTGCATCTTTAAATATTTTTATAAAATGTAACAAAATAGTGTAAAAATGAACGAAAACGCAAATTAAGTATACAATCAGAAAGAACACTGTGTCAGGTTTAAAGTGATGTATAATTTATGAAGTCGTATATGCATTTAAACCATTTTGGATTGATTTTAGGTATAGGGGTTTTAGACAATAACAGGGTATTGATTCATGAGACGCGTGTCTGGGTGAAAATCTATTTTAGGTGATGTATCTCAAAAGGTTATTTGCTTAATGTCTGCTTGGAGCATGTTGCTTTGTTTTTTTTTTTTGCCGTAGATAAGCTTCAGAGGCATAGCCAATTGTACTGACATCTGAGAACACGTGAAGCTGCCTAGAGGCAATAGGTCCAAAAACGTCTGGTATTAAACATCTGGTAATAGTCATTTTCCCCAGAGACGTTAGTTCTCCTAACCATCTTTGCCTGCGTACTTGGTATTGCTCTTGTATCTTGTCATCTCAACCTAAGTTTTGTTCGTTACATAGTTCTTGAAGGAGTTTCTTTGCTGGTAAGATGAAAGGTGCAATAAAGCCCAGCATATCAAAGACAGAAGACCCAATGGACAAAATCCCCCTTCTTGTTGCTGATTTAGAATTGAGGATAAACGAGAAACCGAACTGATCTGTGGATATGCACCACTGAATGCATAAAGTGCGTTCGACTGGCAATTCGTCACGGTCAAGGTCGATAGCTTGTATCTCCTTAGCCCTGTCTGCTGGAGGAATAAATTCAAGAACGCTTCGACTGTTTCTAACGAATTTGGTTAGGTTAAACCCACCTGCTTTGCACCCAGAACGCAAGTCCTGTATTAACGTAATAGCCTCTTGTTCCGTAGCTACAGACTTGAGGCAGTCATCATCATAGAAATTTCGGGTGATTGTTTGAGCAACTGATGGTTTCAGACTAAAGTCCTCAGTGATTTTTCTCAGTGCATAATTGAATATGCAGGGGGATATATACGGCCCCAAACAGGTGAAGAGTCATTTGATATTCATGGAGATCCTTACTTAGGTCGCCATCAGGCCACCACAGAAAGCGTAAGAAATTGCACTGGCTATGGGGAATGTACACTTGGTGGAACATAGCTTCGACATCTCCAATGAATCTGTTCCTCTCTGAATCTGGTTAAGACTCCGATGAGAGAATTGGTCAGATCAGGACCTTGAAGTAGCTGATCGTTTAGGGATGTTCCATCAAACGTTGCACTGCAGTCTTAGACCACGCGTATCTTGTTATGTTTTTAGGGTGGTATAACCCATATTATGGGAGGTACCAAACCTTCCCTGTATCTGTTTCCACACATTCATTTGGGACTTTTCGAGCATAACCTTGCTTAAGTAGGTTGTTGATAAACGCCACATAGTCTTCTCGGTACTTGTCATTTCGGAGCATTTTCCTATTCTGCCATTGTGCACGTTTGATAGCTTGCTCATTATTGCCAGGCATGATGACATTCACGTTGCGAAACGGTAGGGGTACTTCATAGTGGCCATCTGACATTTGAATATCTTGATCAGCTTTAGCCAAAAAAATGAATGTCATCTTGTGAGAGGCCTCGTTCACCTGGCTGTTTTGTTGGTTTCTCATTGAAACCAAGTTCAAGTTATCTCAAAACTACAGTAGGAGAAATGAGCTCCTTTTTATGCTCGACTTCCTTCACAAGGATTCGACTACAAGTGACAGTCTCTGCATTAGATTGTATACGTATTGGGCCGTTCACAGTCCAACCATGACGTAATTTTGCAGCAAATGGCCCATCGCCTTGTGTAGGTATTACCTGTATTGGTTCAAGGGCAGCTGGACAATTGTCACCCACGAATAGGCCTATGTCCATATTTGGTATATATGTCTTTGGAACCACGTCGTTCAGGTGTGGCCACTTACCAAGGACTTCGGGGCGCGGAATGTTCTGATGGTCAACAGGTATATCTGTTCTCTGATAGGTCTTCGGTAGTTGTACTGGGTTCCCACCTGACCAATCAGAGACAAATAGATCATTGATTTCACTCGTCTTAACGCAAGAATGCCCGTGCATTATGCGTAATTGTAGTGTGACTTCATTACCACTGGCACCTAGTTTCGACTTTAGTTCTTCTGTAAAGAAACACCCACTACTTCCGTTATCACATAAGTTGATACATCCCGTAGTATTGTAGTATTCTGGAGTCAGCATCCGTAGCATTACAAGTGCTCTGTAACACGTTAGAACTTGTAATGTTATTATTATCTTCAATAGCTTGAACTGTGTTTTTGCTACAGTTTTGTAGCTATGAAAGCTTCATCATGTTGGATGTCTCTTTCCACACTATTTACATGTGTGTTTACGTGAACACTCGTTGGATATATGATTTAGCCCATAGCACCCAAAAACAAGCACGCTTGGCTTTCAAGAAATTTCGCCTCTCTATGAGATCCTTTTTTCAAGAATTCATCACACTCATCAAGATCATGTTCTTTCTGGCATAAGATACAGGGCACTTTATGTTTCTTGACATCTTTATGCTTTACCGTAGTTTGATCTTGTTTCATACTACCACTGGTGTTCACATACGTAGCAAAACTTGAGCTTTTCTGTTTGTGAGATAATTGTTTATAACTGGAGAATGTCCTACCTGTGGACTTAAATTGTAGATCACTCTTTCTCAATGCTTCTCTGCTATAGAATGGATCACTAGCAGCTTCAGCTGACCAAAACTGACCAGGTCTGTGATTGTAGTAACTCTTGCACTTTCACGTTTGACATTTATTGATTTGTCACACCACTTGTTCTGCAAGTATGTTGGAAGTTAACACACAATAGCCTGAATGTTAGGAGCATGATTAAGCCCTTCCATGTGAGGCATTGTCTTTGATGCGTTAAGGCATTTAACCAAGAAATGCGCCAAATGCCTCGGCGAGAGACAATCATCATACTTTATTTGAGGCCATTTCAATAACTTATTGACATGCGCCATGAAGATTTTGTAGGGGGTCACCATATTCTTTATAGAGTAATGTCTTGGCTGTGAGGTAACCATACTTGGTCCCATATACAAGCAACCACCTATTAGGGATTTAGGATCGTCTTGAAGGTGTTGATCCAGATAGTACAATCTGCCGGCATCGTTGGACGCACGCGAGGCTATTATGGTATCAAAGGCCATGATGAATGCGTTATACTCCATGACGTCACCCTTGAACTTTAGGACTTCCATTTTGGGTTATGTAGAAGCAGTGGCAAGCTGCTGACAAACGCCTACCATCTGTTGACTCTAGTATTGGCTTGAGCTGATAGCTTTCTGCCTAACTGAATCACTTAGGAGCGGTTTGGGAGTAAATATATCGGGAGCAAGATCAACTGCTGTTGTTCTATGTCCAATCGGAGACCTAGTGTCAATGCCTTCACTATGAGATGCTGAATTAACATGGGGCGATACAGATGGCGGCACATGCATATTCCTAGGAGTCACAGTATTTTCAGTATTTGCTTGCGCTGCTGAGGGCTCTATGTATTTTTTTCAGAGTATAACTTTTAAGTGGCAGGGTGGTTTGATGTGTGTCTATCAGTTCTGCCTCAGCAAAAACATGTTCTCTAGCTTGAGTTTTAGCTATTTCAATATCTAAATTAAGCTGTCTAGTTTTCGCTTCCAGCGCATGGCGTTCTGCCAGAGTATTACGCTCTACCATTAAGGCTGCTAACTTTGCCTTCTCTCTAGCACGAGCAGACGCAGCTGAAGACCTAGAACCAGTAGTGGACCTATGTGACTGATTGGACACAACCGCAGAACCCTCTATTTGTTCAGACATTTCATGATCAGCTTGGCTTATCCACTTTCTCGCAGAGTCCTGAAATTGTAAAACCTGAAGCTTCTTTTTCATCGAAACGCCTACTTTCAGAGTCTTGTACGTCTACAGAGGTTAACACATCGAAATAGGCTATGTAACACTGTTGATTACTAAGAAACATTTCATTCAAGCTATCAATGCCCGATTTCACTAGATGCAAATTATTTACATCGGACATAAGTTTTTAGAGTTCATTTCGCTTTTCTGTGACTGCTGCTAAAGCAGCTATTTGTCTATTTTTTTAATATACGTTGCATTTCTGCCGGACCCTTACCTAGTTGTTGTTCGGGAAGAGTCACGATCTGTAGTAGATAGTCCAGGTTGAATCATATCAGGAGAACTGCAAACGTTGTCATGAACACTGACTGTACCATCCATGATAGAATATATCACAATCACAAATCACCAGAAGACTTATCTTGTATGCACAGACGTTGAGGTCTCTGTATTATGCAACGAGAAGTGAGACACGTTTCACATTAAATTCAAACCGCCGGTCAATTGTCCACAACGTTGCGTTCACTTAAATGCATATCATAGCATTATAGGCATGCAGTATAGCAGACGGTTTTACTATTTGTTTACATGTTCATTGTTATAACTGTAGTCCGTTTGGATTCTTGCACATATAGATACTGTATGAGTCACATGGACGAACTACTTGGCTACAGTCTCATTGCATCGGTCACTTTATCACTGAGCCAAGAGTTTCCAAACTATTGTTGGTGCAGTTGCGTTAGGACGTTTCAACACACAAACTGGTATACTCCTTTTGCCCACAATAACACAGAGACCAAGACTATATTCCATAAGTTCCATCGTTCTTTTGTAATATGGACTAACACGTTGAATAGACGTTGAATCGTTGTACAATAGCACACATATGTTCCTTATAATGGCTGGCATACTATGGTGTCTCGTTGATAACAAATTCCAGTTGGAACGTAAGACGTTGAATGGAACAGTGAACAAGGAACACGTTTGGAAACTAGTGGACACAAAATGAAGTAAGAAATATCTAAGGTGGAGGAAATACAGATGAAATACAATGTACTAGTGCATACATAAACCGTTACATCCTCAACTAAGTGCAAGATAATCCATTCATCATGACTGTTATAAATAGATGTATAGAGGCAAATACTGTTCCTTTACTCAGACAGTTAACCAGTACACAGAGAATGTAATGAAACCTGCATATATTAAGACTTTTGACATACATTCTGTGAAAAAAAGATATTGCTATATTGTGGTAATATATGCTACAAACCTTTACTGTGGATTTTTCAGTTCATTAATAGGCTACAATAATGTCCAAATGACCTACCTCTGTGTGGGCTCTACCTAAGGGTACACAAGGTATAAAGGAGCTCTGGTCAAACAGCCAGGCTGCTTTGATCTTAAAACAGGAAGTGACATAACTGTCACATGATTATAGTCTCTGTACACAGTGACCTCTGGTCATTACCCTGTGTGATATGAACCATGGCATAAAAAACATAGGTAGCTCAACAGGGAGCACGCCACACCTGAAACCCAAAGGTCCCTGGTTCAAACCCAAATGACATATATTCTTTTGTTTCTAATTGTCTTATTGTAAACAATAAATATGTATGTTCTTGTTACAAAGTAATTATGTGCATTTACATCGCCATTCCACTAGACATATGTATAAATCTTAGGGCACTTCACAGAGAATTATATTTCATGTTCAAATGAAAATCCGTGGTTTTGATTTATGTTCAGATAATAATAGATACTTATTACTACGCCTGACCTATTTGTATTTTATATCAGTATATATGTTGACAAGCATGTGAGCTTCCCCTCAAGAAAACTACGGCGAATACTTGGCACTTGAATGCCAACCATCGCTAACACATTATCCCGGCGACTATACTTTAACCTTTTCCAACTATGATAACCACAGGTAAATGGTGAACCTAACGTTTCCACCGAAGATATCTTTAAATGAAATAGAACTGCATTAGATCATTATGGTAATGCAAACCGTATACCCGATTTCCTTTAAATCAGAATAGCTGAGATTTGGTGGGAGAGTTAACAGACCCTGCTATATTAAAAAAATCCTTGGTGTTTCTAATTGTTTACTCGCCGAAATATCTTCAATGCGAAAGCTTTATAACTATCTTAGCATTAAGCTGCATCTTTTCTAATGAGATCTGTTCAACATTTAACCTGTACCTGCTTCACCATCATAGGAGCAGTAAAAGGAATTCCCTGTAAATCCGGGACAATATCCCACATGTTAATCAAACAAATGCAGTGTTCATCCTTGCCCTCTTTTCTTTTCAACTATATATTCAATTTTAAAATTAGCACGTATTAGAATATATGTGGGAATAGTAATCAAAAACAGTCCTTGGTGTCCATTTCAAAGAGTGTTTATGTATATGAAACATATTATAGCAAAAACATTCAAACGATATTGAGTCTTTCTGAAATAAATGAAATGATACCTTTCCAGAAGGTAATATTTCTGAGATAAACGATATGCAAGTGAAACTGTCTAACTTTATGCACCAATTTGAAACCCACGGTTCTATAAGTTAGATAGTATATAACATTTAAACACATAGTAATATTTATGAGGCAAGTGAGATATGTTGTTATTGTTTCCTGGTAGTTTACGTAACATTTTTGTTAAACTTAACTAAGCATATTCTATTAATGCCATACCACACAGCTAACTTAAAAAAAAAAAAACTAAAAGGCAGTTAAGTACACCTCATCCTCTAACGACATATCCATATTGCGTTTAATTAAATGCTGGAAAAAAATGGCCAGTGCAAATATGTTAAACGTTCCAAGGTCCTTGGCCCACATTAAGTTATTTTGTGTTTATAAGTTGTCTTAATACAAGGTAATAATTGTAAAATAAAGAATATCAATAAATTAACTGACATATAGTGGATTGAATATATATAATTATATATATATATATATATATATATATATATTAGTTTACCCCTCAAGCGACCAAGCTATATTAGTGACTGAAATGGCCTAGTGGGGAATTGTGTACGAATTGTGTACGAATACAATTTCATATTTAGATTATCATTCCTTTTTTCTCCTGAAAACATAATTTTCTTGACATTCGTAGCAGTTATAAAAGCATTCATGTATTCCGATTATTATTTTTGTAACCCCCCAAAAATATGTATTGTCGAAGGACCGGCTATTACGGCTATTTACATATTATAAGAAATGTAACATGTTCAATGTATGAGAAAAGAAATGTTTATGAATTTAAGCTGTCTTAAAGTCATCGAGAACCAAGAAGGACACGGCACAAATTGTATCTGGAAGCGATAAAATATTCTAATGCAATATCCAGATGGTCCTGAACAAATCTCTAAGAAAAGTTAAAATTAGCTCATGATGAGCTATATTCTGCAAGCAACTTTAAAAACTTGAATTTAGCACCCAGGAGGTCAGGTGGACACAATAGGTTTGCACCAGGCCTAAAAACTGCCAACATAGCATCTTTGGAGGTTCTTTGCAAATCGCCTTGAAACTCTTCCCTGGTCTCCCAGTTCGCAAATTGCTAGCAATTTGCCAATACCCCCGGCCATTTTTTTTCGGGTAAATCCGTAAATTGATAGCAAATTGCTACTTTGACACCCAGGCCCCCTCTTTCCCTGGTCTCTCCGGGTACCCACTGCCAATTTTTTTTTTCTGGTAAATCCGCAGAATGCTAGCAAATTGCTACTTTGACTGCCACACCCTTTCTGTCCTGGGCGCCCAGGTCGCAAATTGCTAGCAATTAGC
This sequence comes from Sipunculus nudus, assembly GCA_026874595.1. Taxonomy (NCBI): domain Eukaryota; kingdom Metazoa; phylum Annelida; class Sipuncula; order Golfingiida; family Sipunculidae; genus Sipunculus; species Sipunculus nudus. The sequence goes on from CM049320.1 coordinate 52,668,507, forward strand.
GGATACTCCCCGGCCAATTTTTTTTTGGTGGTAAATCCGCAAATTGCTAGCAAACTGATACTTTGACAGCCAGTCCCCCTCTCTCCTGGTCTCCCAGGTTGCAAATTCCTAGCAATTTGCGGATACCACCCGGCCAATTTTTTTTTCTGGTAAAATCCGCAAATTGCGAGCAAATTGCTACTTTGACAGCCAGGCCCACTCTTCCCTGGTCTCCCAGTTCGCAAATTGCTAGCAATTTGTCGTTACCCCCCGGCCATTTTTTTTTTCGGGTAAATCCGCAAATTGCTAGCAAATTGCTACTTTGACACCCAGGCCCCCTCTTTCCCTGGTCTCTCCGGGTACCCACTGCCAATTTTTTTTTCTGGTAAATCCGCAGAATGCTAGCAAATTGCTACTTTGACTGCCACACCCTTTCTGTCCTGGGCGCCCAGGTCGCAAATTGCTAGCAATTAGCGGATACTCCCCGGCCAATTTTTTTTTGGTGGTAAATCCGCAAATTGCTAGCAAACTGATACTTTGACAGCCAGTCCCCCTCTCTCCTGGTCTCCCAGGTTGCAAATTCCTAGCAATTTGCGGATACCACCCGGCCAATTTTTTTTTCTGGTAAAATCCGCAAATTGCGAGCAAATTGCTACTTTGACAGCCAGGCCCACTCTTCCCTGGTCTCCCAGTTCGCAAATTGCTAGCAATTTGTCGATACCCCCCGGCCATTTTTTTTTTCGGGTAAATCCGCAAATTGCTCGCAAATTGCTACTTTGACACCCAGGCCCCCTCTCTCCTGGGCGCCAAGGTCGCAAATTGCTAGCAATCTGCTGGCACCTCCCGCCATTTTTTTCTCAGGGAAACGTCTCCGCGACAATCCAAAAAAAAATCCCATAAGCTTAAGTACGGGGCATACAGGAAAACCGACAGTTCCCCGCCCCCCTCTGATAGCTTCACAATTTACCTGTAACAACATGTTTATATTAAAAATATCGAATGCGGAAGATTTAAATGTCAAATAGTGATGTCATCCTGCAGGATTATCACCTCCGTTTTTAAGCGAGTTGGAGATATCTCATTTTCTTTGAGAATTGTAATGAAACATCAAAATCATGAAAGCTTATGATTTGTCATTTTATGCATGTGGCACTTGCAATAGGAAATTAAAACAGCCTTAGGCTCAATTAAGGAAAGGATTTGAAAATCTTGAAATAAACTGTATATTTTATATAAGTAGCTTACTGACGAAGTCCGTAAGTTAGATTATAAATCAGTGACATTCCAATCAATACATGGAATAAATATTTGGTTAACGGTTGTTAAGTACTGATGTCTTCTGAATGCTCGCTGTAATTTTAAACTCTTCTCATTGAAATTTGCTCGTTTGCTTCCTGTGATATCTCGTTCCATAAATTCTAAGCCCACTAAGGTCAGTGTGGTTTCGGTGCTGTTCAGTTTATACACAAGGTGTGGAAATTAGTTTATCACCTGTTAAGTCTGAAATCGAAATTTAAATGAGCTTATAATCATTCGTACATAGGTGGAACATGTTTGCGGGTCAGATTAACATAAAAAATAGGCTCATATCGGTCGACCAATATTGAGTGTGTATATATATATATATATATATATATATATATATATATATATATATATATATATATATATTTGGTGAATCTCTAGAACAGGCAATTATCTGAGTGCTTTCCATCAAACTACATGACAATGTCTCAAAACGTTTTGTTTAATAATTTTTAATAAATATTTTAAATTTCAGTTTAAGGCTAGATAAACAAATGATACGGGGAAAGCAAAAAAAAAAAAAAAAAAAAATGAGATATTGTTACGTGGTTTAATATTAGTCCTTTATAAATTGGGATATTGTTATTCTGGGCTTAAAATAGTGCATCTTTAAATATTTTTATAAAATGTAACAAAATAGTGTAAAAATGAACGAAAACGCAAATTAAGTATACAATCAGAAAGAACACTGTGTCAGGTTTAAAGTGATGTATAATTTATGAAGTCGTATATGCATTTAAACCATTTTGGATTGATTTTAGGTATAGGGGTTTTAGACAATAACAGGGTATTGATTCATGAGACGCGTGTCTGGGTGAAAATCTATTTTAGGTGATGTATCTCAAAAGGTTATTTGCTTAATGTCTGCTTGGAGCATGTTGCTTTGTTTTTTTTTTTTGCCGTAGATAAGCTTCAGAGGCATAGCCAATTGTACTGGCATCTGAGAACACGTGAAGCTGCCTAGAGGCAATAGGTCCAAAAACGTCTGGTATTAAACATCTGGTAATAGTCATTTTCCCCAGAGACGTTAGTTCTCCTAACCATCTTTGCCTGCGTACTTGGTATTGCTCTTGTATCTTGTCATCTCAACCTAAGTTTTGTTCGTTATATAGTTCTTGAAGGAGTTTCTTTGCTGGTAAGATGAAAGGTGCAATAAAGCCCAGCATATCAAAGACAGAAGACCCAATGGACAAAATCCCCCTTCTTGTTGCTGATTTAGAATTGAGGATAAACGAGAAACCGAACTGATCTGTGGATATGCACCACTGAATGCATAAAGTGCGTTCGACTGGCAATTCGTCACGGTCAAGGTCGATAGCTTGTATCTCCTTAGCCCTGTCTGCTGGAAGAATAAATTCAAGAACGCTTCGACTGTTTCTAACGAATTTGGTTAGGTTAAACCCACCTGCTTTGCACCCAGAACGCAAGTCCTGTATTAACGTAATAGCCTCTTGTTCCGTAGCTACAGACTTGAGGCAGTCATCATCATAGAAATTTCGGGTGATTGTTTGAGCAACTGATGGTTTCAGACTAAAGTCCTCAGTGATTTTTCTCAGTGCATAATTGAATATGCAGGGGGATATATACGGCCCCAAACAGGTGAAGAGTCATTTGATATTCATGGAGATCCTTACTTAGGTCGCCATCAGGCCACCACAGAAAGCGTAAGAAATTGCACTGGCTATGGGGAATGTACACTTGGTGGAACATAGCTTCGACATCTCCAATGAATCTGTTCCTCTCTGAATCTGGTTAAGACTCCGATGAGAGAATTGGTCAGATCAGGACCTTGAAGTAGCTGATCGTTTAGGGATGTTCCATCAAACGTTGCACTGCAGTCTTAGACCACGCGTATCTTGTTATGTTTTTAGGGTGGTATAACCCATATTATGGGAGGTACCAAACCTTCCCTGTATCTGTTTCCACACATTCATTTGGGACTTTTCGAGCATAACCTTGCTTAAGTAGGTTGTTGATAAACGCCACATAGTCTTCTCGGTACTTGTCATTTCGGAGCATTTTCCTATTCTGCCATTGTGCACGTTTGATAGCTTGCTCATTATTGCCAGGCATGATGACATTCACGTTGCGAAACGGTAGGGGTACTTCATAGTGGCCATCTGACATATGAATATCTTGATCAGCTTTAGCCAAAAAAATGAATGTCATCTTGTGAGAGGCCTCGTTCACCTGGCTGTTTTGTTGGTTTCTCATTGAAACCAAGTTCAAGTTATCTCAAAACTACAGTAGGAGAAATGAGCTCCTTTTTATGCTCGACTTCCTTCACAAGGATTCGACTACAAGTGACAGTCTCTGCATTAGATTGTATACGTATTGGGCCGTTCACAGTCCAACCATGACGTAATTTTGCAGCAAATGGCCCATCGCCTTGAGTAGGTATTACCTGTATTGGTTCAAGGGCAGCTGGACAATTGTCACCCACGAATAGGCCTATGTCCATATTTGGTATATATGTCTTTGGAACCACGTCGTTCAGGTGTGGCCACTTACCAAGGACTTCGGGGCGCGGAATGTTCTGATGGTCAACAGGTATATCTGTTCTCTGATAGGTCTTCGGTAGTTGTACTGGGTTCCCACCTGACCAATCAGAGACAAATAGATCATTGATTTCACTCGTCTTAACGCAAGAATGCCCGTGCATTATGCGTAATTGTAGTGTGACTTCATTACCACTGGCACCTAGTTTCGACTTTAGTTCTTCTGTAAAGAAACACCCACTACTTCCGTTATCACATAAGTTGATACATCCCGTAGTATTGTAGTATTCTGGAGTCAGCATCCGTAGCATTACAAGTGCTCTGTAACACGTTAGAACTTGTAATGTTATTATTATCTTCAATAGCTTGAACTGTGTTTTTGCTACAGTTTTGTAGCTATGAAAGCTTCATCATGTTGGATGTCTCTTTCCACACTATTTACATGTGTGTTTACGTGAACACTCGTTGGATATATGATTTAGCCCATAGCACCCAAAACAAGCACGCTTGGCTTTCAAGAAATTTCGCCTCTCTATGAGATCCTTTTTTCAAGAATTCATCACACTCATCAAGATCATGTTCTTTCTGGCATAAGATACAGGGCACTTTATGTTTCTTGACATCTTTATGCTTTACCGTAGTTTGATCTTGTTTCATACTACCACTGGTGTTCACATACGTAGCAAAACTTGAGCTTTTCTGTTTGTGAGATAATTGTTTATAACTGGAGAATGTCCTGCCTGTGGACTTAAATTGTAGATCACTCTTTCTCAATGCTTCTCTGCTATAGAATGGATCACTAGCAGCTTCAGCTGACCAAAACTGACCAGGTCTGTGATTGTAGTAACTCTTGCACTTTCACGTTTGACATTTATTGATTTGTCACACCACTTGTTCTGCAAGTATGTTGGAAGTTAACACACAATAGCCTGAATGTTAGGAGCATGATTAAGCCCTTCCATGTGAGGCATTGTCTTTGATGCGTTAAGGCATTTAACCAAGAAATGCGCCAAATGCCTCGGCGAGAGACAATCATCATACTTTATTTGAGGCCATTTCAATAACTTATTGACATGCGCCATGAAGATTTTGTAGGGGGTCACCATATTCTTTATAGAGTAATGTCTTGGCTGTGAGGTAACCATACTTGGTCCCATATACAAGCAACCACCTATTAGGGATTTAGGATCGTCTTGAAGGTGTTGATCCAGATAGTACAATCTGCCGGCATCGTTGGACGCACGCGAGGCTATTATGGTATCAAAGGCCATGATGAATGCGTTATACTCCATGACGTCACCCTTGAACTTTAGGACTTCCATTTTGGGTTATGTAGAAGCAGTGGCAAGCTGCTGACAAACGCCTACCATCTGTTGACTCTAGTATTGGCTTGAGCTGATAGCTTTCTGCCTAACTGAATCACTTAGGAGCGGTTTGGGAGTAAATATATCAGGAGCAAGATCAACTGCTGTTGTTCTATGTCCAATCGGAGACCTAGTGTCAATGCCTTCACTATGAGATGCTGAATTAACATGGGGCGATACAGATGGCGGCACATGCATATTCCTAGGAGTCACAGTATTTTCAGTATTTGCTTGCGCTGCTGAGGGCTCTATGTATTTTTTTCAGAGTATAACTTTTAAGTGGCAGGGTGGTTTGATGTGTGTCTATCAGTTCTGCCTCAGCAAAAACATGTTCTCTAGCTTGAGTTTTAGCTATTTCAATATCTAAATTAAGCTGTCTAGTTTTCGCTTCCAGCGCATGGCGTTCTGCAAGAGTATTACGATCTACCATTAAGGCTGCTAACTTTGCCTTCTCTCTAGCACGAGCAGACGCAGCTGAAGACCTAGAACCAGTAGTGGACCTATGTGACTGATTGGACACAACCGCAGAACCCTCTATTTGTTCAGACATTTCATGATCAGCTTGGCTTATCCACTTTCTCGCAGAGTCCTGAAATTGTAAAACCTGACGCTTCTTTTTCATCGAAACGCCTACTTTCAGAGTCTTGTACGTCTACAGAGGTTAACACATCGAAATGGGCTATGTAACACTGTTGATTACTAAGAAACATTTCATTCAAGCTATCAATGCCCGATTTCACTAGATGCAAATTATTTACATCGGACATAAGTTTTTAGAGTTCATTTCGCTTTTCTGTGACTGCTGCTAAAGCAGCTATTTGTCTATTTTTTTAATATACGTTGCATTTCTGCCGGACCCTTACCTAGTTGTTGTTCGGGAAGAGTCACGATCTGTAGTAGATAGTCCAGGTTGAATCATATCAGGAGAACTGCAAACGTTGTCATGAACACTGACTGTACCATCCATGATAGAATATATCACAATCACAAATCACCAGAAGACTTATCTTGTATGCACAGACGTTGAGGTCTCTGTATTATGCAACGAGAAGTGAGACACGTTTCACATTAAATTCAAACCGCCGGTCAATTGTCCACAACGTTGCGTTCACTTAAATGCATATCATAGCATTATAGGCATGCAGTATAGCAGACGGTTTTACTATTTGTTTACATGTTCATTGTTATAACTGTAGTCCGTTTGGATTCTTGCACATATAGATACTGTATGAGTCACATGGACGAACTACTTGGCTACAGTCTCATTGCATCTGTCACTTTATCACTGAGCCAAGAGTTTCCAAACTATTGTTGGTGCAGTTGCGTTAGGACGTTTCAACACACAAACTGGTATACTCCTTTTGCCCACAATAACACAGAGACCAAGACTATATTCCATAAGTTCCATCGTTCTTTTGTAATATGGACTAACACGTTGAATAGACGTTGAATCGTTGTACAATAGCACACATATGTTCCTTATAATGGCTGGCATACTATGGTGTCTCGTTGATAACAAATTCCAGTTGGAACGTAAGACGTTGAATGGAACAGTGAACAAGGAACACGTTTGGAAACTAGTGGACACAAAATGAAGTAAGAAATATCTAAGGTGGAGGAAATACAGATGAAATACAATGTACTAGTGCATACATAAACCGTTACATCCTCATCTAAGTGCAAGATAATCCATTCATCATGACTGTTATAAATAGATGTATAGAGGCAAATACTGTTCCTTTACTCAGACAGTTAACCAGTACACAGAGAATGTAATGAAACCTGCATATATTAAGACTTTTGACATACATTCTGTGAAAAAAAGATATTGCTATATTGTGGTAATATATGCTACAAACCTTTACTGTGGATTTTTCAGTTCATTAATAGGCTACAATAATGTCCAAATGACCTACCTCTGTGTGGGCTCTACCTAAGGGTACACAAGGTATAAAGGAGCTCTGGTCAAACAGCCAGGCTGCTTTGATCTTAAAACAGGAAGTGACATAACTGTCACATGATTATAGTCTCTGTACACAGTGACCTCTGGTCATTACCCTGTGTGATATGAACCATGGCATAAAAAACATAGGTAGCTCAACAGGGAGCACGCCACACCTGAAACCCAAAGGTCCCTGGTTCAAACCCAAATGACATATATTCTTTTGTTTCTAATTGTCTTATTGTAAACAATAAATATGTATGTTCTTGTTACAAAGTAATTATGTGCATTTACATCGCCATTCCACTAGACATATGTATAAATCTTAGGGCACTTCACAGAGAATTATATTTCATGTTCAAATGAAAATCCGTGGTTTTGATTTATGTTCAGATAATAATAGATACTTATTACTACGCCTGACCTATTTGTATTTTATATCAGTATATATGTTGACAAGCATGTGAGCTTCCCCTCAAGAAAACTACGGCGAATACTTGGCACTTGAATGCCAACCATCGCTAACACATTATCCCGGCGACTATACTTTAACCTTTTCCAACTATGATAACCACAGGTAAATGGTGAACCTAACGTTTCCACCGAAGATATCTTTAAATGAAATAGAACTGCATTAGATCATTATGGTAATGCAAACCGTATACCCGATTTCCTTTAAATCAGAATAGCTGAGATTTGGTGGGAGAGTTAACAGACCCTGCTATATTAAAAAAATCCTTGGTGTTTCTAATTGTTTACTCGCCGAAATATCTTCAATGCGAAAGCTTTATAACTATCTTAGCATTAAGCTGCATCTTTTCTAATGAGATCTGTTCAACATTTAACCTGTACCTGCTTCACCATCATAGGAGCAGTAAAAGGAATTCCCTGTAAATCCGGGACAATATCCCACATGTTAATCAAACAAATGCAGTGTTCATCCTTGCCCTCTTTTCTTTTCAACTATATATTCAATTTTAAAATTAGCACGTATTAGAATATATGTGGGAATAGTAATCAAAAACAGTCCTTGGTGTCCATTTCAAAGAGTGTTTATGTATATGAAACATATTATAGCAAAAACATTCAAACGATATTGAGTCTTTCTGAAATAAATGAAATGATACCTTTCCAGAAGGTAATATTTCTGAGATAAACGATATGCAAGTGAAACTGTCTAACTTTATGCACCAATTTAAAACCCACGGTTCTATAAGTTAGATAGTATATAACATTTAAACACATAGTAATATTTATGAGGCAAGTGAGATATGTTGTTATTGTTTCCTGGTAGTTTACGTAACATTTTTGTTAAACTTAAACTAAGCATATTCTATTAATGCCATACCACACAGCTAACTTAAAAAAAAAAAAAAAACTAAAAGGCAGTTAAGTACACCTCATCCTCTAACGACATATCCATATTGCGTTTAATTAAATGCTGGAAAAAAATGGCCAGTGCAAATATGTTAAACGTTCCAAGGTCCTTGGCCCACATTAAGTTATTTTGTGTTTATAAGTTGTCTTAATACAAGGTAATAATTGTAAAATAAAGAATATCAATAAATTAACTGACATATAGTGGATTGAATATATATAATTATATATATATATATATATATATATATATATATATTAGTTTACCCCTCAAGCGACCAAGCTATATTAGTGACTGAAATGGCCTAGTGGGGAATTGTGTACGAATTGTGTACGAATACAATTTCATATTTAGATTATCATTCCTTTTTTCTCCTGAAAACATAATTTTCTTGACATTCGTAGCAGTTATAAAAGCATTCATGTATTCCGATTATTATTTTTGTAACCCCCCAAAAATATGTATTGTCGAAGGACCGGCTATTACGGCTATTTACATATTATAAGAAATGTAACATGTTCAATGTATGAGAAAAGAAATGTTTATGAATTTAAGCTGTCTTAAAGTCATCGAGAACCAAGAAGGACACGGCACAAATTGTATCTGGAAGCGATAAAATATTCTAATGCAATATCCAGATGGTCCTGAACAAATCTCTTAGAAAAGTTAAAATTAGCTCATGATGAGCTATATTCTGCAAGCAACTTTAAAAACTTGAATTTAGCACCCAGGAGGTCAGGTGGACACAATATGTTTGCACCAGGCCTAAAAACTGCCAACATAGCATCTTTGGAGGTTCTTTGCAAATCGCCTTGAAAACCATGAAAATCATTATTTTGAGCATTCAGACAGTCAGAGAGGGTACAAATCGTATGCATTAGCCATGGAATCTTCTAAAGTATCGTGAACGAAAGGTTTGGGCAGATCTCCTTATATATATGAAATTAGGTGATGACCAGGTTATTGGCCTGAAACATGATGTACACCACTTAGACAGGCATACAGGGCGCAAAAAAGGTAACTAGAACCTAAAACCTTCTTTTGTATCCTTTGAATTCAGAAAGGTCACTCTGACATACATTCTATGAGCTATAGGAAAAACATGATCGAGTACTGTAAAAATTATATGGGCCCAAATCATAATATATTGGATCTAGAACCTTCTAACTACAATTAATTATAGTCCGTGGAATTAGCTCTGGCGGCCTGAATTGGTTCATGATAAAATCTTTAGGAGCATTACTTTGCCAGTTAAAGTAGGGGCAAAGGTTTTGTTTCAACAGGTTGTTTGTTGCTGACCATTCGAACTTTATTCAGAGCAAGGCCGAAATAAAAATGAAATTTAAATTAGGGGCTCTTTTAGCCGGGGTCACTAAAAAGCACACCACGTCCTATCGTCCTGTCGGTAATGGCGTTTGTGAACGCTTTAATAGGACTATCTCAGTTATTCTGAGATGCAGACTGAAAAGAGTAAGGTACCCTGACATATGCTAATAACTGGACGAAACCTTGAAGTGACCTGATTTAGTCCATTTTATTTATGTCTGAACGGCAAACACAGACTACTCGTTGACGTCATCCAGGTATTATCGGACACACATGATAATCTTCCTAAAAATAGTAAATTCGTCCAAAAGCTCAAGGCAATGAGTCAGGGCTAATGGGAAATGTCAGAAATCAGTTTATAATAACTAAGCCAATGCTTCAACCTTCAGCAAGGGGGCGGAGTCCCGGGTAAGAATGTTAGACTGAGGGGAAGACATAAGTTGACAGAAGTATTAGAAGAACCTGTGTATAAAATATGACCGACACGTCCCTGTTTATAAGGTTCCCCAAAAAGGGAATATAGGTCCTACACGTACATTTTATCGTTATCTGTCACAACCCATAAATTATCTACCTCTGGAAGCAGAGACTGGTAGTAGTAATGTGAGAGTATAAAGAAAGAACAATCACGATGTCAGAGAGGGGAATATTCAGAGAGTGATGTCACTCCTCAGAAAAGGAGGAGCAGTTCATTCTTAGGCAGGATAGCCAAAGTTTATCATCGGTCCAGGATAGGTAACAGTACATATTATATAATGATAGCCCATGAAGGGCAAACTCGTTGGCCCTGTATAGTGTTCTCTTTAAATGATGGAGTATCTGATAAATGTTACATGTTATCACCAACTCCAACAATAACATCATCAAAAGTGTTACGTCGTTCTACCGAAGTCAAAAGGCAATGGTGATTAAGGTCGAACGATTATATCTACGAATATATTAAATGCGGAGTAAATTAAAGTCCTCGGATATATTATAGTAGGTCGTTGTTGTCCCAGCACTTATTGGCCATGGGCGAGTTCTTGTCTGTGTATCCACTGATAAAATTGGGTGTTTCTTTGTTTGTATACATTGATGAACTGCATGTATAGGTTCAGATGGATCACATTATAACCTTGCATTACAGGACCATCTGTACAGGTGAAAGCATTGTTATTGTATTGGTAACACGACAGGGTCCATTATCTTACTTTTGTTTCATTCACGAATAGTCAGCTTACGGCCAGTTTCACGCGTTTTTGTTTTCAATTGTCCTGTGTTGTCTTTCCAGTAAATGTAATATAAAACAAGTTAGAACAAGTTTTAAAAATCTTTGACGTCAGCCCCGGGGCCGGGGTGCCGTATGGAAAGAATGTTAACTTCAGTTCAGCTCCAAATGAAACCTTGTTAGGTAGTCTCAACCGCCACTTTTTTTTCAGGTCGGCGAACATTTTGTTGTCTCAGTACGTAGTCAGAAAGAATGTACCTTTTTCAAGTAGTTAACCTAATACTTTTTTATGGTAAAAGTAAAAATATTTCAGGAAATTTTTAACAATGGAATATACGAGGCATGAATATATCCCGTATAAACAGGAAGCCAGTAAATCATGCTTAAACAAATTTGCGGCCTGTATGGATTTCTGGAACAGCGTATTCTGTGGCTGGTCAGGCCAATACGGGAATGAAAGTCTGTCAAACAGCGAACACACAGGAACTCTCATACTGTTCTGTCGGACTAGTTTCTGGCTTTCCTCCACTGGTTTTCTTTTCAGCTTTGGATTGCTGAGCTAAGGTCTGTCCGAGCTTGGTGAGCCATTTCTGTACTGTCTGCTCCCAGGTTGTTCGTTCTGAGACTGTGGCTTCACAGTTGTTAAGCTCGATGCCCATGGCCTTCAGGTCTCTCTTGCAGACATCTTTGTAGCGGAGTTGGGGTCTACCTGTGGGGCGTGCTTCCTGGACCAGTTCAAGGCAAAGGAGACCCTTAGAGATGCGACCGTCCATTCTCACGACATGTCCGGGCCATTGCAGGCGTCTTTGTTTGAGTATAGCGTAAATGCTGGGGATTTCTTCTTGACAGAAGTGTTTGGCACTTTGTCCTGCCAGCTGATGGCAGGGATGCTGCGGGATGCGCATGCGTAAGGCATTCAGCGTGTGCTTCTGTTGGGCGCGTATTGGCCAGGCCTCACTGTCATACAGCCAAGTGCTCACAACACAGGCTCTGTGGACCTGGATCTTGGTGTGTTCTGTAAGCTAATTGTGGTTCCAAGGGAGATGGAATCAGAGATAGTTAAGCCCAGGAGCCCAGGCAGACCATTATCTTCAAGCAGTTGGTAAGTTCAAAGGCTTGACAGACTGCACTGAATCTGACATGAACTTCTGCAGGTTTTCGGCAAAGTGGCTTTGCTCTTTACCTTGAAAGGTTTACGAGTTTCTCGTCTGACCTCGGTAGCGGACACAAAAGCATGCTTCAACAGAACAGCGAGAAGGTGCCGAACAGGGTCGTTGAAAGAACGAAGCCATGTTTTAACCCACATCGGATAACAAAGGCTTCTAATGTTCCCATGTCATAAACCACGGTACCTTTCATGTCGTCATAGAAGGGGTTTATGATGCTGATGAGCTTGGGTGGATATCCGATCCTTGGGAGGTTCTCGAAGAGGCCGTCCCCACTCACCAAATCGAACTCCTTCGTCTGGTCTATGTAGGCCATGAATAGTTGTTCTCCTTGTTCCCTGTATTTGTCCTGCAGTTGCCTGACGAAAAACACCATGTAGACAGCAGACCTTTTCGCGAGGAAGCTGTCCTGCGATTCTAGGTAGACTGTTTCTGTTAAAGTTTGAGGCCTCTCCTGTGCGACCCGGGCGAACAGCTTCCCAGTGATGCTGAGGGGGGAAATGCCCCGATAGTTGTTGCAATCGCTCCTGTCACATTTTTTTCTTAAACAGTGTGACTATGTTGACATTCCTCATGTGTGGTACTTCACATTCCTTCCAACAGAGACAGAGGATATCGTGCAGCTCTTGGATTGCAGCCTCGGTACAACACTTTTGGACCTCGGCGGGGAATGCTTCCGTCCATGGGGCCTTACCGGGACTAAGTGACCTTCATTGCTTCGTTGAGCTCTTTGATGATTGGTCCGCTGTCATGCTTCTCCGGGATGGGCATGCACATTACGGCATTCAGAGACTTGATTCACCCCTGCATACAGCGCGGAGTAGTGCTCTTCCAATCGCTTTAATTAGTGTATTTGTCCTGGATTATCTCATATGTTGCAGGGTTCATTGGTGTTATTTTTCTTTTTTGCTGGGCCCAATGCCTGTTTGAATCCATCATACATTCCCTTGATGTTGCCTGTGTCAGTTGCAATAAGTAGGTTCAACCAGTCAACAATGAGGCATACACCTATATTAATTGTCTTTACGTCAAAGAAACATAATTCCTGAATATTAGGTAGGGTTACAGCATCTTCACAACCAAGGCATATAATTCATTTACTTCTTTGTCCATTACTGCCAGGGACATTTTTCAAAGTATACAGTGGCAGTCCGTCAAACCATAGCTATGTAGTGAGGCTCGGTCTCTCTGTAAACCGACAAATTGAAACGCTCACTCCTCTCAATAACGTTTAGAATCCCCTCAAATGTGTACGTTGTACTGCTGATATTCTGAAAACAAGGAAAATAAAAAATACAAATAAGGTCTCTCTCTCTCCTTCACTCTCTCTGTCTAATCGATTGATCGATCGCTTCTGTTGCCCACAGTATCATGATTTTGAAATAATGAAAAGCTTAAATGCTACAACAATATTAATGCTATGACAATTCAAACCTATAGATTGATATTCCTTTTCCAAAATGTAACTTTATTATCATGTGTCATAGTTAATGCACCTGTAAGGTAATCACACTTCACCTGAATTTTCAACAGTTTTTTTTAAGCATAGCTTCATCATTCTGGCACTCTTCTTCCAAATCCTCGGTCAGACGTCGAATAACATTCCCGACTGTGCTGCTAAGGTCCTCCGTCAACGAGCTCAGTGTCTGATTTTCGAGTTCACAAACTGAAGGTTATACTTGCCGAGTGCTGGATATTCCATACCCATGAAATACCCCCTCTCTGTGTCCTGGTTATTGCCTATGTTGACCGAGTCTCTTTACGGGTTTCCGTTTTAATTTTTGCTGTACGAAGCAATTCCTGTAAGAAAACGAAGTATCTTTCTTTCTTAAAAAAATCCGAGTTGGTTCTTCTTTAAACTTTTACAATCATATTTATTCTCCGTTATTCTTAATTTTATCGATACGAAACGTTTGTTCGACCCTGAACCACTCCCCATTTGCACAATTAGACTTTTTCTCATTCCTTCAAACTGCTTTATAAACTAACTAACCAACTTGGGAAAATGAAGTAAAAATCAGTGATCCATTATGCAAATGCAAATATATAATAACAGAAAGGCAGGATCGATGCAACAAATTGATCCTGACTGATTAATCTATATGTTATAAACATTATCATCGGGTAATTTTATAAAAGAGATATATTAAATAAGATCAAGGATTAATAAATCTAGGAACAGTAAAAAAATTCATACATAACTGACACGGTAATTTAGGTAGATCCTGTAAATACATTTTAGATCAAGAAAACTACATTTGAACATGTTCATAATATTGCTATGATGAATTGCTTGATCTGTGTTTTATTTAAACGTCCATATAAAATTGTACTTAACAAAATACAAATGACAAAACAATTCACAAGATTATCACGTCAATGCAAGAATATGAATAATGTTACTACCTCTGACGCCATGGTATAAGGCGAATAGCAAGCAAGTTTCTAGGAGAACCACAAACTCGCACCACCGAATTTCGGATCCCCCTGGAAGTAAACATCCCTAATACTAGTAATAACTAAGAAATAACTTCAAAATTATTCATTTTAGTTTCGTACAGATAACCGTCTCCATTTTAATGATAGAGTTATTATTAAATGATTAAATTAAAATGAATAAATTAAGTGATTAACATTTAGAACATATATATATATATATATATATATATATATATATATATATATATATATATATATATATATGCATTGCATTTAGTTTTCGGACGAAATAAAGGGGCCCACTCACAGGACCACTCAGAGTTAACCGTGATTTACTTTACATGGATTGTACAACTAGCTATAATAACTTATACGAGGCTCTCCCCATGATTCGGATGGTGGTGGTTGGCAGTCTGTGGCGGTGGATTACCCGGAGAAAACCACCGACCTTCTGCTGGGCAACTACAACCCACTCTCATAGCCGTCGCGGGGATCGAACACGGGTTGCCAGTGGACAGAGCCGAGCGTTTTACCATTCGACTATCCAGGTCCGTGTTTTGAAGTCTGGTGCTAACAAGGCCCCGTTCATACAGCAACTGTGTTAATTAACACATTCATTGGTCGCGTAGACCAAATGGTGGCGGGACCCCCAGATTCAATACAATCCACTCAGTTGGAATATACAGTTTATTCTTAACCTGTAGATAATGGTAACACATCAGACCTGCTGCCTTGTTGCATGGTATGAGATGGTCTTGAGCTTCAGAGATGCCTGTTATTACCCTGTTATCTCGCTTAGCACCGTGTCGCGACGGCTAGAAAATGATTTCACAGTCAAAAAAAGTTTATTACATTAAAGCCAACATGTATCAGAAGACGTCATTGCAGTATATTACTGCCATAACATCATCCCTCATTAACATTTGTACAAATATGCATACATATACAACCAAATGTATATATGACCGTATCCGCACTGGCAAATAATCCGGATCATGAATAGGTTTACTCTGTTGCACTTGGCCACTTATCCGCATCAGTTCGGTTTACGGTAGTCCACTTGAAATTCGGACTACAGTAGTCCGGTTTACCTTAGTCCGGTTTACAGTAAACGGTTTCTAATGGCAAACAAGCTTCTATTCCGAATGAGTCCAGTTTTAGCGTACGGCTTTGATCGCTACCTGTGATGTTGCCCAAGCATGTCTTGCGCCACTGAGCGCTCAGTTGCAGGTCTGACAGGATTACAGAAGCCGGTATGAGCTTTTCTGTTTGAATAATTTAAAAAAAATTATGGTAGTTTCAGAGTTGACATTTCGCAGTTACGTTAATTAGTAAATGTCTATTATCCAGTTAAATACCGAGTAATGATACTAACGTCTACGAACCTATATATGTTTGTTCATAATAATACCTGTCGCGTTTGGACTGTACGACTAGTAGTAAGTAAATACTACACCTGAACGTTTCACTTTTCTTCCATAATGTCGGTATACATTTAATCAACCTCCGCACAGGGTCAAGAGCATTGATGAGACCCTGCACACGTTTGTATACTCGACTATGAACTTCTTCGGCTTTGACTGACATTGACCGTGCTTGCTGGAACAACCACTGTATACAACAATAACGAGCAACATGGATCTGGACGTCACCTGTCGCCCCAGAATCACGTCCAGAATCGCTAAACACTTGTTTAAACCGAGTGGCAGGTGCGATTGCTTGTATACATTTACACCAAATCGCGCTGCAATGTAGTTTCCCGGGTTTTACAACATTTAGAAAAAAAAATCAAACAGATAATCATTCTTTATAACCGTTTCATTCGAAATGAAAGTTGTCAATGTATGTTCTATATATGTTCTATTGCTTGATTTATTTCCATTCTCAAACCTGCCAGGTGATATGGCTCGCGTTCGGCTGGCAATAGTGCTGAGCGCACAAATGTTTGCAAGAGATCTAGCCTTGAACTTCGTAGACAGATCTCGTGTGTGGAGAATGCACATTCCATGTGGATCTTTCAACCTCAGAATTATGAAAGCGCAAGCCTAATTTTTTTCGAGTCCGTGAATAGATGGCGCTTGATAATATAATAACAGGATAAAAAAAAACATAGAGAACAGAAGCAGCAAGCGCGAATCTTATCCGGGTCGCAGGCATAGGCGCAAATTGACGGGGCGAAAGGGTACATCCCATTAATCTTTTTTCAACCAGGGGACATACCATATTGCCACTTGCAGGTTTGATTGATAAATTCATGATTTTGACCGACTACCTAGTCAAAGGGTACCCTGTGAACCTTTTTTTTATATTTTCAAACTGAGACTTTTTGATAAATTTTGATAAAAAATTTTTATTAATGAATGCTGGATGGCGTTAGCCCACAATCAACACTTACCTGCGTGCTCTGTTTATATCAAAACGATATCGCTTGGAATGTTTAAACTATATGATAAGCCTAAAATATCCATAAAATACCACCGATACTGATTATATCTTGATTTTAATATAATATTATAATATATCCTTATCTCGTCTTCTGAGGTGTTGATATTTGGCCTGTAGTCCATTCATAAATGAGTAAAATGAGACAGGTATAAGTGTACCTGCAGTAAATGGACACTGCCGAGCATTAATCAGATAATAAAAAAATGTATGAACCCATTATTCATGGGCTAACACAAGACGGGTTGATATCAGACGAGACAGCCGCCATGTGTCCAGGTCTTTCTGTACCTATCGGTACTCGTAGCTGAAGGTCGAGTGTATTGCCACACACATGAACCCAATGGTCACGCATTCTTGTCTGCTCTGAAACTGTCTATATGTGTTGGTAAACGGTTCAGATTAAAAATTAAATTATCTGATAGATCAGTCACTAGATTTTTTTAAAGGCGCCTACACTGTCTTCACCTGTATTTTGATTTAAGAAAACCTCGAAATCACAACTCTCTTGGATAAACAAAATTTTATTGATACTTAACTCAGGATAAATATTGAAATTAAATGACGACGATGAAAGGTGAGTATACTAACACGAGTTAATCGATTTTCTTACTAGCAATAGAGAGAGCTTTATTAACACGGCCAACATCCTTTTCTTATATATATATATATATATATATATATATATATAATTATATATATATATAATATATATATATATACGTGTGTGTAAATTTGTGTATATATGTATAATAGAGAATGTGGGGTATCCCTTTACGTGTCAATCTGTGTGTCAGAATGGATCAGTGTGTATTAGTGAGTGCGTGCAAGGCTGTGCCTGTGTGTGTGGGGTAGGTGTCAGTGATGAGAGTTCTTCTATGACACAAATATATATCAACGATCGAAATAGGGCCAGTTTTTAGAACAGACACCATCAGATATACATATTCACACAGTTATAACGTGTAAATCTCCTCGGGCTCACTTTCTATATGTGGTCATAACTTTATCCGCTATCCCAAGATCCAAATCCTTAAGTCTTGTTTGTTTTGCAATAGTATGGACTTTCCAAATCCCCGAAATATATAATTCTTCTGGTTGAACAATAACTGTTGTGAAATCGTGGATGGACAGATATTTGTTTTGTTGATTAATGGAAGACTTTTCTTATCACCAACCCGTGTAATCAAGATATGGCGTTCACAGGCTCCTGTTTAGCGCCTGCTTTGATTCACACTCTACGGTAATTAATCAAAGATATATGAAAGCGATCAGATGACTACGGTACTCTTTGTATCGGCTATCTAGAATATATATATATATATATATATATATATATATATATATATATATTAAATTATTTATATGGCGAATACCTGTGTTACCAAAAGCTTATCTTTATTACCAAGAGCTCTACCATCAGATAACAATAATAAATCTTGTTCTTCAACAAACGTTCGCAAACACATGAAAGTATTGACAGAAACCAGAAATTAAACCTTTTTTATACTCTTAATTTTTTTTTATTTCCTTATATTCATTCAGCGGAGCTGCTTGTTGGGCTAACATTCAGCAGCTAATGTATTTTCTAAAGTCAATATATAAACATATATTGGGGCGAATCCGGGATTTTGGAAAAGAGGGGGGCAACCCAGGAGGACTAATGAAAATCCTAAAAAAAAGGTCATCAGGACCGGAAAAGGGGGGGGGGTCCACGCCGCAAAATTACGTCTAAAACCCCGGATCCGCTTCTGATGTCTTCCTAGCGGTCAATCGTCGAACCGCCATCCCCGCATGCCATATAACATCAAAGTTTTGCACCATGAAACTATATCCTACAGTTTTAGAATGGTTACTTGTTAACGGATTATTGACTCTATTCATCGGGCAAAGACATCATGTCTTTGCAATGAAGGTATCATGAATGCAGTTACTCTCCACCCCCGGGTACTCTGGACGAGGTGAATTCATTGTCTTTTAATCTAATGTATTTTATCAGACACATTCTCCCGGTCTCTGACATGAATTGTTCAACAGACTTTATCGGCATTAGGAATAATATGACATTAGAGAGCCAACTAAATATAATAAGCGTCCAATTCTTTTCTTCATTTTTCTTTAAAAAGTATCAGACCGTTTAGAAAAGTCTAAAAAAGAAAGGATGATTTCATCCCCAAGAGGCAACAATAAAGCAAACGCTCGTAATAGCTGCTTAAAAAACTCTCGAGATTTGTCATGAATTTGAAATACAGTGCAATACTGCAAAATATTAAATAAAAAAAAAACGGCAAAATATTTCTTGGTATTCTATAATATTCGCCTATGTATCGTTCAGTCCGTTAAATATATTTCATTATTCCATTTTTTTCCCGATTTCTTTTAATGTAATGCCCTTCCTGTTCCTAAGTATCCATCTTTTAACTACTGTTCTTTACATGTTTCCCTCATTCCTTTGTTATCGCTTCCCTTTCGCGAAATCCGAAATGGCATAATCCACCGAATTACAATCAGGTCTTTTAGGAGACCACTTTTTCTTCTTGAATAAAACTTGATGTTGCTCCTTTCAGACGAAACTATGTCACTTTACTACTATGGACTCCCCCCCCCCCTTGGTCAAGAAACATGTTTTCTTCTATATAATCTTACCAGTTAGTCAGTTGCTGACCATTTTATCACTAATAACTGTCGTTTTATTATCTTACTCACAGCATATATACACAATGTACCAATCAATGCGAGAGAACAGGACAAACCGTTATCTCACATTAATAATAATATTACCTTGATACTAATCGTATAAATGTTAACATACGACACTGGTAATAATTCACGTTACGGGATATACTGCACTACACTGCTACTTGTAAAAATTCAGTGGACGGAAAATATAAACACATACCTGAAAAAAAAACTCAACATTACTAAATCCAAAATTTGGAAATGTAAAACCCAATCAATCTTCTAAAAATAAATAAAATACGAATAGTAATAACCATACATTTCAGGTCAGTTGCCCGTTTGTGTATGACAGTGGGCTCATCAGGATAATGACAGAGCAGGGCATGAGAGCTAGGATCATACCGGTCCGGTGACCGCCTTATTCGTACCGACCTCCGGGGTATAATAGTGGGTGTGATATCTAAAGGATTTTAGTTTCCCCAGGTGTGGGCGACCCCAACTTCCAAGGATCTGAGCGATCCCGGAGTTCATCCTCCTCGTTATCGTCGGAACTCGAGTCCTGTGGCGGTAAAGAAATCCAATCCCATCGGATTGTTGGACAATGGACGTTTGTGTTCCATGTGTTCCGGAGAGACACGTTCCCTCCAATTCACCCAATTCATTGAGATTGGAGTCTTGATGCCCATTAGAGTGCTCCCCTCTGTTCCATTTGGCATGCCATTGACCTATCATATATGTTTGAACTACTATGAGATGCATCCAATCTGTTCCGATTTGGTGCTGAAGACGGTGTGGTTGAGTGCCTGGACATTCTTTTGGGCTGGCTTGTTGAAGTTTGAGGTATTACGATAAGTTCCTCCTCATCAGAGTCATTCAGGGTTTTGTCACTTTTAGTGTCACTGCTATTCTGGATACCAATATTTTCTAGCACCGCAGCTGTGGTTTTTTTTGCGGTAGCCTGTGTCTCGTTATTATCAGATGATAAATCTCCTATTGGCAGGATCAGATCTCTATGTAGAATTTCCCGTGGACCATCACTTTTTTCAGGATCAAGCTCATACACCGGCATGTCAAAATTATTTTTCCTTAATTTGACTTACACTTTCTCCTGCCAACGATCGGCCAGTTTTTTGCTTCCCCGTTAAGGCCAAATTACGGATAAGTACAGGATCTCCAATATGAAGCACTGCGCCCCTTGTTCCGAGGTCATAATAACGTTTCCGCCGTCCTTGTACCTGTGACTTACTTTTGTGTGCCAATCATAAGCGTATTGAAGTCGTTTTTTAAAAGATTTTCTACGTATCCTTGGTTTTCCTTGATGGTCAATTTGCCGAACGTCACATTTACTCGTAATCTCGGTTGTCTCTCAAACTTGGTTAAAAAGGTGAAATCCCTGTTTTCTCATGGAGGGTACATTTGTGTGCGTGAACAATATAACTCTTCAATCCACCTTTCCGGATGATTTCAGGGAGCCAAGCATGTCCACCAAAGTTTGGTTTAACCGTTCGCATTGACCCTTTCTACTGGGAAGATAAAGAAATGTCCGGAAGTTTGTGATTACCGCCATTTCACACAGATGTCGTATCGTCGAACTTTTGAACTTACGTCCTTGGTCACTGTGTAGTTTTTCTAGAATTCCGTAGTGAACGATGAAATTGTCAAATAATGTTTGAGTTGTAGTGAGAGCAGTATTTTTGTAAGGTATTATTTGAGTGTATCTCGTAAAATGGTCAGTAATAACTAGGACATCTTCAAACCCTCCTTTCGACTTTACAAAGACAGAAAATCTATAAAACTAATTAATGTGGCTGGTTGGTAAAGATGTTAACCAGGGAAGTCCTCTGTTTGGGTAAAGTTTTCCTGCGAATAAATCGATCACAACTGTTTATGTGATGTTCTAAGTCTTTCGTCATGCTCTTCAAGAAGAACCTGTCGCGAACAAGTTGTGCTTTCCTGGCTTTTCAAGGATGATCCATTTGATCATGAAAACCATATATCGCATCTTTACAGTGTGAAAACGGCAGCACAAGCTGATTTTGCTCTCCAGTTGCATAATGACGCTGATAGTACAAAAAAAAAACATACCACAAACACAGTTTTTTTCCCGTTCTTTGTACAAAGCTCGTTTGTCTTTCCAGTGTGGTTGGTCAAACTTGATTTGCTTTCCTTCCATTAATGCCAAGCATTGTTCGATCACTGGGACTGCACATTGAAATCTTACCCAACCTGTTTTCGTCTTCTGGATCACATTGCTATTTGGTATGGAGGGGAAAACATTTTGCGACAACGATAAGTCAACTAGCCATTTTCCTGATCATCAGTCTTCAAAAGAGGATATACCACCTGATAGCTAACGCACTCAGTTTTCTTTGGGCATGAGATGCGAGATAAGGCGTCGGCATCCACGTGCATGAGTCCCAAACGGTCATCTAGGCTGAAGTTGTAATTGGCCAAGGCAGACACCAATGGATGTCCGGTAACGCCCAGTTAAGCTGAAGTTAAAACTTAGGTCAGAGGATTATTGTCGTTCAAACTGTGAAGGTATTTCCATATAGATAATCTTTAAACATTTCAGTTACTGCCGATTTCAGCGCAAGAAATTCCAATTTTTGAGAGGGGTACCGTTTTTTAGCTTTTTTCATCCCTCTGCTTGCACATGCGGTTTAACGTTCGGTTCCAATCAGTTGTTTCTGGTAGAGTGCGGAATCTACATGTAAAATGAATGTTCTCGAAAAGTCAGCGAAAGCTAATACGATACAGAAGTACACGGTTCTATGAGCGTGTCGAAAGCTGTTGTTCCTCCCACACAATATTCCTGTTACTGGTAGTTGCCAGGCAACTAGATCCTTTATGTGAATTGGGTCTATCTTTCTGGGTTACCTCGTATAGTGGCCGTGCATTTTTCAGAAACCCCCGATAAAGGGTCTGTAAAATCCTGCAAAGCCTAGGAAACTTTGCAGCCGTTTCACAGTTTTCGGAATCGGCTATTCCATTACACACTTCACTTTTCCTGGGTCCATTGACTCCCCCCCCCCACTCAAAAACGATATGGCCTAAATATTTTATAGAATTTGGGAATAAATTGCATTTTGATGCTTAAAGTATCAGTCCGGCATTCCTTAAACGGTTGAACACAGCTTTCAGTCTGGCGACGTGTACTTAATATGTTTAGCTTAATACTTCTATATCAGCCAGATATAAGAGAAAATTTGACAAGAGACAAGTAAATGTCCAATGCTCTGTTCCATATGTCTCAGAAATGTCGTAGGCGAGTTTTATAATCCGAATGGCATTCGTTCACACTAAAAAAGACCGACTTGTCCTACCACAAATGCTGTCATGGCTCGACATCGTTAACGAACTCTACCTGCCAATAGGCACTATTCAAATCTAATGTGCTGAATCATTTTGAGCCATGCAATCTGTCAAACGTCTCTTCTATACGGGGTAGGGCATAGGCATCTTTTATGCTTACAAAATTGAGCCGTAGGAAATCAATACAAAATCTAAGAGTGCCATCCTATATTTGACGCGTATGGAGACTCAGATTTCCGGACCACTCCTTCAACTTGTTGTACTTGATCTATGTTTTGGTTATGGGTAAGCATCTCATGGTACATGGAAGGAAATTCGTCCTCTTTACATTCTTAGTCATCGGACTTTGGTACCACTTGTACAACGTTCGCCTGATGTACATCACAGATGATACAATTAGCTGATTTTGTGAATTCTCTTTGCGATGGGTTCTGTATCTGTACGTACAGTCGTTGTGTTGTTCTTTTCTGTAGATGTTGTAACCCTGGCGTTAGGACTAGACCAGGTGGCAATGTTCTTGTTCCTTCCACCACAATCTGAATCTTCATAAGGATCATCTAGCAGCAGGTGTTATACCCTTTACTATTTAATCGGAATTAGATCCAATGGTAATAGCATTAGTAGTAGAACCTATTTTACAAGGACGCTTGATGTTTTTTTTTAGATTTAGCTAGACTCTGAAAACTCTTTTCCACTGAACTGAAACGTGATCTGGAAAATGTATATTACCTGGCGAAGCAGTCGTAGGAAATTACTACCAATCAGTACTGGAACTCTATCCTGGTACTACGTATTCGGGACAACAACCATCAAAACGTGTCCATTCTGCTGAGGCAACTCATTTACTTTCAGCTCAGTCTAAGTGTATCCGAGATACTTCAACGACTGT
This sequence comes from Sipunculus nudus, assembly GCA_026874595.1. Taxonomy (NCBI): domain Eukaryota; kingdom Metazoa; phylum Annelida; class Sipuncula; order Golfingiida; family Sipunculidae; genus Sipunculus; species Sipunculus nudus. The sequence goes on from CM049320.1 coordinate 52,692,436, forward strand.
CCCCTGCGCCTGTTAATCTGACAAGATCTATCAGAGGCCAAATTGCTAACCTCAGCTCATGACAAAAAGACTCGCTGATTGTGCTGACCATGGATCCTGTATCTATAAGAGCCTTACAGATTGTTTCATTTATATCTACATCGACTTCATTCGCTTGCCCAATTAATTTTTCTCGTATATTGGGACAATCTGGTCACACGGGTGATATTCTGCATCACGAACTTAGCCGGTGCTAGTTTAAAGGACATTCCCTTGCCCGATGCCCAAAGAATCTACATCTCCAACATTTTCCTTGAAAAGGATCCCTCTGTCCCTACCTGATATCCTCACCTGGCAATCGGTACTGGACTCCCCATCTCCTTAGGGCATCTAAGGGTCGGGTCACCTTCGCCATACCTTTGGTGATTTTGTAATGGTTTGCTGCCAATCGGTCCACTGGATCTTTTTCTGTTGGTTGACTTAGTTGATGCTGCTGAGGGTTGAATCTCTACTGTTTGGTGAACTAAAGTCTTGCTGTCATGACACGAATCTGTCAGTTGCATTTGAGCAGCTCTGGCATCGACAACCAACTGATCGTAAGTGGCGTTTTCAACCTTATGACGAATCTGATTCTTGATTTTGTTCCGTTCTTGACCCAGAGAAAAACTTTGATTTGAGAATTCTTAGTTCAGCCGCTGGAAGAATAAGAGACTTGTTACCAAGAGTAAATAAATCCTCCAATCATCAGCTCCATTCTCGATTCCGTCGACAGGTAACGGTACTGTGGTGCATGCTGGGTGGTAAAGGCTGTAGAAAATTTGAAGTCCTCACCCGGAACTGGACCTTGGATGCCGGCACTGGTCGTAAAGGGGGTCAAAGGAACATTGTTAAACAGTCCATAAGATGACTGTAATCTCGTTGCCCCATGAGAAGTACCGATGTTAGTTGAGATAAAAGTAGGTGTTAAACCAGGGTCTTTTAACGCTGTAGGTAGTAGCTTGGGGTTAGTCTTCTGGCCAGTGACTGTTTGATGAGGCAGTATGTTGGGGCAAACTGGTTGTATGAATAACCCGATTGTCGTCGTAGGTTCAATTCTCGGGGCGAGAGCCGCTGACAACAACTGACGGTCACCCACGGATAAAGTTGAGAGTTGTTAAATAAGTTCGCAAACATGTACCTTGGGCGATGGCAGGGTGTAGAAATACTAACCAAATGAGTTTTCTAATTCTTTTCTGACGGATTCCGCTTTTACTTTGTGTCTGCCTAACTTCGACCCACCTAATAAATCTATGGCCTCACTAACCACATCCACATTGTAAAGAACAATGTAAACGGAATCATCCAGAGGAAGATTTCTATCAACTACCTGAGGATCGATGAACAAATTTAAATGTTTGGCGATATCACTTAAAATGATACCCCGAGGTATGTTGTGCAACACGATGCTACGATTGAACAGCGACATGGGTTCAGAATTATAGTGACCGCTGTATAGTATGATTTGATACAATATTATATCAGATATAATATTATATTATCGGTGATGTCACTGACAGTGATATGCTGATGTATGTTACGCAAAACTAAATTAAGAATAAGCAATTCTAGAATACTAGAGGCCGTTATATCGTTTGCCGGTACTTGTTTATATAATAGATACACAAGGCCGGCATTCAAGTCTGCGGACGGGTAGGCGATAATACAAGAAATCAATTGAAATTCCCAAATATTTCAAAGATTTTCGAGGGAAGAAACTTACAGTGGTTAAATGGCCAGTTCTTCCTTCTATAAAAGCATCAACAATTCCAATACACACAGTGTACCACGTGTAATGAGCTCTTATTTGTAATTAGTCTGCATCCATTAAGCAGCTGTTACCCCAAACAAGGAAATCCCCATGTATCTTGGTCAGCAGTAAGGATTCCCCCCTGGAACCTAACACCTGATTGGTTGATAATGATGGAAATAGTAATCTGGGATTAATCTGTCCGTTCGTAGCTTAATGGATACAGACTCGTCCGCAGACTTGGATGCCGGCCTTGTGTATCTATTATATAAACAAGTACCGGCAAACGATACAACATGGTTTAAAGCTCATTAAACGGTAGGGGATTGTTGTTAAGGTAAATTGAACACTATTTAAACCAAGATGAACACAAATAGCGAATACGGCACGCCACGGAATGAAGATTTTTAGCGAACTGTTCAAAATATCAAATACAAAAATATAATATCCACACCGGTGAATTATTATTGTTCAGAAAATACACGGAAATATTACCTGGTATTAGTGAAAGGACCAAAGGTTACCTGCCCTTTCCATTATCATTCAGTGGCATGGCTCATGCATGCACGTAAGAACTACTATGTGAAATATTCAAAGCTAAAAAATACCCGTAATTAACCGTCACTGAACGGGAATCTGACATATATTCAAAATGTACACATATAATCAAGATTGTTTATATGAGCGTTCCTGATAAACAGGTAGGGTATTTGGTAATTAAGACCGATAAACATTAAATTCAAAGTCCACACAACAAGTTCATGTACATGTAAACCTGCTGTTGCTGAGAAAAGTCTCGCACAAAATTCCCATACAAATGCACCAAGGGTGACGACCTGCACCGAAATGTTCCCACGTATGTCTTATAGGATCACACGCGTTAACCCTTGGTTATCTTGGTAGCTCTCCAGTTATTCCCTTTGATCCCAGATCTCATTACTCCACTTGGCAGGCTTATTCAGTCGAATTTACCGTAGTGCAGTACCTTATCGGGCGCCATTTGTAACATGCCGGTCGTACTCATCATATACTAGTGGCGGTGCTAAAGAGAGTAGGGCTGCACTACAACAACACGGTGGTGTAACTGCCTTTATTTATCATTAAAAAAACACAACATGACACACTGACTGACTGCTCCCAAGTTAAAAAAAAAACATTATATATACATATGATACAGAATAATTACAGCACTCAGCATGAATATTAGTTGCCGATCACGAATATTAATTCCAAGTAAAAAATATTATATACATATGATAAATATAAAAAGTTAATTCATAATTCAGTTCTTTTACTAGTTGTTCACTACGAATATCAGTTGCTGACCATTATACCACTTATAACTGTCGTTTGATTATCTTACTCACAGCATTTATACTCAATACACCATGCGAGAGAACAGAACAAACCCTTATCTAACCACAAAAATAAAAAAGACTTTCATACTATTATAGAATATAATCGTTAAAATGTTGACATACGACAGTGGTAATAATTCACGTTACGGGATATGCTGTTCTACACTGCTACTAGTAAAAATTCAGTGTACGGAAAATATAAACACATACCTGAAAAAAAACGCAACGTAACGCACTGACTGACTGCTACCAAGTAACGTTGGGTTATCATTTTGGCGGCGAAAAAAGTCATACATTATTGTTATTTAAATTAAAAATTATAACAAATATACGGAACACAATTATCTAGGTATATATAAGTAATTTTGTTTGTTTCTCGTCAAAGTTATACCTAATTACTAGGTCAAAGTTGACAGGAGTTCACCGCGTTTGACGCCCCCTACTGAAGCAAACAACATTGCGTACACCTGCACATGGGCCTCTGATGTATCAACTTGGACCAATCTTACAAGTGACACAAAGTGTTACAACGGGACCAATAACAGTATTATAACATGTAAAATCAGAGAAATATTATCCAGTTACAAATCATTTGTCCCGACCTGTAACATTACTGAATTACCTATGTTGTGACAATCCTATCAGATGAATTGTAATACTGTATCGCGCACATCCTGAAACCTAACCAAAATAGCACTACCTCAGTCAAACCCTGTCATATATATATATATATATATATATATATATATCCGTTAATCACCCTCTGTTCCTCTGTTGATCAGAACAAAGTCCGTCCATGTATTACTCTAAATTTCATACCTTTCGTCCATCTCGCTTTATATAGTGCGTCCAAGAATTCCTTCCGAACACTCTGTCTCCCAGCATTCATCCATCTCTCCGACTATACATCCGTCAACCATTCTCTCATCAACCCATCCATTTATGATGCTCCAAGACCGTACCCATGACAACTACTTCCATGGAACCATTGTCGATCGCTATGAACTTTACATCGCTTCAATATCCCGTGAAATTACATACATTATAAAAATTCTGAACACAAAAATGGAGAAAACATGCAGGAACTAGGTTTACCTTATATAATGTTCTGATTCTGATAATGATTCTGATTGTTTCTGCTATAAAAAAAGTATTTGTTAATGTAAGCCAGCATTAGTCCCATAAGAACTAATATAGAAGCTGGTCGTGAAAAACTACTAAGAAAACAATGGTGCACATCTTCACCTGAACTGTTGGATAGATATATCCACATAAATATTGTGTAAATTAAATTTGATCAGCATTCATATTATAATAATATAATATGGTATTTAATAACCCTTTTTCCAATCATTCTGTCTTATTCTACTAGACTTTTCAATGTAATCCCCCCCCCCCTTGATCTGCTATGCCTTGCTCATAATCCAACGTTATAACAACTGCAGACCATAGTTTAATTAGTATTGAATTTGCAATCACTGTATACGTGCATGTGCACAGTGTCTCGAGGCAAGGGTTTTCCTCTGCCAGTGCTTTGAGAGGAATTGTTTTAGTCGGTACAAAAAGATTTCTGGGCCACCTCCCCTTTCCTCCTTTTTATAGCAAATCAGTTTAATTAATGTGAATTTAAACAACTCTGATTCAGGTCGAACTGTCTATTCTATTGAAGCGGTACTAAAGAATGGACTGTAAGAGAGGTATGCACGGAAACCGTTCTAGTTTTTTTTCGGCATTTAAGGCCATCTGTATCACCATGCATATACTTTATATATAAACATCATGATAAACTAAAAAAAAATCATATTTAGGTCTTATGAAAAAATGAGAATGCACGACATGTTTCCTGTTTAAAAGGATAAGGGCGATTTTAACTAATGATATAATTTTTTTCTTCAGTCACATTATAGATTTTAATCAAAGTATTAAGGCACCCCGTAACATCAAGGCAAGCAACGTACGAATTTACCCATCCTGCACCCTATGTCTCTCGTGCTAACAACACCAATAGTCTTCGAACCTACGAAAGACCTAAGTGAAACTTGGAAGAACAATAAACTAATTTACATGAACATAATAAGCTGTAAAATACGTTGATGTATCCCCACGTGCAGTCGCATCTATGGGGCATGCAGATGTGCCAGATTATCATATATTGGTATAGCAGAAATGGTTTGTCATTCAATTGATATTTTACCAAAAGACAGGTATCAGCCCGGCAGTGGAAGTCACATCAAACACTGATGTGATTTTGTGAAACTCTTGTTATTTTTGTTTATAAACTACTTCAGTCTTTACATATACCAGAGTGTATCATGTTCCATCAAAGCAATCGACACATTTGTGAACGTTTTGCTTTTGTATGAAAAAAAGCTTAATAATAATTAAGGTCAGGACTAAATTTGCTTGTCTTATATTTATAAATAGAAATTTGGCATCTATAACGCATCAATACCTGGCTTGTCACAATAATAGAAAGCTAAATGCATACATGAAAAGTTAATGGTTAACTTTACATTCACCATGCACGAAGGGACACGGGTTTTAATAACAAAATGAAAACGAGCCCAGATAAATTAAAAGGGTCCTCTTAAACGAGATGTTTTATATTCATGGTGCATCAATAAATGGTGGTCCCTTTAATTAGCCGGTCCACAAACACATTAAATTACAAAAATCAACTGACCTACAACATAAATGTTATATTCATGTTTGAGTTTATAATTAAAAGAAAGAGCAATAGAATGTATTTAAATGAAAAGAAACGGAAATTACTTCTGGGAACCAATCAGTGCGTTTTCCACAGCCTAACTGGCGTTTTACGATGAAAGCAAATATTTTCTTCCATGGATGTGTCTCGTACTATATACCGACCTTGTATATCTGCCGGGCCATGATAAAAGGGGATTTTCTGACTTTTTTTAAGTCAAATGCATTTCAAGAAAAAAGAGGAACTTGAATACCCTGTTTGGTTACGGGTGACTGGACCCAAAGAAGAAAGGGAAAGTAATAATAATACAAGTTGCTGTTCACTAAAAATGATAGTCTTATTTAAAATATTCAAATTATATTTCTCCTTTTGCAAATAGGTAATAATAGTCATATCATTTGAACTGCTAGCAAGGCACCAACAAAAAATTTAGTTGTTTCATTTTAAACTCTATGTTGAACTGAAAGAGCTTGAAAATTCTAATAGATTTACCGTTGCAAGTAGTACAATATATATGGCATTCTTATTTTATCCAGAAGTTAGACTAAACTAAGCATACTCTAATTAATATCATCTCTACTGTATGAGGCAAAATCCGTGTAATGATGCAAGCTTCACTAGCGAAGATTTGTTTTCCTGTGACGTTTCTTCAAACATCAAACTTATTTTCATGCCCATTTGTGCCCGTGGGCGTATTGTCATTTCTTCACTGTCAGCTACCATTTGCATTGCAGAGATATATATATTTTTTTGCATGTTTCTTGGCTGCACCTTAACATTTGCTTTTATTTTCTAAACGACCCTGCACTCAGCTAACAACTGATCATTGTACCTGCCATTAGATATATCTTTCTTTCTTATAATGACAAGCGCATTGATATTTTATAAAAAAAAAGTCCCAAGTTTTTATAGCTTTCCCTTTGGTCTTATATAACAATATCAGAGACAGAATGCAAACATAGCACATTCTGACAGCATATACTTCTAGCATGCCGTAAATTACATTACTTTAAAATTCGGTAAAGAGCACACAATAAGTCACCCTTTTTAAACCTCTAATCTCTTTGTGGCATCACTTCTTGACAGGATATAGAAGAGGTTGTCTTGACAGGCTAAACCCGCAGCAAATACATTCTTATCCCATTCCTGTATAAACGTTCTATCCGAGCTTATAATGAGATCTTCAGCACATTCATTCTGTAATCCCTTGGATTTTCCCAACCTAAATTCGAGAGAACAGCACCATCTTACATCATTGCCACACACAGACCACTCGAGACTGCTTAAACAACCCAAATAGCCACTCCCTTGCACCATATTAACACTGTTCATCTTTCCTGTTGAAAGAAACTTTGCTGTGGAAAATTCGTTACCTGTTTCAGTATAAGCATATTATGGTAAACATTTGCCTGGTTAATGATCTTTAGTGCTCTAAAATTAGGAGCTGTGGTAACCACAACACCTGCTGTCGGATAAATATCATAAAAATAGTATGTATGCTAGCTTTTTTTGTCATGGACCAGATGTTTTTACTATTGCAAAGCCATTAAAATAACATAGCAATTTAACTAAACTGTTACACGCAAATAATTGAAAAAAAAATTAATAGTTTCTAGGAAAGAGAACGATCAGCTGAAATTGAAACAGCAGCCGGCAGCAGTCATGCTTACATCATCTAGCATGCCCCCAGTCAGTCATTTCAAGACGTCGTGGAAGACATCTCGGCTTTAATCATGACAGCATATTCTGCTAAATTGGACAAATGACCGCTATGGAAGAATTTCCGTGCTACTTTCCTATCACTTATAACATTGTGATCATTTATAGCAGGTGTCTGAATACCCATCTGGGTAAATATGAATCTTTGCACTCCTAAAAACGACATTGCAAAGAAAGGACACAACACGGCGTCCTACACAATGCCACACAATCATAATGTCTTCACGCTGTTAAAATTTGTCTCATTGGCATTGACATAAAACCATGTGATTGCGTTCACTGGTAATCACGAAAAGTTACACTTGGATAGTTCTGATGGCAAATGACAAAATGAACCTTGTTGAAACTAAAACACCATGTTCTAATAAATTAAAAGTCGAGATTATTACTTCAGTTTAATAAAAAAAATCCGCTTTTTTTGGCCATAATGTTGGCAATTTTGACATGGTAAGGGCGTCTTTTGCCTTAAATGTAAAACATTAAGCAGATCCCCCTGATACTCATATCTGGCTGTATCTGGCTATAACAACAAAAATAAAGCAACTACCTTTTATGCACACAACGGATCTACATAGTTTGAGAGGTTGTAGGATAGTTGTTTGTTAGATTATTAAATAAATAGTGACAGTCCTTCTTTCCCTAATACTTAAGGCAGGGAGTTACACATTCCTCTCCCATACCTCCTGTTGTAACAACACCCTTTCTTGTCCTAACTTCTAGGGTATGAAGGTGACCCTTCCTACCCTAACATTCTTCGAACCCCTTCAATTCCGCATTCACTTATGTTAAGTTATTAGATAAACCTTTAAACTTATTATTCCAAACATATAATATGTTTAAATTCCTATCAAAGATTGTAGGGACAAAGGGGTATGGTGATTTATAGTTTCCACAATTTAGCTTTTGTTGTTTACTTCAGGGAAATGGAACATGTACACTGGCTGAAGTATTTCAAATTTCATAACAAAAGTTTAATAAATGGTGTTACTATGTAATACAGTCCCATGAACAAATCGTTCTGAAATCCCCGATATCTGTATATTCCTTAATTAAAAGGGAAAGTATGACAGTTATACGTACATATATATATATATACATTATAGCATAATGCCTCAAGTCTACTTATTAGTTTGATTTCTTAAATAGCATAATTTGCCATTCTTTGCTGAATCTTTAGGGGAGTCGGTTTCCTGGAGAAGCAACAAATGACCTTTACAGATAAAAAATATGTAACACACAGTCATCTTCGTACCATCAAATAGAACCGTTGATTTTCCATGGGCGCATCTAGTATAGAGATTGATGTCTTAAAGTGTACCAGATAAGCTTCATTTTGACTGAGGCCATTATATCTATCACAAATCGTCTTAATTGTGCTTCCGTTGGGTTCTTTAGTATGCGTACCTTCATATGCTCCGCATAGTGTCGAGTGTGCTCATTGGAATGTGTTCTGATTATAGTTAATAGAAAGTCTCCGGCAATTAATTTTCATGCTTAACCTTTGACTTGTTTCACCAATGATATATATATATATATATATATATATATATATATATGATAGAAAGGACAGGGTATTATGTTATAACGGGTTTGAGTCATATGCAACATTCTTTAGGTGTTTGAGAGGTGAAGCATATAAATTCTAAAAGCTATTCATGGGGCTTGGGCAGCGGAGTGATAAAACGCTCGGCCATCTTCACTGTCGACCGGGTTCGATTCCCGGCTTAGCTATGAGAGTTGGTTGAAATGACCTGTCCAAGGTCCGTGGTTTTCTCCGGGTTCTCTGGTTTCCTCCAGCCATAACGACTAGGGGGGGGGCAACTTCGGAGCCATGGAGACTGCCTCGTGTAAGTTATTATTACTAATGTACAATCCATGTAAAATAAATAAAGTTAATGATATTTTCTTAACAAAATTTAAAGGAGGTGGTAGTCTAATTGTTTGTTGTTTCTGTATATGCAAAATATATAAAAATATGTTTCGAAATCACAGAATGATAGTTTTCCAAAGCCGAAGTCTAATATTCTTTGTTTGATGAATTTGATCGAAGAAAATACCCATGCACTCGCTCTTGCAGTAACTTTGAACACTCGGATAAATACCTCTCGCTTCGAGAATTGTTGTACACAGAGTAGACCTGTTAATAAGCACAGGGCGAAGGACATGAATATGTAGCCCAGAAGGCATAATCTTCAAACCTAAGGAAAGAAAAATGGCTGGAATTTATCTTTCACGCGCCCAACTCATAGTTGAAACTCTACCGTTTTATATAAGCTTTATTTTTCAAGAAGGTGTAACTGTTTCTTTGTTTTTTTTATTCATTTATCTTGTTTACTGTGTGAACATAATCTAGGGTGTTATTTCATGATTATATGATCATTCTTCTATATGATGTTGACATTATTATTGTCTTTTTTCTCCCATATTTGCATTAAGTGTCACAAGAACATATGATTAAATATAGGTTCCAAAATTCATTCGCAAATCATAACACGTTTTATTATAAATGTGTAACCCTTTTTTCACTGTTTAGATTTATTTAATATTTAAGACTTGTTCTGATACGCTACACATTTCAAGGACTGGTTCAATCTGACTAGTTTTCACTGTGTCTTTACAAAAAAGTTTCTATTATCTTGATACGACTCTTTAAAAATATATAATATGCTATGCCTCAGAGTATGTAGCCAATTTTATTTACTCCCATCGACATAATGAAGTGGCCCCATAATGGATAAAACGGCCATCTGTACCTGGATTAGAACGTGGATGCCCTTATTAACGGACACTGTTATTAGAGGTTCTTGACACATAACAACTGATAATCTTTTATTTCATGTACAATTCTTGGAGGATTAGTTATAACTTTTAGGCGACAACAGATATGAAGAAAATTGACCCGACTCTGTGATGTTACCCCTATCTGGCTAAGTGGAAAACAACTTGCAGACAACTTGACGTCTTCTTGGCAGACCTTTAATAAAAAAAACGTGTTTTTCACAAACAATCGATAATAAATAGGTAATCGTTCGAATCTACCATAGTTGCTATGAAACTAATGACATCCACTTCATAGGCTCTGCAATCAAGGGGACAACAACTACAGGCTAACTGCAAAATAAAATAGCTAAGTCCAACTTATCTATTTGTCTGTTGCAACAAAAACAAAATAAAGCCTAATTTCAAATACATTAAAAGGTATGATTCTATCAGGCCCAGAGATACTGGGTTCTCCAAAGAAAGGACATTGCAGGCGCTGCATTGATTATAGAGAGTACCGGAACAAACATAATTCGGCCGATGTCCATGCACTAATACATTGTGAGATATTGCTGACATCGTAGTTAATATCAAATGACTTCTTTATAAATGTGTACCATTACTAACATAACTTAATTGAGATTGGCCGGTCATATTGGTACGTAACAATCTAATGTTATGTCCAACCGGCAGCTGTAAAATCACTTGTCCCCCACCAGGACCAACGTCATGCATGGATACGCATTTTTATGAGGATAAGCATAATTCAGTTGGCCACTCAAGGTTATTTTTATTCCCTGCTGACAGTTGATGACATCATCGGTCCCGGTTGATAAGAGAAAAAAAGGACACTTGAACACAGTTCAAATAGATAATAGGCAGTACATCGCATGTGTTCATGATGAAATACAACAACGACAGTTTACTAGTACTCCTTGGGTATGAAAATATCAGTTCATAGGTAGAGTGTTTGTTTAATTAACGGGTAAGCAAATATGTTTCTTTTTGTGTTAGAAATCATGTATGTTTTGTTACTGAGTAAATGATGGAGAGAGATCGCTAGTCATGACGAGATTGGGTATAGTAAATCACATTAATTTACTGACACATTTAATTTGTAAATTGTTATTATATCAGCAGGAAAACGGCTATAACAGCACAGAAGTCCCCTTCCGCTTGACAGGCGCCTGGATGGGGATTTTTGAGTGTTACAAGAGTAGATTTTTTTATAGTTCTTACCATGTATATAAATATATATATATATATATATATATATATATATATATATATATATATATATATGTGTGTGTATATGTGAGTATATATATTTAATATATAAGGAACCCTTAATGGTAACGTAATTCTAAATTCAAGTATGTATGTTCTTCATCAAATTTCATTATCAAGACCTAACTTACAGCTACCAAAGTTCGAAAGCACAGGTAAGCATGTACTTTGTGACCTTGAGAGTGGAAAATAAAACGATTATTGCACAAAGTGAATGAGGTGTTGTCAATAGTTCACATTCTCATATAATGTTTAAATAACTGGATCATAACATATAAACTGTTCATAAACCAAAATAAAGTTAATATATATATATATATATATATATATATATATATATATATATATATATATATATATATAACACTTATAACGCTTTTAAATAGAAGCAATCAAGCAACTCTGTAAGGAGGCATACACCTTATCGCCCTTGGCGTTTTAATTCAGCGTACTATAAATTCATATACCCCATGCTAGGAAACTGTCTTATGATTTTGTTATTTTCAATTTTTTTTAAAAAGATCTCTGAATTTGGCGCTCCCATAACAACGAAGCCATTCGCATTAAACGTTACGACCTGATATGCAAATGTGAGGGAATTTTCATGTCCTCGAAGAGCCTCGACGCCCTAATTTACAAATATCAGGGGTTCATCATACGGACTTTATAGAGCTTCAGTGATAATTGCTCGCACTCAAAAACGGCTATCGGCCCATGGTTTTATTTAACGCTTGGCACACTGTGGCAGGGATAGCGTATCCGACGTAATAGTTCCCCCGGGCGCTCTCAAAATTAAATTTTTTCAAATATTTCATACCCTAATAAGCGCCCCTACCACATCTGCCAACTTCCTAAGTGCGTTACGATCCTCTAATTTAACAATGCGGCTTGTGTACACTTCTTTGACTTCACAGCACATTCAAAACAATTAAGAAAATAAAACGATTTTTTAGCGATGGTTGTGTGAACTATTCCAAGTGATACCGATTTGCAGACGAATGTATTTTGTGTTGTATGAGAGAACTGTATGAATGACTGCATTTCGAGATTTCTTTTGCAGGTGAAGAGGAAAAATAATGTTGATAATTAATGAACCCTAAATAGAAGTGACTGCCTAATAAGGTAGTAGAATATATAAAAATGTTCATATAAAGTGATGTAAAACGGTATTTAATTGAATGAAGGAAAAAATATAATACGGGACGTCGGTACCCCGATTACGTCAGTCATCTTGCGCAAAAACCGTTGAGAGCTGGAATCGCCAATAATTGTCCTTTTTGTCATCCATTGTGCATGATATTACATGCACAAGTTTTTTTTTAATGAAAGCTGAAATACTGGCTCTCGGACTCCAGCGTATAGTATTAACTCCAGTGTGTATACGGACCAAATCCGGGGTTTTGTTTAAAATTTGTGAGGAACTTCGTCATATTTATATCCCGCGGAAACACGGTCCCGTTATAATTCATTCATTTCTTGACAGAGTCCAATAATACAAGCTTGACAAGCATTGAATTTCGCGTCACCTGAGAAAGGCCGCTTCGTATTTATAATTATAACGCGCTACTGGTTGTATTGTAATCGAAGTGCCATGTGCGAGTCTCCGTGTATGTCAGTGTGCAAGCAAGCTGACAGCTTCCGCATTCACTGGACTTTTGCACATTTTAGGAGGTAAATACGGAACCATACGAAAAAATCATCCCTGTTTTAATATGCATAAAACGTGCTACTGGACGGCATTAAGCCAAGTAGGCTAGTAAGTTCCCAGCATCCCTTGCGCGAGCGCTGCATACACACAAAACAACCCAGTACTCTGGGATCTTGAGCCAATGGTAAGCCCTGCACACTGTCAGCGGCATCGACAATTATATCACTGCATACATGTTTCAAGTTAATTACCATTTAAAAAAAAAAAAAGTTAAAACATATTTTTAGGACTTGGAATTCCGTTTCGGTCTGTCAGTTCCGGGATTCCGTCCGCTTTCGCGGAAAATCATTGGCTCTACTGTCAGAAGGGCGTTTATATAATGATTCAGTTAAAATCACTGAGTTAATGTGGCAAGGTCAAACCTCTTACCAATTATTTAACTATGTGCACATGTAAATCTGATGTAAAAACGATAAATTCTAAAAAAAAAACAAAACAATGTAATGTTCTTTATTGAGTGTATAATACCACCATACGGACAAGATCGCCGATATCCACGGCGTACATTTCGACCGAAGTAATAATGCTGATTTCCGTAAATTATCCTTGGTGGCCCTGAGGACGCTGAAAAACTTGTACCCGTATAGAAGACAGCCGCACTTCTTTGCCATATATTTTTAGGATAAAATTTATTGTCCTCTACGCGAGCAAACACGGTAAGTATATATATTTCATGGCATAATACATCCACATACCTGAATTCAGGTCATCGGATCAACATGGCCCCTTGCAGGGTCGGCCTTCACGGACACAGTCAGTCATGTTATCTATGACACACTTGACCACTGATTATAATATTAGATGATAAAGCTGGCGCTAACTTATTTTAAGCTTGGCGGGGAGTAAGAAAGCATTACACGTTGCCCCATGTTATATTGGCTAGGGAGAAAAGTGAGGTTAGGATGGCTCATCCCTTAGTTTTCTTTAAGTGAAAGGTAAATGGAACCTAGACGAATAGAGTTGGGATTACCGTCGGTTCCTCCCCATAATAGCTGGAGCGCGCTGGTCATGCTTTGTTCGTTGAATGGAGAGGTACCCCTTGCAAAATTCTTAGAAAAAAATAATAGATATAGTCCTAAAAATATCTGCTCACTAAAATTGAAATATGACGATCCCTTAATTGAGATCCATAAGCTCTATTTAAGCAAGGTCGTCAAAGGCACTATAAGTAACACTGTCAGTCATGTAAATCCTGTTCAAAAGCTTCATATTAGTTTCTATGTACTGGTTACAGCTTTATGAAATGTTACATGATGGTTGGTCATTCAGACATCAAGGGTAAGCTATTTAGATCTATCCAATTAACTCATGGGCTAGGGCCCTCTGAAAACTCGGGCACTGTTTGTTGCTCTCTCGCCGTATGTAGCGAGGCAATTCTGAATTCATAGGTTGTAAAATTTCCTTCAAGACCCTTAAGTTGCTTAATTGTTTCTTGTTACTTGATTTTCAACTAAACCCGTTCACTATGCCTCTGCGACAATGTCGCATATATGTATATATAAATTCAACCATAGCATCAGCCTTTCGAAAAGTTGCTGGCCTTTTTTGAGTGAACCAAGTAGAATAAAAACAAACGCAGTAGTGCTACACTGCGCATGTTATGGTCATAGCATCATTTTATAACTGTACCTAATTTTGACAAAAAAAAACGGGTGCTCTCCTATGAAATAAGATAATATATCATTAATTGCCAATTAGGAATTTGGGTGTTAAACAACTGACATGTGGCTTAATAATAATAATTATATTAATAGTAATAATTATAGTAAATATTATTATAATAATATTTCTTTGTTAAAAAGCATATGATTAACGACTAGAAAACGAATATTAATACATAACTTATGCTTACTGAACAAAAGCACTCCGCTGAGCATGAATGAGTCCTTCAAGGGATATGCTTTGCACATGAAGAATTTTCGTCTTCCAGATTTTTACCTTCTGATTGATCCACCCAACGGATGCTTGCTTCTCATCATAGTTTTAAACTTCCCAAATACCATTTATCAGGATCGAATGTCCATTTGGGGGAAACTGTGAATTGTCCGCCAAAAACAGTTTTACACAATATGATAGGACACAGTACGCCGCCCTACACAATGGGGTACATTCAAGGACACACTATAACGTAAATGACAGCAAACTACGTTGCTAGAACCCCCGTCATCATATTTACATAATCTGACAGCATGTCCCAGTCTGTCATTTCAAGACTTTGCGAACAACATCCCGGCTCTAATCATAGGAGCATTTTCTGTTATTAAATTTGGACAAAAGACCTTTGTGAAAGAATTTCCGTGCTGCTTTTCTATCACACCAAACATAATGCATGTTCGAATGCCCATTTGGGGAAATATGATTAAATTACGCTCCTAAAAACGGCAATCCGAAAAAAAAGACACAATACGCCGTCCTTCACAAAGCCACATATTCATCATGTCAGCACACTGGTAAAGTGCAGTTCGCTGGCATTTAGATGGGACCACGTGATTGTATACCATGGTAAACAGGGATAAGCTACACTTCGACATCTCTGATGGCAAATGACAAAGTGAACCTTGTTGTACACACAATGGTAAAGTATAATCTATAAAATTAATTTAGAGATTATTACTAAAAATCAATTAAAACTGGCAGTAAATCTTATTTTTACATTTCCAAATACTGTTATACAAAAATTTCCTATTTTCTATAGGATTATCATTATAAACAAAGCTGACCTATGACCTATGCCAATCTGAAACTTGTTGAAATTCAAACACACAATGATAAAGAATCATCTATAAATTTCGACGGAGATTATCACGAAAAATCAATAAAAATGGCAGTAAAGGCTTAAACTTGACATTTACAAATACATTTTCCCTATATTTTTATAGAATTATCATTAGAAACAAACATGAGCTTCGTCACCCCTGGTTACCTTGTTAGCTTTGTGAATTTTAGATTTATTTCCTTTGCGGTAATAACAAGCGCATTTAAATTTTGCGAAAATCTCCAACTTTTATAGCTTTACCCTAAAGTATTTATTTCCTAACATTATAGACAGAATGAAACTGTAGCTCATGCTAAAATAATATCATTACAGCATGCCCTAAATTACAAAATGTTGTTAAGAGTATACAATAATTAACAATATGTCAATATGTCACGCCGCCATGTGTACATAATCTGACAGCATGCGCCAGAAAGGTCACAACACGCTGTCCTATACAATGCAAGAGATTCATCGTGCTGTTGAAATATATTTCATTTGCATTGAGATAGAACCATGTAATTGCATGACCTGGTAATCATGGATCAGCTAGACTTCAGTAGTTCAACTGGGAAATGACAAAATAAACTTTCTTGAAACAAAAGTAAACAATAATCCAGTAATGTGAAACTGGACACGTTTACTTCAGAAATCATATTTCGGTCATTGTGTTGGCCTTTTATCTTAATTGTAAACAGGAAAAAAAATACCCATATCTGTTTGCTGAAACAACATAATAAAAGGAGCAACCTGTTATGCACACAGCATATACACATAGTCTGGGAGGTTGTAGCCTAATTTTCCTAGCCTTTCCTCTCCTCACTTTCTAACTTAACATACTTCGAACCCTTCGAGTGTTCCTTTCCCGATAGTTAGGTATTAAGGCATTTTACAAACATTATATTCCAAATATATAACATGATTCCAATCCTACCAACATTTGTTGAATAAAATTGGTTGGTTCCTATTGACATTTTTTGACCACCATGTAGCCTTTGCTATATAATGCAGTGAAATTGAACTAGTACATTGACTGAGTTATTTCATCATTATTATATAACAAAAGGTAAAAAAATGGAGTCATTCAGGACTTTGAACATATCGGTCTGACATCCCACTTAAATTTATTTTTTATTCCTTGCTGACATATGCTGATATCATCGCTCGACTCTGGGCTAGGTCAATAAGCGGTAAGAGTGAACACTTTAACACAGTTCAAACAGATAACAGGCCGTAAATCGCATGTGTTCATGACAAAATACGACACGACTATTTACCAGTACCACTTGAGAATGACAAAATATAGATAATGATACTTTGGCGGCTAGAGTGTTTGTTTGATTTACAGGTAAGCAAATCTTTTGATCTACATTTTGTGTAGAAATCATGTATTTTTAGTGGTAAAGTGAATGATTAAGAAAGATCGTTGACCATGACGGGATGTTTTCATATACCCCATCAATTAATTGGCACATATTATCCGCTAATTGATATTCCATCAATAGGAGAACAGCTATAATAGCAAAAAATGACTTTGCCTAGATGGGGATTTTATTGACTGTAATATGAATAGATATTTTAATAGTTAATACCATTTTATATATATATATATATATATATATATATATATATATATATATATATAGTTTAAATAACTCTTATAGGTGACATACTTTTTATTTTAGATATATATGTTCATCTACAAATTCCGTTTTCCAATATGCACATAGTGCACCGGGTTAATATGTCTGGTTAACATGTTAATATTTCTATCGAATATACCTACTTTGATAAGACCTCTATATAGAACTTATAGCGACCACAGTTTGTGAGTAAAGATAAGCATATACTTCTTAACCGTAATAACCTAATTAATGAGGTGTTGTCAATATGTCACATAATACAATATTAAAATATCTTTACCATAACATATAAAAAGTACATTTATTTAATTAACGGATAAAGATAAAATAATTATATATATATATATATATATATATATATATATACAGTGTAAAAATTTTGAATTGGAGAGTAAAGCATATTTCATTGCTAAACCAAGACACCTTATTATGTTGGCATATATCTTTCCACCGCAGTATTTTGCAGCTGGCTGTACATTCATGTGCCCTTTTCTAGGAAACCGTCTTCGGAATTTTTTATTTTTTATACTCTAAATTTGGCGTTCCCATAGCAAAAATAGCATTCACATAAAGTGTCACAGCCTGATACGCAATTGTAAGGAATCTTCGAAGAAATTTGTGACGCCCTAATTGGCAAATATCAGGGATTCACCATATAGACTTTACATGGCTTTAGTGATATGATATGACACTCGGTTACGGCTACCGGCCTATTGACTCACGTTTTATTTAACACTTGTTAGTGGCAAACGTAAATACTAAAGCCCTGGCAGTGCAAATGCCTTACCAAAACAGTTGGGATTACCACCTGTTCTCCCCGTAAAAGCTATAGCACGCTTGAGAATTTTAAATTTTCCAAAATTAAAAAAAATAATTTTTAATATATTAGATGATTTTGACATCACAGGCAAGCTATATGTGCTGCATTGAACTTTCAATACAACTGAACCCATCATTCAGATCAATTCCATTGACATCTGTCCTTTAACCCTCCGAAACCTCAGGCACCGATGTCGGATGTACCGGCTAATGAAGTGGAGGTTATTCTAAATCTGTTGTTTTTCTTCCAGATCCTTCAGTTTATTGATTGTGTCTTGTGACGCGAATTCCAACTGACCCGATGCACTTTGCATCTGCGACAATGTTGCTCTTAGTTTATCTATAACTCACCCAATGCTTCAGGCTTTCGTAACGACTTTGGCATGCACCCTTTTTGGTGGTGCACCGGGTAGAATGTCAAACATGCGCAGTAGTGTTACACGTATGCTATCTTATCAAATCAGGTAGGTTCAAACGTCCATTCAGAGGAAAATGTGAATTGCCCGCCTGAAACAGCTTTGCGTAGTATGAAAGGATACAGTGCGCTATCCTTCAATAGTAGGATCTAGTCGGGGAACAGTAGAACTAAAACGTAAATAACAGCAAAATACGTTGACCGAAAATCCCCGTAGCCATTCTTATATGATCTGACAGCATGCCGACAGTCAGACATTGTCAACAACATACAGACTCGTATCATGCGAGCCCATACCGCTTTTTAATTTGGATAATACCTATGTGATAAATTTCCGTGATACTTTCCTTTCAAACCAAACATACTGCAGATTCGAATGCCCATTTGGGAAAAAATATGATTAAATTGCCAAAATATCTTTTTTTTCTATACAATTTTTATTATAAACAGACATGAGCTTCTTGACCCCTGGCTGCCTTGTTAGCTTTGTCAAGTTCATACCAGTAATTTCCATGGTGCAGCTGTTATGTTGTATGTTACCATAATTAGCGTACGTTATACGTCATTTGATAATTTTTCACAGAAATGATTTACCATTAATCTTATTTGACCATAAAATGCAAAATTAAATTTTACGAACTAACAATATATTTCCCTATAAATCAATGCAAAATTGGTCACCCTTTTGAATGAAATGCTATTTGACTGATGAATAGGTTTAATTCTGAAGCTGTCAAGGCAAACAACTCCGTGCAAAAAAAAAGGAAACATACCCTCTTTGTTTTGGATATAATGGTATCTATATCAAAATATTTAAAATTTTTTCTTGCATACTCTAAAAGCCGTTATCTCCTTGATACCTTCGATTGAACACCAGGTGTGCAGCAAGCACCTGATGGGTAGTGAATGTCAAATATTAAAATTAAATTATTTATCGAACGTTCCGGCCAATTCAGTCAAGAGCAACAGATGTGTCTCAGGACAATTTCCTGCATGGTTCTTTTCCCCAGGAACAACAGAAATTTTCATTTTTCAAACCACTACATAAGTTGTAAAATGTCATTAGAAGGATATGATCATTTTACCGACTATAAATTAATAAATTGCCCTTTTCCAATCATTCTGTCTTGTTCTTGGGGACTTGGCAGTGTTATCCCCTTTGATTCGCTCTATCTTGCTTAGAATCCAACGTAATAACAACTGCAGATAAAGACTTAATCAGTGTGAGTATTGCTATTAATGTATGGGTGCATGTGCACAGAGACCGGAAGCAAGCGTGTTCTCCAGCTATCCGCTTGCACTGAATTTTCACTAATAACATCACAGCAGCCTCGCGTTTATTTCCATGGTTTTATAATGAAACGTTCTCTTACACCTACTCAGGTTTACCAACTCAAGCTCTTATAAACGCTATCAGTAGAGATTTGATAAATAACCAACTGATAAGAGTTTAGGCTTGAGCTCTACAAGCATTATAAAACTATCACGGTAGATTCCATCACCTGCAAGCGTTGGCAGTGGGTCCAAATGAATATTCATTTTTATAACGTGATGTAAAAGGATTTTTCTGACTGTTCCAAAGCAAGCGTATTTCTAGGAAGAAAGAGGACCTCGCAAACATTGTAAGATTACAGGCAACTTAACTCAAAGGAAAGAGAAAGGCTAAGTAAAAAAAATGCAAGTTGTTTTTCACGTAAATGTGTTTAAGGCTTATTAAAAAAATTCAAATTACATTTCTTTCTTTGAAAATAGGTAACAGTAACCATATTATTTGAACTGCGAGCAATGCACCAAGCATAACTTGTGCTTGTCACATTTTACCAGCTATGTTGAGCTGAAACAGCTTAAAAATCCTGATAGCATAACTGTTGCACAATATATGTAATATATACGCCATTCTTATTATGTCCAGAAGTCGAACTAAACTTTGCATGCTCGAACATAAATCATCTCAACATTTTTATGACAAAAGGCGTGTTACTGTGCACGCTTCACTAGAGCAGATTTGTTCCCCTTTATCGTTTCTTTAACATCGAACTTATTTTCATGTCCGGTTGCGTCTGTAGTTTGATTTATGCGCTCTTAGCCCCATTCTACATAGACGGTGTATAGTTATTTTGCATTTTTCTAGGGCTGCACCTGAACAATTGCTTTAAAGTTGTAAACGACCCAACACTCCGTTAACTTTGGGTCACTTTCCCTGAACTTTTCCTGCTATCAGTTATGCGTTCCTTGGTGATAATGCGTGCGGATTTAAAATTTGGGGAAAATCCCGAAGGTTTATAGCTTTACCCAAAGGTATTTTATTACCTGTATTATAGACAGAATGCAACCATAGCCAATTCTAGCAGCATATTTTTACAGTAAGCCCTAAAGTATATTACCGTAAAAAATCCTGTAAAGTGTGACAAGTCACCCCTCTACAGATGCAAGCACATTGTGCAATACATCCTTACAGGGTATCCAAGAGGCAGTCTTGACAGCCAAAACTCTCTGCAAATGCCCATATTATCTAATATAATACGTTCCCTTCCCTTCATCTACAAACGTTCTCTCACAGCTTGCAATGTTTCACTCATTCTGACATTTCTTTGGGTTTTCACAATCAATATTCGACAGAACAACAGTATCTAACGTCATGGCCTTACAGTATACCATTAGAGCACAAGGGTTAGGGACTGTTTTAACAACAAATTTGGGGTGATTCCGTTGCATCATATTAACACTGTTCATCTTTCTTTCGTAATTTCGAGGTGGTCGCTTTGTATCCGTCAAACAAAAGGGTATCCACTTACTATTATAGCCATTGTTCTTCTGATGTACATTTTTTTAAACCGCTCTTATAGCTTTCAAAGAATTCTGGGTGTAAAAAAAATGAGCATCTGTATAATTTATTATACTTATTACTATCATAATATTATTTATCTTTGGTTCGTTGGTTGGTATATCTGCTAGGTTTGATGCCATTTTGTGTCTTGGGAAGGAAAAACAATGAACAACCTATTTTTTGAGGTTATCTGGATCACCATTATATATTTTTAGAATCAAAGAAATATTTGCCATATCGACACGAGGCGAATTTTCCCATTCATTGTTATTAAGGGCGGGGTAGTAACTATTCAACTAATGACTGGATTGACCGCTGTTACTGAAGAGTGACACGGTTTACCTAGTGTAAATTAAGCCTTAATTACTGGATGCTGGTTCTGTATCCAAAAAGTCGACAAAACACATACTTTTATTTTTTTCTTGCCTTATACAGATGCTCGTTTTTTTAACACCCTTTCCGATTTCGGCAAGCTGTTTGGTCAGTCGCGGATGTCTGTTTGTCTGTTTGTTTGTTTGTCTGTCTGTTCCCTCCCTACAGGTCGCAATTTTGCAGCAATCGCTTTTAAATTTACAAAGTTGATGGAAAATTTAATTTCCGGTAACCATGGTAACGCATTTTCGGGGAAAATTGCTGATATTTTTCTAACTTTGTCAGTTTTAAAACTACAGAGTTCTAGTTTTTTTGCATCAGGTAGCACTCAACTAGTACTACAAGATTGTATTACAAGTCTTGCAATATCTCGTACAATAACTTGTCAAACGAGATATTTCGAGAATTCAGTCATTATTCCCTGGAGGCCACAGTTTTGCAGCATTCTTTTTGAAACTGACATATCGTTAGTCCTGTACTATTATCTTGAAATGATTTTTCATTTTTGAAAGCGGCCGCTAGGGGGCGCTGGATACAAACCTCCCCAACATATCATGTTTTGGCCATATCTCCAAAATTATAAGCCCCAGTAACGAAAACTATAGCTTATTTTCTTCCTCTGAGTCTTTCCATAAACTCGTTAAGTCATTTGATCTCAATCTTGTGTCCCTTTGTCAGTATGTCTGTCTGTTTGTCAGATGTCCTAAAATTTGCCTGCTTGCTGTTTCTTGCGTCTCACATATAACATTCTACAGGCCACAGTTTTGAAAGAATCATTTTGAAACTATTACATCTTATGCCTTACAGTAATATCTCGAAGCAGGTTTTCATTTTCTGGATAGGGCCACTAGGGGGCGCTGCACTAGACCTACCCAACCAATTTTTTTTACATATCTCCAGAACTATAAACCTTAATTACATAAAATATAAATTATTTTCTCCCTCTGAGTCTTCTCCATAATTTGTCAGTTGTTGTCAGCTTTGTATGCTTTCATGTTATTTTGTGTGATATATGTCATTTTACAGGCCCTAATTCCTGAACATTCACTCTGAGGGTCACTCAATTGATGGAAACCGTATCGTCTGTCCGTCTGTATGTCATTTCAACTTCCGACAAGCGCTCGACCTCTGGTCATCTAGTTTTTCTTTCTACCATGTAAACATCACATAACGTCCCCTCGATTGCCGATGAGATATGATATTCTGATGTGATACCATAATGCTCTAGGTCCATAAATTTAATCGTTGAAACTGAGCAAACACTCGGCTATCACCCAGCAAACCCAACAAGAGAAAACAAAAATCTGGTTGGCTTAGCGTGTAAACGAAGATGGCTGCGCCCATGCTAAGCTAGTGAAACAAAATCTGATTGGCTCGGCGTGTAAACAAAGCTGGCTGCGCCTATGCAGAGCTCGTTGTGAGGCACTGCTAGCTTCAGCTTGTCACACAAACGTCAAATTTTGATTAACTGAAAACGTTAAATTAACTGAACCCAATGGCAGTACGAGCTACTGGGTTCGCACCAATACAGAACATGATGACGTGCACGCCATTTCTAACTGTACTGTTTCACATTCATCTGCTTGTCGAACTGTCTTTTTTTTCAGAAGTAGGACATAAAGTGACGTTATGCTGCTTGTAAAATAATAAATATTATATTCCCGTTTGACTTACGAATATTCATGCATCAGTTATTAATAAGGAGGCTGGTTATACTTGGAAAGTTCGTCTCTGTATCCATCATGATGGCTTTACAGCATTGCCCTGTGAATAAGTGCCTTAGGGTAGAAAGGAGGTACCTTAAATACAATTAATTTTTTGTTTAACAACATTTTTTCTTCATTATTGAGCAAATATAACATGACCATATAAGCCTCTGATGTGAATATGTTGATAAGGCCCTGTAAATGGGTGTCCTTTTTCTGACTTGCACCATGACTCACAGGCCCCTATAAGTTATTTGAGAAGGCTTGAGTGTCTTGAAATCATTGCAATTGCACTGTGAGAAAGGAAATATGTAAACAGTGATGAATAATTAAATGACCTCAGGCCTCATCAGCAAGTTATTACGGAGAGTGTTATAACGATTATAGTGAAAGATAACGATTGCATCCTTTGTATTCCAACGGGGGGTTATTGGATATTATGGTGGCTAAACCTGAGGTACAACCGCGGTTTCGTGCAGCGGTTACAGTGGAGGGAATAGATGAGCATGGCGTAACCGCTGCTTATGGAGCGTAGAATTATTTAATTTAAGGATGCGATAAGTCGGTCATTAAGGGGGATATTAGTGTAAAGTTAAACCCCATCAAGAATGAGTAAAATAGAATGTTCTGGGGTCACGTCAGTTTGGTGGGCTAGTTTAAGAAAACTTTGGTGTCTTGAATGTAACCTTTGGAATTTTGGTTTTAAACATGGTTCTACAAAGCCTGATTTTCAGTGGTATGCCTAATCCTTAGATGATACGATGACCAGGTATGACACATACTGCTATCTAAATATATATATATGGTGCTAAATACACCATTCAAGGACATTTTTATTACACCAGTAAAGTTGTAGTATATGCTATATTATGTAAACTGTGTCCAGAAACTATTTACATACTTGAAACAAGCCCAGCTAAGTCTGAGAGTTAATGGGCATAGACAGCCCATCAAATTGAAAGACACAAAATTACCTGACGCGCACATTTTTCAACAAAAACACACGCAAGACTGCATGCATATATCTGTTCTGAAAGGTCATTTAACACCAAACAACACAGACAATTTGGGACCTATAATTAATTAATGAATTTGACAGTATAGGAAAAGGACTAAAGCATTTTGCCGTTTATATGACACTATAGTATTAATAGCACAAAAACTATCCCACCATAGCGATAATGACGTGACGTCATATGTGCACCAGAGAGCTCTCTGTGCCACATATACCGCAGTGTTGTGGGACTACCTCTAAAGCTTACTAACAGTAATATCCAGTGAGCTACATGGACCATAAACTTGTGCGTGAGCTTACTCATGCATACTATTGATAAATGACCAATTCTTTAAAAAAGTTAGTTGAAACTAAGGCGTCATCATGTCTATATATGTTTTCGTTATCACTCATACGGTATAATTTATGACAAAGTGTAGAATCTGATCCATGATTCACCTTATCCGTAATACAAAAGAAAACCAACTAGTATTCCAAATTAACATTACGTGATATATGTCGAACACAAGTGCCATTGATAAACAGCCAATGCCAATGTTCAAATGTCCGCGTTCTCCTTATCAACCTAGTCAAAATAGGGGCGATGATGTCAGCGCATGTCAGCATGATGCAAGTAAACCATAAACAGAGCAAAAAAAAAAAAAAAAAGAAAAGAAAACCCATTATTTTCCAGAGTCGGGTTTTGCAAGTATGTTAGCTTGCTTGAAGATCTATTCTTGAAGATCATCCAAATCGATTTGAGCATACATTATAATGATCCATTTGCGGAAACCACATTATGAAATTAACCGTGTTTCATTAACGTTGAAGTCTATACTTTTCATACGTCAATATTGCTATTTCTTAACAAGGCCTATAAGCTGAATGCAAACCTGTGCAATTGGATATAACTCGTTTATAATTCTTCCCTGATGACATCCTTGACAATTAGTTGGAAAATACTCTATTTTCAAGTTTATATGTTACATGTTCATGTGCAAGAGAGTAGTAAAACATTGATCCTATACAGATATGTCAAACCACTATTGAGTTATTAGCACATAATGCATGCAAGGCAGAATCAATTGTAGGTGGCGCCACCAGTCGTGTATATGCCAAAACTATCCAATATGTATAAACATGCCAAAGTTCAGGCTGATATGTCAAATCACTCCTGAGAAATAAGCAAAGATTTACACTGTGCAAAAATTATTGTAGGTGTCGACATACGTAGTGTATACAACGAAGCAATCCGAATAGAATAGCCATGCGCAATACCAGGGTGATAAATCAAATCACTGCTAAGAAATAAGCAGGCACATACACGGTTTTAAAAATCATCGTAGGTGGCGTCACCAGTTGTGTGCACGAGGAAGCAATCGAAGATGTCCCGAACTGCTAAATTAGGCTGATACATCGAGCTACTCTTTCGTTTATATGCATAGACGCATTCACGCCCCTCCCCCCCCCCCCCCAATGTAAATGGCGCTACCAGTCTTGTGTACGAGAAAGCTTTTAAACATGCATAGGCATGCAAACATTTAGGTAAATACATCCCAATGCTGAACTAAACATGGTGATGCGATATATACAACAGCTCGACGGCAGCTGCTACATAACAGCAGAAATTCTTCTTTTAGTCCTGTCAATTATCTGTTCAAGGAGGCCTGGGGGGGGGGGGGGGGGTAGCTCAGCTTACCAAAGCAGTTCCCTCTTAGTCAAGCGTAGATAAAGTGCCAGGTTTGGCTACTCCACTGACTCAACTGTTGGCTTGTTGCCAAAACTGAAGGAGTTGGCCTGTTGCCAAATCTGATTATACATAAACTGGACGCTTTGGCTACAATGTTTTTTCAAGCTGAAATATTCATACTTTTTTTCAAAATGTTAAGAATAACAACATATGACTATTAAAGCAACATCAGAACATAGATATATCTTATCCACGTATTTATCTTACATATACGTTGGAAATGGACAATAGTTCTTTATATAACCTGCATGTACAGCTCTGCTTATATATTGTCGCGCGCGGCCCGCCGGCTCATGTGTGTCAGGACGGCGGGGTCTGACGATGCAAAGGGTCGCCGGCGGCGCAAACATGGGGAGAGGACCTCTTACTACCAATCTACTTTACTACAACGCCAAATATAGACTCGGAATATACTATAATCCATCCGTGTCCCATTATTACGGTGGCTCGTATTGGACACCCAGAAAATTCTTTTATCTAGTTTCCACGCGATAATTATCTCGTTCCCACGCTTTAGTATCGCGTGACAATGCGATAGTATGCCATGCCGGCTAAAACACTTATTTGGACAATGATGTCTCTGGTCTGTTTTATGTCGAGCGTTGATACAGCCTAAATTGTTTTTTATGTATTTCGTCGTATGTACGTTTGCGCCGAATGCTTTGTGGTATATTTTAAGCAGTTTTCATTGCGTTGGTTTAACATTTCATTGCGTTGGTTCAACTAGCCCATTTTTATTTGTTCATTGGAAACTGTATTGAGTTTGTTTTAGGGTAAAGGTGATATAAACGCTTGTGTGCCAAACAAATGAATTAAACTGAAAAGCGTGTTTGTATACCTAACAGGGAAAACAACATGCTGGTTTGTGTTAAGTCTCAGGGGGTGGGGGGGGGGGGGAGACATTCCCCCTAACTTTTAAGGAGACCTTTTTACGATAAACTGCTCATTCTTCCCCTTCACATATTTCTTTTCACAATAATACTTCAGTAATGTATATCATATTATAAAAATTTATAATGATACATATTTGACCCGAACTAACCCCCCTTTCCCACTCACACATTCTCTGAACAAACATGGCCCATGAGTGTTGTATGAGTCCCGGCAGACCTTGGAGCCAGCCGGTGACCAGTAAATCTGCTGGCTAGAAGAAGAAATGGCCAGCTTTGTTCTAAGAACAATGATGATGGCTGATTGGACAACGTCGTAGCTGGTTAGCCGGCGGCTTGACAATAAGGCAAACATTTAATGGACAAAATGTTGTCTTAGTCTAATGCAACTATATTTATATGCACAACAATAAAAATGATAACGAACTTAACGAATATTCTGACTTCTACAGAAAAAAATGTCCCTTTGGAGAAATTAAATTTATTCAATATCGGGCCAGGCGTGTACAAGGATAGAGCGTCGGTGTTGGATAGGGGTTTCCCTTATAATGTTTTTAGATCTGAAAAAAAAATAGCATGTTTTGGTGAAACTGAGCGCTTATTTGATCAGATGAAAATTGTTATGGTTTTCCTGATATATTTTGACAGACATTGGGTACACATGAGTTATTTGATCTAAATTGATGTAACTTAACATGGCTAAAAGCATCTTGGAAAATGAAATGTTTCAATTCAGCTAGTGAGATATATAGATATTAAAGTTTGTATGTTTGTGTGTGTCCAGATGTAAATGCTTCATCCGCGAGTGTCTCTAAATAAATCACAAGTTGGTAACAATCATTCAATTGAGGAGGGAGAGAGGTGACATAATCGTATAAATCACTCTCAGCCAGAGAGTTTTTATATTGATCATGGACATTTTATAACTTTAAATGACATGTAGTGAATTCCTCCTAGCAATGATGTGAACAGACCAACCCACTGCCACAACCACGAAATCCCTGATTCCGTTTGGTCCAGACTGAGATTGACATTGTGTTTTTTTTTCCTGCGCTGAACTTTCTTGGTCGCAATCGTATACGCAAATTGTCACGTGTCTTAATTGAAATAGGAATTCTGTCTATAAAATTTTCGCAGGTGTCAACCTAAATCACCCCGTGACCGCTGTGACCCTTGATACTTACTTGGCAACATGTTTTCCATTGACTGAAGCAGCCGATGTCTGCAACTGTTTGACACTGATTTTGCTCGAGTTTTAACTTTAGTTGCAAACTAATCAGACCCGCTGAAATTTAGTCTCCGCTGAAGGATTTTATGACATATATCCCTAGGTGTTTAAGCGATTGAAATTTGTATCATGAATTATAATATTACGTAGTTATGAGCGGTGGCAGGCAGCTGACCTCGTGTCAGGTTATACGTACATTGAAATGACTTAAATTGGCTGGAAACAGTTATAACAAAAATACATGCATATTTTTCCATACATATATTTAACAGCAGCTGTCCCCTATAGTTTTCTTCCTTTAATCCTGAATGTTAATCGAGCCGTATATTATTTTTTAAATATTGCACATTGACCTAAATACTTTAATTGACCAAGCATGAATATCCGACTGAATAAACACAGGAATGATTATGATTCTGGCACTTTTTCTCTTCAGTTCTGAGCAACCGGGATTAGAGAAACGCCATATGCCGCTTTACCGGTCTGAAAAAGGTGGTTGTGGGAACCTTGTTAACTGTCATACATAATGTCTTACAACTTCCACAAAATTAATCATGCATTGCCATTGCGGAGCCATGCAGCTCAGTGAAATCTGCTGGAGAAGGCTTTGACTTAACGTGTTACTGTAATAACTATTTCCAGGCTGAAGTATGGAAGCGAGTGTCCTTTTTATCATTGGCTTATATTAGTATTGCCGGCGGCTAGCTGAGCCGGTGTTTAATCAGCGGCGGCGGCTGGCGGCTAAAGAAAATAATCGGCGGCGGCTTGTTTTTAAAATAAACGGCGGCGGCTGACGCAGTTCGGCGGCGGCTCCAAGGTCTGAGTCCCGGTTGCTTCATTTCAGGTCTCACCATATTTAGCCCGCTCCAAATTCATGCAAATAATTGACCATAGTCTTCATCCAGTGTTGAGAAACATGCCTTAAGACTTTAAGATGTAGATCTTACTGTATTGTCTGTCTACATTTATCTCTTTCCAACGCGATAAATATCGCATGGCCACGCGATAGCATCGCCTGAAAACGAGATAATTACCGCGTGGCCACGAGATACTAACGCGTGGGAACGAGATAATTATCGGGTGGCCACTAGATAGTATCGCGTGGGAACGAGATAAAAATAATTTTCTGTGTGTCCTGTACGTGCCACCGTACATTATGATATTGAAATTGAAAAATAATTACAATAGAAAAGGAGAAAGGAAGGGGATATGGTGGGGTGGATAACCGGAAGGGAAATTGTTATTTTTGGATCAGTCATACATACATACTTTCAAAACTTTCACTTGATCACTAGAGAGACAACAATTTTAACATATTTAATTCTATATCAATTAAATTTACAAGGCGCAATTGAAATATTTAGCAATTATATGACTAAAATTTAAAAAAAAAACTTTGGAAGTATCCCAAAAATAGTGTACAGGAATACAAGCAAAATGCAGTTGCACTCATTGGTTTAGGGGTTGGATCGGGTTTTAGGATTCCACCTTTGTATTAATCACGTCATGATTCCACCTTTCACTCTGAAGGTGGAAATCCACAGACAACCGACGTCAATCGAAAATGTAAACAAACCTGTCACTCTAACACCCACCCCGGCTATTATAATCTTAATACGTTTCGCTGATCGACCAGCGCGATTCCGCCCATTCCAACATAGGGAGGAATAGTGATTCAACCGAGAAGGTGGAAACCAGTATTCCTACCATCTAGTAGGAATTGGAATCCTATCAGATTCCACCCAAATTTTGACATAACAATTCCACCATTGATTCCACCTTGTTGTAGGATCCACGGGCCAGCAAGGAGACTAATGGAAAAGTTTAGTTAATGTTTCAACCAGGAATAATTCCAACAATCAGGGTGAATCGAATCCCGGGATTCCACCCGGAGGAATCCTACCAGAAACCTAGAGGAAAGCTTATCTTACCTCTGGAACCCAGGACGAGATTAAACCTGAGAAGAGAAACTCAGTCCCTTTGAGGCACTTAAGGTTAAAATAACACAGTACTTGTAACAATCCGTTAAACACCAAACAATGCCTCGATAATCTAGGAGTCCGACAGGAGCTGATGCGTGACGATGTAAACAAACACTTGAGAAGTGTGGCGATCAAAGACTGTTTGAACACGTGGACTTACGGGAAAATACAGTATCTGGACAAACATCAGTGAATAAAAATAAAATTCCCAACCAATGTGAGATCTAATGCACATATAGCTACTACACATATAATGGTAAAACCCTAGCAGTTCTTACAGTTCCGCAACTAGAGAAAGGCAGAATACTAATTATTATTCACTGACAAACGACAGATGAATGTCAGAGTGTCATGCCAAGGAACAAAACAACCTCATACCATTTATCTAGCTTTCCATAGCTCAAAGCATGTGGTAAAACTCTAACCAAGTCTGTTTAATTCAATAAACAGATCCCAGTTGTGACAAGAAGTTACATAACTTGTCACTCTAATAAGTAAATCCGTGTTCACGAACTCACTCTTTCATTACTAATCTCTAAGTTTGTATTAAATAAATTTTGCCTGCAATAATTACCAGGTAAAAATTCTTACAGTGTTGTTTTATAACAATCAACTTGCTTGACAACGCAATTATCTCAGAGTCTTTTCATTGTTAAAGATCCGATAATTCAGCCAAAAATCGTTGGAGCGAACTTGGTCAAAGGCCACCTAAGAATTATTGTTGTGCACTGTTAAAAAAATTGAAACAGCAGTTCTGAAGAAGAAATCTATGGCAGTCCTTAGTTTGATAAAGGCTTACATGGCCAAATTACCAACTTAAGCTTTCTCCTACTCTACCATAAATCAATGAACCCAATCTATGCTTACAGATTTGTCAGAACCTCACGCTGGAATAATTCTTGTGAAATATTAAACAATTTGGCTGGACAGTTTCATAAAAAAAATTAAGTAGTAGCTGAAAGAGGCTTAAATTACTTAATGTGGTTACCTTTCCCCCTGTAAAAACAGGGCGCGCCACGAAAACCCTCAATTTTAAATATGAGTCATGTGACCAACATTTGTATAAAATTTGGTGATTATAGCTTTTTAGACTGTAATGTTGCTATGCTTACTTGATCAAATGACTATGTTCAAATTCTTGTATCTCGGCAAAAATTCGCCGAACTAGATCCATTTGAACAAACATTTTTGACAGTTTAGCTGAATAATTTCGAAGAAGAAGATTTGCAGGTTTTCTTGCTTTTTCCCTGTTAAATGTAAATCGATACAGAAAAATAAGCTCAATCCGACAACGTTTGACGGTTTACTGAAGGATTGAAAAATAGTTTTGTGAAGGAAGCATCTTCAATTTTTATATAGTACTAGCTGATAAATCCGGTATACCGGGCTTTTTACCAGTGTTAGGCAGATGAACTAACTAATATGAGGAATGTTGGCTCAGTTTTTTTTTTCTCTAAAAGTTCAAAGAAAATAAAGATTTTCAGTGGGATACTGTCATAATAAGATATGCACAAATATTTTTTTTTATTTTGTGGCGCTGCAGTCACGGCAAGAAATGCATAGGTACCGGTATGTTTACCTTGAAGACCTGGGTGGGTGATGATGTTTACATTTGCGAATCGGAATGGGACGCGGGGCATTCAGGTTTTC
The DNA here is from genome assembly GCA_026874595.1 of Sipunculus nudus. Lineage (NCBI taxonomy): Eukaryota > Metazoa > Annelida > Sipuncula > Golfingiida > Sipunculidae > Sipunculus > Sipunculus nudus. Next base: position 52,724,771 of record CM049320.1, read on the forward strand.
GATAATCTTTGACTGGTTACTATTGGTGGACGTATACAGAATAGGTTAATGTTAGGAAGACATGAACGATGAATTTAATAAATGTTTTTTAGAAAGTAAAATATTTCTGAAGAAAGATACGGAAATATGCATACCTCGTTAGTAGCAGAAGCCGACCCAAGTGTTGTTGTAAGTGGTGTCTTTTAATCGTATCAGACCAAATTGAGTCCTGGAAACCCCGACCCATCCCCACCCAACCCCATTTGCGGAAATGGGGACCGTGTATTAGGTCTTGTCATTTAGCCCCCTGGGTTGAACCCCTCCTTTTCATAAAGCGAAAATTATGTGCTTTCACATTTACTAAACACACATGTGGGTCAGATCCTGGGTCAGATGTCAGGTCAAACATGCTTAAATCCCTCACTGAAAGCTTGGGTTACTCATTTGCACAAAAATAGAGAAAAACATTCCTAAAAATAGAAAAAATACAGGTGGCGCCACCAGACTGGAGAAACTGATAAAACATTCCATGATCAATATCCATGCAAAGAATCATGGTGATTTATACAATTGTTGTTCAGATACTTGAGCTTTTGTATCAACTTTTCCATTATTCTGGGAGGTACTTTAGAACCCCATAGCTCAGAGGTTATGGGAAACAGAGACCTAATTTCATGACTGTTCATGGGCTTCCCCGCAGGTCAAGCGAGAAGATTCTAAGTCCAGTCGTTACGATTTGTGCCCTGTTAACAGATGACCACATCTTAAGAGGTCTCAGAAATAGAAAAAAAAATTCGTAAAAATCGAAAAAAATACAGGTGGCGCCACCAGACTGCAGAAACTGATGAAACACTCCATAATCAATATCCATGCAAAAAATCATGGTGATCACTGCATTATTTGTTCAGATAATTGAGGTTTTGTATCAAATTTCAATTATTCGGGGGGGGGGGGGGTACTTCGGAGCCCCATAGCTCGAAGAATATGGGTAACAGAGACCTAATTTCAGGTTTCCTACAGGATTTTTTTATGGACCTCCCAGGATGTCAAGTTGCAAGATTCTAGGTCCAGCAGTTACAGTTTGTGCCCTGTTAACGGCCGGACGGCCGGACGGTCGGACGGCCAGACGGCCGGACGGACGACGGACAAAGAGTGATCGCTTTAGCTCAGATGACTTACAGTCAGCTGAGCTAAAAACGAGATTTTACTTTTTTCCACTCTTCAGTCCACAATTTTCGAGCAATCGCTCTGAAAGTTATATAGTTGATATAAAAAAATTTACTCCTACAAGACTTGTTTTTAATAGAGATATGTCAAAAGTCAATGTCAACAAAAAAACCTAAAATATTATTTTGCTCATAACTTGGCCAAGTTATGGATCTATCTTTACAAACTACTGCTCATTTTCTTCCTCTTCTGTGTAAAATGATCAAGATACCTGTCTCCTAGACCCAGTTGTGGCTCTGTTGTAAGCACAGAGCCATAGGTCGCTGCCTTCATTTATTTAACGGACGGGAACGCAGGCACTGTCAGACGATGGTGAGCCGGGCCGGATGATTGTTTCAGCCAGCGGTGTGCAGTGCACGTGTTTCATCATTACTGCTAACTTCCTGACCAACCCAGCGGAAATGTGACACATGCACCTGCACGGCTAAACAATCCAGTGCGTAACCCTAGTAACAATCCGTGTAGCCAGCGGTCTTGTGTGGCCAGAGGTCCAGTTACATTGACACTCAATGGGATATTTTTACATGGGCGTACTGAATATTTGCTACCTGATGCGACTGTGGGGAATAACTCGTTTTGTTAAAAATAAAAAAATTATATTTTATCAGATAGATAATTTTATTAGGTTTAAAATGATAAATACTTTATACTTTTGCATGAAAACAGAAAGATTCATTGAGATTTTATTGAGACAAGAGTGCAAGATGAATACAGACCTTCTATGCGAATGTTATGTAATATTTTAGAGGTGAACACTGGACACGCAAATATGGCAAGGCAACAGCTTGTTTCTATTTCGACTCAGCCACACCTTCTGATGATACCTCTGGCAATTGAGAGAGAAAGAGAGGGGGGGGGGGAGACAAGTAAAACAGAGCGACAGAGAGAAAAACATTTGAAGCCTAACTCCTGCAATGGTCCGTGTAACCCAAGAATACATGCAAGTCACATGTGCACCTTAGGCCATAGACACTCAAAGTAGGGCCTTGTTATCTACATTTGTAATTTATCAATGTACACTGTTTTTTATTCACTTCACCTATTTTTAACACCAGGACACAATGATAGAGATTACAGTTCATATAAACCGTTAGTGCGCAATACTTTGAGGGTCTGTGAAGTTGTCCCGAACGGAGGAAACATTAAAGGTAACTTGAACAAATACGCATTTGTATAAATATAACAGATTTATCTTTCAGTTTTGAATTAATACAAAATTAGTTTCTATGCATGGAAAAATTATATCTAAAAAAGATTTCCCAGGATCTCTGCGATGTAGGTTTTTGAAAACGGTCGGTCCACCCTGGTAATGTCGAACTACCATGTCCTTCCGATAGGCAATTGCTTCTATCAAGCAGATTCTTCCTGCTTATGTACTGCCCTGAGAGCAGCTTATAGATTGACCTAGTCATGTTATCCAAAGCTATGCTTGAAATTTGCTACATTGGTGATCATACGGGAAATAGAATGATCCAGGTGATTTAAAAAAAGATAAGACACTTTTCCCATCTGCATTATTTTTAGTGCATCGTATGTAAATTATGCATCGATTCTCGGGAATGAGATCTGTCTCTACGTTTATAATAACGTTTGTGACTGACCAATGAGAATAAAGATAAAAAATCATGTCATATAGACAGTGAAATACCAGAAATTATAAGGGAATGGATTTCATGCGAAAAACTGACCAAAAACAACACTGGGATTGTCCCAGACAATCATTGTCTCAGACATTTATAAAAATAAAACAAATAGTTGATATTAGAAACAAACAGTGCATATGTTGCAAACATCCGGCGTACAACAAGAGCGAACTATCATAGAGTTGTATAACAGCTGAGGGACGAGATTAGGTGACGCATAAGTCATATGACAACAGCTATAAAAAAGTACTGCTTACGGTATTAGTGGAAGAAAATAAAAAAGTTACAGTCACCCCACAAACGAAGCGCATATATTATTGATAGATTAAAGGCAAATAAAGATACTTCAAATAAGTTCAATGAAAAATACAATAATTAAATTAAATTATGTGCAACAGATTTCAAGGACAAAGAAATTGTAATGAAGACTATTCAGGCAAAACCAATGCAGTCGTAAAAGGCACCACAAGATGATTTACATTAAGGAAAATATTACCATGCCTTTTCGGTTGTTCCCTCAGTCATATAAGACGGCGGGAAGGAAACCCGTGATCCTGTTCTGACAGTCCGGTTGAAATCATTTAAAACTATAAAGGTACGCTATATAGGAACATGGCATGGACATTTGATATTAAAACGATGTCGTAGATATGGTTTTAAAAAATCCCTGATACCAAGGAGAAGCATTTTAAGTATTTGTCAGAACTAAAAATGAAATATTTGTACGAATACCATAATTAAACACAGTGCAACACAAGATATAGCATCCAAGCAGCAACTGCCTAAATATTACTATATCCTTACCTTAATTAATTGTGCACCCGTCATGAAGGTTCGACTGACACACTATTAACATTTATATTTATTGATGCTAGACCGCCCGTCGCCAGAACCGCATATCATCTCAAAGAGACCAACAAGTAGCACCATCTGACGAACATGTAAACAACTAATCAATGGCGGTACTCTACGACATGTGTGCAAGTGTGAAAGGAAATTTCATCTTATTATATATCACGAGGTAGTTAAGTAGATTGCTGTTGCCTTGATGCCGGCAAAGCAGCCTTCGATGGATTGAATATTGGTAAAATGTTTTCCTTACTTATTAAAACGAGGTGGTTCCAGGTGTGCTCACTGATGCTTAATAAAGAAGTAATCCATACGTGTTGCATGAAATGATGAGACCTCTGATAATTTCTTTTCAGAAAATGGAGTTAAACAGGGCGGGGTGCTCAATTAACAAATATTTAATCTATACATAGATAAATTGATATGTAGATAAAGACAGAGTGATATTATTCTCTCATTGCACACAAATTTGGAGGCTGCTGAGCTACACTGATGATTTGATGCTATCGGCATCATCGACAAGCTGGTTACAGCAAACTAGTGAATATCTTTAGCAAGTTTAAGGATGAGTAATATATCAAATATGGATTATCCCACCTTTTTTTCAGACAACAACAGCTAAAATGGCCCAGGATTAAATACTTAGGAATATTTGTTTCCAGTTCTCTTACAGACAGTGATGACCTACTCCGTAGGAGAGCGGATGTTTTGGTGAACGTAAACTCTGTTTTGGGAAACTTTGGTAACCTTCAAAGAAAGTAATTGAATACATTATTTTACAAATATCGCTGTTCCTTTGTTCACACAGCTGGAAGCTCAGGACTAAAGATATTGCCTCTCTCACCACTGCATATAATAACAGTTTGAAATGTATTATGAAATTAAATCCAACAGCACATAAACATGTTGTATTAAGTATGGCCGAAAAAAAACCCTGGAAAGTTCAGATAATTCTCTAGTTCACATATTGCTCGGAATGCTTGCCGAGCTTTTTTTACACACCTTGGTAGCAGTGTCTGGCAAAATCGTACTATAGAGAGACTGGAAAAAAATATCAATAGATACTCATTTAAAGAATATGAATATGCTCAGGCATAGTTTGGGAGAGAAATGACTGAATGTCTTGATTGTGCCATGTATGTAGATAATTTTGACAGGGCAGATTTTATTTTTGTTATAAATTTGATAAATATCTGCAATTTTCATGACAATGTATTATATTTTACAATGTTTGTACGAAATAAATGGAAATAATCCCTACGAGGGAAAGAGATCTCATAGAAACACCTGGGAACAAATCTTAGAGAGATCGCCCTCCCTTAAAGTAAAAAAAAAAAAAACACTAGGGATCCATGATCTAGACGCTCAGCTGAACTTGTCTTTAAGGATATTTTTTTCTGGGCTTTCTCAAAATATGGATCCTGTGATCAAGTTTGAAGCTTATCTGCCTGTTCAAACTGGAGTTGTCATTTAAGAATTATTTGTGAATGGGTTGGCCTTGTGATCTAGACCTTTGACCTTGAAACCCCAAAATCTATAGAGTTCTTACTTAAGTGTATCTGGCTATAACAGCAATGATAAAGAAACTACCTATGCACACAACGGATCTACATAGTTTGAGAGGTTGTAGTCTAGTTGTGTGTTTGTTGTTTTAATAAATAGTGACTGTCCTTCCTTCCCTGAAAGTTAAGGCAGGGAGTTACACATTCCTCTCCCAATCTTCCTGCCGTAACACCCCTTCCTGTCCTAACTGTGAGGGTATGAAGATAACCCTTTCTACCCTTACATACTTCAAACCCTTCCAATAGCCCATTCAATTATTTTAAGTTATTTAGGAAAAGCTAAATTGTGGAAACAATACATCACCATATGCCTTTGTCCCTACAATCTTTGATATGATTTTAAACATATTATATGTTTGGAGTAATAAGTTTAAGTTTAAAATCCTATCAAAGATTGTAAGGACAAAGGCGTATGGTGATGTGTTTTGTTTCCACAATTGAGCTTTTGCTGTATACTTCAGTAGAATAGAACAATTACACTAGCTGAAGTATTTCATAATTTAATAACAAAAGCTTAATAAATGGAGTAACTCTGTAATACAGTTCCATGAACAAGTCGTTCTGAAATCCCAGATTTATGCATATTTCTTACTTATATATATATATATATATATATATATATATATATATATATATATATATATATATGAATATCCATGCTGGTTCATTGTTTTATAGATGGAAAGGGTATACACAGAAAAGTTGTTCACTGCCAGTGGGATTCGAACCCACGATCTTCCGATTTCCGGTGCTGCTAACATAGACCTCTTGGCCATGACAGATCCCCAACAGAGACTATGACGTCATTACCATGACGTCACTTCCCTGGTTCCTATAAAAGTGTACAAATACACAGAGGGTCCATGATCTTCCTCGTTCTCTCTCTCTCTCTCTCTCTCTCTCTCTCTCTCTCTCTCCCTCTCTCTCTCTCTCTCTCTTAACCTCCCTCTAGGCGGAGAAGACAAACATTTACATAAAACATCCTGAAGTCAGACGGTAGCATTATGTCCCAAACAGCGAGCGGAAATATTTCTGCTTTGACTAACGATGCCAGGGATCAAGGGTCATGATTTTTTATCATATCGGTTATAGGGAAGCTTTTATGTAATGTGTTTCACAAACTATCACAATGTAATCAGGACGTAAAACTTCACAGAAGCTTCGGGGACGTATAACAAATATTACAGGTAAATAAATCTTTGTCTCTCGTCATATTTTTGCATGTGCTATATACAGTAATATGATAGATAATAAATTAGGTTTTATTATGAAGTATCAATTATTATATATAAATATATGTATGTATGTATGTATGTATTACTGCATAAATTCATGTTATTTAAACAAAGTATATAATATATATATATTATACTAGAGTACTAGAACTCAAAAGGAATGGTTGAATTACGGGCCTATTTCTTTTGACATAACCTCATATTTGATGAGAAGGGATAATAAGCCTGATTTCTGATGAACTAATATGTTCTCTTTCCACTCTGGTCATATCTTTGGGCGTGATTTTCTCTGATGACTAAATGCAGGGTCACAACGCGACAAGGCGACAAGATATACTGCAGTAAAATTAGCATTGCGCGTAAAGCAGCAGAGAGTGTTATCATGAATGGTTGGGAGAGTATTTTGTTACAGGTACTATCAGTGATTCATAGGTGATAGGTGATACAAGTTAAACGAACGTGAACTGGGTTTAGTGATCGGTCGTGTATGTGTTTGTGTGTGTCCGAGCAATATATATTCGAATATTATTGGAGGATGTCGATGGGTCATGGCGAAAGAAGACAAAACTTTAAATTTGGGAGAATTTGTAGATTTAGATTCAAAATATTCAAAATTCGTTGCTTTGTCTAATGTTTCCCATATTTTAATACAACATATCAACAAAATAACTGATAAAACGCATAAACGTTAAATAAATCATTCCCCGCCTGATTGCCATTTTTTTTGGGGGGGGGGCATTTTTTTTAAATCGGTTTAGATCATTTCGCAATATATTGTGGAGAGGAAGGTTCACGATACGTTTAACATGCATGGTCAAAAACCGACATTGTCTTGTTGTTATGATAATGTCAATGTCATAGAAGCATGGTGCTGTGACTCTGACGTATAAGTAACATCTCCCAGTCCTGACAAGCTCAACGTTCTCGGAGTAATTATCGAGGTCGTGGGTCACACTGCCAACGCCTACCCACCCCCTCCTTACAAGCGTAGAAGCTGATGCGGCGACGTAATTGCATACAATTTAGATTTTTATTGAATACAAATAAATCGTAGATCGTTCATACATATACGGACTAGGCTGGCCCTTGCTTGTGGAAAGCATGGCTGCTGTCCGGCTGATCTCACTCCCCTCAAGATTTTAATTAATTTTTTGATCGGGTATGGAGTAGAGTTGAGAAAATTTCTTCACCATAGCACCTTATCAGTCAGTCACAACCTGTACAATGTGACAATCACTATACATGTTTGTTAGATTTTCATAACACGAAATCCGGGACTTTAGGATTTTCGTTTAACGTTTGGGGAAGATGGGCAATTAAAGTATGTTAATAATCGATATCACCAAATGCTTCAATAAATGTTAGTGAATTAATAAGGAAGGCCGGGATATTCGTGGATTAAAATGTAAGGTTGACCTTCCTGCGACTACAGGTGTTGTCGGAGGTGTGCGCTATGTGAGTGCTTTCTAGGTATAAATTGTGAGCAATGCTTTTGATAGCTTGAAGACAATATGGATCTGGGAATCACAACATTTATCATGGTGGCAATTCCAAAGTGCTGCCTCATGCTTAAATGAGTGCAGTATTACCCTTTCTGCCATGATAGTTTGTGAAGTTGCTCAATGTATCAACTACTGATTAATTGTCGTGCAGGGGTACTTGTCATACAACTTTTTTACAAAGGGCGTTAGACATTTTTTTTAAGATGGTCGCAGTTACTTAATGGTTCTTCAAGCGTTGCATAATCATCTAGAGTAGTATTCGTTAAGATTCTTCCATGGTATATGTTATATAATAAAATACAGTCGAACCTCTATAATGTGGGCACTCTTGGGACTGGACCGTAGTGCCCACTTTACAGAGGTGCCCACTAAATGGAGGTAATGACCACCACATAGAGTGCTGCCCCCTAGTATGATATATTGCTATAATTACTCATGTTTTGAGATTACTAAATTAAGTAATTGCATGTATCATCTCTCTTTATGAAGTTTTTCAGTGAAAAATTATTTTTAATTATCGAGACATTTGTTAGAAAATATGTATTTTATTACAAAAAGTTCGGACAAAAAATAACCACAATAAAAGAAAGATTTGTGCATATGGCCTGTAAGATGGGTAGGTAGGTAGGTATATATATATATATATATATATATATATAAATTCTATTTTTTATATCTTATAATCACAGAAATTCAACGCAGCATGTGGTATTTAGAAAAGTAGTAAGAAAGATAGTAAACACTATCATCTTAAGAAAACATTATTTAATGAGATCAACTGTTTGAGCTAAAGTCAAATCTTTTCTCTTTGAATTTGGGATTGACATGTTCACAAGTGAACAGCTATTGTGATTATGATACAGAATGGCAAATGTACAGTATGAATCATTATGTAACAACTGTTAAATAAACACTGCCCTGGTCTAGTGGGCATGTACCTTTGATGGGCCAGAGCGGCTGTGTTACCTCATCACAGAGTATTAGTTGGGTGAATGAGCAGGGCTTCCTTCCACTCTTGGTAGCCAAATAAACAAACATCAATTAATTAGCACAGAGGTATCTAGTCTGGGGTGATCTCTGACTTGAGCGGGTGCAGGAATATTAATATAATTTCTATGCATGCATCCTAAGCTTAGTCTTTAGTCAAGTAGATTATAATCACTATCATGCAATGTTCACTTTGTACACCTCTAAATTCGGTTTATTTGTTTTGATTGTTATTATTAAAATTTATGAATATTATTATGAGATAATTTAGAACTAATATTATCTTAATAATTTTAAAAGCGTTATAAGAAAAGCTTTAAAAGTTGCTATAATAGTTCAACCTTGAAAATCCGCGAAGTGTCCACATTAGCTCAGAAAACTGCCCACGTTACAGAATATAGAGGTGCCCACATTAGCTTAACATAATAAAGAGAAGAAAAAACGGGACTGCCCAAAAGTGCCCACTTTATAGAGGTGCCCACTTTATAGAGGTGACCACTAGGAGAGGTTCCACTGTATATAAGAATAATAGAAGTGAAAAGAGGGTCAATGTGAAAATGTATCGGGATCCTGTTATCAAAACCAGCTTTGATTGTCTTGTCACAACATTTATTATCACAAGTCGCCTATAGCGACCTTTCAAGATTGCTAATGGAAAATGTTCTCAATTTTTTCCCATGATGCAATGACGGGAAATCCTCTCTACTGTCAGAGCTGCACCAATGATATTCTATTAAAATTGTTTTGTAGTACTGTAGCGATAGCTGTGGCAAGCACAGTACATGCAAAGGAAATATAAACAACGGTTCGTGTTCCTATGAAGGGAGAATATATCTGGGTTTATATGTATCGGATCATGTAGCTTGACAATTAATCAATAAGTGGGTGTACAAGCATTAATAAATATTAGAAGAATATGTCTCCGTTCTACAGAAGGAAGCATTATAACTTGATCCAAATGTACCTTTGACCTATTTAGGTAAAACAACTATTAGACAGACTGGTCCAGTATATCCCGAACAACAAAATATGGTAGAAAAGAAAGTGAAGTATTAATACATGTATCTTTTTTACAGTTGGGCAAACATAGAAAGACCAGTTGTGAAATAAGGTATATCCATTCCGCAGATGGGACCTTTGACACAAATATATTATTAGGTCTGGTTATGTGAAATTTGACCCTCACAGAATAGTATTATATAGTCAGGGAAACGAAGTTAACAGTATTTGATAATGTTGTGTTTATTGTTATCATAGGTTGTGTTGATCGGTTGATCGTTCAACAAGATTTGTTTATTGATAAGTAATGAAACTTGCTATATTAGGGTATGTTATGAATAGGCTACAGAAGATTCTAGAGGATCCAGCTTCTTCTAGCAGGGCCAGCTGGTAATTTCCAATAGACTTGTTCGAGAACACTCGTTATTATAATTTTTGTTGAGTGGTTGATACACTGCCGTCTCGAGTTAGTGAGTTTAGCGTCAGTCAGTGTTGCGTCAGCTGAAGTCTGCCCCGAGTTTCTTTTTGTTTTAGTAATTTGTATTCATATTGTTATCCATGAATACATTTGTATTTGTATTCGTGTTCTTATTCGAATAAATTTATGTTTTGGAGTATTTGTATTCGCATTCGTATTCGTGTACCCATGCTGTATTTGTATACGTATTCGAATACATTTATCATGTAATCGACCCATGTCTGGTGACTACATACCTCCACCAAGTATGTGTTCAGAATAGAAATATATACCTATTCAGAAGGCCAGAGAAATTTTGTCACTGGTTACCAACTCCATGGGTTCAAAGCTCAGATCAACAGGCCAGTAGAAAGGTCTATAATATCAGTGAAACGCACGGCCCTGAGATGTGATATCCCTATTTCCTATCTCATGAAGTATCTACCTTGAAGCGACAGAGATTACCTCCATAGTTTAAATGGATTGTCCACTTGGTGTTAACTTATCCCTCTATATATTTAATATTATCGCGTTTATAACTATTTCAATAAAGCTGCAAACAGACAAAGCAGTCACAAGCAGGGGTGTCTTCATACTGAAAGGAATTGGTGGTAAATGATATAACGTTCTCATGTAATGTTAATATATTGCAAAACAATGGAAACAAATAATTATTGACTTTAAATTTAAAATTTCACTTTATAGAATAGATAGAATCAAAATAGAGGAAAACACTTTTTAAGGTACGGCCATGTAGTTTAATATTATTCCATTAAAACCGGATTATTGTTACTTGGGGCTGAAAACAATTTCCCTATAAAATATTTTTTAAATGTTACAAAATCATTAGAAAATGAATAAAAGTTACAAAATATGTATACAATCAGAAAGATCACAGTACCAAGTTTAAAATCATGTTGACCTTGCAGGTTCTAATATGAATTCAAAGCCTCTTTGTATTGAATAAAGATATAAGGGTTTCAGACAATAATGATTTTTTTTAACAAACGGTGTATATTGGAATTTAATCGTTTTACATATATTAATTTTACAATAGAATATTAACATTAAAATTATATAAACAATTATATAATAATCAACAGGAAATCAAAGCAACTGTTGATATAACAATATTTTTGAGTAATTTCAATGAAATGGGTGAAAATTATGCTTATTATAAGGCTGAAATATTGCTGATTACCGGTGAGTCTATTCAGGTAAAATACGCAAAACATTTAAGTCGATACTCGATTGATATTGATCAAGCACTTAATGATAGAGTTTGTATTATTTTCTTATTGCCTTTTTGGCCTTGAATATCATTCCCGCTCGCTTTCTTGACGAGCCAAATGTATGTGCACGAGGGTTTGACCACCACTTCATAATATGCAGGTATACGTGGAACTCGAGAAATTACTACGCTGATGTTTACAAAATCAAGATTTTAATAATGTATTATAAAATAGGGCTTGGTATCGGTCTGCCTAATCAGGTAGGATACGTATTGCGATAAACTGAATTCGATATGCGATGCGTATTGACGGCACGCTCCATTTTTCTTTAGATATCATTTTCTGAATAAAAGCTCTAAATATATATTTCTTAGTTTTTTCAATATTATTATTTTATTTTCTATGTTCTGCATTTAATCTGGACATAAAAAAAAATTAAAAAAAAATAATAAAACGCTTAATAAAAACAACTTATCAGAAAACTCTGTTTCCTATATCACGTCCTTTAAAGCAGATATATACATTTATTTTGTTTAAAGTTCTTTCGTATCTGGTCTGGAAAATCATAGTTTTTTTTTATTAATTTCATGATAGTTAAAAGTTTTTGAAAATTTATTTGATTCATTGGTCATTGATCAATCAAAGCTTTCATCTTATGTCGAACACGGGGCTGCTGGTGGCCTTCGGTCGGTATAAAAGCACCTGGGGAAATTGTTCTGCTCACACTTTAATCAAGTAGAGGTAAAATTATGGAAATGTAAAGCGATATACATGCACTACTGTTGTCATTGAATTAAAGTATAAAATAAATAAATATTGAACGGTAGCAATATGTAATGTGAGTATTGATAATAATCAATACCGTCAGGATGGTCAGTAATCATGGGCCCGGGGGGGACCAGTCTCCCTCACTTTTTAGGAATATGGACAAAGTTTGATGGGGACAAAGTATCATTTGTTCCCCTCCCTTTTAAGGGAATAAAACACATAATAATGTAGGTAGCGATTTCGAGATCGTATTTTAATTTTATTAATATTTATCTCATTTATCTTTCAATTGAGCATCTTATAACAAGACATTTACTATATCTTGAATGTTCAAATAAAAAAATAATGAAAATAAAGCAAATATAAACTTCATCCCAAATTACATATACCGTATTGTTGGGAAATAATATAAAGAAAGTTTTATATTTTGGGTGAGGGCTACACTGTCCTCATTACAGTGTTTTTCCCTGAAATCCGGCGGAATGTCCTGCTCGCATATCCTCAAGAACAGGGCTCCTATGTCAGTATCGCTCACATGCGTCCGATTTTCATCGAACCCCTTACATGCGTATATACATTTCTGATCCAGTCGACTATTGCGCAAAACATTTGTCTTGTTAAAGTCTTAAAATTCAAAATATAAAATATAATTTGGCTATAGCTTTATAAGTAGTTAAGGTTAAAATTTAAGTTAGGTTGATCCATATTTGTTAGCAGGCATGATTTTTCCTCGATACGACCAATAGAATGTGGACAGTTTATCGGGAACCGTATCAACATGGCGTATCGACTCGTATCGATATATGGAAATATTGCTATAGCCCTGTGATAAAAGGAAATATGTGTTCTGTTCAGATATATTAATGGTAACTATTATATAATGATCATCGATTTGAACATTAAAGAGGACTGTCAGTTGTATTCCTCTATTAAACACATTATTGGCAATGCCATATCTGGCGTGATCGTTTACTTGCAATGTCAACAGAACAGTCCTCCGAGAAAAGTCCGATTAACATACATGGTTGTGTCTTTTTGTCCGGAAGTAGATCCTGATTCATATTATCTCTGGAGACCAAAGATGTCCTGGAGCAGCAGTACCTACATGTATCCTGGATGTGATGGATCTGGTGACCTCGCTCATATATCCCGATTTCCCTCATTTATAACACTTGGCATATAGGGTTTGGTGACGGTAAAGCAGCCTTAGGGTGGGGGGGGGGAGGGGTCCTGCTAGAAGGGCGGTCCGGTGGCCCCAGTGGACAGACCTCGGGGAGCGGTAGATATTTCACTAAGCCGAGAGTTCGACCTTGTCCGTTGACTTGGTGAAAGCTCGGCTAACGCTCTTGTGCATATAAACTCGATCACGCCGGGAGGGCATCCACCTGATAGGCAATGGCAAACGGTTTTACTGCTACTTATTGTGCCGAAGGTATTGGCGCCTTAGCATCTACCTCGTCCTTAGAATACGCGCCTGTTCTTCATATCGATGGCCAATGGAAGTTTGAACTTTAATGTGATGAGTACCGATCAAGGTCTTTGCCTCAGACCTGTATTCAGGTTCCTAGTACATTACTTAAAAAAAGGATTTCTGAAGTCCTTTCAGAAAAACGCCGACGGCAATTCTTGAACTGTTGAGTAAACTCCTAGATAAGCTAGGGCAATAGTCTGCTAAATATTTTGGCATAATCGTCCAGACCGACTGACCCTTGTTTGGCTTCGCTTAATTGGTGGTGAAGAGAGGCTGGTGTCTGATAATGGCTTTACCTTCGGCCAGGTTCTAATAATTCTTGGTGACGTCAATGGTTAATGAGACTTAAAAATGAATTGTATCGCACAGGATACATTCATGCAGTCGAACAACCTTTTGGTCTTCCGACCACACATGTTTACGTACCTGGCGCTGACAGGCACGATGACGGCTTTCTAGTCGCCCTTGGCATCGAAGGTAGCCATTTTGGCTCATGCTGGCTCAATATGTTTGGAGTGGCTGGGCTCGCTGCTCTTTGCCGCCTTCCCCGGTGTTCAAACCTATTATGATAGCAACCGCGATGGAGCCCGGGAATATTTTCTGTCACTTTGTTCAATGACCAAGAGTTGTAACGACAACTGAAATGATAAAGCCACCGGTCTTTAGTTCACCCGGGGTGCAACCTCTCCTTTCAATTAAGGTTGAGGTACCCCAGCCCAGTTCCATTTCTTGCACAAATGATGGAAACTCTAAGGTTACTTTCGGCTGATTACTGGGTTTTCATGTGTAAGCGCATTGTTGATGCTGGGAAGCCTCATAACCAGTCTTGCTTTCCTGCCTGCTGGTCCAAAGGAACTGCTTTAACATTTCAGTTAATTGTCTTCCTGTTTGATTACCGTATTTAAAGCAACGATGGTCCCGACCGCTGATACATTTCTACTGTCTTGGTTTCCCATGGCGCCATGGTCCACTTCCTGGATGGTGCTATTGTTATCCACAACCTGAGTGTGGTTGATCATCTTTTTGCCACCAGCCACGCTTTCGATACTTACTGGACTAATTATCTCAACGAACACAAGTATTGGCTTTCAAGAAATATGTCTCTGAACTTCCGAGACGGCCCCTTGTGTAGCAGTACTGATTGTGTGAAACCGAGGTGACCCCTTATACCATCAAGAAATCAAATGTTTACTATATAGGCTGCATGTAACACTTAACCCCCGGTCTCGAGTGATGGCCATAGCAGCAGTGCTGTCTGGAATATGACCCGTTTGTCACTTTGCATACCTCTCAGCCATACCCTAACTGATATTTTGCACAGTTAATGGGGGGTCTTGTTCTTGAACCGTACAATGACAAACTCCTGATACGAGCAAGCCCGACTATTTGAAAAAAAATATGCAGCCTACTTAATGTAAGAATACGCTGATCCGCCTATTTTTTATGTTGTAAAATGACACTGTTTATCTAAAAGGAAAGCTCGTTTACCAGCTTAATTAGGCTGTAATTAATTACTGGTATTGATAATATAACCGAAAAGTGGGAAAAGCCCATGAGACGTTATATCTTTATTATTTATTTCGGCGAATTATACAAGAACTGTCATTTGGCATCTTTTTCGGTCGGATCAATGAAAACACTGAAATATTACATTTATTTAAATTCCCTCGGCGACCCCGCTGTCTGAGGTGGAAATCTAGAACTGCCAATACATTTCTGTAGGCTTTGCGCTGTCTCTCAGAATACCACCCAACCAAAACTTTACGCAATAAACTGTCGTCTGAGAAATCATGGTCAACCGTACTT
This sequence comes from Sipunculus nudus, assembly GCA_026874595.1. Taxonomy (NCBI): domain Eukaryota; kingdom Metazoa; phylum Annelida; class Sipuncula; order Golfingiida; family Sipunculidae; genus Sipunculus; species Sipunculus nudus. The sequence continues at coordinate 52,740,488 of CM049320.1, forward strand.
GGGCACAGAATTTATTTAAAGACCATAAATTGTAGCGATTGAATGCAACTTTACTTTCTCAGTCTTATCCATATGGAGTTCACCCCGGCCCAATGTAGGCCCAACATAAGCAGTCTGCTCCGGTCGAGCAAGTTTACCAATATATATATATATATATATATATATATATATATATATATATATATATATATATATTTATATATATATAGTTACGAGGTGTTAATAAAAGCGGTCTCACTGGTGAAGATTGCTTTTCTAGCGAAACGGTTGGAACTCCGTAATCTGCGCTATCGACATGAGTTTGAAGCCCGGATCGGCCCGATTCTTTCCCCTGAGCAATTTCTCTTCGTACTAAATGGGGGCTCGTTCGGGACTAAACCCAACATTGGGGATCGGGGTTCAATAAGTTCACCAAAAGTGTGAATCACGGGATAATAAATCTAGTTATGATAGCGGAACGTGCTTACGGGGGGTGTGTTTCGGTCCGAACTGTCTAACTGGTGAAGCTTGTTTTTTTAAGCTAAGCGGTTGAACCTGGGATTGGCTTGATAATTTGCCTTGAGCAATTAGTCTTCGTAACAAATGGTCCCCCATTTCACATGTCCGGGATTCGCACCGCTTTGCTAGGCAGGCATAATAAGCCTTGCTTCCAAAAAATTAGGATGTTCCATTTACACTCTGGCCCGTCTGTTTCAGCATGTTTTCTCTGATGGCTTAATGAAGGGGCATAACGAGACAGAATATACTACAGTCAAATAAGAATTGCTGGAAAGGCAGCAGAGTGGGTTATCATGAATGGCTAGGTGAGCATTTTGTTACAGGTAGTATCAGTGAATCGTAGGTGATAGGTGTTTATTCATGTGTGTGTGTGTATCTGAGCCATTTCCTCGAATGTCATAGGAGGATGTCGATTAGTCATGGACGGAGGAGGGAAAAACTCTAAAACTGGGAAGGATTTGTGGATTTAGATTTAGATCCATCTAAATTCGTTGTTATTGTCTGTTATTTCCATATTTCCGTACAAAGCACAACATATCTGATAAAACGCAAAATCATATAATACATTCTTCCTTGAATGCCCAGTTTCTCATAATATTTTTTATTAAAACCCGTTTATAACATTTCAAAATATATTGTTGACAGGAAGGTACCTTTAATGTTCATATGTACGTTTAACATTGATGGCGAGTAAACGACGTTGTCTTGTGGTCATGGCAATGTCAATATCACAGAAGCAAATTGTGCTGTGATATTGACGTTCAAGCAACGTATCCCGGTTCTGACAAGCTGTTTGTTGGTTGTACGTTCTCGCAGTCATTTGGCACACTGCCACCGCCTATCCACACCCTCCTGGTAAGACATAGAAGCCGATGCGGCGAAGCAGCTGCTTACATTTTAGATTTTTATTGCAAAAATAAATCAGGAGACCTTGAATACATATACGGACTAGGTTTTCCCCTTGCTGTTTGAAAGAGTGGCTACTCTCTGGCTGACCTCAGTCCCCACAAGAAATTTACATAATTTCTAACTCGAGTATGGAGAAGGGATCAGAATATTCTTCCACCAGAGTAACTTCAGATGTGTCACACTCATTCAATATCTAAACCCATCATCATTCATCAGTCATCAGTCAGTTAGGGCCTTTATAATACGACAAAAACACTTTATATGTTTGGGCAATAAACGTATGTTAATAATGGATATCATCTAATGGGTCAATATATGTTAGTAAACTAATTTGGTATGTCGGGATATGGGTGGATTAAATTTTTATATTTTGAGGTAGGCCTTTCTGCGGAAACAGGTGTTTGCGGAAGTAAAAGCTATGTGAGTGCTTTCCTGGTACAAATTGTGAGCATTGTTTTTGACAGCGTGACAGCATAAAAACAATAAGTGGATATACAAGCATAAATAAGATCAATATTTGAAGGAGATAACCCATTGTGCAGAAAGAGGCATTGTTATTTTTCCGTCTGGATCTGTGACCTATAAGGCAGACAGGATAAGAAAGTATTTAGTACCTTTAACTTAGGTAAAATAATGTCAAATAAAGCATATCCGTTTTGTAGATGGGACCTCCGTCCTTCCTCTAGATGAACCAGGCTCCTATTGAGATCAAACTACCCTTAATCAGACGGTAGCATTATTCCTCTAACTGCGAGTGACATCATTACAACAGTCTGAAATATGAATCACAACCACTGAAACCTAATTCTTCATAAACATATATAAATAAACATATGTATATATATATATATATATATATATATATATATATATATATATATATATATATATATATACATATTTATTAATTATAAGTAGGCACCCGTTTGACTTTACTTTTGATATTGAGGAGAAATTAAATTTTGATTTTAATACTGTAAACTTTCAACTTTAAATATGTATAGATATTTCACCATTCTTGTTTGACATTACATAGTATTCATTAAATGTGACGGAGGCTTAAGATACAAGGTGACTTTGATGACTGGAGAAGAACGGATTTCAGGGTGGCGGACTCGCCTAGGCGGCCAAGCTGATATTGGGGTTAGGACAGAGAAAGGAGCCGAGATGTTGTGTGACGTAAAGATAAGGAGAGAGATTTGTGCGATTACAGAAAAGTAATAACGTCGAGTGTTGGGGAAAAAACATGTGGTTCAATACATGTATGAGCATGCCTTTTTGGTTAGTTGGACACGTTTGCAACGTGTAAGTGATTCGTGCTGGGATCGTCAGGATGGCCCCGTACGGAGCTCAGTTAAGAATTTTATAACGGTCCCCCTAAACACCCAAAACAAAGGTGTTCTGGGTATCTGTGACGAACCACCAAGAAACACTTACTTAACATCAAATTCTAATAATAAAGGTCAGAGCAATCGATAAATATTCATAAAATGAATTTATCTATGCAATGGTGTATCATAAATTTATGACATACAGATGAGTGTTTCGCTCTAGTGTTTTTTTTTCTGGTTTTTGAAGTTTAGGAGACCCGTCTCGTGTAATTTATTCGTCCATCAGGGCAGAACTATCAGATTTTATGTTGTACCAGTCCAACATTTGTCCGATGCGCATCGAGTGATTTTAACCTATGCGGCTCTGACATTCATAGACTATTTCTATGTCATATTACTAGATCCATTTATATTCCATAATCCACGGTCTGCTTTCACAGCTGAACATCTAGGGTATCATATTGTTTGTTGTAAATATCCGCCTGTTTTATTCTATTCAATGCTCCCTCCCTGTTCTTGTTTACATGATTTGGCTCTTGTGCACATGTCCTGTCTACATCATTCTCAACTGTTGTCGTGGGCCTTCCAGGCTTTTGTATTAACAATGATTGCGCCTGTTTACGGTATTCCACGTATATTTGGTATATTTAAAGAGTTAGGGTTTACACATGCGCGAGTCCACTTTGCGCCCGGGGTAGGCGGACGTTTCGGACATGGACGTGTCGGACTAGGACATTTCAAAAAGGGCTCTTTGCAAGGGAGGACGGTTCGGACAGATCAATATTATTACCATAAATTACCCTTTTACGATGTAAATTTGAATGTATCGTCGTACATATTTATTTTAAAATATTTATTTGACTCATAAGACGGGGATTAATTATGTACTATATACCATTTAATAATATACGCTTTGAATGTGGGCAGTATAATTTTATGACCACAAAAGAACCATTCAAAATATACTTGCTGAGTGTATGAATGAAATAATATTTCTTTGGTTAAGATAAAACCTTTTTTAAAATAAAACACTTACCTATTACTATTTTTTACTAGTATTTGTAAGCAAGGAGATAATTCACAATATATACTCAAAGGAAATTTTATGGTGATAATACTGATCTGGAGGAAAAATGGTATCAGTAAACATATACATACATACATTTAAAAGGTGTTTTCTAACTAGTATATGATAACCATGTTATAAATATCAATTTATTAGAGCCAAATTTATATTATTTTAGTTAACATATTAGTACATTGATACAATCAGAATTATATTATTTAAGTTTTTATGTTAATGAAATTGATATGTCCAAAATGCCATCCCTTGCAAAAATCCATGTCCGAAACGTCTTATTCCGGAACGTTCTTGTCCGGAATATCCTGCATCCCGGACATCGTCTATGACATTGCATACGCCAAACAAAAATTAAACCCTCATTTTAACAACTACGACCAATTCTCACACGCACAAACTTTCCTCATACCAGGTCATTTTATTAGGTCCCGCTAATATATCAGAAAATTATCGTTCACTTAAATATCCCCACTTGACCCCACACTCAAAACTCATCTTTCATGGTGCAGATGATAGCGCATATGACTTGTTCACACATGATACTTGGTTAATTGGTCACATTATTAGAACTGCCGTTAACTTTTAAGTTTTACCCAAAGAAAAGTCTTTTAGTACTGTGAGAAGACCCCCTAATAGTCAGTGAAGGGTATGGGCTGGTGTCCATGTGAGAGAGACCGTGACTATTCCACCCCAGTAGGAGGGAATCATTCCGTATAGGCTATGACAATTGCGTACTGAGGTACCAAAAGGTTTGCGTACTGGAGCCAGGTCCCGTATATGTTAAGGAAACTGGGCCACTTACTAGCAGTAAAATGATAGATGTGTTCTACAAGATAGCGCAAATCACTGCCATTAATCCAAACAATGAAACCGTTTGAGTGGCTGAAGGGACGTCGGTTGGTTAATTTAGAGAGATGGGCCAGGTGATATACCACTAATTTCACAATACTGAAGCCACCTGTCTTGATAATGATCGGAACATACAACTACCGGAGCATCTGCAACATTATTGACAATACCTCCGATGATCTCATTCGCAGTCAAATTAATTGCTTAAAGATAGCTATCTCTGAATATGAGATTGCCAAGATTAGACCATACGGAAAGTTATGCCTTACCAACATGGCTGAATACCGGATTGATACAGGATGTAACCTGCCGATCAAACAATCACTGCAAAGAGTCCCGCAATCCCAAAAAGCTTTTTTGAAGCTATAGTACAAAATATGCTGGACAAAGGTATAATTAAACCCGGTATCGGCCCCTGGGCATCGCCGAACATTCTCGTGGCCAAGAAGGCAGATACTACCTTTTTTTTGCGTCGATAACCGGCGATTGAACAACATAACAGACAAGGACGTCTATCCGCTCCCATGGATCTAGTTGCTAGGGGTATTCAACATTAGACATGGCCTCAGGTTACTGGCAGCTTAGGATGGCAGATGATGGGTCAAATGAAAAGACTGTACGCGCCTCGGTTAACACCAGGGTTGTGCCATTTGGCTTTGTAATGCTCTCATCAGCTATGAGCTATGGAAAATGTCTTGCAAGATCTACATGGAAACAATAGTCTATATTGACGATGTGAACTGTGTTGGCAGAGACTTTAATAAGTGCAACATAATTTCTGATGATTGAGTGGCAGAGGTTTCGAGAGACAACACTTTGAAACTGAAACCCTAGAAATGTCATTTGTTCCTGCACAGTGTGACATTTCTGGGATGCCTGGTGTCAGGTAATGGCGTAAGATGTGACGCTGAAAAAGTCAAAGGGGTAGTATAATGGCCTGTGCCCAGTAACCTGACCGATATTCCCATGTTTCTCGGTTTGGCAACTTAATTTCGCCGCAACTGGTGCATATTTTCTTAATTCGCCGGGCCGATGATTGCTTTGATTAGGGGGAACCCTAACAAGAAACATTTCATGTAGAGTAAAAATGTCAAAGGTCATTTGAAATGCTAAAGAAAAAAATCTTACGGAAGGCTCGTTGTTAGTACATCCTTCTGAATATGAACACTTCGTTTTGGATACTAATGTTAATGGTAAAGGAATTGATGACAGAATATTGTCCCAAATTCAAAATGGTCAAGAACGTGTTATCGCATATGGCAGCAGTCTCCTTAATCGTTCCCGACTTAACTATTGTACAATACGTGAACATTATTCCTGCAAAGCTGTAGCCTGTAAATGCTAAATATAAGACTCAAAAACAAGCAAGGAGGCGACATTGAAGACAAATGACAAACAGACAGATATACTGACATAGTTACACATCTGATATAACAGTTGACTAGATAAGCTTTTGGAGAAGATGAAGAGAAACAAAATGAGCTATAGTTTATATAGGCAAGATTAATAGTTTTGGAGTTAGGCCAAAATAATATGTCGTAGTGTTTCGAGTGCAGAGCCCCCTAGCATCTATTTTCCTAAAAAGAAAAAAAAATGCTTTCAAGATATTAGTATGAGACATAGGCGGTATCTGTTTTAAAACGGTTCTAGGCTGTAGAATGCTAATTGTAAGACACAAGAACCAGCAAGCAGCTGAAATTGAGGACAGACAGACAGACAATCTGACAAAGTGACATATCTGAGATAACAGATGACTAAATATGCTCATGAAGAAGGTTGAGTAAGCTATAGTTTATGTACGGTTTATAATTTTGGAGAGCTGGCCAAAAAATGATACGTTGTTTTGATTTGGGTGGGGCAAAAGTAATTTTTCTTTTCCAGGATATGGCTATTAAACATGATCAATTTAGAAAACTGACAAACAGACAGACATACTAAAAGAAGAGACACAAGATTGAAACCAATCGACTAAACCAGTTAATGGAGAAGACCTAAAGGAAGAACTTAAGCCTAAGTTTGTGAAGATAGGCCTAATATTATCGAAATTATGAATAAAATGACCTTTCGACATTTTTTTATGACCTCGACCTTAAACTTCGACCAACATTGAGAAAAAACAATAAGCTTCGGGAGCTTTTAGTTTTCTAGCAACTTTGCAATTTTGAGAGCGATTGCTGCAAAACGGTGCATTTTAAATGAGAGACAACCATACAAACAAACAGACAGACAGACGCAATTGACCAACATGCTTGCCGAAATTGAAGATTTCCGGTAGGCGATAAAACTGCTCGTTCTCATCGAAGGAAGTATTTAATAGGGCATTAATCTTTAAGACACATAATTTTGTGTGTTGCATTTTTCGTCGGCTTTCGCGATGTCATATCCTTGTATATATATATATATATATATATATATATATATATATATATATATATATATATATATATATAACCATATAATTTCTTATATGTTATTATTAAAACGCATGACATAATCAATGGCCTTCTAATAAAAAAATTTCCTTTTATACAAGGAAAATATTAGCAGAAAGGTATAAAACTAACATTAGATGCAAGCACTTTCCTCAGGCGGTGATTTGTTTTACCTAATCTTAAGAATTTTTAAGTACTGTAGCCCATATGGTAGCATTATGTATAGAGATTATATATAGACATTCAATGTGTAAATAATGCCTTTATTACATAGTCCTCAGCGAGGCAGTTCCAGAAGGTAAACAACACACTTTCCTTTGAAGAGGGGCTAACAATGACAGATCTGCGTCAAACGTTCCGCCACTCATTCAGAGACCTCAACGACAACGAGGCAGATCACCTTACATGTTTTTTTTCAGATTACATAGTACTTCATGTGTTTATTTAACGACAGAGTTTCCCACGGTGTATGGCAGAGACAAAGCAGTCATGGTAATCAATCCGGTTTCCCGACCATCAACAAAATAAATATAGTAGAAAAATTCCGTGTAAAAAGATACAATTCTTTTTTAACCTTTAGATTTAAGGTTTGAAAATGTATAACAATAGATCAGCCGATAAAACAATGTTTAAACTTCAATGGGATTTAAATATATCAACCGTCTTAATAGGCTATTTATTGTTGCCGATACTGTATTCAGTAGAGCCTCGAATTTCAGTTCCTCTTTTTTCCTGAAAATTCATTTTCTTTTAAATTAAAGAGAGGAACCAACATTTTATTCGATTAAATATTTTGCTGCCTTTGAAAGGAAAATAAGATTAATTATTTTTAAAATGATCTGATGAGATAACGTTGCTGTATGCCAGGCCCAGGATTAACATATAATGTAAAGGTTGGTACTAATATGCCCAATGTTCTAGCAGAATGGTTGTTGAAAAACGTCTGGCCTTGAATATCCGTAAGATTGATCTGATCAAATTTTCTCCCCCAAATGATTCCGATGTTCCAGGTTCTACTGTATTTAAAACACAGACACAATTTGTCATATCCACTGAACTCATTGTTTACATGTCGTATAATCTCAATTAGCTGACCGGAGTACGTGTGTAAAAGAGGAACAATTTTGCGCTAATGGGTCAGGAGAGGCCAATAAGAATATTTATATTTATTTTCGTTAGATTGTATATATATATATATATATGTATATAAGACACCAGGTTGTTACGTTGTTTATTTTTTATATGCACTTTGCCCATATTACCCTCACTATTTCAAGGCAGTGTGGGTAACATGTATAGATATATATCAGAATAATTATGTCCCCTCATTTACATCTGAATAGCTGCTTAGAACCTCTTGGGACACACGCCAATATATTCAAAACACTTGACGTTTATTTATTTAATACCAGTATATGATGCCAAGCAGTCAGCTTTTTTAAAAGAAAACTACAGACTATTTCATGACAATGTAAACCGTATACGCGATTTCGTTCAAATATGATTATCTTAAATTTGGTGATTGAGGTAACAGACCCTGTTAAATAAAAAAAAAAACTTGAACCAAAATATATTCAATGTAATAACTCTATAACTGTCAAAGCGTTCAGCTGCATTACGTGCCCATCTATCCTAATGAGGTATGTTCAACATTTAACCTGCTCCTGCTTCACTTGCATTGGAACAGTTAGAGGAATTCCGGGTAAATGCGGAATGAATGTGGGAATGACACAAACAGTCCTTGGTATCAACTTTCAAGAGTGTTAAAGTAAACCTGCAAACTGAAATAAAAGTATGATATAACTATAGCTATATCTCCAGATGACTTATCGCTCATATAGGCTCATATTAGCTAGGTTTATATCAATAGCCGATGTGTCAGATGACTTAACGCTCATATGGGTTCATATTGGCTGGGTTAATATCAATGGCCCCTGGGTAAGATGACTTAACGCTCATATTGGCTCATATCAGCAGGGTTCATATCAGTGGACCAAGGGACAGATGACCCAACGCTCACATGGGCTCATATTGGCTGGGTTCGTATCAATGGCCCATGGGTCAGATGACTTAACGCTCAAATGGGCTCATATTAGCTGGGTTCATATCAATGGCCAATGGGTCAGATGACTTAACGCTCAAATGGGCTCAAATTAGCTGGGTTCATATCAATGGCCCATAGGTCAGAAGACTTTACGCTCAAATGGGTTCAATTTAGCTGGGTTTATATCAGTGGCCAATTAGACAGAAGATTCACCGCTCATAATCTAATATTAAACTACATGACTATATCTAAAAACTATTTTATTATTTTTCCTCTACCATGTTTCTTTCTTGTCTAAAAACAAATTTTTTACTTTATCAAATTTAAAAAAATTCAAATTTGAGCTAGAAAGAACAAATGTTGTATTGATTTATTTTACTCATTGAATGTCAATAACGTTGAAGTGCAACAGTTATTCGTGTGATCTAACAGCAGTGGATGGTAAATAGTGGTTATTTAAAGATTATAAATAACTTTGATATATTTCAACACTAACATTAATCCCTTGCATATATCTTAACAAATGGCTTATGAATTCGTTGCTTGGTAATAGTTAAAATATAGTTAAATAGTTAAAATCTTACAACAACATTCAGAGTCTATACTGGGAATAATTTTGGGGTTAAAGTGCCCTGATGTTATAAATGCTGACGACAGCACCATCCCTTCAAATATTGGAATTGGGCCAAGAAAAGCTGTTTCATAAACATATCTGCATTACTCAAAAGAAAGAAAATTGATAGTTTACTTGCACTGAGAGTTAAAAAGCTATGAGTTCAATACCTGTAAAAAAGTTTCTGCAAGGGGCTGCAAAATATTTGTTGAGAAACATAAAGAAAGGACATTGCTCGATTCCAACTCTCACAAGTAGAAGATGTAACTACAGTTTCAGCTTTTTCCCAGATATTTTGGCCTATTAACTATGTGTCACCCAGTTCTTGTTGAGTATATATATATATATATATATATATATATATATATATATATATATATATATAATATATATATATATATATATATATATATATATATATATACAGACTAGACCAGTTATTTGCTAGTCGATTAAACAAAAAAAATCCGCTTGTTTACAAGCAATTAAAAAACTACAATAATTTCCTAGATTACTACGAACGCGCCGCTTAATCAGAAGCTTCATAATCGAAACTTTTGCTTTATGCGGGGGCAAATATTGGCAGAAATGTCGAAAGTAACATAAACTGCAAGTACTTACTTAAGTCGATACTTTTTTTTACCTAATCCTAAGAATTATCAACGAGTCTTTGTTACCTTGCCCTCACTGAGGCAGTTCGATAAGGTAAACAACACTTCTCTTTGAACAGGGGCTACGAATATAAGATTTGCGTCCCAAACTTGATCACGAGATCAACATTTAACGAACCTAGTAATGGCAATCAAGCTATGTTTGTTCCTTTGACGGTACTCATTAGAGGATTTTTAAAGGCGCTGATAAAAACTTGATGTAAAGTCTCAGTCCCAAATAGATTACTTCTACGTATTGAAGAAACGCGTGCAGGACACAGCTTAACTCTTCATTAAACAGAGGCGAATTATCTTACACGGTTAGTACAGACTACCTGGGGCTGAATGTGTTTGCCATGGTGTCTGGCAAAGTAACAAATAAGTCATAGTAAAAATTCCGATATCCGGACCATCAACAAAATTAATGAAAATGAAAAGTTTCGTTTGGGAATCCTGGTCTAGGAAAAAAATTCAGGTATATTCTACCTCATTATTGAGCCGTAAGGTAACAAGCAAAAACTTTCCTTGTCTTTGTATATATTCAGCATGAATTCAATCAAATCATGTCATCACCATTGGAAGTGGCATTTTATATCTATTTTGGACAATTGGATGCTATGAATAAGGGCCAATCTCGGAAAATAACGTCTACTGTATTAACCGTGACTCTATTTATTATCAGTTGAACTAATGAATAACATTTTATCCTCGCTGTTGGTGCAGTTGCGTTAGGACGTTTCAACACACACACTGGTATACTCCTTTTGCCACACAAAAACACAGAGACCAAGACTATATTCCATAAGTTCCATCGTTCTTTTGTAATATGCACTAACACGTTGAATAGACGTTGAATCGTTGTACAATAGCACACATATGTTCCTTATAATGGCTGGCATACTATGGTGTCTCGTTGATAACAAATTCCAGTTGGAACCTAACACGTTGAAATGGAACAGGGAACAAGGAACACGTTTGGAAACTAGTGGACAAAAGAGAAAGTAAGATATATCTAAGGTGGAGGAAATACAGATGAAATACAATGTACTAGTGCATTCATAAACCATTACATCCTTGAATAAGTGCAAAGATAACCCATCCATCAATAACTGTTATAAATAGCTGTATAGAGTCAAATACTGTTGCTTTACTCAGACAGTTAACCAGTACGAAGTGAATGTAATGAAACCTGCATATATTAGGTCTGTTAACTTACATTCTATGAAAAAGATATTGCTTTATTGTGGTAATATACGCTACAAACCTTTACTGTTGATTATTACAGTTCATTAATAGGCTACAATAGTGTCCAAGTGACCTACCTCTGTGTGGGCTCTACCTAAGGGTAAACAAGGTTACAAGGAGCTCTGGTCATACTGCCATGCTGCTTTGGTCTTACAAACAGGAAGTGACCTAACTGTCACATGATTATAGTCTCTGTACACAGTGACCTTTGGTCATTAGCCTGTGAGATATGAAACATGAAATAACAAAAATAGTTAGCTCGACAGGGAGCACGCCACACCTGAAACCCAAAGGTCCCTTGTTCAAACCCCAGCAATGACATACAATTTTTTTCTAATTTTCTTATTGTAAACAATATATATGTATGTTCTTGTTACAAATAATTATGTGCATTTACACTCTCGGCATCTTATGCATAGGTACATATAGATAACCTGCATACAATACTTATAAATGCACAACAACTGTAAACAAATAAGACATATTTAAACAATGAGTATTAGAATAAAGACAAACCATCTTAACTAATGCTCCTTTCAGTGGGCAACAAAAGCACAAGTTTAGAAATGGGTCTGCGTAGTTCTGGGTTCGGGGTTTTCACCAGCACACTGAGAACTAGGCCCTTACTGTCTGGTTCTGTTACCGTAACTCGACCTAAAGACCAATCACATCTGGGAAGGTTGTCATTCCTGAGTAGAACGACATCTCCTACCTGAATATTCCTCTTTGGATGTTTCCATTTTTGTCTTTGTTGCAGAGTTAGCAAATACTCTCTTTGCCATCTGTGCCAAAATACGTTTGCCAGGTGTTGTATTGTTCTCCAGCGTCTTCGGGCATAAACTTCAGCCCGCTGAAACTGTCCAGGTGGAGGAACGACGAGTTTTTTTGGGTGAGGTGACACGGAGTAAGTGGTTCGAAGTCATCTGGAGTGAGGGGGCGTGAGTTAACAATTGTTTCCACTTCACATAGCAATATCCTGAATGACTCATCGTTTATGTAATAAGCCAAATTCATAAAACAAATGTGATAGTACCTTCCGAACAGTGTTGATTTGTCTCTCCCACATGCCACCCATGTGGCTGGCTGCTGGTGGATTGAAGACCCACTTGATGTTACGTTTTAACATTGTCTCTTTGACAGAATCTTGATCGATTTCTTTGACAGCTTTGCACAATTCTCGTTCAGCTGAAACAAAATTTGTGCTATTGTTACATCGGATTTCTTGGATGGGGCCCCGTCTTGCCAGAAAGCGTCTAAGAGCATGGATGAAAGAATCGGTAGTCAATGTATTTGACGACTCAAGATGGATTGCTCGGCTAACTAGACATGTGAATAACACCTCATACCGCTTTTGTTCCTTTCTACCTTCTTTGATTATGAAAGGTCCAAAATAGTCGACTCCAGTGAAGGTAAATGGTGGTGCTGGACTGATTCGAGGGGCTGGTAGGTCTTCCATTTTCTGTTCACCGACTGGTTATCGGTGGCGGTGATTTATGACATTGCGAACTGCTTCGTTACCTCGGATTACCCAGAACTGTTCTCGCAGCTTGGCAAGTACGTGATCGCGACAAGCATATCCCATCTGTTCTGGCATCTGAGAACACGTGAAGCTGCCTAGAGGCAATAGGTCCTAAAACGTCTGGTATTAAACATCTGGTAATAGTCATTTTCCCCAGAGTCGTTAGTTCTCCTAACCATCTTTGCCTGCGTACTTGGTATTGCTCTTGTATCTTGTCATCTCAACCTAAGTTTTGTTCACTACATAGTTCTTGAAGGAGTTTCTTTGCTGGTAAGGTGAAAGGTGCAATAAAGCCCAGCGGATCAAAGACAGAAGACACAATGGACAAAATCCCCCTTCTTCTTGCTGATTTAGAATTGAGGATAACCGAGAAACCGAACTGATCTGTGGATATGCACCATTGAATGCCTAGAGTGCGTTCGACTGGCAATTCGTCACGGTCAAGGTCGATAGCTTGTATCTCCTTAGCCCTGTCTGCTGGAGGAATAGATTCAAGAACGCTTCGACTGTTTCTAACGAATTTGGTTAGGTTAAACCCACCTGCTTTGCACCCAGAACGCAAGTCCTGTATTAACGTAATAGCCTCTTGTTCCGTAGCTACAGACTTGAGGCAGTCATCATCATAGAAATTTCGGTTGATTGTGTGAGCAACTGATGGTTTCAGACTAAAGTCCTCAGTGATTTTTTCTCAGTGCATAATTGAATATGCAGGGGGATATATACGGCCCCAAACAGGTGAAGAGTCATTTGATATTTATGGAGATCCTTACTTAGGTCGCCATCAGGCCACCACAGAAAGCGTAAGAAATTGCACTGGCTATGGGGAATGTACACTTGGTGGAACATAGCTTCGACATCTCCAATGAATCTGTTCCTCTCTGAATCTGGTTAAGACTCCGATGAGAGAATTGGTCAGATCAGGACCTTGAAGTAGCTGATCGTTTGGAGATGTTCCATCAAACGATGCACTGCAGTCAAAGACCACGTGTATCTTGTTATGTTTTTAGGGTGGTATAACCCATGATATGGGAGGTACCAAACCTTCCCTGTATCTGTTTCCACACATTCATTTGGGACTTTTAGAGCATAACCTTGCTTAAGTAGGTTGTTGATAAACGCCACATAGTCTTCTCGGTACTTGTCATTTCGGAGCATTTTCCTTTTCTGCCATTGTGCACGTTTGATAGCTTGCTCCTTATTGCCAGGCTTGATGACATTCACGTTGCGAAACGGTAGGGGTACTTCATAGTGGCCATCTGACATATGAATATCTTGATAAGCTTTAGCCAAAAAAATGAATGTCATCTTGTCAGAGGCCTCGTTCACCTGGCTGTTTTGTTGGTTTCTCATTGAAACCAAGTTCAAGTTATCTCAAAACTACAGTAGGAGAAATGAGCTCCTTTGTATGCTCGACTTCCCTCACAAGGATTCGACTACAAGTGACAGTCTCTGCATTAGATTGTATACATATTGGGCCGTTCACAGTCCAACCATGACGTAATTTTGCAGCAAATGGCCCATCGCCTTGTGTAGGTATTACCTGTATTGGTTCAAGGGCAGCTGGACAATTGTCACCCACGAATAGCCCTATGTCCATATTTGGTATATATATGTTGGGATCTTTGGAACCACGTCGTTCAGGTATGGCCACTTACCAAGGACTTCGGGGCGCGGAATGTTCTGATGGTCAACAGCTATCTCTGTTCTCTGATAGGTCGTCGGTAGTTGTATTGGGTTCCCACCTGACCAATCAGAGACAAATAGATCATTGATTGCACTCGTCTTAACGCAAGAATGCCCGTGCATTATCCGTAATTGTAGTGTGACTTCATTACCACTGGCACCTAGTTTCGACTTTAGTTCTTCTGTAAAGAAACACCCACTACTTCCGTTATCACATAAGTCGATACATCCCGTTGTATTGTAGTATTCTGGAGTCGGCATCCGTAGCATTACAAGTGCTCTGTAACACGTTAGAACTTGTAATGTTATTATTATCTTCAATAGCTTTAACTGTGTTTGCTACAGTTTTGTAGCTATGAAAGCTTCATCATGTAGTGCTGTTGGATGTCTCTTTCCACACTATTTACATGTGTGTTTAAGTGAACACTCGTTGGATATATGATTTAGCCCATAGAACCCAAAACAAGCACGCTTGGCTTTCAAGAAATTTCGCCTCTCTATGAGATCCTTTTTTCAAGAATTCATCACACTCATCAAGATCATGTTCTTTCTGGCATAAGATACAGGGCACTTTATGTTTCTTGACATCTTTATGCCTAACCGTAGTTTGATCTTGTTTCATACTACCACTGGTGTTCACATACGTAGCAAAACTTTAGCTTTTCTGTTTGTGAGATAATTGTTTATAACTGGAGAATATCCTGCCTGTGGACTTAAATTGTAGATCACTCTTTCTCAATCCTTCTCTGCTATAGAATGGATCACTAGCAGCTTCAGCTGACCAAAACTGACCAGGTCTGTGATTGTAGGAACTCTTGCACTTTCACGTTTGACATTTGTTGATTTGTCACACCACTTGTTCTGTAAGTGTGTTTGAAGTTTACACACAATAGCCTGAATGTTAGGAGCATGATTAAGCACTTCCATGTGAGGCATTGTCTTTGATGCGTTAAGGCATTTAACCAAGAAATGCGCCAAATGCCTCAGCGAGAGACAATCATCATACTTTATTTGAGGCCATTTCAATAACTTATTGACATGCGCCATGAAGATTTTGTAGGGGGTCATCATATTCTTTTTAGAGTAATGTCCTGGCTGTGAGGTTACCATACTTGGTCCCATATACAAGCAACCACCTATTAGGGATTTAGGATCGTCTTGAAGGTGTTGATCCAGATAGTACAATCTGTCGGCATCGTTGGACGCACGCGAGGCTATTCTGGTATCAAAGGCCATGATGAATGCGTTATACTCCATGACGTCACCCTTGAACTTTAGGACTTCCATTTGGGGTTATGTAGAAGCAGTGGCAAGCTGCTGACAAACGCCTACCATCTGTTGATTCTAGTATTGGCTTGAGCTGATAGCTTTCTGCCTAACTGAATCACTTAGGAGCGGTTTGGGAGTGAATATATCAGGAGCAAGATCAACTGCTGTTGTTCTATGTCCAATCGGAGAACAAGTGTCAATGCCTTCACTATGAGATGCTGAATTAACATGGGGCGATACAGATGGCGGCACATGCATATTCCTAGGAGTCACAGTATTTACAGTATTTGCTTGCGCTGCTGAGGGCTCTGTGTATTTTTTCAGAGTATAACTTTTAAGTGGCAGGATGGTTTGATGTGTGTCTATCAGTTCTGCCTCAGCAAAAACATGTTCTCTAGCTTGAGTTTTAGCTATTTCATATCTAAATTCAGCTGTCTAGTTTTCGCTTTCAGCCCATGGCGTTCTGCCAGAGTATCACGCTCTACCATTAAGGCTGCTAACTTTGCCTTCTCTCTAGCACGAGCAGACGCAGCTGAAGACCTAGAACCAGTAGTGGACCTATGTGACTGATTGGACACAACCGCAGAACCCTCTATTTGTTCAGACATTTCATGATCAGCTTGGCTTATCCACTTTCTCGCAGAGTCCTGAAATTGTAAAACCTGAAGCTTCTTTTTCATCGAAACGCCTACTTTCAGAGTCTTGTATGTCTACAGAAGTTAACACATCGAAATGGGCTATGTAACACTGTTGATTACTAAGAAACATTTCATTCAAGCTATCAATGCCCGATTTCACTAGATGCAAATTATTTACATCGGACATAAGTTTTTAGAGTTCATTTCGCTTTTCTGTGACTGCTGCTAAAGCAGCTATTTGTCTATTTTTTTAATATACGTTGCATTTCTGCCGGACCCTTACCTAGTTGTTGTTCGGGAAGAGTCACGATCTGTAGTAGATAGTCCAGGTTGAATCATATCAGGAGAACTGCAAACGTTGTCATGAACACTGACTGTACCATCCATGATAGAATATATCACAATCACAAATCACCAGAAGACTTATCTTGTATGCACAGACGTTGAGGTCTCTGTATTATGCAACGAGAAGTGAGACACGTTTCACATTAAATTCAAACCGCCGGTCAATTGTCCACAACGTTGCGTTCACTTAAATGCATATCATAGCATTATAGGCATGCAGTATAGCAGACGGTTTTACTATTTGTTTACATGTTCATTGTTATAACTGTAGTCCGTCCGTTTGGATTCTTGCACATATAGATACTGTATGAGTCACATGGACGAACTACTTGGCTACAGTCTCATTACATCGGTCACTTTATCACTGAGCCAAGAGTTTCCAAACTATTGTTGGTGCAGTTGCGTTAGGACGTTTCAACACACAAACTGGTATACTCCTTTTGCCCCACAATAACACAGAGACCAAGACTATATTCCATAAGTTCCATCGTTCTTTTGTAATATGGACTAACACGTTGAATAGACGTTGAATCGTTGTACAATAGCACACATATGTTCCTTATTATGGCTGGCATACTATGGTGTCTCGTTGATAACAAATTCCAGTTGGAACGTAAGACGTTGAATGGAACAGGGAACAAGGAACACGTTTGGAAACTAGTGGACAAAAAATGAAGTAAGAAATATCTAAGGTGGAGGAAATACACATGAAATACAATGTACTAGTGCATACATTAACCATTACATCCTCAACTAAGTGCAAAAATATCCAATTATCATGACTGTTATAAATAGTTGTATAGAGTCAAATACTGTTCCTTTACTCAGACAGTTAACCAGTACACAGAGAATGTAATGAAACCTGCATATATTAAGACTTTTGACATACATTCTGTGAAAAAGATATTGCTATATTGTGGTAATATATGCTACAAACCTTTACTGTGGATTTTTACAGTTCATTAATAGGCTACAATAATGTCCAAATGACCTACCTCTGTGTGGGCTCTACCTAAGGGTACACAAGGTATAAAGGAGCTCTGGTCAAACAGCCAGGCTGCTTTGGTCTTAAAACAGGAAGTGACATAACTGTCACATGATTATAGTCTCTGTACACAGTGACCTCTGTTCATTACCCTGTGTGATATGAACCATGGCATAAAAACATAGGTAGCTCAACAGGGAGCACGCCACACCTGAAACCCAAAGGTCCCTGGTTCAAACCCAAATGACATATATTCTTTTGTTTCTAATTGTCTTATTGAAAACAATAAATATGTATGTTCTTGTTACAAAGGAATTATGTGCATTTACATCGCCATTCCACTAGACATATGTATAAATCTTAGGGCACTTCACAGAGAATTATATTTCATGTTCAAATGAAAATCCGTGGTTTCGATTTATGTTCAGATAATAATAGATACTTATTACTACGCCTGACCTATTTGTATTTTATATCAGTAAATATGTTGACAAGCATGTGAGCTTCCCCTCAAGAAAACTACGGCGAATACTCGGCACTTGGATGCCAACCATCGCTAACACATTATCCCGGAGACTATACTTTAACCTTTTCCAACTATGATAACCACAGGTAAATGGTGAACCTAACGTTTCCAGCGAAGATATCTTTAAATGAAATAGAACTGCATTAGATCATTATGGTAATGCAAACCGTATACCCGATTTCCTTTAAATCAGAATAGCTGAGATTTGGTGGGAGAGTTAACAGACCCTGCTATATTAAAAAAAACCCTTGGTTTTTCTAATTGTTTACTCGCCGAAATATCTTCAATGCGAAAGCTTTATAACTATCTTAGCATTAAGCTGCATCTTTTCTAATGAGATCTGTTCAACATTTAACCTGTACCTGCTTCACCATCATAGGAGCAGTAAAAGGAATTCCCTGTAAATCCGGGACAACATCCCACATGTTAATCAAACAAATGCAGTGTTCATCCTTGCCCTCTTTTCTTTTCAAATGTATATTCAATTTTTAAATTAGCACGCATTAGAATGGATGTGGGAATAGTAATCAAAAACAGTCCTTAGTGTCCATTTCAAAGAGTGTTTATGTATATGAAACATATTATAGCAAAAACATTCAAACGGTATTGAGTCTTTCTGAAATAAATGAAATGATACCTTTCCAGAAGGTAATATTTCTGAGAAAAACGATATGCAAGTGAAACTGTCTAACTTTTTGCACCAATTTTGAAACCCACGGTTCTATAAGTTAGATAGTATATAACATTTAAACAAATAGTAATATTTATGAGGCAAATGAGATATGTTGTTATTGTTTTCTGGTAGTTTACGTAACATTTTTATTAAACTTAAAGTAAGCATATTCTATTAATGCCATACCACACAGCTAACTTAAAAAAAACTAAAAGGCAGTTAAGTACACCTCATCCTCTAACGACATATCAATATTGCGTCTAATTAAATGCTGGAAGAAAATGACCAGTGCAAATATGTTAAACGTTCCAAGGTCCTTGGCCCACATTAAGTTATTTTGTGTTTATAAGTTGTCTTAATACAAGGTAATAATTGTAAAATAAAGAATATCAATAAATTAACTGACATATAGTGGATTGAATATATATAATTATATATATATATACATATATATATATATATATATATATATATATATATATATATATTAGTTTACCCCTCAAGCGACCAAGCTATATTAGTGACTGAAATGGCCTAGTGGGGAATTGTGTACGAATTGTGTACGAATACAATTTTATATTCAAATTATCATTCCTTTTTTCTCCTTAAAACATAATTTTCTTGACATTCGTAGCAGTTATAAACCAGTCATGTATTCCGATTATTATTTTTGTAACCCCCCAAAAATATGTATTGTCGAAGGACCGGCTATTACGGCTATTTACATATTATAAGAAATGTAACATGTTCAATGTATGAGAAAAGAAATGTTTATGAATTTAAGCTGTCTTAAAGTCACCGAGAACCAAGAAGGACACGGCACAAATTGTATCTGGAAGCGATAAAATATTCTAATGCAATATCCAGATGGTCCTGAACAAATCTCTTAGAAAAGTTAAAATTAGCTCATAATGAGCTATATTCTGCAAGCAACTTTAAAAACTTGAATTGAGCACCCAGGAGGTCAGGTGGACACAATATGTTTGCACCAGGCCTAAAAACTGCCAACATAGCATCTTTGGAGGTTCTTTGCAAATCGCTTTGAAAACCATGAAAATCATTATTTTGAGCATTCAGACAGTCAGAGAGGGTACAAATCGTATGCATTAGCCTTGGAATCTTCTAAAGTATCGTGAACGAAAGGTTTGGGCAGATCTCCTTATATACATGAAATTAGGTGATGACCAGGTTATTGGCCTGAAACATGATGTACACCACTTAGACAGGCACACAGGGCGCAAAAAAGGTAACTAGAACCTAAAACCTTCTTTTGTATCCTTTGAATTCAGAAAGGCCACTCTGACATATATTCTATGAGCTATAGGAAAAACATGATCGAGTACTGTAAAAATTATATGGGCCCAAATCATAATATATTGGATCTAGAACCTTCTAACTACAATTAATTATAGTCCGCGGAATTAGCTCTGGCGGCCTGAATTGGTTCATGATAAAATCTTTAGGAGCATTACTTGGCCAGTTAAAGTAGGGGCAAAGGTTTTGTTTCAACAGGTTGTTTGTTACTGACCATTCGAACTTTATTCAGAGCAAGGCCGAAATAAAAATGAAATTTAAATTAGGGGCTCTTTTAGCCGGGGTCACTAAAAAGCACACCACGTCCTATCGCCCTGTCGGTAATGGCGTTTGTGAACGCTTTAATAGGACTATCTCAGTTATTCTGAGATGCAGACTGAAAAGAGTAAGGTACCCTGACATATGCTAATAACTGGACGAAACCTTGAAGTGACCGGATTTAGTCCATTTTATTTATGTCTGAACGGCAAACACAGACTACTCGTTGACGTCATCCTGGTATTATCGGACACACATGATAATCTTCCTAAAAATAGTAAATTCGTCCAAAAGCTTAAGGCAATGAGTCAGGGCTAATGGGAAATGTCAGAAATCAGTTTATAATAACTAAGCCAATGCTTCAACCTTCAGCAAGGGGGCGGAGTCCCGGGTAAGAATGTTAGACTGAGGGGAAGACATAAGTTGACAGAAGTATTAGAAGAACCTGTGTATAAAATATGACCGACACGTCCCTGTTTATAAGGTTCCCCAAAAAGGGAATATAGGTCCTACACGTACATTTTATCGTTATCTGTCACAACCCATAAATTATCTACCTCTGGAACCAGAGACTGGTAGTACTAATGTGTGAGTATAAAGAAAGAACAATCACGATGTCAGAGAGGCGAATATTCAGAGAGTGATGTCACTCCTCAGAAAAGGAGGAGCAGTTCATTCTTAGGCAGGATAGCCAAAGTTTATCATCGGTCCAGGATAGGTAACAGTACATATTATATAATGATAGCCCATGAAGGGCAAACTCGTTGGCCCTGTATAGTGTTCTCTTTAAATGATGGAGTATCTGATAAATCACTATACATGTTATCACCAACTCCAACAATAACATCATCAAAAGTGTTACGTCGTTCTACCTAAGTCAAAAGGCAATGGTGATTAAGGTCGAACGATTATATCTACGAATATATTAAATGCGGAGTAAATTAAAGTCCTCGGATATATTATAGTAGGTCGTTGTTGTCCCAGCACTTATTGGCCATGGGCGAGTTCTTGTCTGTGTATCCACTGATAAACTTGGGTGTTTCTTTGTTTGTATACATTGATGAACTGCATGTATAGGTTCAGATGGATCACATTATAACCTTGCATTACGGGACCATCTGTACAGGTGAAAGCATTGTTATTGTATTGGTAACACGACAGGGTCCATTATCTTACTTTCGTTTCATTCACGAATATTCAGCTTACGGCCAGTTTCACGCGTTTTTGTTTTCAATTGTCCTGAGTTGTCTTCCCAGTAAATGTAATATAAAACAAGTAAGAACAAGTTTTAAAAATCTTTGACGTCAGCCCCGGGGCCGGGGTGCCGTATGGAAGGACTGTTAACTTCAGTTCAGCTCCAAATGAAACCTTGTTAGGTAGTCTCAACCGCCACTTTTTTTTCAGGTCGGCCAACATTTTGTTGTCTCAGTACGTAGTCAGAAAGAATGTACCTTTTTCATGTAGTTTACGTAATACTTTTTTATGGTAAAAGTAAAAATATTTCAGGAAATTTTTAACAAAGGAATAAACGAGGCATGAATATATCCCGTATAAACAGGAAGCCAGTAAATCATGCTTAAACAAATTTGCGGCCTGTATGGATTTCTGGAACAGCGTATTCTGTGGGTGGTCAGGCCAATACGGGAATGACAGTCTGTCAAACAGCGAACACACAGGAACTCTCATACTGTTCTGTCGGACTAGTTTCTGGCTTTCCTCCACTGGTTTTCTTTTCGGCTTTGGATTGCTGAGCTAAGGTCTGTCCGAGCTTGGTGAGCCGTTTCTGTACTGTCTGCTCCCAGGTTGTTCGTTCTGAGACTGTGGCTTCACAGTTGTTAAGCTCGATGCCCATGGCCTTCAGGTCTCTCTTGCAGACATCTTTGTAGCGGAGTTGGGGTCTACCTGTGGGGCGTGCTTCCTGGACCAGTTCAAGGCAAAGGAGACCCTTAGAGATACGACCGTCCATTCTCACGACATGTCCGGGCCATTGCAGGCGTCTTTGTTTGAGTATGGCGTAAATGCTGGGGATTTCTTCTTGACAGAAGTGTTTGGCACTTTGTCCTGCCAGCTGATGGAAGGCATTCAGCGTGTGCTTCTGTTGGGCGCGTATTGGCCAGGCCTCACTGTTATACAGCCAAGTGCTCACAACACAGGCTCTGTGGACCTGGATCTTGGTGTGTTCTGTAAGCTAATTGTTGTTCAAAGGGAGATGGAATCAGAGATAGTTAAGCCCAGGAGCCCAGGTAGACCAAATCGAAGACGACTTTGAGCTAGTAATATGATATTCCGATGTCCGGTGGAGTGTCCACATCCTGCCCTGTCACTTGCATTATCTTCAAGCAGTTGGTAAGTTCAAAGGCTTGACAGACTGCACTGAATCTGACATGAACTTCTGCAGGTTTTCGGCAAAGTGGCTTTGCTCTTTACCTTGAAAGGTTTACGAGTTTCTCGTCTGACCTCGGTAGCGGACACAAAAGCATGCTTCAGCAGAACAGCGAGAAGGTGCCGAACAGGGTCGGTGAAAGGACGAAGCCATGTTTTAACCCACATCGGATAACAAAGGCTTCTGATGTTCCCATGTCATAAACCACGGTACCTTTCATGTCGTCATAGAAGGGGTTTATGATGCTGATGAGCTTGGGTGGATATCCGAAATGCCCCGATAGTTGTTGCAATCGCTCCTGTCACATTTTTTTCTTAAACAGTGTGACTATGTTGACATTCCTCATGTGTGGTACTTCACATTCCTTCCAACAGAGATAGAGGATATCGTGCAGCTCTTGGATTGCAGCCTCGGTACAACACTTTTGGACCTCGGCGAGGAATGCTTCCGTCCATGGGGCCTTACCGGGACTAAGTGACCTTCATTGCTTCGTTGAGCTCTTTCATGATTGGTCCGCTGTCATGCTCCTCCGGGATGGGCATGCACATTACGGCATTCAGAGACTTGATTCACCCCTGCATACAGCGCGGAGTAGTGCTCTTCCAATCGCTTTAATTAGTGTATTTGTCCTGGATTATCTCATATGTGGCAGGGTTCATTTGTGTTATTTTTCTTTTATGCTGGGCCGAATGCCTGTTTGAATCCATCATACATTCCCTTGATGTTGCCTGTGTCAGTTGCAATAAGTAGGTTCAACCAGTCAACAATGAGGCATACACCTATATTAATTGTCTTTACGTCAAAGAAACATAATTCCTGAATATTAGGTAAGGTTACAGTATCTTCACAGCCAAGGCATATAATTCATTTACTTGTTTGTCCATTACTGCCAGGGACATTTTTCAAAGTATACAGTGGCAGTCCGTCAAACTATAGCTATGTAGTGAGGCTCGGTCTCTCTGTAAACCGACAAATTGAAACGCTCACTCCTCTCAATAACGTTTAGAATCCCCTCAAATGTGTACGTTGTACTGCTGATATTCTGAAAACAAGGAAAATAAATAATACAAATAAGGTCTCTCTCTCTCTCCTTCACTCTTTCTGTCTAATCGATTGATCGATCGCTTCTGTTGCCCAAAGTATCATGATTTTGAAATAATGAAAAACTTAAATGCTACAACAATATTAATGCTATGACAATTCAAACCTATAGATTGATATTCCTTTTCCAAAATGTAACTTTATTATCATGTGTCATATTTAATGCACCTGTAAGGTAATCACACTTCACCTGAATTTTCAACAGTTTTTTTTAAGCATAGCTTCATCATTCTGGCACTCTTCTTCCAAATCCTCGGTCAGACGTCGAATAACATTCCCGACTGTGCTGCTAAGGTCCTCCGTCAACGAGCTCAGTGTCTGATTTTCGAGTTCACAAACTCAAGGTTATACTTGCCGAGTGCTGGATATTCCATACCCATGAAATACCCCCTCTCTGTGTCCTGGTTATTGCCTATGTTGACCGAGTCTCTTTACGGGTTTCCGTTTTAATTTTTGCTGTACGAAGCAATTCCTGTAAGAAAACGAAGTATCTTTTTTTTTCTTAAAAAAATCCGAGTTGGTACTTCTTTAAACTTTTACAATCATATTTATTCTCCGTTATTCTTAATTTAATCGATACGAAACGTTTGTTCGACCCTGAACCCTTCCCCATTTGCACAATTAGACTTTTTCTCATTCCTTCAAACTGCTTTATAAACTATCTAACCAACTTGGGAAAATGAAGTAAAAATCAGTGATCCATTATGTAAATACAAATATATAATGACAGAAAGGCAGGATCGATGCAACAAATTGATCCAGACTGTTTAATCTATATGTTATAAACATTATCATCGGGTAATTTTATAAAAGAGATATATTAAATAAGATAAAGGATTAAGAAATCTAGGAACAGTAAAAACAATCATACATAACTGACACGGTAATTTAGGTAGATCC
Source organism: Sipunculus nudus (assembly GCA_026874595.1). NCBI lineage: Eukaryota > Metazoa > Annelida > Sipuncula > Golfingiida > Sipunculidae > Sipunculus > Sipunculus nudus. The sequence goes on from CM049320.1 coordinate 52,765,734, forward strand.
TGTAAATACATTTTAGATCAAGAAAACTACATTTGAACATGTTCATAATATTGCTATGATGAATTGCTTGATCTGTGTTTTATTTAAACGTCCATATAAAATTGTACTTAACAAAATACAAATGACAAAACAATTCACAATATTATCACGTCAATGCAAGAACATGAATAATGTTACTACCTCTGACGCCATGGCATAAGGCGAATAGCAAGCAAGTTTCTAGGAGAGCCACAAAGTCGCACCACCGAATTTCGGATCCCCCTGGAAGTAAACATCTCTAATACTAGCAATAACTAAGAAATAACTTCAAAATTATTCATTTTAGTTTCGTACAGATAACCGTCTCCATTTTAATGATAGAGTTATTATTAAATGATTAGATAAAAATGAATAAATTAAGTGATTAACATTTAGAATATATATATATATATATATATATATATATATATATATATGTATATATATATGTATATATATATATATATATATATATATGTATATATATATATATATATGTGTGCATTGCATTTAGTTACGGACGAAATAAAGGGGCCCACTGACAGGACCACTGAGAGTTAACCGTGATTTACTTGACATGGATTGTACAACTAGCTATAATAACTTATACGAGGCACTCCCCATGATTCGGATGGTGGTGGTTGGCAGTCTGTGGCGGTGGATTACCCGGAGAAAACCACCGACCTTCTGCTGGGCAACTACAACCCACTCTCATAGCCGTCGCGGGGATCGAACCCGGGTTGCCAGTGGACAGAGCCGAGCGTTTTACCATTCGACTATCCAGGTCCGTGTTTTGAAGTCTGATGCTAACAAGGCCCCGTTCATACAGCAACTGTGTTAATTAACACATTCATTGGTCGCGTAGACCAAATGGTGGCGGGACCCCCAAATTCATTACAATACACTCAGTTGGAATATACAGTTTATTCTCAACCTGTAGATAATGGTAACACATCAGACCTGCTGCCTTGTTGCATGGTATGAGATGGTCTTGAGCTTCAGAGATGCCTGTTATTACCCTGTTATCTCGCTTAGCACCGTGTCGCGACGGCTAGAAAATGATTTCACAGTCAAAAAATGTTTATTACATTAAAGCCCACATGAATCAGAAGACGTCATTGCAGTATATTACTGCCATAACATGATCCCTCATTAAAATTTGTACAAATATGCATACATATACAACCAAATGTATATATGACCTTATCCGCACTGGCAAATAATCCGGATCATGAATAGGTTTACTCTGTTGCACTTGGCCACTTATCCGCATCAGTTCGGTTTACGGTAGTCCACTTGAAATTCGGACTACAGTAGTCCGGTTTACCTTAGTCCGGTTTACAGTAAACGGTTTCTAATGGCAAACAAGCTTCTATTCCGAATGAGTCCAGTTTTAGCGTACGGCTTTGATCGCTACCTGTGATGTTGCCCAAGCATGTCTTGCGCCACTGAGCGCTCAGTTCAAGGCCTGACCGGATTACAGAAGCCGGTATGAGCTTTTCTGTTTGAATAATTAAAAAAAAATTATGGTAGTTTCAGAGTTGACATTTCGCAGTTACATCAATTAGTAAATGTATATTATCCATTTAAATACCGAGTAATGATACTAACGTCTACAAGCCTATACATGTTTGTTCATAATAATAGCTGTCGCGTTTGGACTGTACGACTAGTAGTAAGTAAATACTACACCTGAACGTTTCACTTTTCTTCCATAATGTCGGTATACATTTAATCAACCTCCGCACAGGGTCAAGAGCATTGATTAGACCCTGCACACGTTTGTATACTCGACTATGAACTTCTTCGGCTTTGACTGACATTGACCGTGCTTGCTGGAACAACCACTATATACAACAATAACGAGCCACATGTATCTGTACGTCACCTGTCACCCCAGAATCACGTCCAGAATCGCTAAACACTTGTTTAAACCGAGTGGCAGGTGCGATTGCTTGTATACATTTACACCAAATCGCGCTGCAATGTAGTTTCCCGGGTTTTACAACATTTAGAAAAAAAATCAAACAGATAATCATTCTTTATAACCGTTTCATTCGAAATGAAAGTTGTCAATGTGTGTTCTATATATGTTCTATTGCTTGATTTATTTCCATTCCCAAACCTGCCAGGTGATATGGCTCGCGTTCGGCTGGCAATAGTGCTGAGCGCACAAATGTTTGCAAGAGATCTAGCCTTGAACTTTGTAGACAGATCTCGTGTGTGGAGAATGCACATTCCATGTGGATCTTTCAACCTCAGAATTATGAAAGCGCAAGCCTAATTTTTTTCGAGTCCGTGAATAGATGGCGCTTGATAATATAATAACAGGATAAAAAAACATAGAGAACAGAAGCAGCAAGCGCGAATCTTATCCGGGTCGCAGGCATAGGCGCAAATTGACGGGGCGAAAGGGTACATCCCACTAATCTTTTTTCAAGCAGGGGACATACCATATTGCCACTAGCAGGTTTGATTGGTAAATTCATGGTTTTGACCGACTACCTAGTCAAAGGGTACCCTGTGAACCTTTTTTTATATTTTCAAACTGAGACTTTTTGATAAATTTTGATAAACAATTTTTTATTAATGAATGCTGGATGGCGTTAGCCCACAATCAACACTTACTTGACCTTGATACTAATCGTATAAATGTTAACATACGACACTGGTAATAATTCACGTTACGGGATATACTGCACTACACTGCTACTAGTAAAAATTCAGTGGACGGAAAATATAAACACATACCTGAAAAAAACTCAACATTACACACGGACTGACTGCTTCCAAGTAACGTTAGTTAATGATTTCGGCGACAAGACAAGTCATATTCTATCGTTATTTAAATTAGAAATTTAAACATATATACATGACACTTTGTAAAAAAAACTGCAGTTATGTTTAAACATTGCTTAATATATCCATAAACCAATATCTAGGCACATAGAAATATTTATGTTACGTCAAAGGTGTAGTTAATTACAAGGAAAAGGTTGACGCATCTGAGGTTCAGCGCGTTTGACCTGACTGCCACCTACCGAAGCAAAAACAATGCGTACAGCTGAACATGTGCCTCGATTGTAACTGGGACCAATTCTTCAATAATACAAAGTGTTATAACGGGACTACTAACAGTATTAAAACATGTAAAGTCAGAGAAATGTTATTCAGTTAATAATTATTGATCAACATCTATAACATTACTGAATTTCCTATGTTGTGACAATCTTATCACATGAATTGTTATAATGACTATATCGCGCACAACCTGCCACAGTACCGAAATAGTGACTACATCAGTTACACCCTGTCACATTCATTCATTAGTCCCGACATTCACTTGCTAAACCGATTGTTATCTTACTAAATCTAACGTAGTAGATTACTATCCCATAGGGGAAGATAGCAAAGGACAACCGACGACAATATCGTGACATTAGGACACAGATAATTAAATTGTGTATAAAAAGAACACCCGCCGATAATACTGTGATATCAGGACACAGGTCATTAAATAGTGATAGAAAAATACACCCGATGATAATCCTCTGACATCAGGGGATTATGAAAAAAAAGAAACAGAGCGTACACCCCAAGATCCGCTAAAGCAACCTTTTTCATATAGCTTGTACAAATACTAATTAAACCTGACTATAAAAAAAGGAAAACACCACAGCAGTGTGATAGTAAGGACAATAAGGAAATTGAAAAAGAAAAGTCCAAACCAATAGGGAGACCGAACACCCGCACGAACAATTAACAAATCACAAACCGTGTGCCCTCAGTACCCATAGCGAGGTCAGAGAAGTTATCTTTTGCAATCATAAATGGCAATGCCTAGAACGAATATCCAACAGTGACATGTTGATTGACCTGAATACATATTCCAGATACAAGAGTTATATTGAGTGAAAGATAAAACAGTACAGTACAAGGAATCTTGGAAAATTGGGAAATGTAAACCCAATCAATCTTCTAAAAATACATAAAATACGAACAGTAATAACCATACATTTCAGGTCAGTTGCCCGTTTGTGTATGACAGAGGGCTCATCAGGAAAATGACAGAGCAGGCCATGAGAGCTAGGATCATACCGGTCCGGTGACCGCCTTATTCGTACCGACCTCCGGGGTATAATAGTGGGTGTGATATCTAAAGGATTTTAGTTTCCCCAGGTGTGGGCGAACCCAACTTCCGAGGATCTGAGCGATCCCGGAGTTCATCCTCCTCGTTATCGTCGGAACTCGAGTCCTATGGCGGTAAAGAAATCCAATCCCATCGGATTATTGGACAATGGACGTTTGCGTTCCATGTGTTCCGGAGAGACACGTTCCCTCCAATTCATCCAATTCATTGAGATTGGAGTCTTGATGTCCAATAGAGTGCTCCACTCTGTTCCATTTGGCATGCCATTGACCTATCATATATGCTTGAACTTCTATGAGATGCATCCAATCTGTTCCGATGGGGTGCTGAAGACGGTGTGGTTGAGTGCCTGGACATTCTTTTGAGCTGGTTTGTTGAACTTTGAGGTATTACGACAAGTTCCTCCTCATCAAAGTCATTCAGGGTTTCGTCACTTTTAGTGTCACTGCTATTCTGGTAACCAATATTTTCTAGCACCGCAGCTGTGTTTTGTTTTTTTTTTTTTGCGGTAGCTTGTGTCTCGTTATTGTCAGATGATAAATCTCCTATTGGCAGGATCAGATCTCTATCTAGAATTTCCCGTGGACCATCACTTTTTTTCAGAATCAAGCTCATACACCGGTATGTCAAAGTTATTTTTTCCTCAATATGACTTACACTGTCTCCTGCCAACGATCGGACAGATTTTTGCTTCCTCGTTTAAGGCCAAATTACGGATAAGTACAGGATCTCCAATATGAAGCACTGCGCCCCTTGTTCCGAGGTCATAATAAAGTTTCCGCCGTCCTTGTACCTGTGACATACTTTTGTTTGCCAATCATAAGCGTATTGAAGTCGTTTTTTAAAAGATTATCTACGTATCCTTGGTTTTCCTTGATGGTCCCTGTGCCGAACGTCACATTTATACGTAATCTCGGTTGTCTCTCAAACATGGTTAAAAAGGTGAAAACCATGTTGTATCATGGAGGGTATATTTGTGTGCGTGAACAATATAACTCTCCAATCCACCTTTACAGATGATTTCAGGGAGCCAAGCATGTCCACCAAAGTTTGGTTTGACCGTTCGCATTGTCCGTTTCTACTGGGATGATAAAGAAATGTCCGGAAGTCTGTGATTACCGCCATTTCACACAGATGTCGTATCGTCGAACTTTTGAACTGACGGCCTTGGTCACTGTGTAGTTTTTTTCTGGAATTCCGTAGTGAACGATGAAATTGTCAAATAATGTTTGAGTTCTAGTGAGAGCAGTATTTTTGTAAGGTATTATTTGAGTGTACGATTTGATCTCGCAAAATGGTCAGTAATAACTAGGACATCTTTAAACCCTCCTTTCGACTTTACAAAGACAGAAAATCTATAAAACTAATCCATGTGGCTGGTTGGTATAGATGTTAACCAGGGAAAGCCTCTGTTTGGGTAAAGTTTTCCTGCGAATACATCGATCACAACTGTTTATGTGATGTTCCAAGTCTTTCGTCATGCTCTTCAAGAAGAACCTATCGCGAACAAGTTGTGCTTTCTTGGCTTTTCCAGGATGATCCATTTGATCATGACAACCAGATATCGTATCTTTACAGTGTGAAAACGGCAGCACAAGTTGATTTTGCTCTCCAGTTGCATAATGACGCTGAGAGTACAAAAAAAACATACCACAAACACAGTTTTTTTTTCGTTCTTTGTACAAAGCTTGTACGTTTTTCCAGTGTGGTTGGTCAAACTTGATTTGCTTTCCTTCCATTAATGCCAAGCATTGTTCGATCACTGGGACTGCACATTGGAATCTTACCTAACCTTCTTTCGTCTTCTGGATCACAGCGCTGTTTTGTATGGAGGGGAAAACATTTTGCGACAACGATAATAAGTCAACTAGCCATTTTCCTGATCATCAGTGTTCAAAAGAGGAGATACTACCTGATAGCTAACGTACTCAGTTTTCTGTGGGCATGAGATCGAGATAAGGCGTCGGCATCCACGTGCATGAGTCCCAAACGGTCATCTAGGCTGAAGTTGTAATTGGCCAAGGCAGACACCAATGGGTGTCCGGTAACGTCCAGTTTAGCTGAAGTTAAAACTTAGGTCAGAGGATTATTGTCGTTCAAACTTTGAAGGTATTTCCATATAGATAATCTTTAAACATTTCAGTTACTGCCGATTTTAGCGCAAGAAATTCCAATTTTTTAGAGGGGTACTGTTTTTAAGCTTTTTACATCCCTCTGCGTGCACATGCGGTTTAACGTTCGGTTCCAATCAGTTGCTTCTGGTAGAGTGCGGAATCTACATGTAAAATGAATGGTCTCGAAAAGTCAGCTAAAGCTAATACGGTATAGAAGTAAACGGTTCTATGAGCGTGTCGAAAGCTGATTGATGTTGTTCTTCCCACATTCCTGTTACTGGTAGTTGCCAGGCGACTAGATCCTTTATGTGAATTGGGTCTATCTTTCTGGGTTACCTCGTATAGTGGCCGTGCAAGTTTTCAAAAATCCCCGATGAAGCGTCTGTAAAATCCTGCGAAGCCTAGAAAACTCTGCAGCCGTTTCACAGTTTTTAGAATCGGCCATTCCATTACACACTTTACTCCTGGGTCCATTGACCCCCCCCCCCCCCTTATCAAAAACGATATGGCCTAAATATTTAATAGAATTTGGGAATAAATTGCATTTTGATGCTTTAAGTATCAGTCCGGCATTCCTTAAACGGTTGAACACAGCTTCCAGTCTGGCGAGGTGTACTTAATACTACTATATCAGCCAGATATAAGACACAATTTGACAAGAGACAAGTAAATGTCCAATGCTCTGTTCCATATGTCTCAGAAATGTCGTAGGCGAGTTTGATAATCCGAATGGCATTCGTTCACACTCAAAAAGACCGACTTGTCCTACCACAAATGCTGTCATGGCTTGACATTGTTAACGAACTCTACCTGCCAATAGGCACTATTCAAAACTAATGTGTTGAATCATTTTGAGCCATGCGATCTGTCAAACATCCTTCTATACGGGGTAGGGCATAGGCATCTGTTATGCTTACAAAATTTAGCCGTAGGAAATCAATACAAAATCTAAGAGTGTCATCCTATATTTAACACGTATGGAGACTCAGATTTTCGGACCACTCCTTCAACTTGTTGTACTTGGTCTATGTTTAGGTTAAGGGTAAGCATCTCATGGTACATGGAAGGAAAAAATTCGTCCTTTTTACATTCTTGGTCATCGGACTTTGGTACCACTTGTACAGCGTTCGCCTGATGTACATCACAGATGATACAGTTAGCTGATTTTGTGAATTCTCTTTGCAATGTATCTGTACGTACAGTCGTTGTGTTGTTCTTTTCTGTAGATGCTGTAACCCTGGCGTTACGACTAGACCAGGTGGCAATGTTCTTGCTCCTTCCACCACAATCTGAATCTTCATAAGGATCATCTAGCAGCACGGGTTATACCCTTTACTATTTAATCGGAATTAGATCCAATGGTAATAGCTTTAGTAGTAGAAACGGAACCTGTTTAACAAGGACGCTTGATGTTTTTTTAGATTTAGCTAGACTCTGAAAATCCTTTTAACTGAACTGAAATATTATCTGGAAAATGTATGTTAACGGGTGAAGCACTCTATCCTTGTACTACGTATTCGGGACAACAACCATCAAAACGTGTCCATTCTGCTGAGGAAACTCATTTACTTTCAGCTCAGTCTTAGTGTATCCGAGATACTTCAACGACTGTCCCCTGCGCCTGTTAATCTGACAAGATCTATCAGAGGCCAGATTGCCTCAGTTCATAACAAAAAGACTCGCTGATTGCGCTTACCATGGATCCGGTATCTATAAGAGCCTTGAAGATTGTTTCTCTTATATCTACATCGACTTCATTCGCTTGCCCAATTAATTTTTCACGTATATTGGGACAATTCTGGTCACACGGGTGATATTCTGCATCACGAACTTAGCCGGTGCTAGTTTAAAGGACATTCCCTTGCCCGATGCCCAAAGAATCTACATTTCCACCATTTTCCTTGAAAAGGAACCCTCTGTCCCTACCTGATATCTGGACTCCCCTTCTCTTTAGGGCATCTAAGGGTCGGGTCTCCTTCGCCATACCTTTGGTGATTTTGTAATGGTTTGCTGCCAATTGGTCCACTGGATCTTTTTTCTGTTGGTTGACCTAGTTGATGCTGCTGAGGGTTGACTCTCTACTGTTTGGTGAACTAAAGTCTTGCTGTCATGACACGAATCTGTCAGTCGCATTTGGGCAGCTCTGGCATCGACAACCAACTGATCGGAAGTGGCGCTTTCAACCTTATGACGAATCTGATTCTTGATTTTGTTCGGTTCTTGTCCCAGAGAAAACTTTGATTTGAGAATGCTCAGTTCAGCCGCTTGAAGAATAAGAGACTTATTACCAGAGTAAATAAATCCTCCAATCTTCAGCTCCATTCTCGATTCCGTCGACAGGTAACGGTACGGTGGTGCATGCTGGGTGGTAAAGGCTGTAGAAAATTAAACTCCTCACCCGGAACTGGACCTTGGATGCCAGCACTGGTCGTAAAGGGGGTCATAGGAACATTGTTAAACAGTCCATAAGGTTGCCCCATGAGAAGTACCGATGTTAGTTGAGATAAAAAAAGGGGTTACAGCAGGGTCTTTTAACGCTGTAGGTAGTAGCTTGGGGTTAGTCTTCTGGCCAGTGACTGTTTGATGACGCAGTATGTTGGGGCAAACTGGTTGTATGAATAACCCGATTGTCATTGTAGGTTCAATTCTCGGAGCAAGAGCCGCTGACAATAACTGACGGTCACCCACGTATAAAGTTGAGAGTTGTTAAATAAGTTCGCAAACATGTACCTTGGGCGTAGAAATACTAACCACATGAGTTTTCTAATTCTTTACTGACGGATTCCGCTTTTACTTTGTGTCTGTCTAACTTCGACCCATCTAATAAATCTATCTGTCCTCACTAACCACATCCACATCGTAAAAAACAATGTAAACGGAATCACCCAGAGGAAGAGTTCTATCAACTACCTGAGGATCGATGAACAAATTAAAATGTTTGGCGATATCAATAAAATGATACCCCGAGGGATGTTGTGCAACACGATGCTACGATTGAACAGCGACATGGGTTCAGAATTTTAGTGGCCGCTGTATAGTATGATTTGATACAATATTATATCAGATATAATATAATATTATCGGTGATGTCACTGACAGTGATATGCCGATGTATGTTACGCAAAACTAAATTAAAGGGAAAACCCAATAAACCAAACCAGATTGCAAGTGATTTGTATTGGATACACTAAGTACAACAATCGGATCGACAATCACTTTTATGAATCATACATACCAAGGTAAAAAAAAATCCGATTAACTATATGAGATGGGTGTTCGTGATACAGAATGAAACGGCGACCATCAACGGAGCCCATTTAGCATTTAGAACCATCAGATCCTATGAAAAATGATATATAAACAGAGTACGAAGTTTTTCGACCTATCGGTTCCGATAGGACCTAATGATATCCACTAGTGACGATAAGCACAAAGTCAAATTTCGGTTCCGATGAACAACTAGAGATTAAACCCCAGTGATACTAAGGAAAAAGTCATTTGAAATAAATCCTGATTGTAGCATGGATGAAATATGTGGACATACTTGTTGAGTTTCAGCTGATATAAGAATAAAAGACATTAAAAAAATAACAACTGCCGTGCTGATCACATAAGATACTGTAAACTCTTTCAAAATATTTCAAATATACAAAGTGGCCAAGTGGTGGCAGAGTGATCAGTGTGGCAGTTAGAAACACTGGGTTGAATAACTACACGGAAATGTCTAAGTGTAAACACCGCTGAGTGAACAAATTAACTGTAAACATGTACAAATAAGGTAACAATGAGGTCTAAATCTGTTAACAGTTATAAACACAGGAAGGATTTTTCGTTCAAAATGTATTCATGTATCTCATTAACAAATAAAATATGTATGTCGAATCAGGTCTTGAGAGAAGAAAATGTGGAACTCCCAACACCATTGAGCATCATGTCATGTAAACACATTCACAGAGATAATCAAGCGTTCAGTAGCTGAAACTCATAAAACCTTGCCACTAAACCATGACTGGAAATAAAATAAAAAAAAAAAATCTTATTGCGGTTGGTAGTTGAACCTCAAACAACCTTGACATTGACCAATGAATGTGTATGAGGCAAATTCTGAGTGCCATCTCACAAAATTGTATCAAACAGAATGTAAAGACTGCAGCCTTAAATCGGTCATTTACCTAAACACAAACGACCTTGACAGTAATCCGTGGCGTCTTGAATGTTAACAAATTGAGTGCGACACCCAAAACTATGTCGTACAGTGTAAACACTACGGCCCTTAAGCGGTCAGGATCTGACATTAAACGACCTAATATCTGTGACCTATTTTTTCGTAAATAATGGAAATTGCAACAACAGGAGATCAGTTCATGGTAATATCTATTTCTATGAATATGTCCACAGATATGAAAATGATAATTCCCCTGAAATAAATCATCTAAGGCAAGTCTTTAGATCAGTTCACCAGTGAATGTGTACGTGCAATAGTCAGGTTACGGTACGCCACGGAATGAAGATTTTTAGTGAAATGTTTAAAAAAATCAAATACAAAAATATAATATCCACACCGGTGAATTCTTATTGTTCAGAAAATACACGGAAATATTACCTGGTATTAGTGAAAGGACCATTATCATTCAGTGGCATGGTTCATGCATGCACGTAAGAACTACTATGTGAAATATTCGAAGCTTAAAAAATACCCGGAATTAACCGTCACTTAACGGGAATCTGACATATATTCAAAATGTACACATATTATCAAGATTGTTTATTTAAGCGTTCCTGATAAACAGGTAGGGTATTTGGTAATTTAGTCCGATAAACATTAAATTCAAAGTCCACACAAAAAGTTGATGTACATGTAAACCTGCTGTTGCTGAAAAAAGTCTTGCACAAAATTCCCATACAAATGCACCAAGCGTGACAACCTGCACGGAAATGTTACCTGGTATGTCTTAGGATCACATGCGTTAACCCTTGGTTATCTTGGTAGCTCTCCAGTTAACCCCTTTGGTCCCAGCTCTCATTACTCCACTTGGCAGGCTTATTCAGTCGTAGTGCAGTACCTTATCGGGCGCCATTTGTAACATCCCGGTCGTACTCATCATATACTAGTGGCGGTGCTAAAGAGAGTAGGGCTGTACTACAACAACACAGTGGTGTATCTGCCTTTTTTTGCGTCATTAAAAAAAATGCCTTTTTTTGCGTCATTAAAAAACACAACATGACACACTGACTGAATGCTGCCAAGTTAAAAAAAAAACATTATATATACATATGATACAGAATAATTACAGCAACTAGCATGAATATTAGTTGCCGATCACGAATAAAATTTTCTAGGTAAAAAAATATTATATACATATGATAAATATAAAAAGTTACATAATTCAGCACTTCTACTAGTTGCAAGAGATTAGGACAAATCGTTATCTAACATCAAAAATAAAAAAGACTTTCATACTGTTATAGAATATAATCGTATAAATGTTAACATACGACAGTAGTAATAATTCACGTTACGGGATATACTGCACTACACTGCCACTAGTAAAAATTCAGTGTACGGAAAATATAAACACATACCTGAAAAAAAAACCAACGTAACACACTGTCTGCTACCAAGTGACGTTGGGTTATCATTTTGGCGGCAAGAAAAGTCATATATTATTGTTATTTAAATTATGAATTATAACAAATATACGGAACACAAATATCTAGGTATATATAAGTAATTATGTTAACTATTCACGTCAAAGTTATACCTAATTACTAGGTCAAAGTTGACAGGTGTAGGGTAACTATTGGTGTTCACCGCGTTTGACGCCCCCTACTGAAGCAAACAACATTGCGTTCACCTGCACATGGGCCTCTAATGTATCAACTTGGTCCAATCTTACAAGTGACACAGAATGTTACAACGGGACCAATAACAGTATTATAACATGTATAATCAGAGAAATATTACCCAGTTACAAATTATTTGTCCCGACCTGTAACATTACTGAATTACCTATGTTGTGACAATCCTATCAGATGAATTGTAATACTATATCGCGCACATCCTGAAACCTAACCGAAATAGCACTACCTCAGTCAAACCCTGTCATATATATATATATATCCGTTAATCACCCTCTGTTCCTCTGTTGATCCAAACACAGTCCATCCAAGTCATTATCCTAAATTTCATACCTTTCGTCCATCTCGCTTTATATAGTGCGTCCAAGAATTCCTTCCGAATACTCTGTCTCCAGCATTCATCCATCTCTCCGAATATACATCCGTCAACCATTCTCTCATCAACCCATCCATTTACCACTTCCATGGAACCATTGTCGATAGCTCTGAACTTAACACCGCTTCAAAATTCCGTGAAATTACATACTTTATAAAAAAAAAATTCTGAACACAAAATTGACGAAAACATGCAGGAACTAGGTTTAACTTTATATAATGATCTGATTCTGATAATGATTCTGATTGTTTCTGGTATTAAAAAAAACGAGTTATTAAGGCACCCCGTAACATCAAGGCAAGTAATGTACGAATTTACCCATCCTGCACCCTATGTCTCTCATGCTAACAACACCAATAGTCTTCGAACTGACCTAAGTTAAACCTGGAAGAACAATATACTAGTTTATATGAACATAATAAGCCGGAAAATACGTTGATGTATCCCAACGTGCAGCCGCATCTATGGCGCATGGAGATGTGTCAGATTCTCATATACTTGGTATAGCAGAAACGGTTTGTCATTCAATAGATATTTTCCCAAAAGACAGGTATCAGCCCGGCAGTGGAAGCCACATCAAACACTGATGTTATCTTTGTTTATAAACTATTTCAGTCTTTACATATACCAGAGTGTATAATGTTCCATCAAAGCAATCGACACATTTGTGAACGTTTTGCTTATGTATGAAACAAAGCTTAATAATAATTAAGGCCAGGACTAAATTTGCTTGTCTTATATTTATAAATAGAAATTTTGTATCTATAAGGCATCAATACCTGGCTTGTCACTATAATACAAAGCTATATGCATACATGAAAAGTTAATGGTTAACTTTACATTCACCATGCACGAAGAGACACGGGTTTTAATAACAAAATGAAAACGAGCCCAGATAAATTAAAAGGGTCCTATTAAACGAATCGTTTTATATACTTGGTGCATCAATAAATGGTGGTCCCTTTAATTAGTCGATCCACAAACACATTAAATTACAAAAATCAACTGACCTACAACATAAATGTTATATTAATGTTTGAGTTTATAATTAAAAGAAAGAGCAAAAGAATGTATTTAAATGAAAAAGAACGGAAATTACTCATGGGAATCAATCAGTGCGTTTTCCACAGCCTAACTGGCGTTTTACGATGAAAGCAAATATTTTCTTCCATTGATGTGCCTCGTACTATATACCGACCTTGTATATCTGCAGGGCCATGATAAAAGGGGATTTTCTGACTTTTGTTAAATCAAATGCATTTCAAGAAGAAAAAGAGGAACTTGAAGACCCTGTCAGGTTACGGGCAACTGGACCCAAAGAAAAAAGGGAAAGTATTAATAATACCAGTTGCTGTTCACTAAAAAGAAAGTCTTATTTAAAATATTCAAATTATATTTCTCTCTTTGCAAATAGGTAATAATAGTCATATCATTTGAACTGCTAGCAAGGCACCAACAAAAAATTTAGTTGTTTCATTTTAAACTCTATGTTGAACTGAAAGACCTGGAACATTCTAATAGATTTACCGTTGCAAGTAGTACAATATATATGGCAATCTTAACTTGTCCAAAAGTCAGACTAAACTAAGCATACTCTTATTAATATCATCTCAACTTTATGAGGCAAAACCCGTGTAATGATGCAAGCTTCACTAGCAAAGATTTGTTTTCCTGTGACGTTTCTTCAAACATCAAACTTATTTTCAAGCCTATTTGTGCCCGTGGGCGTATTGTCATTGCAGAGATATATATTTTTTGCATGTTTCTTGGCTGCACCTGAACCTTTGCTTTGCAAACGACCCTGCACTCAGCTAACAACTGGTCATTGTACCTGCTATTAGATATATCTTTCTTTCTTATAATGACAATCGCATTGATATTTTATAAAAAAAAAAATTCCAAAGTTTTTATAGCTTTTCCTTTGGTCTTATATAACAATATTACAGACAGAATGCAAACATAGCACATTCTGACAGCGTATACTTCTAGCATGCCGTAAATTACATTACTTTAAAATTCGGTAAAGAGTACACAATAAATCATCCTTCTAAAACCTCTAATCTCTTTGTGGCATCCCTTCTTGACAGGATATAGAAGAGGTTGTCTTGACAGGCTAAACCCGAAGCAAATACATTCTTATCCCATTCCTGTATAAACGTTCTATCCGAGCTTATAATGAGATCTTAAGCACATTCATTCTGTAATCCCTTTGATTTTCACAACCTAAATTCGAGAGAACAGCACCATCTTACATCATTGCCACACACAGACCACTCGAGACTGTTTAAACAACCCAAATAGCCACTCCCTTGCACCATATTAACACTGTTCATCTTTCCTGTTGAAATAAACTTTGCTGTGGAAAATACGTTACCTGTTTTAGTATAAGCATGTTATGGTAAAAATTTGCCTGGTTAATGATCTTTAGTGCTCTCAAATTAGGAGCTGTGGTAACCACAACACAAGCTGTCGGATAAATATTATGAAAATAGTATGTATGCTAGCTTTTTTGTCATGGGCCAGATGTTTTACTATTGCAGACCCATTAAAATAACATAAAAATTTAACAAAACTGTTACACGCAAATAATTGAAAAAAAAAATTAATATTTTCTAGGAAAGAAAACAATCAGCTGAAATTGAAACAGCAGCCGGCAGCAGTCATGCTTACATCATCTAGCATGCCCCCAGTCAGTCATTTCAAGACGTTGTGAAAGACATCTCTGCTATAATCATGACAGCATATTCTGCTAAATTGGACAAATGACCGCCATGAAAGAATTTCCGTGCTACTTTCCTATCACTTTTTACATAGTGATAATTTATAGGAGGTGTCGATACCCATCTGGGTAAATATGAATGTATGCACTCCTAAAAACGACATTGCAAAGAAAGGACACAACACGGCGTCCTACACAATGCCACACAATCATAATGTCTTCACGCTGTTAAACTTTGTCTCATTTGCATTGACATAAAACCATGTGATTGCATTCACTGGTATTCATGCTTGGAAATTTCTGATGGCAAATGACAAAATGAACCTTGTTGAAACTAAAACACCATGAGATCTTCAGCACATTCATTCTTTAATCCCTTTGATTTTCACAACCCAAAACCTAAAACACCATACATTAAAAGTCGAGATTATTACTTCAGTTTAATAAAAAAAATCCGCTTTTTGGCCATAATATTGGCAATTTTGACTTGGTAAGGGCGTCGTTTGCCTTAAATGTAAAACATTAAGCAGATCCCTAACTTTTATGCACACGACGGATCTACATAGTTTGAGAGGTTGTAGTATAGTTGTTTGTTAGATTATTAAATAAATAGTGACAGTCCTCTTTCACTAATACTTAAGGCAGGGAGTTACACATTCCTCTCCCATACCTCCTGTTGTAACAACACCCTTTCTTGTCCTAACTTTTAGGGTATGAAGGTAACCCTTGCTACCCTAACATTCTTCGAACCCCTTCAATTCCGCATTCATTTATGTTAAGTTGTTAAGGAAAACCTTTAAACTTATTATTCCAAATATATAATATGTTTAAATTCCTATCAAAGATTGTGGGGACAAAGGGGTATGGTGATGTATGGTTTCCACAATTTAGCTTTTGTTGTTTACTTCAGTGAAATGGAACATATGCACTGGCTGAAGTATTTCAAATCTCATAACAAAAGTTTAATAAATGGGGTAACTCTGTAATATATATAATAAAACCATATGCGACGTAATAAGCGCCCCGGGCGCTCTCAAAATTAAATTTTTCCAAAAAAAAGCGTCCCCCCAACATCTGCCAACTTTTAAAGTGCATTACTATCCTCCAATTCAACACTGCGGCTTGTGTACACGTGTTTGACTTCACAGCACATTCAGGACAATTCAGAAAAAAAAACAATGATCATTTAACAATGGTTGTGTAATCCAAGTGATCCCGATTTGCAGACAATTTTATTTTGTGTTGCATGAGAGAATTGTCTGAATGACTACAGTTCGAGATTTCCTTTGCAGATGAAGAGGAAAATAAGGATGGTAATAAATGAACGCTTTTATAAAAGTCAACGCCTGATAAGGTTGCAGAATATATAAAATGTTCATATAAAAATATGTAAAACAGTATTTATTTGAACGATGAAAAAAAATTTACGGGACATCGGTACCCCGATTATGTCAGTCACCTTGCGCAAATACCAAATACAAAATCCGGGGTTTTGTTTTAAAATTGTTAGGAAATTTGTCATATTTATATCCCACGGAAACAAGGTCCCTTTCTTGAACTTTGTTGACCCGTTATAATACATTCATTTCTCGACGTAGTCCAATAATACAAGCTTGACAAACATTGTCACCTGAGGAAAGGCCGCTTCATATTTATAATTATAATGCGCTACTGGTTGTCTTGTAATTGAAGTGCCATGAGCGAGTCTCCGTGTATGTCAGTGTGCAAACCAGCTGACAGCGTCCGCATTCACTGGACTCGTGAACATTTTACGCAGTAAATACGGCACCATATGAAACATTCATCCTTGTTTTAACATGCATATAACGTGCTACTGGATGGCACTTGGTTAGGCAAGTTCCCAGCATCCCTTGCGCAAGCGCTGTATACACACAGATTAACCCAGGGCACTGGCATCTTGAGTACACGGGTAAGCCCTTCACGCTGTCAGCGGCATCGACAATTATATCACTGTGTACATGTTTCTAAGTGCATTGCCAAGATATTTTTTGGCAAAAAATACATTAAAACTTATATTTTATCAGGAT
Source organism: Sipunculus nudus (assembly GCA_026874595.1). Taxonomy (NCBI): domain Eukaryota; kingdom Metazoa; phylum Annelida; class Sipuncula; order Golfingiida; family Sipunculidae; genus Sipunculus; species Sipunculus nudus. The sequence continues at coordinate 52,783,018 of CM049320.1, forward strand.
TGGGAATTCCGTTTTGGTCTGTCAATTCCGCAATTCCGTCCGCGGTCGCGTAAATTCACTGGCCCTACTGTCAGAAGGGCTTTCATATATTGATTCAGTTAAAATCCCTGTGTCAATGCGGCAAGGGCAAACCTTTTCTTACCAATTATTTAGCTATGTGCACATGGAAATTTGATGTATAAACGATAAATTCAAACAAAAGCAAAGCACTGTAATGTTCTTTATTGAGTGTATATTACCACCATACGGACATGATCATTGATATTCACGGCGTCAAGTTCGGCCGACGTAATAATTCAAATTGCCGTAAATTTTCCTGGGCGGCCCTGAGGACGCTGAGAAACTTGCCCTTCTTTGCCAATATTTTAGGATATAAATTATCCTCCTGTACACGAGCAAATACGGTCAGTAATATATATTTCAGTGCATAATACATCCACATACGTACCTGAATTCAGGTCACCCGTTCAGCATGGCCACCTGCAGTATCTGCCTTCACGGACACCGTCATTCTGTGTTATCTATGATACACTTGACCACTGATTCTGTTATGTGTAACTAATATTATTATTATATTAGATGATAAAGCTTAACGGAGATTGAATAAAATCTGGTGGTAACTTTAAAGCTTGGCGGGGAGAAATGAAAGCATTACGTTGTCCTGTGATATAATGGCTAGGGAGAAAAGTGAGGTTAGGATGACTCATCCTTTAGTTTCATAAAGTGATCTCCCCATTCAGGTGGGGGGGGGGGGCTTATTACGGGAGGGGCGCTTATTACGTCATTTACGGTATATATATATATATATATATATATATATATATATATATATATATATATATATATATATATATATATATATAAATTTAATATTTATGACAGATCTCACTCTTACAAAAATATAATCTATTTAAGAATAATCTTAGTGTTACTTAAACATTTAGGAATTATGGAAGTTATGTACAAAATGTCTTAAACTGACAGTCGAAAGTTGATAACAGGTATTATTACCACTGATTCTCAGAACCATTTGCAAGTAATGCAATTCACATTACTTCGCTTTCTTTGTTAAATACCTCTTTGTATTACAAAAATATAATTAACATAGGAAATGTTCAGATTTGAAATAAACACATATCTATCTTACGTTATATTTTGTCTTTTATAAATAATTCCCGATATTAATTTCAGTTTCTACGTTATACTGTATAAGAGAGTACCCTTTTGTATTTAAAGTCTTTACACACGCATTTGAAATTATTATTAATGCTCTGTCTTATCTGTGTATCTTAGTTTGAACAAACTCTATGACCTTACATACTGCACTTGGCAAGTGCGACCCTACCCAGTGAACCATTTGACGTCCAGAAAACGTGACGGAAACGTTTCCTTTCAAAACGTCTTTAAGACGTGTGGATTCGCAAAAAGTGTTACATAGGTGAGACGTCTTTATTTCGTTTTCTGAACGTCATGAAACGTGCAGATGACGTTGCCGTCATAATTTCTCCAGATAATGAAGACGTCTTTAAAACGCTGTGAATACGTTTGTTTAGAGTGTCGTTGACGTTCTGCTGACGTACCCTTATAATATTGAAGGCGTTGTGCAGACATCTTAAAGATGTTATGGAGATATCACTGAAGTGTTTTGCAGACGTCACGCATACGTTGGCCAGACATGGTACGGACGTCGTGAAAACGTCGCAAATGCGTCGTGCAGACAAAGGACTGACGTGATGCAGACGTCGTACATACGCTTTGCGAACATAGCATGGACGTTCTGCATACGTTGCACGTACGTTGTGCAGACATTAGGCTATCGTCATGCAGACGTCGCACACACGTTGGGCTAACATAGCATAGACGTCGCGCAGGCGTATCGTAAACGTTTTGCAGACATATGACTGATGCCATTCAGACGTCGCTTAGACGTAGTTGGCAATGTATGGATGTCATACAAACTTCACCTGTACGTTAAGCAAAGTAAAGACTTTGTACTCACTTCGCACATATGTTGTGCAGTTATTGTACATATGTCGTGCAGATATCATAAAAGCGCCCCGATCACCCAGCCACTGCTGCATATATCATACATTAGGTTATTATATTAAGTTATATTTAGCATGTAAATATTTAAAGACAGTTTGCCTTGTGATTAAAACTCTAAATTTGCTACGGAAACACAAAATACAATCTATAAACGTACTTTAATATATCGACGTTAACGCTACAGCCCAGGATATGCGACTAGTTTTAAACAGTGAATGCAGTTGATGATTTATTTAAATATGTTTATTTGTAAATATGAGCTGAAAGAACTCCCCAAGTCCGCTACGTCCATGACAGCTACAAGACAGAGAAACGAACTTTTTTTTCAAAAGGTCATTTATTATCTTACATACTATGCCTCAAAATACAGACAATGTTCGGTAAATCAGTTCCGTCTTAATTTAAGTTACAAAAAAAACTGCAAATAAAAGACCTGCAAATGAAAAAAATAATTCTTATTCTTCGAGCCTAAATCCTATTATGATAAAAAATCAATAACATAATGCTACAGTTTGAAGTTATATAAAACTTGCAAACATGTAAGGACGACTTCACGTGGTCAACGCTCTTAGAACAAAATTAGATGTAAACACAGCTTACACACTATACACCAGAACACTAATGCGTTTACCGACATGCTACAGCCTTGTGTACTAGGAAGTGTCTTTACTTTATATGCATCCCCTCCTTTCAGTCCACATGACCTCTTGAGTTTTATGCTCGGTCTTGATCGTATTGTTGAAAAGGTTGTGTGTTAAACAGTAATCATAACTTACAAATCCCCATGTATGTAATTTACATAAATAAAAAAAAAAGAAAATGATGTAATTGTATGAAGGCAAATTACACTTACAATTGTGAGAGAACGACATTAACACTTCTAGAACTAAATTAAGGGAAAAATATCTTGCACACTATATATCAGAATACTGATGTATAATTTACTGACATAAACTTCAGTCTTGTGTACTACTGAGTCTCTTAACTTTATATGCGTCCCCTCCTTTCAGTCCACTGGACCTCTTGAGCACATTGCTTGCTCTTGATCGTAATGTTGACAAAGTTTCATTCGGGTGTTTGCCCCTCAGGACGCCTGTAAATAATAATAAGGAAAATGTCGTTTTATGAATGATCATAACCAGGTGTAATTTCCATCGAATAATGAAACGATTAATGAGTAAAGAATTCGAGAAGAGTACACACACATTATAGGACACTTGTATTTTAATTTCATAAGGTCACTATTAAGAACAATGTCTGGATAAAAAAAAATCCAACGAAACTGCATTTAAACCCATCATGGAAAGTATATTGGAAAATGGATATATAGAGTTTTAGTCTGAAAAAAATATGAGTCTTAAGATAATATCACCCGTGGTGTACTTTACCGTCAATTGAATTTGTTACGTCTGCTTTCCAACTTTACATTTTTTTGTGTATTTAGAAAGTAGCAAATCGGAATTTTTTTGACTTTATATAGATGTGTTCAGTAGTACCAACTGGTCCAACATGCATATGTTCTAAATGAAAATCCACTCAAATCGTATAACCGTGACGTCAGCCGTCAAATGATTTTCTTCTTGTTCTTAACTTAAACAACCATTCCATCTCCGACACTTTAAATGTCTTTCCGTGAACTATACATTTGAAAGCAAGCCTCATGTAACCACTTTGGAAATGTTTAACTGATTTAATACATACGCAGGAGGATCTTCTGGCACTGTGTGCCCATAAAGTTGTGTTTATCCCCTGGTTCCTAAATGACGCTGCCTGACTTGTTAGCTCCTCCACAGTTGAATTGTTGTGCAAGTTGGGGTCTCTGAATTACCTTCGAAATACACTTAAGTACCAGGTCATTCTCAGACCGTCCACCTAGGCTTTCGAAGATTTCTCTCTGTAACATCAAAACGGGTCAAATCAATTGCAGCTTTAAGATTCAAATTTAGGTAAAATTGTCCATAAGCAATGTAATTTCATAATATCTAGTATATATATAATTTCAAGTTTGTCAAGATATATATATATATATATATATATATATATATATATATATATGTGTGTGTGTGAGGACAAGATTTGCATGCGATGTCATGTATAAGGAAATACAGGGTTACAATAGATTTGTTATGCACGGTGCCTCCCGATTTACTTCATTTTTCACAAATTAATTGAATAATTAAATGCAATTAATACATGAAAGAACACCAGTAACAGGAAATATTTATTTCCCCAGTTTTCCGTTGAATATTTGTCAACAGAAATGTTTTAACAATTAAATCGGCAGTGTAGTATTTGACATGGTCTCCTTTAAAAAACATAAGTTTATCTCATCAGTAGCGAGGAGCCCATGTGTAATTTCCCTTAGCTGAATCTTACACATCGCTATAGAATTTAGCTCACAGCAACATATAAGATGTGGCTTACAAAGATTGTTTTACGAAAACCCTGTCTGCATATATATATATATATATATATATATATATATATATATATATATATATATATATATATATATATATGCGTGTGCTGTTAACATCAAAGGTTTAGTGACTATGATATGTCAATGTTAAGATTTACATTAGGAGCTGTAGTAAGTTATTCTCAGAGAGAGACCGAAGGGTCTCAAATTTACTCTGTGTATAGGACTGTGCATAATAATGGTAAAAAACGGAACAGTGTAAAATGAAAATACAAACTATTTCAAACATTATAGTCAAGAAATTCAATTCAGAAAATGTACAAATTGATTTTTGCTCATAGAAAATAAGTCATAAGTTTCGCCATATTATACTTACATCACCATATCAATGTATGATATGTACATTTTATTATCGAACACAGAAATCATCAGTAAAATACACAAATGGTACGTTCAGTTAAGCTGATATTAAGAGTACTCACCAGAGCTTTTCTCTTATCAAGACTCCCATCTAGTTCTTCTTCCAGCCTACTAAACTCATCAAACGTCTGCACCGGTAGCCCAACACAGAAATGTGGCTCAGAATCCAACTCGTCGTCTGATGATAAGTCCATCTCCCTGTCCCCTTCCAGACAGTTCACATCATTTCTAGATACTTTCTGTTTTTTTTACTGCTTTTACAACTGTGGCCATTTTGTTCTCTAGCTTGTTCAGTCTGTCAAGTACTTCGTCATGTCTAACTTTGGATTCGGCCGCAAGCTGAACAAGGAGCCACTTCATCTGATTGGGACTTGCCAGTTCACTGACAGTTGAATATTTACTTTGAGAAGCAGGTGAGTTCATCGTAGATGAATCGCTGGTATCCATATCTGAACGTCCACTATACGATCCGATCCCTGATTCTTCTGTTTGCTGAGGAGATGGATCTTCCCGCTGCTCTGTGTTGCTATTTGATGGACCTTGCACGCCTGATTGTTCATACTGTGAGCAAGTTGGCAACAGTTTCTTCATGGCTATGGTAGTTATTACTCTAGCTTGATTAAGCTGCTTGGCACTTCCGGATGTGACCCCTAATCCACCATCAATCACCCTGACTGGCAGCGCGTCCTTCTCATGTAACAGCGAATCGGGTTCGGTTGTTTCTCCTGGGCTATCATACGCGACTAATTTGGTGCTTTAATTTTTTTTCTGTTGCCACGACCAAGGGGCGAAGTCGTTTCGTGATCTTTGGATGGTGACAGACTGTCTTTCATCTTCTAATGTATCATCAGTCCCAAAGTCAGATTCCGAACTCTCTGTTACAAGCTGCTGGGCCTCTGCAAGTGAGTTTACGCTGCGCGTGCACGATATAAGAACATAAGAAGTCCAAGTTTCCTCTTCCGATGGGGCAAGACAATTTTTAATTGCTGTTTTGAAGTTCACATGAGCTGGCGGCCACTTCACTGTCCCAAGGCTTTTGGACACCCAGGTTCTTGGAACTGCTTCACTTTCACTTCGGCCAGAATGCCCCTTCCGGTACCATGCTGCTTTGCACCACCTCTGGGCGTGTATAGGTGCACTGCTTTTAGTAGCCATGGCCCTGTAACACGTTAAAACAATGTAAAAATAACCAGTGGAAAATGCGTCTATAAGTAAAATTGGAATAAAGCTACACAAAAATATTTAATTCGCACATCTCACACCTTTGTGGTAAAAGGGTTTCAAAATATGAACCATGACACGTTTAATTTTTAAATTTTACGACATACGGTATGACGTTTACTTAGAAAAGCACATTCGGTCGAACATGGTTTTTTGTATCACCCTTTGTTAAATACCCATCTCACTCTTGAAGATTTAAGCATTTTCCTACTATAATATCATCGAAATTTTGCAGAGGTGAAAGGGGAAAAGCTCAGCAGAGAAAATGTAAGACGAGGCAATAAATGTATCACAAATTACATTTAACATTAAAGCACCCACCCTGACGTCAACATCGACGCCCCCAGATTTTAATATAACTTTCGGTACGCCTTTGAATAAATAAACCAAAAAGACACAATAAAATGAACCTAATGAAAAATCGTTACCACCTCATAAAAGTAAAGATTTTTAAGGCTTACTGTATATGTTTTGATGAGATTTTGAGATATGTGTACATAATTACATGTTTTATGCCTTGGAGTTAACGACGACGGCGATCTACTTCAAGTTCATGGAGCATTGGTATCAACACGTAATCGGCTCCATTGTCGCAGGGTAATAGTACAACTTTTTGGTGAAGTACATCTTTGGTGACGATTCTCGGTGTTGCCCGCTGTTTGTCCAGGTTCCGAACAAGAAAGACATTGATAAGGCTGGAAGGGCAGGGCGACTGGAATAGGTCCTCACACTGATCAGCTGAAAATACAAGGACATCGTACCGGTTGTCCCTTCGTCGACGTCGCTGAATCATAACAAATTCTCGTGTACTGTCTAGGTAAAACATTGAGTCTTTCATCTTGACAGACACAACAGTTTGAACCGCTTTGCCATATTTATGATAGTTTTGATATGTTCTTTCCTCAAGCCTCGCACACACCTGAGCCAGTGGACTGCATGGTCCTTTCACCATCTTCTTAAGAATCTGAAGATGGTTCTCAAATGGAAACGCACTGATTCCATTTAGAGAGGTTTGAAATCTCTCTACATCATCAGGAATGTGTGTCAAACAATGAACATTGTACACTATAAAACCTGCCCTAAACAATTCATGCGAGTCCCGCACAAACTCGAGAAGTAACTCGCGAGCGAAACTGAGCAGGACAATTCTTCGATAGTCATTTTCTGAATGAAGAATATTCATGGCTACAGTTAATTTCAAATACAGCTCATATATTTCACATGAGACTACTCCTTTCAAAAATATATATCCGGTATAGAGGAGCGAAGATCGCAGATCAGTAGCCTTCCATCTTTCAAGTTCGAAAATTGTCCTTGGTTGCCTTGAAAATTCCTGAGGAAGCCTCAGTGTTAAAAGTTTAGCATTCATTTGGGTATTTTGGTTCATTGACAATCTACAAACACCTCTAGGGCCAGCCATAAGAAAATGAATCATTCGCTTCCAGGTTCCTAAATACACGTTATGCATGACGTCAGTGACAACATCTGATACACAGTTGAGCTGAGCATCGATAAGAGGAGAGCGTTCTCCCGTTTGATGTGTATCACCATCTGACGCATTATGGTATGCCATTGCTGCAAATCTGTCATCGGTCCTAGGCTCATATACGAGGCGAGCTCGATATGTAACCTTGCTTTCCGTGTATATCCCTTAAGCCTTACATCGTTCGCATGCATAATAACCTGTGTGACCCTTAATACATTTGAGCAAGGACCGTGCTGGAGCATCACATACCCAACACTGCAATTTTACGTTATACCGATTTCCTCCGTATCTTAGTCCCAATCGAACCAGCTGCTGATATTCATCAATGAAATCTACCATAAAGTCACGAATGTTGGATGGTTTAGTTTCTCCAAAGTATAGAGCTACTACAAATGGCCAGTGCTTTCCCACTGAACACAGTAAAGGCCAGAATTGACCACTGCATGACTTATACAATGGCACGCCGTCAAGGTTGACATTGAATAATATAGTATTGTTATCTGGTATATATGCTGGGTTATTCTTTAGGAATTCGACCAATCCCTTTTCTAGCCCAAGATACTTGTAGCTTCCACCACACTTGTCGACAATACCCTTGGGTTCACGTGGTGTCTTTAAAAGAGTACGTCTGTCTTTAGGAAGGCCCTGGACTCCACTACATCTGAAAAGTTCCAAAAGCTCCCCGGTGGCCTGTACTGACAGTGCGAACTTGGTAACAAAGAGAGCTATTTGTTCCTTTAAACTAAGTCCTCTGTTATCGGTTTCATTATCACTTTTGTCACTATAAGCTTCTGAAAGGTCAGATGATGAAAAACGTCTTTCCTGAAATCTCTGCGAATCCGTACATTCATTCTCGAAATTAACTCCGGCATTGTCAGAAAAACTGTCAGTGTTAACACTTGTTTCATCCGACATCACCAATTCCCCACGTCGTGGCCCATAATAGAGACGCCTTCCATGCATATACCTAATTTGCCTTCGTAGTTTCTTAATTGGTGAGGCAAGAGGCTGAGGTACAGTTTTATGTGATCCATTCTCAAACATATTAGGATTTACTGGATGTATAGGATTCTTGGAATCATCGGCCGATGAGGAGATTACATCATATGTTGACATTAATTCAATCCGTCTCATCTCCCTTTGTACACGCCTTCTTCTTCGTGCCTCCGCTGCACGGGACTTAGGAGGCAAGTTTATCTGCAAGTGTCCAACAGTCAGTGTGTTTATACATTGAAATTGTCTGGCATTCAGCTTGGAATGAACTGGGAGCGGACTGGGTTGTAATAAACATCCCGGATATGTGAAAGCGGAACACAGCAACGGCGTTTATATATGAAACTGGACAAATTATTTAAGTGCCATAAGTTAACAACATAAATTAGATAACCACGTTAAGATGTGATACTCCCAACCCCTAAATTTGAAAATTATTGAAGTGGTACAAATCACACACGAAACCAGAAAAATACTTGATTTTTATTTAAGTATTAAATTACTCATTGAGTACGGTATATTAAGCAGATCATGAATCTTGGGTCTAAACTGATGTTAAAGTTATGCAACAATTTTAAGGATTCATGCAGGTATGAGTAGCGACTACAATAGCCGGATAAAAAGCGTCATTATCGTTGAAATCATAGAGACATCTTCAAGTGTTCTGATAACACATTTGACATGATTTCCCAATGATAATAATTCATATGAAATTCATATAAATCTGTAAAAAAAACATATTTTTTTTCCAAGAGAACCGTTCTAGGTTGATGATCAAAAAGTCTTGTAAATAAGTGTTATATTTATGGAACATTTTTGGATTTAGTCTTCCAGCAGTTAAGAGAATACACTGAAGTGGTAGCAATAATATCGGTGGACGTCGTCGAGACATCTTCAAAACGTTCTGACGACACGTTTGGAGTACGTCCCAAAAAATAATAATATATATGAAATTTATATAAATTTGTATAAAATGATTTATTTCAAGAGTACCCTCTTAGGCAAATTATGAGAAGGGCGTGTATATTGATGTCAAATTTATTCAACCCTTTTAGATGGACAATAGTGGTGGCTACAATAACCAGATGAAAACTATGTTATCCGTATTAGTAGACGTCGTCAAGACGTCTTTCAAACGTTCTTTATTATTAAACACGAGTAGAATTCGTCCCAAATGAAATAATGCGTATTTAATACATAAAGTGAATCATTCTAGACTTCTAAATTATAGGTTTTAATTTATACTTACCTCGTTTTTGGCTTGAAATGCGACAGATCACTTGCTCCTTGCCCTTTTTCTCGGCAAAAATGGCGGCTAAAATACCCGGATGAAAACGTCATTATCGATGAACGTCGTCGAGACGTCTTCCAAGCGTTCTGATTACACGTTTGGAATACGTCTCATTAATAATAGTTCAAATAATTCATTGAAAGTTGTATACAAATGTTTTATTTCAAAATTATCTTCTAATGTTAATTATTGAAGGGCGTTTGTAATGTATATTGATGTCAAGGTAATGCACAATTCTAGATGGACAATTCAAGCAGTTAATAGACTTCACTGAAGTGGTGGCTACAATAACCAGATAAAAACCATAATATCCATATAAGTAGACGTCATCAAGACGTCTTCCAAACGTTCTGAATTATACAACACGTGTAGAATTCGTCTCCAATGTAATAATTCATATTAAATCCATATAAAAGTGATTAAAGTTATGTAGGTATAAAAGAAATCACAATCTATATCATTTCATTTCTTCTTTTAGTGTAAGCACTCTTTGTCTTAAACATTTTTGGCAGATCATCAAAAGAGCGGGAAATTGTTTTTAGAATTTTGCCAAGTTCACATTTAAACTACCGGTTCAAGAAATAAAGAGACATTTAAATTGGATTAAACATAGGCACGGGTATTTAATACATAAAGTGAATCATTCTAGACTTCTAAATTATAGGTTTTAATTTATACTTACCCTGTTTTTGGCTTGAAATGCGACAGATCACTTGCTCCTTGCTCTCTGCAAATATAGCGGCTAAAATACCCAGATGAAAACGTCATTATCGATATACGTCGTCGAGACGTCTTCCAAGCGTTCTGATTACACGTTTGGGATACGTCTCATAAATAATAGTTCATATAAAATTCATTGAAAGTTGTACACAAATGTTTTATCTCACAATTATCTTCTAATGTTAATTATTAGAAGGGCGTTTGTAATGTATATTGATGTCAAGGTAATGCACGATTCTAGATGGACAATTCAAGCAGTTAATAGACTTCACTGAAGTGGTGGCTACAATAACCAGATAAAAACCATAATATCCATATAAGTAGACGTCATCAAGACGTTTTCCAAACGTTCTGAATTATACAACACGTGTAGAATTCGTCTCCAATGTAATTATTCATATTAAATCCATATAAAAGTGATTAAAGTTATGTAGGCATAAAAGAAATCACAAACTGTATCATTTCATTTCTTCTTTTAGTGTAAGCACTCTTTGTCTTAAACATTTTTGGCAGATCATCAAAAGAGCGGGAAATTGTTGTTAGAATTATTGCCAAGTTCACATTTAAACTACCGGTTCAAGAAATAAAGAGACATTTAAATTGGATTAAACATAGGTACGGGTATTTAATACACAAAGCGAATCAATCTTGACAAATAAAAAATAGGTTTTAATTCATACTTACCCTGTCTTTGGCCTGAAATACGACAGATCAGTTGCTCCTTGCCCGTTCCCTCGGTAAATATGGCGGCTGCGATACCCGGATGTTATCTTTTACGTCATTATCGGTGGACGTCACAAAGACGTCTTCCAAACGTTTTCATATCGAACGTTGCGTTGAGGGGGATGCAACGTCTTCAAGACGGCCCCAAGACGTACAAAGAACGAAGGGGCTTTTATTTGTAAACGTTTTCCCTGCCAGTTAGTGACGTCTTTGGTAGGGTTTGGGATAACGTTTTCTGGGGGCCCTTTACTAAAATGTGTCTATGCAATGAACTACCCAGTGCTAGCGCCTCCCCCCCCCCCCCATTACATAAATCTATATGCAGAATATCTAGATTTTGGATTAGATCAAAAACGATATGGTCAAATTAAAGAAAATTTGTTATTACAATGTAGAAACGTTTTGTAAACTTATTGGTTACGTATTCAAGAATGAATATATATATATATATATATATATATATATATATATATATATCTCAAGACGTCTTCCTTAAGGTATGAGAGCGGCGAATGCCACAAATTTTATATGTCTCCGATACTTTCTAATGACGTCTTTATAACGTTTTGGTGACACTGTAAATTAATACGCGTAACCATCTTAACCAAAACGTCTTAAAAACGTCACCCAAACGCCCCGAGAGCACTACCGGTAAAATCAGTTAATTTCATAATTTTCCGTTACATAATGAAAACGTGGTCCAAACGTGTTGGTTACGTATTATATAAGGTTTCAAATATCCCCTCCTCAAACACGTTTTGGAAACGTCTTACAAACGTCCTATTTTTCTCAACACGTCTCTAAATCGTGTAGAAGACGTCTTGCAAACCAACACTCCTAAAAGACGTCGCCGTCACCAAAACTTATGGTTCACTAGGTACTAATCTTAGTCTTCGGTGGATACGTTATAAGAATACAACAGTTACACATATCCAAACCTTGTTTGTCTGCCGACGCACCGTAAATATACTGTTATGGGTTTCCCATTGCTTGCGGCACACCTGTAGAAAAGTGATTATGTCTGTGGTTCCGTATATAGTCATAAGATATATATTTATATGTTAAGGGTCATACGCTTTTTATAACTAGCCTTAATACGAAGCAAATATAGAGCAGGCCTCAAGACATTGATCATAGTAGTAACATGATATAACTTAATAAAATACAATATAAAAGGAATAAATAATGTAAACATATAAACCTGTAGTGATGTAAATGAGTATACAATAAAAATAATATTTCATTACATATTGCAATAAGGTGTGAACAGAGTGAAAAAAATAACAAAATGTAATGTAATTTGTAAACCTTGTAAAATAAAATATACCTAAAAGTATTATACAGTCAAATTTATATAAAGATTAGAGATAAAAATAATAATAATAATAATAATAATAATAATAATAATAATAATAAGAATAATATTAAAAACAGTAATAATAAATTAATTAGTAATAATAATAATAAATATAATAATAATAATAATAATAATAATAAATTAACTAAAAGATATAATATTTATTTAATAATATAATATTTTATTTATCGGAAGAACAAAAACATATTCTCATGCAAAATTTGTATACCCATTATATGTCTACTTATTTGTTTGATTTCTTGAATAGCATAATTTGCCATTCTTTGCTGATTTTTTAAGGGGAGTCGGTTTCCTGGAGAAGCACAAATGACCTTTACAAATAAAAATATGTAACACACAGTCCCTTCGTACTTTCAAATAGAACCGTTGATTTTCCATTGGCGCATCTAGTATAGAGATTGATGTCTTAACGGGTACCAGATAAGCTTCATCTTGACTGAGGCCATTATATCTATCACTAATCGTCTTAATTGTCTTAATAGAAAGTCTCCGGCAATTAGTTTTCATGCTTAACCTTTGACTTGTTTCACCAATGATATATACATATATACTGGGGGTATAATGTACAATATAAACAGGTTCCTCTGCTGGTTCAGATTTTCCCCCGTTCATTTGAACATACTCTCCTTTTGCAACTCATGGAAACGTAAGGCAGCGTGGTCTTTCGTATATTTACCATCTTGAATCTCTCTCCGACTGATTTTGTATATACTAATTGGTTGTGCAGATTACTGATGTGTTTTATTAGCCAATATTGGATTCCTTTTAGGAATATGATAGAAAGGACAGGGTATGATGTTATAACGGGTTTGAGTCATATGCAACAATATGCATTCTTTAGGTGTTTGAGGGGAGGGTGAAGCATATAAATTCTAAAAGCTCTTCAGGGGCAGCGGAGTGATAAAACGCTCGGCCATCTTTGCTGGCAAACGGGTTTGATTCCCGGCGTAGCTATGTGAGTGGGTTGAAATGACCTGTCCAAGGTCATGGTTTTCTCCGGGTTCTACGGTTTCCTCCGCCCATAACGACTAGGGGGGCGGGGGCAACTTCGGAGCCATGGAGACTGCCTCGTGTTAGTTATTATTACTCCTGTACAATCCATGTAAAATAAATAAAGTTTATGATATTTTCTCAACAAAATTTAAAGGAGACGGTAGTCTAATTTTTTGTTGTTTCTGTATATGCAAAATATATAAAAATATGTTTTGATATAACAGAATGATAGTTTTCCAAAGCCGGAGTCTAATATTCTGTGTTTGATGAATTTGATAGAAGAAAATACCCATGCACTCGCTCTTGCAGTAACTTTGAACACTCGGATAAATACCTCTCGCTTCGAGAATTGTTGTACACAGAATAAACCTGTTAATAAGCACAGGGCGAAGGACATGAATATGTAGCCCAGAAGGCATAATCTTCAAACCTAAGGAAATAAAAATGGCTGGAATTTATCTTTCACGCGCCCGACTCATAGTTGAAACTCCACCGTTTTATATAAGCTTTATTTTTCAAGAAGGTGTAACTGTTTCTTTGAATGTTTTCTCATTTATCTTGTTTACTGTATGAAAATAATCGAGGGTGTTTTTTCATTATTAGATGATCATTCTTCTATATGATGTTGACATCATTATTGTCTCTTTCTCCCATATTTGCATTAAGTGTCACAGGAACGTGATTAAATAACGGTTCTAAAATTCATTCGCAAATCACAACACGTTTTATTATAAATGTGTAACCCTTTCACAGTTATGATTTATTTAATATTTAAGACTTGTTCTGATGCGCTAAACATTTCAAGGACTGGTCCAATCTGACTAGTTTTCACTGTGTCTTTACAAAAAGTTTGGGAAAATATTTCTATTAACTTGATACGACTTTTTAAAAATATAATATGCTAGGCCTCTGAGTTTGGAGCCAATTTTATTTACTCCTATCGACATAATGAAGTGGCCCCATGATGGATAAGAACGTTCCTGGATTAGAACGTGGATACCAATATTAACGAACAATGCTATTAGAGGGTCTCTACACAAACAACTGATAATCTTTTATTTTATGTACTTTTTGGAGGATTAATTATAACTTTTAGGCGACAACAGATATGAAGAAAATTGACCCGACTCTGTGATGTTACCCCCATCTGCCTCAGTGGAAAACAACTTGCAGACAACATTATGTCTTGTTGGCAGACCTTTAATAAGAAAATGTGTTTTTCACGAACAATCTACAATAGATATCGTTAGATATAGGTAATCGTTCGAATCAATCATAGTTGCCATGAAACAAATGACATCTTCTTCATAGGCTCTGCAGTCAAGAAGACAACAACTACAGGCTAACTGCAAAATAAAATAGCTAAGTCCAACTTATCTATTTGTCTGTTGCAACAAAAACAAAATAAAGCCTAATTTCAAATACATTAAAAAGTAAGATTCTATAAGGCCCAGAGATACTGGGCTCTCCAAAGAAAGGACATTGCAGGAGCTGCATTGATTATAGACAATAACGGGACAAATATAATTCGGCCGATGTCCATGCATTGTGAGATATTGCTGACATCGTAGTTAATGTCAAATGACTTCTTTATAAATGTGTACCATTACGAACATAACTTAATTCTGATTGGCCGGTCGAAACAATCTAATGTTATGGCCAACCGGCAGCTGTAAAATCACTTGTCCCCCACCAAGACCAACGTCATGCATGGATTCGCATTTTTATGAGGATAAGCATAATTCAGCTGGCCACTCAAGGTTACTCTTATTCCCTGCTGACATGTGATGACATCATCGCTCCCGATTGATAAGAGAAAAAAATGGACACTTGAACACAGTTCAAATAGGCAGTACATCGCATGTGTTCATGAAGAAATACGACAACGACAGTTTACTAGTACTCCTTGAGTATGAAAATATCAGTTCATGGTACTCCGGCGGTATAGTGTTTGTTTAATTAATGGGTAAGCAAATATCTTTATTGTTGTGTTAGAAATCATGAATATTTTGTTACTGAGTAAATGATTGAGAGAGATCTCTAATCATGACGAGATTGGGTATAGTATATCACATTAATTTACTGACACATATAATTTGTAAATTGTTATTATATCAGCAGGAAAACGGCTATAACAGCACAGAAGTCCCCTTCCGCTTGACAGACGCCTAGATGGGGATTTTTGAGTGTTAGAAGAGTAGATTTTTCCAAAGTTCTTCCCATATATATATATATATATATATATATATATATATATATATATATATTAAATATATAAGGAACCCTTAATGGTAACGTAATTCTAAATTCAGATATGTATGTTCATCCTCAGATTTCATTATCAAGACCTAACTTACAGCTACCAAAGTTCGAAAGCACAGGTAAGCATGTACTTTGTGACCCCGAGAGTGGAAAATAACATGATTACTGCACGAGGTGAATGAGGTGTTGTCAATAGGTCACATTCTCATATAGTGTTTAAATAACTAGATCATAACATATAAACTTACAGCTAACAAAGTTCGAAAGCACAGGTAAGCATGTACTTTGTAACCTCGGGAGTGGATAATAAGACGATTATTGCACAAGGTGAATGAGGTGTTGTCAAAAGTTCACATTCTCATATAATGTTCAAATAACTGGATCATAACATATAAACTGTTCCTAAACCAAAATAAAGTTAATAGTTTTATATATATATATATATATATATATATATATATATATATATATATATATATATATAAGTAACGCTTATAAATAGAAGGAATCAAGCAACTCTGTTTGGAGGCATACACCTTATCGCGTTTGGCGTTTAAATTCAGCGTACTATAAATCCATATACCCCATGCTAGGAAACCGATTTATGATTTTGTTATTTTCAAATACTTTTAAAAAGATCTCTGAATTTGGCGCTCCCATAACATCGAAGCCATTCGCATAAAACGTTAGGACCTGATATGCAAATGTGAGGGAATTTTCAGGTATTCGAGGAGCCTTGCGACGCCCTAATTTACAATTATCAGGGGTTCATCATACGGATTTTACAGGGCTTTAATGATAATTGCTCGCACTCAAAAACGGCTATCGGCCTATGGTTTAAGTTAACACTTAGCACACTGTGGAGGGATACCGTATCCGACGTAATATGTCCCCCGGGCGCTCTCAACATTAAATTTTACCAAATATGTTATACCCTAATAAGCGCCCCTACCCTAAACCACATCTGCCAACTTCCTAAGTGCGTTACGATCCTCTAATTTAACAATGCGGAATGTGTACACTTCTTTAGCTTCAGAGCACATTCAGAACAATTAAGAAAATCAAAGATCTTTTATCGATGGTTGTGTAAAGTTTTGAAAAATAATAAC
This sequence comes from Sipunculus nudus, assembly GCA_026874595.1. Lineage (NCBI taxonomy): Eukaryota > Metazoa > Annelida > Sipuncula > Golfingiida > Sipunculidae > Sipunculus > Sipunculus nudus. Next base: position 52,800,079 of record CM049320.1, read on the forward strand.
TAATCCAAGAGATACCGATTTGCAGACGATTTTATTTTGTGTTGTATGAGATAATTGTATGAATGACTGCATTTCGAGACTCTTAAATAAAAGTCACTTCCTAATAAGGAAGTAGAATATATAAAATGTTCAGGTAGCGATTGCTAGAAATTTGCGGATACCCCCCGGCCATTTTTTTTTTCTGGTAAATCCGCAAATTGCTACTTTGACAGCCAGGCCTCCTCTCTCCTGGGCGCCAAGGTCGCAAATTCCTAGCAATTTGCGGATACCACCCGGCCATTTTTTTTCTCCGGTAAAATCCGCAAATTGCTAGCAAATTGCTACTTTGACAGCCAGGCCCACTCTTCCCTGGTCTCCCAGTTCGCAAATTCCTAGCAATTTGCCGATACCCCCCGGCCAATTTTTTTTTTCGGGTAAATCCGCAAATTGCTAGCAAATTGCTACTTTGACACCCAGGCCCCCTCTCTCCCGGGTCTCTCCGGGTACCCACTGCCAATTTTTTTTTTCTTGTAAATCCGCAGAATGCTAGTAAATCGCTACTTTGACAGCCACGCCCTTTCTGTCCTGGGCGCCCAGGTCGCAAATTGCTAGCAATTAGCAGATACTCCCCGGCCAATTCTTTTTTGGTGGTAAATCCGCAAATTGCTAGCAAATTGATACTTTGACAGCCAGTCCCCCTCTCTCCTGGTCTCCCAGGTCGCAAATTCCTGGCAATTTGCGGATACCCCCCGGACAATTCTTTTTTCCTGCGAAATCCGCAAATTGCTAGCAAATTGATACTTTGACAGCCAGGCCCCCTCTCTCCTGGTCTCCCAGGTCGCAAATTCCTAGCAATTTGCGGATACTTCCCGGCCATTTTTTTTTTCTGGTAAAATCCGCAAATTGCTAGCAAATTGCTACTTTGACAGCCAGGCCCACTCTTCCCTGGTCTCCCAGTTCGCAAATTCCTAGCAATTTGCCGATACCCCCGGCCAATTTTTTTTTTCGGGTAAATCCGCAAATTGCTACTTTGACACCCAGGCCCCCCCCCCCCCCTCTCCCTGGTCTCTCCGGGTACCCACTGCCAATTTTTTTTTTCTTGTAAATCCGCAGAATGCTAGCAAATTGCTACTTTAACAGCCACGCCCTTTCTGTCCTGGGCGCCCAGGTCGCAAATTGCAAGCAAATAGCGGATACTCCCCGGCCAATTTTTTTTGTGGTAAATCCGCAAATTGCTGGCAATTTGATACTTTGACAGCCAGTCCTCCTCCTCCTCCCTGGTCTCCCAGGTCGCAAATTCCTAGCAATTTGCGGAAACACCCGGCCATTTTTTTTTCTGGTAAAATACGCGAATTGCGAGCAAATTGCTACTTTGACAGCCAGGCCCACTCTTCCCTGGTCTCCCAGTTCGCAAATTGCTATCAATTTGCCGATAACCCCCCGGCCATTTTTTTTTTTTTCGGGTAAATCCGCAAATTGCTAGCAAATTGCTACTTTAACATCCAGGCCCCCTCTTCCCTGGTCTCCCAGTTCGCAAATTTCTAGCAATTTGCCGATACCCCCGGCCAATTTTTTTTTTCGGGTAAATCCGCAAATTGCTACTTTGACACCCAGGCCCCCCCCCCCCTCTCCCTGGTCTCTCCGGGTACCTACTGCCAATTTTTTTTCTTGTAAATCCGCAGAATGCTAGCAAATTGCTACTTTGACAGCCACGCCCTTTCTGTCCTGGGCGCCCAGGTCGTAAATTGCAAGCAAATAGCGGATACTCCCCGGCCAATTTTTTTTGGTTGTAAATCCGCAAATTGCTAGCAATTTGATACTTTGACAGCCAGTCCTCCTCCTCCTCCCTGGTCTCCCAGGTCGCAAATTCCTAGCAATTTGCGGATACCACCCGGCCAATTTTTTTTTCTGGTAAAATCCGCAAATTGCGAGCAAATTGCTACTTTGACAGCCAGGCCCACTCTTCCCTGGTCTCCCAGTTCGCAAATTGCTAGCAATTTGCCGATAACCCCCCGGCCATTTTTTTTTTTTCGGGTAAATCCGCAAATTGCTAGCAAATTGCTACTTTGACACCCAGGCCCCCTCTCTCCTGGGCGCCAATGTTGCAAATTGCTAACAATCAGCTGGCACCTCCCGCCATTTTTTTCTCAGGGAAACGTCTCCGCGATAATAAAAAAAATATCCCATAAGCTTAAGTACAGGGCATACAGGAAAACCGACAGTTCCCCGACAGCTCCCCGGCTCTCTGATAGCTTCACAATTTACCTGTAACAACATGATTGTTTATATTAAAAATATCGAATGCGGGAGATTTAAATGTCAAATAGTGATGTCATCCTGTAGGATTATCACCTCCTTTTTTAAGCGAGTTGGAGATATCTCATTTTCTTTGAGAATTGTAATAAAACATCAAAATCATGAAAGGTTATGATGTGTCATTTTAGCATGTGGCACTTGCAATAGGAAATTAAAACAGGCTTAGGCTCAATTAAGGAAAGGATTTAAAAAATCTTGAAATAAACTGTATATTTTAAATAAGTAGCTTACTGACGGAGTCCGTAAGTTAGATTATAAATCAGTGACATTCCAATCAATACATGGAATAAATATTTGGTTAACGGTTGTTTAGTACTGATGTCTTCTGAATGCTCGCTGTAATTTTAAACTCTACTCATTGAAATTTGCTCGTTTGCTTCCTGTGATATCTCGTTCCATAAATTCTAAGCCCACTAAGGTCAGTGTGGTTACGATGCTGTTCAGTTTATACACAAGGTGTGGAAATTAGTTTATCACCTGTTAAGTCTGAAATCGAAATTTAAATGAGCTTATAATCATTCGTACATAGGTGGAACATGTTTGCGGGTCAGATTAACATAAAAATGAGGCTCATATCGGTCGACCAATATTGTGTGTGTGTATATATATATTTGGTGAATCTCTAAAACAGGCAATTATCTGAGTGCTTTCTATCAAACTACATGACAATGTCTCAAAACGTTTTGTTTAATAATTTTTAATAAATATTTTAAATTTCAGTTTTAGGCTAGATAAACAAATGATACCGGGAAAGCAAAAAAAAAAAAAAAATGAGATATTGTCACGTGGTTTAATGTTAGTCCTTTATAAATTGGGATATTGTTATTGTGGGCTTAAAATAGTGCATCGTTAAATATTTTTATAAAATGTAACAAAATAGTGTAAAAATGAACGAAAACGCAAATTAAGTATACAATCAGAAAGAACACTGTGTCAGGTTTAAAGTGATGTATAATTTATGAAGTCGTATATGCATTTAAACCATTTTTTATTGATTTTAGATATAGGGGTTTTAGACAATAACAGGGTATTGATTCATGAGACGCGTGTCTGGGTGAAAATATATTTTAGGTGATTTATCTCAAAAGGTTATTTGCTTAATGTCTGCTTGGAGCATGTTGCTTTGTTTTTTTTTTTTGTTTGTTTTTATTTTGCCATTGGCATTCCCCCACATTTTTTTTATTTGTACGACGTAAAACTTAAGTCTGATTAAAAAAAAAACATGAATGTTCAAGGGGCCACGTGTAAAATAATCAGTGGATTGGACAATCAGTTAATACTCCATAACAAGAGGACCCAGATCTTTATATCCTCGCACCTAAAGTCATTCTGTGGAACCTAATAAAAGAGGGCAGAACCTAGGCACCTTTAAGAGAGAACCCACTATTTGGGAGAATTTCAGAGGGTTAGAACTTCACTCGCTGAAGGTAATGATACATAATCCAGTTTTTACCTTCTAGTATTCTTGCAAGAGTTTGAATTATTTACTACTGTAGTGATCTTTTTGGCAAATTCCATAGCTACAAATGAAAAGCAAACACCTTCATTCCACAACTTGAGTTATATAAGGTATACAGAATGCTTGATACCTCATTCAGTCTACGTTGATTTCATTGGCGATCTAATACCTACCTAAATAGAAATAACGATAAAAAATAAGGTTTACCACAATAAGTAAAACTGTACTATGATAAGAGTACCAATTTGATTTTTGTGGAGTCCTTATATAGCGCACTGTTTATTTAATACCAAAAGATCATTGTACATTCGACATTATAATTTTTACTGGTTATTTCTTTTTATATATTTATAAGTAATGAAATCTGTATTTAAATACATTGTCCTAAAAAACGGTAACTTCCTTGACAAAATCATTTAGAAATATTGTTAAGATTTAGTAATTTTGTAAGCATCATTCATTTGACAAAGTATTCATTCTATCGTGAAGAGAGTTGGTGTATATATTATGCAGATAATATCATTTTGGAAATGGTAACACTAAAGACAAAATAGTTTTCATTTATTCAAGCTCGTAAAGTCTTATCTAAATAATCCACATCATTGGTTTTTGTTGGGAATGAAAGATTTTTTTAAATTTTATTTGAAAAAAGAAAATAATATATGCTTCATGCTAAATAACAATAAGATAATGTTAATTTACCAGGCCAACTGACAGTTCAATAAACATGTACCAGAAAAATAAGGATAATATAACGAACTATTGCATTTAGGTCAGATTAAAGCGTCTGCTCAAATATCAGTATAATTACACTTTTTTATATTGCCGATCCTGGCCTGGTTAAAACGTTAACTAGTGTATATCTATTGTACTTTGTTGTGATTTGTACGGGATCTTTATCATAAATATTAGCAACAGCGTCTTATGCATTTTTCCTAACATTATGAATCATATATTTAGATGTTCCTTCTAAATAAAAAAGCGGCTACAATTTTTTTCTTAACCCCTGTATTCGTGTAACATATTTGCTTTTTGTCTCGGCTTCCTGTTAATTATAATACTATAGGTCACCCAGCACTTGTCCCATAACGACCATTGGAGATATCCATACCGGACTATTAAACCCATTGAACAAAACACTGGACAACCAGGCGCGCTTGCCGGAAATGGCATAGAAATTGTGAAATAAATTGGCAATGAACAAGAGGAAGAGAATACCATTGTTTGTTAAGATAGGACCAATCTTGACAAAGTGATCAGGGAAAAGTCACAAGAACAAGCAAGAGGCGAAATTGAAGACAATTGACAAAAAGACAGAAAGACATACCGACAAAGTAACACATCCGAGATAACAGATGACTAAATAAGTCAAGCGAAGAAAAACAAAATGAGCTATAGTTTATGTAGGTGAGGTTAACTATTTTGGAGATATGGCCAAAAATGATATGTGTTTTTAGTGCAGCGGCCCCTGGCGTCTTTTTTACGAAAAAGAAAAAAAAATGCTTTCAAGATATTAGTATGAGACATAGGCGGTATTTGTTTTAAAACAAGTTCTAGCCTGTAGAATGCTAATTGTAAGACACAAGAACCAGCAAGCAGCTGAAATTGAGGACAACTAACAACCAGACAGACAATCTGACAAAGTGACACATCTGAGATAACAGATGACTAAATATGCTCATGAAGAAGGTATAGAGAAACAAAATAAGCTACAGTTTAAAAAAAGGTTTATTATTTTGGAGAGCTGGCCAAAAAATGATGCGTTCTTTTGGTTTTGGTGCAGCGCCGCCCCCTAATAGCCATATCCCGAAAATGAAAAATTACTTTTGAGATATTAGTGACAAACTATATACAAGTTTCAAATGATTCCTGTAAAACTCTGTGTCCTGTAGATTGCTCAGTGTAAGAAGCTAGAACCAGCAAACAGGATAAATTGATAAAAACTGCCAACAGACAGACATACTAAAAGAAGAGACACAAGATTGAAACCAATCGACTTATCCAGTTAATGGAGAAAACCTAAAAGAAGAACTTAAGCCTAAGTTTGTAAAGATAGGCCTAATATTATCGAAATTATGAATAAAAAAAACCTTTTGACATTTTTATATGACCTCGACCTTAAACTTCGACCAATATTGAGAAAAACCAATAAACTTCGGGAGCTTTTAGTTTTCTATCAACTATGCAATTTTGAAAACGATTGCTGCAAAACGGTGCATTTTAAAAGAGAGACAAATATATAAACAAACAGACAGACGCAACTGACCAACATGCTTGCCGAAATCGAAGATTTCCGGTAGGCGATAAAACTGCTCGTTCTCATCGAAGGAAGTATTTAATAGTGCATTAATCTTTAAGACACATCATTTCATGTGTTGCATTTTTCGTCGGCTATCGTGACTTCATATTCTTGTATATATATATATATATATATATATATATATATATATATATATAACCATATAATTTCTTATATGATATTATTATTAAAAACGCACCACATAATCAAATGCCTTCTAATAAAAAAATTTCCTTTCATACAAGGAAAATATTAGCAGAAAGGTATAAAACTAACATTAGATGCAAGCACTTTCCTCAGGCGGTGATTTGTTTTACCTAATCTTAAGAATTATCAAGTGCTGTAACCCAAATGGTAGCATTGTATATAGAGATTGGACGCCATTTAATGTGTACATAATGCCTATATTACATTGTCTTCAGTGAGGCAGTTCCATAAGGGAAACAACACACTTTTCTTTGAAGAGGGGCTTACAACGGCAGATTTGCGCCACAAGTTCCGCCACGCATTCAGAGACCTCAACGACAACGAGGCAGATCACCTTACATGTTTTTTTTTTATTACATAGTACTCCATGTGTTTATTTATCGACAGAGTTCCCCACGGTGTATAGCAGAGACAGAGCAGTCATGGTAATCAATACGATTTCCCGACCATCAACAAAATAAATATAGTAAAAAAATTCCGTATAAAAAGATACAATTCTTTTTTAACCTTTAGATTCAGGGTTTTAAAATGTATAACAATAGATAAGCCGATAAAACAATGTTTAAACTTCAGTTGGATTTAAATATATCAACCGACTTAATAGGCTTTTTTATTTTTGCCGAGACTGTATTCAGTAGAGCATCTAATTTCAGTTCCTCTTTTTTCCTGAAAATTCATTTTTAAAAAATTAAAGAGAGGAACCAACATTTTATTTGAATAAATATTTTGCTGCCTTTGAAAGGAAAATAAGATTAATTAAGATTAAAATGATCTGATGAGATAACGTTGCTGTATACCAGGGCCAGGATTAACATATTATGTAAAGGTTGGTACTAATATGCCCAATGTTCTAGCAGAATGGTTGTTGAAAAACGTCTAGCCTTGAATATCCGTAAGATTGATCTGAACAAATTTTCTCCCCAATATGATTTCGATATTCCAGATTCTACTGTATATAAAACGCATATATATATATATATATATATATATATATATATATATATATATATATCAGAATAATTATGTCCCCTCGTTTACATCTGAATAGCTGCTAAGAACCTCTTAGGCCACACGCGAATATATTCAAAAGACTTGACGTATATTTATTTAATACCAGTATATGATGCCAAGCAGTCAGCTTTTTTGAAAAGAAAACTACAGACTTTTTCATGACAATGTAAACCGTATACGCGATTTCGTTCAAATAAGATCTTAAATTTGGTGATTGAGGTAACAGACCCTGTTAAATAAAAAAAAAACTTTAACCAAAATATATTCAATGTAATAACTCTATAACTGTCAAAGCGTTCAGCTGCATTACGTGCCCATCTATCCTAATGAGGTATGTTCAACATTTAACCTGCTCCTGCTTCACTTGCATTGGAAAAGTTAGAGGAATTCCGGGTAAATGCGGAATGAATGTGGGAATGACACAAACAGTCCTTGGTATCAACTTTAAAGAGTGTTAAAGTAAACCTGCAAACTGAAATAAAAGTATGATATAACTATAGCTATATCTTCAGATGACTTATCGCTCATATAGGATCATTTTAGCTAGGTTTATATCAATAGCCGATGTGTCAGATGACTTAACGCTCATATGGGTTCATATTGGCTGGGTTAGTATCAATGGCCCCTGGGTTAGATGACTTAACGCTCATATTGGCTCATATCAGCAGGGTTCATATCAGTGGACCAAGGGACAGATGACCCAACGCTCACATGGGCTCATATTGGCTGGGTTCGTATCAATGGCCCATGGGTCAGATGACTTAACGCTCAAATGGGCTCATATTAGCTGGGTTCATATCAATGGCCAATGGGTCAGATGACTTAACGCTCAAATGGGCTCAAATTAGCTGGGTTCATATCAATGGCCCATAGGTCAGAAGACTTTACGCTCAAATGGGTTCAATTTAGCTGGGTTTATATCAGTGGCCAATTAGACGGAAGATTCACCGCTCATAATCTAATATTAAACTACATGACTATATCTAAAAACTATCTTATTATTTTTCCTCTACCATGTTTCTTTCTTGTCTAAAAACAAATTTTTTACTTAATCAAATTTAAAAAAATTCAAATTTGAGCTAGAAAGAACAAATGTTGTATTGATTTATTTTACTCATTGAATGTCAATAACGTTGAAGTGCAACAGTTATTCGTGTGATCTAACAGCAGTGGATGGTAAATAGTGGTTATTTAAAGATTATAAATAACTTTGATATATTTCAACACTAACATTAATCCCTTGCATATATCTTAACAAATGGATTATGAATTCGTTGCTTGGTAATAGTTAAAATATAGTTAAATAGTTAAAATCTTACAACAACATTCAGAGTCTATACTGGGAATTATTTTGGGGTTAAAGTGCCCTGATGTTATAAATGCTGACGACAGCACCATCCCTTCAAATATTGGAATTGGGCCAAGAAAAGCTGTTTCATAAACATATCTGCATTACTCAAAAGAAAGAAAATTGATAGTTTACTTGCACTGAGAGTTAAAAAGCTATGAGTTCAATACCTGTAAAAAAGTTTCTGCAAGGGGCTGCAAAATATTTTTTGAGAAACATAAAGAAAGGACATTGCTCGATTCCAACTCTCACTAGTAGAAGATGTAACTACAGTTTCAGCTTTTTCCCAGATATTTTGGCCTATTAACTACGTGTCACCCAGTTTTTGTTGAGTATATATATATATATATATATATATATATATATATATATATATATATATACAGACGAGACCAGTTATTTGCTAGTCGATTAAACAAAAAAAAAAATCCGCTTGTTTACAAGCAATTAAAATACTAAAATAATTTCCTAGATTACTACGAACGCGCCGCTTAATCAGAAGCTTCATAATCGAAACTTTTGCTTTATGCGGGGGCAAATATTGGCAGAAATGTCGAAAGTAACATAAACTGCAAGTACTTACTTAAGTCGATATTTTTTTTTACCTAATCCTAAGAATTATCAACGAGTCTTTGTTACCTTGCCCTCACTGAGGCAGTTCGATAAGGTAAACAACACTTCTCTTTGAACAGGGGCTACGAATATAAGATTTGCGTCCCAAACTTGATCACGAGATCAACCTTTAACGAACCTAGTAATGGCAATCAAGCTATGTTTGTTCCTTTGACGGTACTCATTAGAGGATTTTTAAAGGCGCTGATAAAAACTTGATGTAAAGTCTCAGTCCCAAATAGATTACTTCTACGTATTGAAGAAACGCGTGCGGGACACAGCTGAACTCTTCATTAAACAGAGGCGAATTATCTTACACGGTTAGTACAGACTACCTGGTTGATTGATTGATTGATTCTTTATTTCCCCCTCGGCAAGAAGAGAGTACAACCATTCAGTACATATAAGGTACAAGATACATGCATCGTGAGCAAACAGCGAAAGAAATAAGATCTAATTAGAAAATATATACAGATAGATATAAAAGGTTCAAATATCTAATCATAAAATATACAAAGCGCAAAGCTATATGAAGATATAATAGTTAAATCGGCTGTCTGAAGGACCAAAATATTTATATATAAGATTATGGTCTAATAAACTATATAAGGTCAATGCTATAGTAAATTCAATTCTATGCGTTTAGCAAATAACCAAACTAAATATTTAGTCATAAAATATACAAAGTGCAGTGCTATATTAAGATGTTAACTATTGTCTAGGAAAAAAACTTGATAACTGAAAATGTAATTCGAATAATGTTTCTAACTGACTGAGATATAATTATCAGAAAAATACAATATTCCTCATATCCGTTCAATAGTCTGTCTTGAAGACCAAAGCATAAATCCATAAATTTGTGGTAAGGTAAGATATATAAGGCTGATACTATATGTAATTCAATTTTATGCTCTAAGCGAATAACTAAATTAAATATTTAGTCATAAGATATTCAAAGTCCGGTGCTATATTAAAATGTTAACTGTATAAAAAAAAATAAATAATAATAATAATAAAAAATAAATAAATCGCAGCTTAATCACTAAAGACCTCCTCATAATGTACTTTGAACATTATTTTTTACTAAAATACAATAGGCAAAGGGAATCTACAATATTCCTCAAACCCACTAAACAGGCTATCTTGGAGATCAAAACATATATCCACAATGTTATGGTCGGGTAAGCTACATAAGGCTAATGGTAAATTGAGTTTTTTAAGCTAGCCGATAGAAAATAAAAATAAATGACTGGTCCTAAAATATACAATGTGCAGTGTTATATTAAAATACTAACTGTTGTCTAATAAGACAATAGCAACTTGAGAACTGAAAACTATGCTCGTAATGTTGTTCGAATAATATTTCTAACTGACTGAAATATAATTAGCAAAAATTTACAATAGTCCTCATGTCCGTTAAATAGGCTATCTTGAAGACCAAAACATACATCCACAAATTTATGGTCAGGTAAATGATGCTTTGGTAAATTCAATTTGATCATAAATATTTCTCCACATAATGTCTCTCTCTCTGATATAAATGATGGACAATCAGTGAAGACATGACACAAAATATCCTCTTGAAAGGAGTTGCAAAAATTACAAATAACGCTCTCATCCGGATCCGCTAGACAAAGCAACCTTACCATGTCACATATAATCTTCCTACAATTTATTTGACTCCGTGCAATATAGTAAAGACTAAAAGTTCTCTTTGTCAACTCAGGGTGGATTCTCAAGAAACGGTGACAGTCGTTTCTTTTGTACATCGTGAAGCACCATATACTTTGCTCGTATGAATGGATAGCATTACATATAATTCGTTTCCAGGTTAAATAATCTGGAAAACTTCCACCATTTATATATTTAGAAAAGAAATTACCAATTCCATATTTATTCAAAGTATCAACAATGTTAGGAATGAAACCTTTCTGGTTAATGTGTACTTGTAATTTCCACTGATATAGCCTTGTGATAAATAGTTTCTTTGCTATGCCTAAATTGTCACAAGAAATTAATTTATGAAGGAATAGAAGTTTTCTTTTATGTATTCTGCCTTGCATGGTATGCCATCCGAGTAAGCCCCTAACTACCTCTCCGTGGGTTCTCACATGTAACCCTTGAATCGTTTTTCAAGCAAATGTTTGTAGTTTTTCAATTAAATAACTCTCAGTTTTGCTAATTGAATACCATAATTCAGAACCATATAATACGGAAGGTATACATATTTTATCCCAAAGACTAGCTGATACAGTCGGCAGAAGGGCGTGTTATTGTACTCCTATCATACCAAGTGCGCCCAAAATTGATTTCCCTTTCCTACACCTGTCGTCAGTGCGTGATTTTGACGAAAAACAGGAGTTTAGTAGAATTCCCACATGTTCATACTCCTGCACTTCTGTTAATTTCGTGTTACCCATTTTCCACACTCTTAATTTACTATTTATTTTGTTCTGTTTTTTAGTTTCCCCGAAGACCATACATTTTGATATTGCTGAACAAAAGGATATTCGCCATAGCTTACTGTATATGTGGGCTCTATAAATCATTTGATCCAATGATGATTTGGTATTTGCTAACAAGACCGTATCATCTGCATATGTTGGGGAGCTAACATCAATATCATTTACCAGTAGACCAATATTTCCTTCATTAATATAATTATGAAAGTCCACGAAGGACACAGTAAAATAAAACATAGACATGATACCCCCTTGTTTGACACTCCGAGATATTTTGAATTCATCTGACAATTCTCCATTGACAAGTACAGCACAGGAACTACCAATTAGCCATTCTCTAAATAATAGCCACAATTTGTCACGGATTGCCAGATTATATGCCTTTAATAGCAGTCCGTCCCACCACACTCTGTCAAAAGCAGATTTACAGTCTAAAAAACAACAATATACTCTACCCCCTTGCTCACAATGGTGAAAAATACTTTCTTGTACAGAAAAAGATGCCATCAGACTGCTACATCTTTTCCTGCAAGCATGTTGCATTTTATCGGGGAATTCTCTGTTTCTCAACCATGGTTCTAGTCTGGACCATATTATTTTTTCAAAGAGCTTATTTAAAACTGGCATTAGTGTAATCCCTCTGTATGAATTCTTGGAGGCTCTGTCTTTGTTTCTGCCCTTATACATTGGAGAAATAATGCCAAGCTTTAAGGATTTTGGAATATATACCTGTTTGATAATGGCATTGTACAATATTGCCAAATATCTGCATATCCCAGGTGCACCTTATTTCAAGTGTTCATATGAGATAAGATCATAACCAGGTGCCTTATTATTTGGTAATTGTTTACAGATCTTCACTATTTCATCTTCATTAATGTGTCGCAGCACCCCTGTATTATCATAATGTTTATTGGCATTAACTAATATTTCGGCGAATTTTTTACTAACATGAGACGTAAATGTTTCTTTGTCGGTTTCTTCTTCCGGTTGCTCATTTAGTAAATTACTAAAATGATTACGCCAAAACGAGCGGAGTTCCATAGGAGTCGAAAAGTTAGAATTACCATCGTTCATTATGTGAATATTACCGGATTGATCTTTGTGACCTTTTACATACTTCCAGAAAGACCTAACATCAATATCGTGATTAAGACTTGCCTCTTCAAATTTTCGTGCTTCAAATTCTAATATCTTTTTCTTTAATAATTTCCCGAATACACGTTTAGCCGCTTTGTATTCTTTATACGAGTTAAAATGAAAACCCCTTGGGCGACCTCCGTCTACCCATATATTTCGCATTTCTCTCTGTTGGATGTGGGCTTTCTTTAATTCTTGGTCCCAGTATGGTTTTTTATATGTGTTAACGTTTGTTTTTGGTACCACCTTATCAGCAGCTTTTTTCATACATTCACTTAATGAAAACACATAGTTATCAATTTCGGCATTTGTTAATGGTTCTGACTGAAGTGTCTTTTCCATAGAGACGTATCTATTTAAATAATTATAATAATGGTCTGCATGCGAGTTTTTCCATTTATAGGTCTTGCGAAATACTTTTTGAATTTTTTCTATATGTAAGTTTAGGGCAACTACGACTGGGAGATGATCCGAGGTATTTAAAGCGTGATCATCAATAACTTTACACCAATGAACTCTGTTTAAACTTGTCGAAGGAATTAGTATGTGGTCAATCTGAGTACTGGGTCCGGCGCTATAAGGGAAATAGGTGTCAGCTGGGCCTGTGGCAAGTGCTTGTAATCCTACTGAAATGAGATTTGTTGACTCAATAAAGTCTGACAATATAACGCCCCTATCGGTACGAACTTTACCTCTTGGTCCGTCCAGTTGGCCTAATTGTGCATTCATGTCACCTGCCATTACAATTTCACCTATAGACGACAAATTGGTGTATGTCAAGATTGACAACTGCATGTTAAATTCTTCTACTGTATAATTAGACGGAGGTAAATACGTATTTATTATAAAAATAGGTTGTTCGTTCGGTCGGCTAAGTTTAATTACTAATATACGGTCATTTCCTAAGTTGTCCACTTTTGAAATTAAGTAACTCAGATCTTTGCGCCACATGGTCGCCACCCCTCCACGCCTGGGACACTCAAGATTATGGTGAGTGTACGCATCATATTTGTCATCTAGTGTTCTTAAAAAAAGAAGCGTTCACTGATGACAAATGATGTTCCTGTAAACACAGAATATCTGTTTTTGCCATAATAACGTCTATATATTTAGAAGAAGCAAAAGCTCCCCTGCAATTATATGTTGTAATCACAAGCTGATTTGAAATCTTTGCCATTATTCTTAATATTAAGTTTCTCGGGAATACTAATAAAGATCTTTATATGTAAATATATTTTGAAGTCTTTTATATGGTGTCTTTCTAAGTAATGCTTATTCTACGTACTTAATTGTTCTTTTTCGCTGGTAACCATTTTCTGCAATACATCCCGTCAGGCCAAAACCCCTTTTCAGTCAAGCAAGCGTGAAGGTCTCAAACTACAGACATTTTCACTGACAATGTCACATCGTCTGTTTTCAATATTCTACATTGTTTTACCTCTGATTTTTTCCTTTCAACATGTTTGACAATTAGGTCCTTTGTAAAAAATAGAGATTTTTTTACCTTTACATTACCAATATAGTAACTGGAAGTTGGCACCTTAGATTTAACTTGTAGATAACCTTCAAGACCAAGACTATCGTCTGAATCTGTTACCTCAATAAACTTTTCATTTGAAACCTTTTCAATTGAAACCTGGTCACCCTCATTAGGTAACACGTTATCATTTCCATCAGTTGACTTTAGTATCCCATAATTTCTATTGGCTTCTGTTATCTTAGCAGAGCAAACACTTGCATCCATTTCATTTTCATTTTCAGTCTCCATACCAGATTGTACCGAGGCAGGATGGTTACCATGACACTGACGCCGTATATTGGGCGTATTTTCAGGAATTACAGGGGCAGATTGATTTGAAACATTTCCTTGTTTAGACTGAATGGTTTTCTTATTCTGGACAGGAGAAGAACGTTCTGAAGGTGGTATGGAGGCAAGATCTCTGTAAGATACAGAAGTATTTGAATATGAGCGACAGAGTGACAATTGTCTCTCTAACCCCGATACCCTATTTTCAATATTCAACATTCTTGTTTCTAAGTGCCCACAACGTCCATCAGTTGTTTTGCATAAACTTTCATTAGATGCACCTCTATCATTTAATCTGTCTAGGCGATTATTCAAGTCCATCAATCGTCTGTCAACAAATTTCTCACGTTCAGCCTTCAGTTCAGCTACCATCTGGCAAAGTTTAATATTTTCTTCCTTCAGTATCTTTGTCTGTTCAAGTAGCATGTCACGGTCTTCCCTGGCCTGTTGTAGAACTTCGGAACAAAGTGTCTTGATGGCCTTTATTGTGTCCGCCGGAACACAATCATTGGACAATAAATCCTCTGTGTCTACAGTTTCAGGTGTGGAGTTTCTTTGTTGCACCCCACCTGACGTTGAGCTCATTGTCGATAGGGTTGGCGCTTTATCCGAACTGGGCCGTACAATGTCCGGTGGTTCTAATGAATCTGACTTGTCAGACAAAGGACCCTGGTTTTTGTGATTTATGTTCTGAGGTGATTGGTCCTTTAGTCGTTTACGAGATTTTCCATTCAGAAGTTTAGTAAGGTCTATTGTGTTATCTCCCTCCAAATAAAGGTATATTTGATAAATGTCATTGACTGTTTTAACACATGATTTCCCACCTTGTGTATTCTTATGCATTATAAGCCTTCCCCGTGGGGTGCATTATCCTAATGAGGTATGTTCAACATTTAACCTGCTCCTGCTTCACTTGCATTGGAACAGTTAGAGGAATTCCGGGTAAATGCGGAATGAATGTGGGAATGACACAAACAGTCCTTGGTATCAACTTTAAAGAGTGTTAAAGTAAACCTGCAAACTGAAATAAAAGTATGATATAACTATAGCTATATCTTCAGATGACTTATCGCTCATATAGGCTCATATTAGCTAGGTTTATATCAATAGCCGATGTGTCAGATGACTTAACGCTCATATGGGTTCATATTGGCTGGGTTAGTATCAATGGCCCCTGGGTTAGATGACTTAACGCTCATATTGGCTCATATCAGCAGGGTTCATATCAGTGGACCAAGGGACAGATGACCCAACGCTCACATGGGCTCATATTGGCTGGGTTCGTATCAATGGCCCATGGGTCAGATGACTTAACGCTCAAATGGGCTCATATTAGCTGGGTTCATATCAATGGCCAATGGGTCAGATGACTTAACGCTCAAATGGGCTCAAATTAGCTGGGTTCATATCAATGGCCCATAGGTCAGAAGACTTTACGCTCAAATGGGTTCAATTTAGCTGGGTTTATATCAGTGGCCAATTAGACAGAAGATTCACCGCTCATGATCTAATATTAAACTACATGACTATATCTAAAAACTATCTTATTATTTTTCCTCTACCATGTTTCTTTCTTGTCTAAAAACAAATTTTTTACTTAATCAAATTTAAAAAAAATTCAAATTTGAGCTAGAAAGAACAAATGTTGTATTGATTTATTTTACTCATTGAATGTCAATAACGTTGAAGTGCAACAGTTATTCGTGTGATCTAACAGCAGTGGATGGTAAATAGTGGTTATTTAAAGATTATAAATAACTTTGATATATTTCAACACTAACATTAATCCCTTGCATATATCTTAACAAATGGATTATGAATTCGTTGCTTGGTAATAGTTAAAATATAGTTAAATAGTTAAAATCTTACAACAACATTCAGAATCTATACTGGGAATTATTTTGGGGTTAAAGTGCCCTGATGTTATAAATGCTGACGACAGCACCATCCCTTCAAATATTGGAATTGGGCCAAGAAAAGCTGTTTCATAAACATATCTGCATTACTCAAAAGAAAGAAAATTGATAGTTTACTTGCACTGAGAGTTAAAAAGCTATGAGTTCAATACCTGTAAAAAAGTTTCTGCAAGGGGCTGCAAAATATTTGTTGAGAAACATAAAGAAAGGACATTGCTCGATTCCAACTCTCACTAGTAGAAGATGTAACTACAGTTTCAGCTTTTTCCCAGATATTTTGGCCTATTAACTACGTGTCACCCAGTTTTTGTTGAGTATATATATATATATATATATATATATATATATATATATATACAGACGAGACCAGTTATTTGCTAGTCGATTAAACAAAACAAAAATCCGCTTGTTTACAAGCAATTAAAAAACTAAAATAATTTCCTAGATTTCTACGAACGCGCCGCTTAATCAGAAGCTTCATAATCGAAACTTTTGCTTTATGCGGGGGCAAATATTGGCAGAAATGTCGAAAGTAACATAAACTGCAAGTACTTACTTAAGTCGATATTTTTTTTTACCTAATCCTAAGAATTATCAACGAGTCTTTGTTACCTTGCCCTCACTGAGGCAGTTCGATAAGGTAAACAACACTTCTCTTTGAACAGGGGCTACGAATATAAGATTTGCGTCCCAAACTTGATCACGAGATCAACCTTTAACGAACCTAGTAATGGCAATCAAGCTATGTTTGTTCCTTTGACGGTACTCATTAGAGGATTTTTAAAGGCGCTGATAAAAACTTGATGTAAAGTCTCAGTCCCAAATAGATTACTTCTACGTATTGAAGAAACGCGTGCGGGACACAGCTGAACTCTTCATTAAACAGAGGCGAATTATCTTACACGGTTAGTACAGACTACCTGGGGCTGAATGTGATTTGCCATGGTGTCTGGCAAAGTAACAAATAAGTCATAGTAAAAATTCCGATATCCGGACCATCAACAAAGTTAATGAAAATGAAAAGTTTCGTTTGGGAATCTTGGTCTAGGAAAAAATATTCAGGTATATTCTACCTCATTATTTAGCCGTAAGGTAACAAGCAAAAACTTTCCTTGTCTTTGTGTATATTCAGCATGAATTCAATCAAATCATGTCATCACCATTGGAAGTGGCATTTTATATCTATTTTGGACAATTGGATGCTATGAATAAGGGCCAATCTCGGAAAATAACGTGTACTGTATTAACCGTGACTCTATTTATTATCAGTTGAACCTATGAATAACATTTTATCCTCGCTGTTGGTGCAGTTGCGTTAGGACGTTTCAACACACACACTGGTATACTCCTTTTGCCACACAATAACACAGAGACCAAGACTATATTCCATAAGTTCCATCGTTCTTTTGTAATATGCAATAACACGTTGAATAGACGTTGAATCGTTGTACATTAGCACACATATGTTCCTTATAATGGCTGGCATACTATGGTGTCTCGTTGATAACAAATTCCAGTTGGAACCTAACACGTTGAAATGGAACAGGGAACAAGGAACACGTTTGGAAACTAGTGGACAAAGGAGAAAGTAAGAAATATCTAAGGTGGAGGAAATACAGATGAAATACAATGTACTAGTGCATTCATAAACCATTACATCCTTGAATAAGTGCAAAGATAACCCATTCATCAATAACTGTTATAAATAGCTGTATAAAGTCAAATACTGTTGCATTACTCAGACAGTTAACCAGTACGAAGTGAATGTAATGAAACCTGCATATATTAAGACTGTTAACATACATTTTATGAAAAAGATATTGCTATATTGTGGTAATATATGCTACAAACCTTTACTGTTGATTATTACAGTTCATTAATAGGCTACAATAGTGTCCAAGTGACCTACCTCTGTGTGGGCTCTACCTAAGGGTACACAAGGTTACAAGGAGCTCTGGTCATACTGCCATGCTGCTTTGGTCTTAGAAACAGGAAGTGACCTAACTGTCACATGATTATAGTCTCTGTACACAGTGACCTTTGGTCATTAGCCTGTGAGATATGAACCATGAAATAACAAAAATAGTTAGCTCGACAGGGAGCACGCCACACCTGAAACCCAAAGGTCCCTTGTTCAAACCCCAGCAATGACATACAATTTTTTTCTAATTTTCTTATTGTAAACAATATATATGTATGTTCTTGTTACAAATAATTATGTGCATTTACACTCTCGGCATCTTATGCATAGGTACATATAGATAACCTGCATACAATACTTATAAATGCACAACAACTGTAAACAAATAAGACATATTTAAACAATGAGTATTAGAATAAAGACTAACCATCTTAACTAATGCTCCTTTCAGGGGGCAACAAAAGCACAAGTTTAGAAATGGGTCTGCGTAGTTCTGGGTTCGGGGTTTTCACCAGCACACTGAGAACTAGGCCCTTACTGTCTGGTTCTGTTACCGTAACTCGACCTAAAGACCAATCACATCTGGGAAGGTTGTCATTCCTCAGTAGAACGACATCTCCTACCTGAATATTCCTCTTTGGATGATTCCATTTTTGTCTTTGTTGCAGAGTTAGCAAATACTCTCTTTGCCATCTGTGCCAAAATACGTTTGCCAGGTGTTGTATTGTTCTCCAGCGTCTTCGGGCATAAACATGAGCCCGCTGAAACTGTCCAGGTGGAGGAACGACGAGTTTTTTTTGGGTGAGGTGACACGGAGTAAGTGGTTCGAAGTCATCTGGAGTGAGGGGGCGTGAGTTAACAATTGTTTCCACTTAACATAGCAATGTCCTGAATGACTCATCGTTTATGTAATAGCCAAATTCATAAAACAAATGTGATAGTACCTTCCGAACAGTGTTGATTTGTCTCTCCCACATGCCACCCATGTGGCTGGCTGCTGGTGGATTGAAGACCCACTTGATGTTACGTTTTAACAATGTCTCTCTGACAGAATCTTGATCGATTTCTTTGACAGCTTTGCACAATTCTCGTTCAGCTGAAACAAAATTTGTGCTATTGTTACATCGGATTTCTTGGATGGGGCCCCGTCTTGCCAGAAAGCGTCTAAGAGCATGGATGAAAGAATCGGTAGTCAATGTATTTGACGACTCAAGATGGATTGCTCGGCTAACTAGACATGTGAATAACACCTCATACCGCTTTTGTTCCTTTCTACCTTCTTTGATTATAAAAGGTCCAAAATAGTCGACACCAGTTAAGGTAAATGGTGGTGCTGGACTGATTCGAGGGGCTGGTAGGTCTTCCATTTTCTGTTCACCGACTGGTTATCGGAGGCGGTGACACATTACACAATGATTTATGACATTGCGAACTGCTTCGTTACCTCGGATTACCCAGAACTGTTCTCGCAGCTTGGCAAGTACGTGATTGCGACAAGCATATCCCATCTGTTGGTACACATATCTGATGATGAGAGTCTGTATGAGAGTCTGTATGGTACACTTCCTTGTCTGGTTTGTTATCCAGTTCATTTAGCATCATCTGACCTATATCTAGTGACACTACAGTAGCTGTAAGCTCTAAGCGTGGTATCGTAACTGGTTGAACAGGAGCTAACTTGGCTTTCTCTGATAGAAAGGAGCAGTGGATTTGCCTTCAGTGTTTCAAAGCCGTAGATAAGCTTCAGAGGCATAACCAATTGTACTGGCATCTGAGAACACGTGAAGCTGCCTAGAGGCAATAGGTCCAAAAACGTCTGGTATTAAACATCTGGTAATAGTCATTTTCCCCAGAGACGTTAGTTCTCCTAACCATCTTTGCCTGCGTACTTGGTATTGCTCTTGTATCTTGTCATCTCAACCTAAGATTTGTTCACTACATAGTTCTTGAAGGAGTTTCTTTGCTGGTAAGGTGAAAGGTGCAATAAAGCCCAGCGGATCAAAGACAGAAGACACAATGGACAAAATCCCCCTTCTTCTTGCTGATTTAGAATTGAGGATAACCGAGAAACCGAACTGATCTGTGGATATGCACCACTGAATGCCTAGAGTGCGTTCGACTGGCAATTCGTCACGGTCAAGGTCGATAGCATGTATCTCCTTAGCCCTGTCTGCTGGAGGAATAGATTCAAGAACGCTTCGACTGTTTCTAACGAATTTGGTTTGGTTAAACCCACCTGCTTTGCACCCAGAACGCAAGTCCTGTATTAACGTAATAGCCTCTTGTTCCGTAGCTACAGACTTGAGGCAGTCATCATCATAGAAATTTCGGTTGATTGTGTGAGCAACTGATGGTTTCAGACTAAAGTCCTCAGTGATTTTTTCTCAGTGCATAATTGAATATGCAGGGGGATATATACGGCCCCAAACAGGTGAAGATTCATTTGATATTTATGGAGATCCTTACTTAGGTCGCCATCAGGCCACCACAGAAAGCGTAAGAAATTGCACTGGCTATGGGGAAAGTACACTTGGTGGAACATAGCTTCGACATCTCCAATGAATCTGTTCCTCTCTGAATCTGGTTAAGACTCCGATGAGAGAATTGGTCAGATCAGGACCTTGAAGTAGCTGATCGTTTAGAGATGTTCCATCAAACGATGCACTGCAGTCAAAGACCACGCGTATCTTGGTATGTTTTTAGGATATGGGAGGTACCAAACCTTCCCTGTATCTGTTTCCACACATTCATTTGGGACTTTTAGAGCATAACCTTGCTTAAGTAGGTTGTTGATAAACGCCACATAGTCTTCTCGGTACTTGTCATTTCGGACCATTTTCCTTTTCTGCCATTGTGCACGTTTGATAGCTTGCTCCTTATTGCCAGGCATGATGACATTCACGTTGCGAAACGGTAGGGGTACTTCATAGTGGCCATCTGACATGTGAATATTTTGATAAGCTTTAGCCAAAAAAATGAATGTCATCTTGTCAGAGGCCTCGTTCACCTGGCTGTTTTGTTGGTTTCTCATTGAAACCAAGTTCAAGTTATCTCAAAACTACAGTAGGAGAAATGAGCTCCTTTGTATGCTCGACTTCCCTCACAAGGATTCGACTACAAGTGACAGTCTCTGCATTAGATTGTATACGTATTGGGCCGTTCACAGTCCAACCATGACGTAATTTTGCAGCAAATGGCCCATCGCCTTGTGTAGGTATTACCTGTATTGGTTCAAGGGCAGCTGGACAATTGTCACCCACGAATAGCCCTATGTCCATATTTGGTATATATATGTTGGGATCTTTGGAACCACGTCGTTCAGGTGTGGCCACTTACCAAGGACTTCGGGGCGCGGAATGTTCTGATGGCCAACAGCTATCTCTGTTCTCTGATAGGTCTTCGGTAGTTGTATTGGGTTCCAACCTGACCAATCAGAGACAAATAGATCATTGATTGCACTCGTCTTAACTTCATTACCACTGGCACCTAGTTTCGACTTTAGTTCTTCTGTAAAGAAACACCCACTACTTCCGTTACAAATAAGTCGATACATCCCGTTGTATTGTAGTATTCTGGAGTCGGCATCCGTAGCATTACAAGTGCTCTGTAACACGTTAGAACTTGTAATGATATTATTATCTTCAATAGCTTGAACTGTGTTTGCTACAGTTTTGTAGCTATGAAAGCTTCATCATGTAGTGCTGTCGGATGTCTCTTTCCACACTATTTACATGTGTGTTTACGTGAACACTCGTTGGATATATGATTTAGCCCATAGTACCCAAAACAAGCACGCTTGGCTTTCAAGAAATTTCGCCTCTCTATGAGATCCTTTTTTCAAGAATTCATCACACTCATCAAGATCATGTTCTTTCTGGCATAAGATACAGGGCACTTTATGTTTCTTGACATCTTTATGCCTAACCGTAGTTTGATCTTGTTTCATACTACCACTGGTGTTCACATACGTAGCAAAACTTTAGCTTTTCTGTTTGTGAGATAATTGTTTATAACTGGAGAATATCCTGCCTGTGGACTTAAATTGTAGATCACTCTTTCTCAATCCTTCTCTGCTATAGAATGGATCACTAGCAGCTTCAGCTGACCAAAACTGACCAGGTCTGTGATTGTAGGAACTCTTGCACTTTCACGTTTGACATTTGTTGATTTGTCACACCACTTGTTCTGTAAGTGTGTTGGAAGTTTACACACAATAGCCTGAATGTTAGGAGCATGATTAAGCACTTCCATGTGAGGCATTGTCTTTGATGCGTTAAGGCATTTAACCAAGAAATGCGCCAAATGCCTCAGCGAGAGACAATCATCATACTTTATTTGAGGCCATTTCAATAACTTATTGACATGCCCCATGAAGATTTTGTAGGGGGTCATCATATTCTTTATAGAGTAATGTCCTGGCTGTGAGGTAACCATACTTGGTCCCATATACAAGCAACCACCTATTAGGGATTTAGGATCGTCTTGAAGGTGTTGATCCAGATAGTACAATCTGTCGGCATCGTTGGACGCACGCGAGGCTATTCTGGTATCAAAGGCCATGATGAATGCGTTATACTCCATGACGTCACCCTTGAACTTTAGGACTTCCATTTGGGGTTATGTAGAAGCAGTGGCAAGCTGCTGAAAAACGCCTACCATCTGTTGATTCTAGTATTGGCTTGAGCTGATAGCTTTCTGCCTAACTGAATCACTTAGGAGCGGTTTGGGAGTGAATATATCAGGAGCAAGATCAACTGCTGTTGTTCTATGTCCAATCGGAGAACTAGTGTCAATGCCTTCACTATGAGATGCTGAATTAACATGGGGCGATACAGATGGCGGCACATGCATATTCCTAGGAGTCACAGTATTTACAGCATTTGCATGCGCTGCTGAGGGCTCTGTGTATTTTTTCAGAGTATAACTTTTAAGTGGCAGGGTGGTTTGATGTGTGTCTATCAGTTCTGCCTCAGCAAAAACATGTTCTCTAGCTTGAGTTTTAGCTATTTCATATCTAAATTCAGCTGTCTAGTTTTCGCTTCCAGCCCATGGCGTTCTGCCAGAGTATCACGCTCTACCATTAAGGCTGCTAACTTTGCCTTCTCTCTAGCACGAGCAGACGCAGCTGAAGACCTAGAACCAGTAGTGGACCTATGTGACTGATTGGACACAACCGCAGAACCCTCTATTTGTTCAGACATTTCATGATCAGCTTGGCTTATCCACTTTCTCGCAGAGTCCTGAAATTGTAAAACCTGAAGCTTCTTTTTCATCGAAACGCCTACTTTCAGAGTCTTGTACGTCTACAGAGGTTAACACATCGAAATGGGCTATGTAACACTGTTGATTACTAAGAAACATTTCATTCAAGCTATCAATGCCCGATTTCACTAGATGCAAATTATTTACATCGGACATAAGTTTTTAGAGTTCATTTCGCTTTTCTGTGACTGCTGCTAAAGCAGCTATTTGTCTATTTTTTTTTAATATACGTTGCATTTCTGCCGGACCCTTACCTAGTTGTTGTTCGAGAAGAGTCACGATCTGTAGTAGATAGTCCAGGTTGAATCATATCAGGAGAACTGCAAACGTTGTCATGAACACTGACTGTACCATCCATGATAGAATATATCACAATCACAAATCACCAGAAGACTTATCTTGTATGCACAGACGTTGAGGTCTCTGTATTATGCAACGAGAAGTGAGACACGTTTCACATTAAATTCAAACCGCCGGTCAATTGTCCACAACGTTGCGTTCACTTAAATGCATATCATAGCATTATAGGCATGCAGTATAGCAGACGGTTTTACTATTTGTTTACATGTTCATTGTTATAACTGTAGTCCGTTTGGATTCTTGCACATATAGATACTGTATGAGTCACATGGACGAACTACTTGGCTACAATCTCATTACATCGGTCACTTTATTATCACTGAGCCAAGAGTTTCCAAACTATTGTTGGTGCAGTTGCGTTAGGACGTTTCAACACACAAACTGGTATACTCCTTTTGCCCCACAATAACACAGAGACCAAGACTATATTCCATAAGTTCCATCGTTCTTTTGTAATATGGACTAACACGTTGAATAGACGTTGAATCGTTGTACAATAGCACACATATGTTCCTTATAATGGCTGGCATACTATGGTGTCTCGTTGATAACAAATTCCAGTTGGAACGTAAGACGTTGAATGGAACAGGGAACAAGGAACACGTTTGGAAACTAGTGGACAAAAAATGAAGTAAGAAATATCTAAGGTGGAGGAAATACACATGAAATACAATGTACTAGTGCATACATTAACCATTACATCCTCAACTAAGTGCAAAATAATCCATTTATCATGACTGTTATAAATAGTTGTATAGAGTCAAATACTGTTCCTTTACTCAGACAGTTAACCAGTACACAGAGAATGTAATGAAACCTGCATATATTAAGACTTTTGACATACATTCTGTGAAAAAGATATTGCTATATTGTGGTAATATATGCTACAAACCTTTACTGTGGATTTTTACAGTTCATTAATTGGCTACAATAATGTCCAAATGACCTACCTCTGTGTGGGCTCTACCTAAGGGTACACAAGGTATAAAGGAGTTTGGTCAAACAGCCAGGCTGCTTTGGTCTTACAACAGAAAGTGACATAACTGTCACATGATTATAGTCTCTGTACACAGTGACCTCTGTTCATTACCCTGTGTGATATGAACCATGGCATAAAAAACATAGGTAGCTCAACAGGGAGCACGCCACACCTGAAACCCAAAGGTCCCTGGTTCAAACCCAAATGACATATATTCTTTTGTTTCTAATTGTCTTATTGTAAACAATAAATATGTATGTTCTTGTTACAAAGGAATTATGTGCATTTACATCGCCATTCCACTAGACATATGTATAAATCTTAGGGCACTTCACAGAGAATTATATTTCATGTTCAAATGAAAATCCGTGGTTTTGATTTATGTTCAGATAATAATAGATACTTATTACTACGCCTGACCTATTTGTATTTTATATCAGTATATATGTTGACAAGCATGTGAGCTTCCCCTCAAGAAAACTACGGCGAATACTTGGCACTTGGATGCCAACCATCGCTAACACATTATCCCGGAGACTATACTTTAACCTTTTCCAACTATGATAACCACAGGTAAATGGTGAACCTAACGTTTCCACCGAAGATATCTTTAAATGAAATAGAACTGCATTAGATCATTATGGTAATGCAAACCGTATACCCGATTTCCTTTAAATCAGAATAGCTGAGATTTGGTGGGAGAGTTAACAGACCCTGCTATATTAAAAAAAATCCTTGGTTTTTCTAATTGTTTACTCGCCGAAATATCTTCAATGCGAAAGCTTTATAACTATCTTAGCATTAAGCTGCATCTTTTCTAATGAGATCTGTTCAACATTTAACCTGTACCTGCTTCACCATCATAGGAGCAGTAAAAGGAATTCCCTGTAAATCCGGGACAATATCCCACATGTTAATCAAACAAATGCAGTGTTCATCCTTGCCCTCTTTTCTTTTCAAATGTATATTCAATTTTTACATTAGCACGCATTAGAATGGATGTGGGAATAGTAATCAAAAACAGTCCTTGGTGTCCATTTCAAAGAGTGTTTATGTATATGAAACATATTATAGCAAAAACATTCAAACGGTATTAAGTCTTTCTGAAATAAATGAAATGATACCTTTCCAGAAGGTAATATTTCTGAGATAAACGATATGCAAGTGAAACTGTCTAACTTTATGCACCAATTTGAAACCCACGGTTCTATAAGTTAGATAGTATATAACATTTAAACACATAGTAATATTTATGAGGCAAATGAGATATGTTGTTATTGTTTTCTGGTAGTTTACGTAACATTTTTATTAAACTTAAAGTAAGCATATTCTATTAATGCCTTACCACACAGCTAACTTAAAAAAAAACTAAAAGGCAGTTAAGTACACCTCATCCTCTAACGACATATCCATATTGCGTCTAATTAAATGCTGGAAAAAAATGACCCGTGCAAATATGTTAAACGTTCCAAGGTCCTTGGCCCACATTAAGTTATTTTGTGTTTATAAGTTGTCTTAATACAAGGTAATAATTGTAAAATAAAGAATATCAATAAATTAACTGACATATAGTGGATTGAATATATATAATTATATATATATATATATATATATATATATATATATATATATATATTAGTTTACCCCTCAAGCGACCAAGCTATATTAGTGACTGAAATGGCCTAGTGGGGAATTGTGTACGAATTGTGTACGAATACAATTTCATATTCAAATTATCATTCCTTTTTTCTCCTGAAAACATAATTTTCTTGACATTCGTAGCAGTTATAAAGCAGTCATGTATTCCGATTATTATTTTTGTAACCCCCCAAAAATATGTATTGTCGAAGGACCGGCTATTACGGCTATTTACATATTATAAGAAATGTAACATGTTCAATGTATGAGAAAAGAAATGTTAATGAATTTAAGCTGTCTTAAAGTCACCGAGAACCAAGAAGGACACGGCACAAATTGTATCTGGAAGCGATAAAATATTCTAATGCAATATCCAGATGGTCCTGAACAAATCTCTTAGAAAAGTTAAAATTAGCTCATGATGAGCTATATTCTGCAAGCAACTTTAAAAACTTGAATTGAGCACCCAGGAGGTCAGGTGGACACAATATGTTTGCACCAGGCCTAAAAACTGCCAACATAGCATCTTTGGAGGTTCTTTGCAAATCGCCTTGAAAACCATGAAAATCATTATTTTGAGCATTCAGACAGTCAGAGAGGGTACAAATCGTATGCATTAGCCTTGGAATCTTCTAAAGTATCGTGAACGAAAGGTTTGGGCAGATCTCCTTATATACATGAAATTAGGTGATGACCAGGTTATTGGCCTGAAACATGATGTACACCACTTAGACAGGCACACAGGGCGCAAAAAAGGTAACTAGAACCTAAAACCTTCTTTTGTATCCTTTGAATTCAGAAAGGCCACTCTGACATATATTCTATGAGCTATAGGAAAAACATGATCGAGTACTGTAAAAATTATATGGGCCCAAATCATAATATATTGGATCTAGAACCTTCTAACTACAATTAATTATAGTCCGTGGAATTAGCTCTGGCGGCCTGAATTGGTTCATGATAAAATCTTTAGGAGCATTACTTGGCCAGTTAAAGTAGGGGCAAAGGTTTTGTTTCAACAGGTTGTTTGTTACTGACCATTCGAACTTTATTCAGAGCAAGGCCGAAATAAAAATGAAATTTAAATTAGGGGCTCTTTTAGCCGGGGTCACTAAAAAGCACACCACGTCCTATCGCCCTGTCGGTAATGGCGTTTGTGAACGCTTTAATAGGACTATCTCAGTTATTCTGAGATGCAGACTGAAAAGAGTAAGGTACCCTGACATATGCTAATAACTGGACGAAACCTTGAAGTGACCGGATTTAGTCCATTTTATTTATGTCTGAACGGCAAACACAGACTACTCGTTGACGTCATCCTGGTATTATCGGACACACATGATAATCTTCCTAAAAATAGTAAATTCGTCCAAAAGCTTAAGGCAATGAGTCAGGGCTAATGGGAAATGTCAGAAATCACTTTATAATAACTAAGCCAATGCTTCAACCTTCAGCAAGGGGGCGGAGTCCCGGGTAAGAATGTTAGACTGAGGGGAAGACATAAGTTGACAGAAGTATTAGAAGAACCTGTGTATAAAATATGACCGACACGTCCCTGTTTATAAGGTTCCCCAAAAAGGGAATATAGGTCCTACACGTACATTTTATCGTTATCTGTCACAACCCATAAATTATCTACCTCTGGAACCAGAGACTGGTAGTAGTAATGTGAGAGTATAAAGAAAGAACAATCACGATGTCAGAGAGGCGAATATTCAGAGAGTGATGTCACTCCTCAGAAAAAAAGGAGCAGTTCATTCTTAGGCAGGATAGCCAAAGTTTATCATCGGTCAAGGATAGGTAACAGTACATATTATATAATGATAGCCCATGAAGGGCAAACTCGTTGGCCCTGTATAGTGTTCTCTTTAAATGATTGAGTATCTGATAAATCACTATACATGTTATCACCAACTCCAACAATAACATCATCAAAAGTGTTACGTCGTTCTACCGAAGTCAAAAGACAATGGTGATTAAGGTCGAACGATTATATCTACGAATATATTAAATGCGGAGTAAATTAAAGTCCTCGGATATATTATAGTAGGTCGTTGTTGTCCCAGCACTTATTGGCCACGGGCGAGTTCTTGTCTGTGTATCCACTGATAAACTTGGGTGTTTCTTTGTTTGTATACATTGATGAACTGCATGTATAGGTTCAGATGGATCACATTATAACCTTGCATTACGGGACCATCTGTACAGGTGAAAGCATTGTTATTGTATTGGTAACACGACAGGGTCCATAATCTTACTTTCGTTTCATTCACGAATATTCAGCTTACGGCCAGTTTCACACGTTTTTGTTTTCAATTGTCCTGAGTTGTCTTTCCAGTAAATGTAATATAAAACAAGTAAGAACAAGGTGCCGTATGGAAGGACTGTTAACTTCAGTTCAGCTCCAAATGAAACCTTGTTAGGTAGTCTCAACCGCCACTTTTTTTTCAGGTCGGCCAACATTTTGTTGTCTCAGTACGTAGTCAGAAAGAATGTACCTTTTT
Source organism: Sipunculus nudus (assembly GCA_026874595.1). Lineage (NCBI taxonomy): Eukaryota > Metazoa > Annelida > Sipuncula > Golfingiida > Sipunculidae > Sipunculus > Sipunculus nudus. Next base: position 52,829,299 of record CM049320.1, read on the forward strand.
CATGTAGTTTACGTAATACTTTTTTATGGTAAAAGTAAAAATATTTCAGGAAATTTTTAACAAAGGAATAAACGAGGCATGAATATATCCCGTATAAACAGGAAGCCAGTAAATCATGCTTAAACAAATTTGCGGCCTGTATGGATTTCTGGAACAGCGTATTCTGTGGCTGGTCAGGCCAATACGGGAATGACAGTCTGTCAAACAGCGAACACACAGGAACTCTCATACTGTTCTGTCGGACTAGTTTCTGGCTTTCCTCCACTGGTTTTCTTTTCGGCTTTGGATTGCTGAGCTAAGGTCTGTCCGAGCTTGGTGAGCCGTTTCTGTACTGTCTGCTCCCAGGTTGTTCGTTCTGAGACTGTGGCTTCACAGTTGTTAAGCTCGATGCCCATGGCCTTCAGGTCTCTCTTGCAGACATCTTTGTAGCGGAGTTGGGGTCTACCTGTGGGGCGTGCTTCCTGGACCAGTTCAAGGCAAAGGAGACCCTTAGAGATGCGACCGTCCATTCTCACGACATGTCCGGGCCATTGCAGGCGTCTTTGTTTGAGTATGGCGTAAATGCTGGGGATTTCTTCTTGACAGAAGTGTTTGGCACTTTGTCCTGCCAGCTGATGGAAGGCATTCAGCGTGTGCTTCTGTTGGGCGCGAATTGGCCAGGCCTCACTGTCATACAGCCAAGTGCTCACAACACAGGCTCTGTGGACCTGGATCTTGGTGTGTTCTGTAAGCTAATTGTTGTTCCAAGGGAGATGGAATCAGAGATAGTTAAGCCCAGGAGCCCAGGTAGACCAAGTCGAAGACGACTTTGAGCTAGTAATATGATATTCCGATGTCCGGTGGAGTGTCCACATCCTGCCCTGTCACTTGCATTATCTTCAAGCAGTTGGTAAGTTCAAAGGCTTGACAGACTGCACTGAATCTGACATGAACTTCTGCAGGTTTTCGGCAAAGTGGCTTTGCTCTTTACCTTGAAAGGTTTACGAGTTTCTCGTCTGACCTCGGTAGCGGACACAAAAGCATGCTTCAGCAGAACAGCGAGAAGGTGCCGAACAGGGTCGGTGAAAGGACGAAGCCATGTTTTAACCCACATCGGATAACAAAGGCTTCTGATGTTCCCATGTCATAAACCACGGTACCTTTCATGTCGTCATAGAAGGGGTTTATGATGCTGATGAGCTTGGGTGGATATCCGATCCTAGGGAGGTTCTCGAAGAGGCCGTCCCCACTCACCAAATCGAACTCCTTCGTCTGGTCTATGTAGGCCATGAATAGTTGTTCTCCTTGTTCCCTGTAATTGTCCTGCAGTTGCCTGACGAAAAAACACCATGTAGACAGCAGACCTTTTCGCGAGGAAGCTGTCCTGCGATTCTAGGTAGACTGTTTCTATTAAAGTTTGAGGCCTCTCCTGTGCGACCCGGGCGAACAGCTTCCCAGTGATGCTGAGGGGGGAAATACCCCGATAGTTGTAGCAATCGCTCCTGTCACATTTTTTTCTTAAACAGTGTGACTATGTTGACATTCCTCATGTGTGGTACTTCACATTCCTTCCAACAGAGACAGAGGATATCGTGCAGCTCTTGGATTGCAGCCTCGGTACAACACTTTTGGACCTCGGCGGGGAATGCTTCCGTCCATGGGGCCTTACCGGGACTAAGTGACTAAGATTGGTCCGCTGTCATGCTCCTCCGGGATGGGCATGCCCATTACGGCATTCAGAGACTTGATTCACCCCTGCATTCAGCGCGGAGTAGTGCTCTTCCAATCGCTTTAATTAGTGTATTTGTCCTGGATTATCTCATATGTGGCAGGGTTCATTGGTGTTATTTTTCTTTTATGCTGGGCCCAATGCCTGTTTGAATCCATCATACATTCCCTTGATGTTGCCTGTGTCAGTTGCAATAAGTAGGTTCAACCAGTCAACAATGAGGCATACACCTATATTAATTGTCTTTACGTCAAAGAAACATAATTCCTGAATATTAGGTAAGGTTACAGTATCTTCACAACCAAGGCATATAATTCATTTACTTGTTTGTCCATTACTGCCAGGGACATTTTTCAAAGTATACAGTGGCAGTCCGTCAAACTATAGCTATGTAGTGAGGCTCGGTCTCTCTGTAAACCGACAAATTGAAACGCTCACTCCTCTCAATAACGTTTAGAATCCCCTCAAATGTGTACGTTGTACTGCTGATATTCTGAAAACAAGGAAAATAAATAATACAAATAAGGTCTCTCTCTCTCTCTCCTTCACTCTCTCTCTGTCTAATCGATTGATCGATCGCTTCTGTTGCCCACAGTATCATGATTTTGAAATAATGAAAAGCTTAAATGCAACAACAATATTAATGCTATGACAATTCAAACCTATAGATTGATATTCCTTTTCCAAAATGTAACTTTATTATCATGTGTCATATTTAATGCACCTGTAAGGTAATCACACTTCACCTGAATTTTCAACAGTTTTTTTTAAGCATAGCTTCATCATTCTGGCACTCTTCTTCCAAATCCTCGGTCAGACGTCGAATAACATTCCCGACTGTGCTGCTAAGGTCCTCCGTCAACGAGCTCAGTGTCTTATTTTCGAGTTCACAAACTCAAGGTTATACTTGCCGAGTGCTGGATATTCCATACCCATGAAATACCCCCTCTCTGTGTCCTTGTTATTGCCTATGTTGACCGAGTCTCTTTACGGGTTTCCGTTTTAATTTTTGCTGTACGAAGCAATTCCTGTAAGAAAACGAAGTATCTTTCTTTCTTAAAAAATCCGAGTTGGTTCTTCTTTAAACTTTTACAATCATATTCATTCTCCGTTATTCTTAATTTAATCGATACGAAACGTTTGTTCGACCCTGAACCACTCCCCATTTGCACAATTAGACTTTTTCTCATTCCTTCAAACTGCTTTATAAACTAACTAACCAACTTGGGAAAATGAAGTAAAAATCAGTGATCCATTATGTAAATACAAATATATAATAACAGAAAGGCAGGATCGATGCAACAAATTGATCCAGACTGATTAATCTATATGTTATAAACATTATCATCGGGTAATTTTATAAAAGAGATATATTAAATAAGATCAAGGATTAAGAAATCTAGGAACAGTAAAAAAATCATACATACCTGACACGGTAATTTAGGTAGATCCTGTAAATACATTTTAGATCAAGAAAACTACATTTGAACATGTTCATACTATTGCTATGATGAATTGCTTGATCTGTGTTTTATTTAAACGTCCATATAAAATTGTACTTAACAAAATACAAATGACAAAACAATTCACAATATTATCACGTCAATGCAAGAATATGAATAATGTTACTACCTCTGACGCCATGGTATAAGGCGAATAGCAAGCAAGTTTCTAGGAGAGCCACAAACTCGCACCACCGAATTTCGGATCCTCCTGGAAGTAAACATCTCTAATACTAGCAATAACTAAGAAATAACTTCAAAATTATTCATTTTAGTTTCGTACAGATAACCGTCTCCATTTTAATGATAGAGTCATTATTAAATGATTAAATTAAAATGAATAAATTAAGTGATTAACATTAAAAAAATATATATATATATATATATATATATATATATGTATATATATATATATATATATATATGTGTGCATTGCATTTAGTTACGGACGAAATAAAGGGTCCCACTGACAGGACCACTCAGAGTTAACCGTGATTTACTTGACATTGATTGTACAACTAGCTATAATAACTTATACGAGGCACTCCCCATGATTCGGATGGTGGTGGTTGGCAGTCTGTGGCGGTGGATTACCCGGAGAAAACCACCGACCTTCTGCTGGGCAACTACAACCCACTCTCATAGCCGTCGCGGGGATCGAACCCGGGTTGCCAGTGGACAGAGCCGAGCATTTTACCATTCGACTATCCACGTCCGTGTTTTGAAGTCTGGTGCTAACAAGGCCCCGTTCATACAGCAACTGTGTTAATTAACACATTCATTGGTCGCGTAGACCAAATGGTGGCGGGACCCCCAGATTCATTACAATACACTCAGGTGGAATATACAGTTTATTCTTAACCTGTAGATAATGGTAACACATCAGACCTGCTGCCTTGTTGCATGGTATGAGATGGTCTTGAGCTTCAGAGATGCCTGTTATTACCCTGTTATCTCGCTTAGCACCGTGTCACGACGGCTAGAAAATGATTTCACAGTCAAAAAATGTTTATTACATTAAAGCCCACATGTATCAGAAGACGTCATTGCAGTATATTACTGCCATAACATGATCCCTCATTAAAATTTGTACAAATATGCATACATATACAACCAAATGTATATATGACCTTATCCGCACTGGCAAATAATCCGGATCATGAATAGGTTTACTCTGTTGCACTTGGCCACTTATCCGCATCAGTTCGGTTTACGGTAGTCCACTTGAAATTCGGACTACAGTAGTCCGGTTTACCTTAGTCCGGTTTACAGTAAACGGTTTCTAATGGCAAACAAGCTTCTATTCCGAATGAGTCCAGTTTTAGCGTACGGCTTTGATCGCTACCTGTGATGTTGCCCAAGCATGTCTTGCGCCACTGAGCGCTCAGTTCCAGGCCTGACCGGATTACAGAAGCCGGTATGAGCTTTTCTGTTTGAATAATTTAAAAAAAAATTATGGTAGTTTCAGAGTTGACATTTCGCAGTTACGTCAATTAGTAAATGTCTATTATCCAGTTAAATACCGAGTAATGATACTAACGTCTACGAGCCTATATATGTTTGTTCATAATAATACCTGTCGCGTTTGGACTGTACGACTAGTAGTAAGTAAATACTACACCTGAACGTTTCACTTTTCTTCCATAATGTCGGTATACATTTAATCAACCTCCGCACAGGGTCAAGAGCATTGATTAGACCCTGCACACGTTTGTATACTCGACTATGAACTTCTTCGGCTTTGACTGACATTGACCGTGCTTGCTGGAACAACCACTGTATACAACAATAACGAGCCACATGGATCTGGACGTCACCTGTCACCCAGAATCACGTCCAGAATCGCTAAACACTTGTTTAAACCGAGTGGCAGGTGCGATTGCTTGTATACATTTACACCAAATCGCGCTGCAATGTAGTTTCCCGGGTTTTACAACATTTAGAAAAAAAATCAAACAGATAATCATTCTTTATAACCGTTTCATTCGAAAGGAAAGTTGTCAATGTATGTTCTGTATATGTTCTATTGCTTGATTTATTTCCATTCTCAAACCTGCCAGGTGATATGGCTCGCGTTCGGCTGGCAATAGTGCTGAGCGCACAAATGTTTGCAAGAGATCTAGCCTTGAACTTTGTAGACAGATCTCGTGTGTGGAGAATGCACATTCTATGTGGATCTTTCAACCTCAGAATTATGAAAGCGCAAGCCTAATTTTTTTCGAGTCCGTGAATAGATGGCGCTTGATAATATAATAACAGGATAAAAAAATCCATAGAGAACAGAAGCAGCAAGCGCGAATCTTATCCGGGTCGCAGGCATAGGCGCAAATTGACGGGGCGAAAGGGTACATCCCACTAATCTTTTTTCAACCAGGGGACATACCATATTGCCACTAGCAGGTTTGATTGATAAATTCATGGTTTTGACCGAGTATCTAGTCAAAGGGTACCCTGTGAACCTTTTTTTATATTTTCAAACTGAGACTTTTTGATAAATTTTGATAAAAAAAATTTTATTAATGAATGCTGGATGGCGTTAGCCCACAATCAACACTTACTTGACCTTGATACTAATCGTATAAATGTTAACATACGACACTGGTAATAATTCACGTTACGGGATATACTGCACTACACTGCTACTAGTAAAAATTCAGTGGACGGAAAATATAAACACATACCTGAAAAAAACTCAACATTACACACGAACTGACTGCTTCCCAGTGACATTAGTTAATCATTTCGGCGACAAGACAAGTCATATTCTATTGTTATTTAAATTAGAAATTTAAACATATATATATGACACTTTGTAAAAAAAACTGTAGTTATGTTTAAACATTGCTTAATATATCCATAAACCAATATCTAGGCACATAGAAATATTTATGTTACGTCAAAGGTGTAGTTAATTACAAGAAAAAGGTTGACGCATCTGAGGTTCAGCGCGTTTGACCTGACTGCCACCTGCCGAAGCAAAAACAATGCGTACAGCTGAACATGTGCCTCGATTGTAACTGGGACCAATTCTGCAATAATACAAAGTGTTATAACGGGACTACTAACAATATTAAAACATGTAAAATCAGAGAAATGTTATTCAGTTAATAATTATTGATCAACATCTATAACATTACTGAATTTCCTATGTTGTGACAATCTTATCACATGAATTGTTATAGTGACTATATCGCGCACAACCTGCCACAGTACCGAAATAGTGACTACATCAGTCACACCCTGTCACATTCATTCATTAGTCCCGACATTCACTTGCTAAACTGATTGTTATCTTACTAAATCTAACGTAGTAGATTACTATCCCATAGGGGAAGATAGCGAAGGACAACCGACGACAACATCGTGACATTAGGACACAGATAATTAAATTGTGTATAAAAAGAACACCCGCCGATAATACTGTGATATCAGGACACAGGTCATTAAATAGTGATAGAAAAATACACCCGATGATAATCCTCTGACATCAGGGGATTATGAAAAAAAAGAAACAGAGCGTACACCCCAAGATCCGCTAAAGCAACCTTTTTCATATAGCTTGTACAAATACTAATTAAACCTGACTATAAAAAAAGGAAAACACCACAGCAGTGTGATAGTAAGGACAATAAGGAAATTTAAAAAGAAAAGTCCAAACCAATAGGGAGACCGAACACCCGCACGAACAATTAACAAATCAAAAACCGTGTGCCCTCAGTACCCATAGCGAGGTCAGAGAAGTTATCTTTTGCAATCATAAATGGCAATGCCTAGAACGAATATCCAACAGTGACATGTTGATTGACCTGAATACATATTCCAGATACAAGAGTTATATTGAGTGAACGATAAAACAGTACAGTACAAGGAATCTTGGAAAATTGGGAAATGTAAACCCAATCAATCTTCTAAAAATACATAAATTACGAACAGTAATAACCATACATTTCAGGTCAGTTGCCCGTTTGTGTATGACAGAGGGCTCATCAGGAAAATGACAGAGCAGGCCATGAGAGCTAGGATCATACCGGTCCGGTGACCGCCTTATTCGTACCGACCTCCGGGGTATAATAGTGGGTGTGATATCTAAAGGATTTTAGTTTCCCCAGGTGTGGGCGAACCCAACTTCCGAGGATCTGAGCGATCCCGGATTCATCCTCCTCGTTATCGTCGGAACTCGAGTCCTATGGCGGTAAAGAAATCCAATCCCATCGGATTATTGGACAATGGACGTTTGCGTTCCATGTGTTCCGGAGAGACACGTTCCCTCCAATTCATCCATTTCATTGAGATTGGAGTCTTGGTGTCCAATAGAGTGCTCCACTCTGTTCCATTTGGCATGCCATTGACCTATCATATATGCTTGAACTTCTATGAGATGCATCCAATCTGTTCCGATGGGGTGCTGAAGATGGTGTGGTTGAGTGCCTGGACATTCTTTTGAGCTGGTTTGTTGAAGGTTGAGGTATTACGACAAGTTCCTCCTCATCAAAGTCATTCAGGGTTTCGTCACTTTTAGTGTCACTGCTATTCTGGAAACCAATATTTTCTAGCACCGCAGCTGTGTTTTTTTTTTTTTTGCGGTAGCTTGTGTCTCGTTATTATCAGATGATAAATCTCCTATTGGCAGGATCAGATCTCTATCTAGAATTTCCCATGGACCATCACTTTTTTCAGGATCAAGCTCATACACCGGTATGTCAAAGTTATTTTTTCCTCAATATGACTTACACTGTCTCCTGCCAACGATCGGACAGTTTTTTGCTTCCACTTTAAGGCCAAATTACGGTTAAGTACAGGATCTCCAATATGAAGCACTGCGCCCCTTGTTCCGAGGTCATAATAACGTTACCGCCGTCCTTGTACCTGTGACATACTTTTGTGTGCCAATCATAAGCGTATTGAAGTCGTTTTTTAAAAGATTATCTACGTATCCTTGGTTTTCCTTGATGGTCCCTGTGCCGAACGTCACATTTATACGTAATCTCGGTTGTCTCCCAAACATGGTTAAAAAGGTGAAAACCATGTTGTATCATGGAGGGTACATTTGTGTGCGTGAACAATATAACTCTCCAATCCACCTTTACAGATGATTTCAGGGAGCCAAGCATGTCCACCAAAGTTTGGTTTGACCGTTCGCATTGTCCGTTTCTACTGGGATGATAAAGAAATGTCCGGAAGTTTGTGATTACCGCCATTTCACACAGATGTCGTATCGTCGAACTTTTGAACTGACGGCCTTGGTCACTGTGTAGTTTTTCTGGAATTCCGTAGTGAACGATGAAATTGTCAAATAATGTTTGAGTTCTAGTGAGAGCAGTATTTTTGTAAGGTATTATTTGAGTGTACGATTTGATCTCGCAAAATGGTCAGTAATAACTAGGACATCTTTAAACCCTCCTTTCGACTTTACAAAGACAGAAAATCTATAAAACTAATTCATGTGGCTGGTTGGTATAGATGTTAACCAGGGAAAGCCTCTGTTTGGGTAAAGTTTTCCTGCGAATACATTGATCACAACTGTTTATGTGATGTTCCAAGTCTTTCGTCATGCTCTTCAAGAAGAACCTATCGCGAACAAGTTGTGCTTTCTTGGCTTTTCCAGGATGATCCATTTGATCATGACAACCAGATATCGTATCTTTACAGTGTGAAAACGGCAGCACAAGTTGATTTTGCTCTCCAGTTGCATAATGACGCTGACAGTACAAAAAAAACATACCACAAACACAGTTTTTTTTTCGTTCTTTGTACAAAGCTTGTATGTCTTTCCAGTGTGGTTGGTCAAACTTGATTTGCTTTCCTTCCATTAATGCCAAGCATTGTTCGATCACTGGGACTGCACATTGAAATCTTACCTAACCTGCTTTCGTCTTCTGGATCACATCGCTATTTTGTATGGAGGGGAAAACATTTTGCGACAACGATAATAAGTCAACTAGCCATTTTCCTGATCATCAGTGTTCTAAAGAGGAGATACCACCTGATAGCTAACGCACTCAGTTTTCTCTGGGCATGAGATCGAGATAAGGCGTCGGCATCCACGTGCATGAGTCCCAAACGGTCATCTAGGCTGAAGTTGTAATTGGCCAAGGCAGACACCAATGGGTGTCCGGTAACGTCCAGTTTAGCTGAAGTTAAAACTTAGGTCAGAGGATTATTGTCGTTCAAACTGTGAAGGTATTTCCATATAGATAATCTTTAAACATTTCAGTTACTGCCGATTTTAGCGCAAGAAATTCCAATTTTTTAGAGGGGTACTGTTTTTAAGCTTTTTACATCCCTCTGCTTGCACATGCGGTTTAACGTTCGGTTCCAATCAGTTGCTTCTGGTAGAGTGCGGAATCTACATGTAAAATGAATGGTCTCGAAAAGTCTAAAAAGCTAATACGGTATAGAAGTAAACGGTTCTATGAGCGTGTCGAAAGCTGATTGATGTTGTTCTTCCCACATTCCTGTTACTGGTAGTTGCCAGGCGACTAGATCCTTTATGTGAATTGGGTCTATCTTTCTGGGTTACCTCGTATAGTGGCCGTGCAATTTTTCAAAAATCCCCGATGAAGCGTCTGTGAAATCCTGCGAAGCCTAGAAAACTCTGCAGCCGTTTCACAGTTTTTAGAATCGGCCATTCCATTACACACTTTACTCCTGGGTCCATTGACCCCCCCCCCCCCCCCCCTTATCAAAAACGATATGGCCTAAATATTTAATAGAATTTGGGAATAAATTGCATTTTGATGCTTTAAGTATCAGTCCGGCATTCCTTAAACGGTTGAACACAGCTTCCAGTCTGGCGAGGTGTACTTAATATGTTTAGCTGAATACTACTTTATCAGCCAGATATAAGACACAATTTGACAAGAGACAAGTAAATGTCAAATGCTCTGTTCCATATGTCTCAGAAATGTCGTAGGCGAGTTTGATAATCCGAATGGCATTCGTTCACACTCAAAAAGACCGACTTGTCCTACCACAAATGCTGTCATGGCTTGACATTGTTAACGAACTCTACCTGCCAATAGGCACTATTCAAAACTAATGTGTTGAATCATTTTGAGCCATGCGATCTGTCAAACATCCTTCTATACGGGGTAGGGCATAGGCATCTGTTATGCTTACAAAATTTAGCCGTAGGAAATCAATACAAAATCTAAGAGTGCCATCCTATATTTAACACGTATGGAGACTCAGATTTTCGGACCACTCCTTCAACTTGTTGTACTTGGTCTATGTTTAGGTTAAGGGTAAGCATCTCATGGTACATGGAAGGAAAAAATTCGTCTTTTTTACATTCTTGGTCATCGGACTTTGGTACCACTTGTACAGCGTTCGCCTGATGTACATCACAGATGATACAGTTAGCTGATTTTGTGAATTCTCTTTGCATTGTATCTGTACGTACAGTCGTTGTGTTGTTCTCTTCTGTAGATGCTGTAACCCTGGCGTTACGACTAGACCAGGTGGCAATGTTCTTGCTCCTTCCACCACAATCTGAATCTTCATAAGGATCATCTAGCAGCACGGGTTATACCCTTTACTATTCAATCGGAATTAGATCCAATGGTAATAGCTTTAGTAGTAGAAACGGAACCTGTTTAACAAGGACGCTTGATGTTTTTTTAGATTTAGCTAGACTCTGAAAATCCTTTTAACTGAACTGAAATATTATCTGGAAAATGTATGTTAACGGGTGAAGCACTCTATCCTTGTACTACGTATTCGGGACAACAACCATCAAAACGTGTCCATTCTGCTGAGGCAACTCATTTACTTTCAGCTCAGTCTTAGTGTATCCGAGATACTTCAACGACTGTCCCCTGCGCCTGTTAATCTGACAAGATCTATCAGAGGCCAGATTGCCTCAGTTCATAACAAAAAGACTCGCTGATTGCGCTTACCATGGATCCTGTATCTATAAGAGCCTTGAAGATTGTTTCTCTTATATCTACATCGACTTCATTCGCTTGCCCAATTAATTTTTCACGTATATTGGGACAATTCTGGTCACACGGGTGATATTCTGCATCACGAACTTAGCCGGTGCTAGTTTAAAGGACATTCCCTTGCCCGATGCCCAAAGAATCTACATTTCCACCATTTTCCTTGAAAAGGATCCCTCTGCCCCTACCTGATATCTGGACTCCCCTTCTCCTTAGGGCATCTAAGGGTCGGGTCTCCTTCGCCATACCTTTGGTGATTTTGTAATGGTTTGCTGCCAATTGGTCCACTGGATCTTTTTCTGTTGGTTGACCTAGTTGATTCTGCTGAGGGTTGAATCTCTACTGTTTGGTGAACTAAAGTCTTGCTGTCATGACACAAATCTGTCAGTCGCATTTGGGCAGCTCTGGCATCGACAACCAACTGATCGGAAGTGGCGCTTTCAACCTTATGACGAATCTGATTCTTGATTTTGTTCGGTTCTTCTCCCAGAGAAAACTTTGATTTGAGAATGCTTAGTTCAGCCGCTTGAAGAATAAGAGACTTATTACCAGAGTAAATAAATCCTCCAATCTTCAGCTCCATTCTCGATTCCGTCGACAGGTAACGGTACGGTGGTGCATGCTGGGTGGTAAAGGCTGTAGAAAATTAAACTCCTCACCCGGAACTGGACCTTGGATGCCAGCACTGGTCGTAAAGGGGGTCAAAGGAACATTGGTAAACAGTCCATAAGGTTGCCCCATGAGAAGTACCGATGTTAGTTGAGATAAAAAAAAGGGGTTACAGCAGGGTCTTTTAACGCTATAGGTAGTAGCTTGGGGTTAGTCTTCTGGCCAGTGACTGTTTGATGACGCAGTATGTTGGGGCAAACTGGTTGTATGAATAACCCGATTGTCATTGTAGGTTCAATTCTCGGAGCAAGAGCCGCTGACAATAACTGACGGTCACCCACGTATAAAGTTGAGAGTTGTTAAAAAGGTTCGCAAACATGTACCTTGGGCGTAGAAATACTAACCACATGAGTTTTCTATTTCTTTACTGACGGATTCCGCTTTTACTTTGTGTCTGTCTAACTTCGACCCATCTAATAAATCTATCTGTCCTCACTAACCACATCCACATCGTAAAAAAACAATGTAAACGGAATCACCCAGAAGAAGAGTTCTATCAACTACCTGAGGATCGATGAACAAATTAAAATGTTTGGCGATATCAATTAAAATGATACCCCGAGGGATGTTGTGCAACACGATGCTACGATTGAACAGCGAAATGGGTTCAGAATTTTAGTGGCCGCTGTATAGTATGATTTGATACAATATTATATCAGATATAATATAATATTATCGGTGATGTCACTGACAGTGATATGCCGATGTATGTTACGCAAAACTAAATTAAAGGGAAACCCAATAAACCAAACCAGATTGCAAGTGATTTGTATTGGATACACTAAGTACAACAATCGGATCGACAATCACTTTTATGAATCATACATACCAAGGTAAAAAAATCCGATTAACTATATGAGATGGGTGTTCGTGATACAGAATGAAACGGCGACCATCAACGGAGCCCATTTAGCATTTAGAACCATCAGATCCTATTGAAAAAGATATATAAACAGAGTACGAAGTTTTTCGACCTATCGGTTCCGATAGGACCTAATGATATCCACTAGTGACGATAAGCACAAAGTCAAATTCCGGTTCCGATGAACAACTAGAGATTAAACCCCAGTGATACTAAGGAAAAAGTCATTTGAAATAAATCCTGATTGTAGCATGGATAAAATATGTGGACATACTTGTTGAGTTTCAGCTGATATAAGAATAAAAGACATTAAAAAAATAACAACTGCCGTGCTGATCACATAAGATACTGTAAACTCTTTCAAAATATTTCAAATATACAAAGTGGCCAAGTGGTGGCAGAGTGATCAGTGTGGCAGTTAGAAACACTGGGTTGAATAACTACACGGAAATGTCTAAGTGTAAACACCGCTGAGTGAACAAATTAACTGTAAACATGTACAAATAAGGTAACAATGAGGTCTAAATCTGTTAACAGTTATAAACACAGGAAGGATTTTTCGTTCAAAATGTATTCATGTATCTCATTAACAAATAAAATATGTATGTCGAATCAGGTTTTGAGAGAAGAAAATGTGGAACTCCCAACACCATTGAGCATCATGTCATGTAAACACATTCAGAGAGACAATCAACGTTCAGTAGCTGAAACTCATAAAACCTTGGCACTAAACCTTGACTGGAAATAAAATATAAAAAAAAATCTTATTGCGGTTGGTAGTTGAACCTCAAACAACCTTGACATTGACCAATGAATGTGTATGAGGCAAATTCTGAGTGCCATCTCACAAAATTGTATCAAACAAAATGTAAAGACTGCAGCCTTAAATCGGTCATTTACCGAAACACAAACGACCTTGACAGTAATCCGTGGCGTCTTGAATGTTAACAAATTGAGTGCGACACCCAAAACTATGTCGTACAGTGTAAACACTACGGCCCTCAAGCGGTCAGGATCTGACATTAAACGACCTAATATCTGTGAGCTATTTTTTCGTAATTAATGGAAATTGCAACAACAGGAGATCAGTTCATGGTAATATCTCTTTCTATGAATATGTCCACAGATATGTAAATGATAATTCCCCTGAAATAAATCATCTAAGGCAAGTCTTTAGATCAGTTCACCAGTGAATGTGTACGTGCAATAGTCAGGTTACGGCACGCCACGGAATGAAGATTTTTAGTGAAATGTTTAAAAAAATCAAATACAAAAATATAATATCCACACCGGTGAATTCTTATTGTTCAGAAAATACACGGAAATATTACCTGGTATTAGTGAAAGGACCATTATCATTCAGTGGCATGGTTCATGCATGCACGTAAGAACTACTATGTGAAATATTCGAAGCTTAAAAAATACCCGGAATTAACCGTCACTTAACGGGAATCTGACATATATTCAAAATGTACACATATAATCAAGATTGTTTATTTAAGCGTTCCTGATAAACAGGTAGGGTATTTGGTAATTTAGTCCGATAAACATTAAATTTAAAGTCCACACAAAAAGTTGATGTACATGTAAACCTGCTGTTGCTGAAAAAAGTCTTGCACAAAATTCCCATACAAATGCACCAAGCGTGACAACCTGCACGGAAATGTTACCTGGTATGTCTTAGGATCACATGCGTTAACCCTTGGTTATCTTGGTAGCTCTCCAGTTAACCCCTTTGGTCCCAGCTCTCATTACTCCACTTGGCAGGCTTATTCAGTCGTAGTGCAGTACCTTATCGGGCGCCATTTGTAACATCCCGGTCGTACTCATCATATACTAGTGGCGGTGCTAAAGAGAGTAGGGCTGTACTACAACAACACAGTGGTGTATCTGCCTTTTTTTGCGTCATTAAAAAAAATGCCTTTTTTTGCGTCATTAAAAAACACAACATGACACACTGACTGAATGCTGCCAAGTTAAAAAAAAAAACATTATATATACATATGATACAGAATAATTACAGCAACTAGCATGAATATTAGTTGCCGATCACGAATAAAATTTTCTAGGTAAAAAAATATTATATACATATGATAAATATAAAAAGTTACATAATTCAGCACTTCTACTAGTTGCAAGAGATTAGGACAAATCGTTATCTAACATCAAAAATAAAAAAGACTTTCATACTGTTATAGAATATAATCGTATAAATGTTAACATACGACAGTAGTAATAATTCAAAAAACTGCACTACACTGCCACTAGTAAAAATTCAGTGTACGGAAAATATAAACACATACCTGAAAAAAAAACCAACGTAACACACTGTCTGCTACCAAGTGACGTTGGGTTATCATTTTGGCGGCAAGAAAAGTCATATATTATTGTTATTTAAATTATGAATTATAACAAATATACGGAACACAAATATCTAGGTATATATAAGTAATTATGTTAACTATTCACGTCAAAGTTATACCTAATTACTAGGTCAAAGTTGACAGGTGTAGGGTAACTATTGGTGTTCACCGCGTTTGACGCCCCCTACTGAAGCAAACAACATTGCGTTCACCTGCACATGGGCCTCTAATGTATCAACTTGGTCCAATCTTACAAGTGACACAGAATGTTACAACGGGACCAATAACAGTATTATAACATGTATAATCAGAGAAATATTACCCAGTTACAAATTATTTGTCCCGACCTGTAACATGACTGAATTACCTATGTTGTGACAATCCTATCAGATGAATTGTAATACTATATCGCGCACATCCTGAAACCTAACCGAAATAGCACTACCTCAGTCAAACCCTGTCATATATATATATATATATCCGTTAATCACCCTCTGTTCCTCTGTTGATCCAAACACAGTCCATCCAAGTCATTATCCTAAATTTCATACCTTTCGTCCATCTCGCTTTATATAGTGCGTCCAAGAATTCCTTCCGAATACTCTGTCTCCAGCATTCATCCATCTCTCCGAATATACATCCGTCAACCATTCTCTCATCAACCCATCCATTTACCACTTCCATGGAACCATTGTCGATCGCTATGAACTTAACACCGCTTCAAAATTCCGTGAAATACATACTTTATAAAAAAAAATTCTGAACACAAAATTGACGAAAACATGTAGGAACTAGGTTTAACTTTATATAATGATCTGATTCTGATATTGATTCTGATTGTTTCTGGTATTAAAAAAAACGAGTTATTAAGGCACCCAGTAACATCAAGGCAAGTAATGTACGAATTTACCCATCCTGCACCCTATGTCTCTCATGCTAACAACACCAATAGTCTTCGAACTGACCTAAGTTAAACCTGGAAGAACAATATACTAATTTATATGAACATAATAAGCCGGAAAATACGTTGATGTATCCCAACGTGCAGCCGCATCTATGGCGCATGGAGATGTGTCAGATTCTCATATACTTGGTATAGCAGAAACGGTTTGTCATTCAATAGATATTTTCCCAAAAGACAGGTATCAGCCCGGCAGTGGAAGCCCCATCAAACACTGATGTTATCTTTGTTTATAAACTATTTCAGTCTTTACATATACCAGAGTGTATAATGTTCCATCAAAGCAATCGACACATTTGTGAACGTTTTGCTTATGTAGGAAACAAAGCTTAATAATAATTAAGTCCAGGACTAAATTTGCTTGTCTTATATTTATAAATAGAAATTTGGTATCTATAACGCATCAATACCTGGCTTGTCACAATAATACAAAGCTATATGCATACATGAAAAGTTAATGGTTAACTTTACATTCACCATGCACGAAGAGACACGGGTTTTAATAACAAAATGAAAACGAGCCCAGATAAATTAAAAGGGTCCTATTAAACGAATCGTTTTATATACTTGGTGCATCAATAAATGGTGGTCCCTTTAATTAGTCGATCCACAAACACATTAAATTACAAAAATCAACTGACCTACAACATAAATGTTATATTCATGTTTGAGTTTATAATTAAAAGAAAGAGCAAAAGAATGTATTTAAATGAAAAAGAACGGAAATTACTCATGGGAATCAATCAGTGCGTTTTCCACAGCCTAACTGGCGTTTTACGATGAAAGCAAATATTTTCTTCCATTGATGTGCCTCGTACTATATACCGACCTTGTATATCTGCAGGGCCATGATCAAAGGGGATTTTCTGACTTTTGTTAAGTCAAATGCATTTCAAGAAGAAAAAGAGGAACTTGAAGACCCTGTCAGGTTACGGGCAACTGGACCCAAAGAAAAAAGGGAAAGTATTAATAATACCAGTTGCTGTTCACTAAAAAGAAAGTCTTATTTAAAATATTCAAATTATATTTCTCTCTTTGCAAATAGGTAATCATAGTCATATCATTTGAACTGCTAGCAAGGCACCAACAAAAAATTTAGTTGTTTCATTTTAAACTCTATGTTGAACTGAAAGACCTGGAAAATTCTAATAGATTTACCGTTGCAAGTAGTACAATATATATGGCAATCTTATCTTGTCCAAAAGTCAGACTAAACTAAGCATACTCTTATTAATATCATCTCAACTTTATGAGGCAAAACCCGTGTAATGATGCAAGCTTCACTAGCAAAGATTTGTTTTCCATCAAACTTATTTTCATGCCCATTTGTGCCCGTGGGCGTATTGTCATTTCTTCACTGTCAGCTACCTTTTGCATTGCAGAGATATATATTTTTTGCATGTTTCTTGGCTGCACCTTAACATTTGCTTTGCAAACGACCCTGCACTCAGCTAACAACTGGTCATTGTACCTGCTATTAGATATATCTTTCTTTCTTATAATGACAATCGCATTGATATTTTATAAAAAAAAAAAATCCAAAGTTTTTATAGCTTTTCCTTTGGTCTTATATAACAATATTACAGACAGAATGCAAACATAGCACATTCTGACAGCATATACTTCTAGCATGCCGTAAATTACATTACTTTAAAATTCGGTAAAGAGTACACAATAAGTCATCCTTCTAAAACCTCTAATCTCTTTGTGGCATCACTTCTTGACAGGATATAGAAGAGGTTGTCTTGACAGGCTAAACCCGAAGCAAATACATTCTTATCCCATTCCTGTATAAACGTTCTATCCGAGCTTATAATGAGATCTTAAGCACATTCATTCTGTAATCCCTTTGATTTTCACAACCTAAATTCGAGAGAACAGCACCATCTTACATCATTGCCACACACAGTTAGACCACTCGAGACTGCTTAAACAACCCAAATAGCCACTCCCTTGCACCATATTAACACTGTTCATCTTTCCTGTTGAAATAAACTTTGCTGTGGAAAATACGTTACCTGTTTTAGTATAAGCATATTATGTTAAACATTTGCCTGGTTAATGATCTTTAGTGCTCTCAAATTAGGAGCTGTGGTAACCACAACACAAGCTGTCGGATAAATATTATGAAAATAGTATGTATGCTAGCTTTTTTGTCATGGACCAGATGTTTTTACTATTGCAGACCCATTAAAATAACATAACAATTTAATAAAACTGTTACAGGCAAATACTTGAAAAAAAAATAATTAATATTTTCTAGGAAAGAAAACAATCAGCTGAAATTGAAACAGCAGCCGGCAGCAGTCATGCTTACATCATCTAGCATGCCCCCAGTCAGTCATTTCAAGACGATGTGAAAGACATCTCGGCTATAATCATGACAGCATATTCTGCTAAATTTGACAAATGACCGCTATGAAAGAATTTCCGTGCTACTTTCCTATCACTTATAACATAGTGATAATTTATAGGAGGTGTCGATACCCATCTGGGTAAATATGAATGTATGCACTCCTAAAAACGACATTGCAAAGAAAGGACACAACACGGCGTCCTACACAATGCCACACAATCATAATGTCTTCACGCTGTTAAACTTAGTCTCATTTGCATTGACATAAAACCATGTGATTGCATTCACTGGTATTCATGCTTGGAAATTTCTGATGGCAAATGACAAAATGAACCTTGTTGAAACTAAAACACCATGAGATCTTCAGCACATTCATTCTGTAATCCCTTTGATTTTCACAACCCAAAACCTAAAACACCATACATTAAAAGTCGAGATTATTACTTCAGTTTAATAAAAAAATCCGCTTTTTGGCCATAATATTTGCAATTTTGACTTGGTAAGGGCGTCTTTTGCCTTAAATGTAAAACATTAAGCAGATCCCTCTGATACTCATATCTGGCTGTATCTGGCTATATCAACAATAATAAAGCAACTAACTTTTGTGCACACAACGGATCCACATAGTTTGAGAGGTTGTAGTATAGTTGTTTGTTAGATTATTGAATAAATAGTGACAGTCCTCTTTCACTAATACTTAAGGCAGGGAGTTACACATTCCTCTCCCATACCTCCTGTTGTAACAACACCCTTTCTTGTCCTAACTTTTAGGGTATGAAGGTAACCCTTGCTACCCTAACATTCTTCGAACCCCTTCAATTCCGCATTCATTTATGTTAAGTTGTTAAGGAAAACCTTTAAACTTATTATTCCAAATATATAATATGTTTAAATTCCTATCAAAGATTGTGGGGACAAAGGGGTATGGTGATGTATGGTTTCCACAATTAAGCTTTTGTTGTTTACTTCAGTGAAATGGAACATATACACTGGCTGAAGTATTTCAAATCTCATAAAAAAAGTTTAATAAATGGGGTAACTCTGTAATATATATAATAAAACCATATGCGACGTAATAAGCGCCCCGGGCGCTCTCAAAATTAAATTTTTCCAAAAAAAAGCGTCCCCCCAACATCTGCAAACTTTTAAAGTGCATTACTATCCTCCAATTCAACACTGCGGCTTGTGTACACGTGTTTGACTTCACAGCACATTCAGGACAATTCAGAAAAAAAAAACAATGATCATTTAACAATGGTTGTGTAATCCAAGTGATCCCGATTTGCAGACGATTTTATTTTGTGTTGCATGAGAGAATTGTCTGAATGACTACCGTTCGAGATTTCCTTTGCAGATGAAGAGGAAAATAAGGATGGTAATAAATGAACGCTTTTATAAAAGTCAACGCCTGATAAGGTTGCAGAATATATAAAATGTTCATATAAAAATATGTAAAACAGTATTTATCTGAACGATGAAAAAAAATTTACGGGACATCGGTATCCCGATTATGTCAGTCACCTTGCGCAAATACCAAATACAAAATCCCGGGTTTTGTTTTAAAATTGTTAGGAAATTTGTCATATTAATATCCCACGGAAACAATGTCCCTTTCTTGAACTTTGTTGACCCGTTATAATACATTCATTTCTCGACGTAGTCCAATAATACAAGCTTGACAAACATTGTCACCTGAGGAAAGGCCGCTTCATATTTATAATTATAATGCGCTACTGGTTGTCTTGTAATTGAAGTGCCATGAGCGAGTCTTCGTGTATGTCAGTGTGCAAACCAGCTGACAGCGTCCGCATTCACTGGACTCGTGAACATTTTACGCAGTAAATACGGCACCATATGAAACATTCATCCTTGTTTTAACATGCATATTACGTGCTACTGGATGGCACTTGGTTAGGCAAGTTCCCAGCATCCCTTGCGCAAGCGCTGTATACACACAGATTAACCCAGGGCACTGGGATCTTGAGTACACGGGTAAGCCCTTCACGCTGTCAGCGGCATCGACAATTATATCACTGTGTACATGTTTCTAAGTGCATTGCCAAGATATTTTTTGGCAAAAAATACATTAAAACTTATATTTTATCAGGATTGGGAATTCCGTTTTGGTCTGTCAATTCCGCAATTCCGTCCGCGGTCGCGTAAATTCACTGGCCCTACTGTCAGAAGGGCTTTCATATACTGATTCAGTTAAAATCCCTGTGTCAATGCGGCAAGGGCAAACCGTTTCTTACCAATTATTTAGCTATGTGCACATGGAAATTTGATGTATAAACGATAAATTCAAACAAAAGCAAAGCACTGTAATGTTCTTTATTGAGTGTATATTACCACCATACGGACATGATCATTGATATTCACGGCGTCAAGTTCGGCCGACGTAATAATTCAAATTGCCGTAAATTTTCCTGGGCGGCCCTGAGGACGCTGAGAAACTTGCCCTTCTTTGCCAATATTTTAGGATATAAATTATCCTCCTGTACACGAGCAAATACGGTTAGTAATATATATTTCAGTGCATAATACATCCACATACGTACCTGAATTCAGGTCACCCGTTCAGCATGGCCACCTGCAGTATCTGCCTTCACGGACACCGTCATTCTGTGTTATCTATGATACACTTGACCACTGATTCTGTTATGTGTAACTAATATTATTATTATATTAGATGATAAAGCTTAACGGAGATTGAATAAAAACTGGTGGTAACTTTTAAGCTTGGCGGGGAGAAATGAAAGCATTACGTTGTCCTGTGATATAATGGCTAGGGAGAAAAGTGAGGTTAGGATGACTCATCCTTTAGTTTCATAAAGTGATCTCCCAATTCCGGTGGGGGGGGGGGCTTATTACGGGAGGGGCGCTTATTACGTCGTTTACGGTATATATATATATATATATATATATATATATATATATAAATTTAATATTTATGACAGATCTCACTCTTACAAAAATATAATCTATTTAAGAATAATCTTAGTGTTACTTAAACATTTAGGAATTATGGAAGTTATGTACAAAATGTCTTAAACTGACAGTCGAAAGTTGATAACAGGTATTATTACCACTGATTCTCAGAACCATTTGCAAGTAATGCAATTCACATTACCTCGCTTTCTTTGTTAAATACCTCTTTGTATTACAAAAATATAATTAACATAGGAAATGTTCAGATTTGAAATATACACATGTCTATCTTACGTTATATTTTGTCTTTTATAAATAATTCCCGATATTAATTTCAGTTTCTACGTTATACTGTATAAGAGAGTACCCTTTTGTATTTAAAGTCTTTACACACGCATTTGAAATTATTATTAATGCTCTGTCTTATCTGTGTATCTTAGTTTGAACAAACTCTATGACCTTACATACTGCCCTTGGCAAGTGCGACCCTACTAATCTTAGTCTTCGGTGGATACGTTATAAGAATACAACAGTTACACATATCCAAAGCTTGTTTGTCCGCCGACGCTCCGTAAATATACTGTTATGGGTTTCCCATTGCTTGCGGCACACCTGTAGAAAAGTGATTATGTCTGTGGTTCCGTAAATAGTCATAAGATATATATTTATATGTTAAGGGTCATACGCTTTTTATAACTAGCCTTAATACGAAGCAAATATAGAGCAGGCCTCAAGACATTGAGCATAGTAGTAACATGATATAACTTAATAAAATACAATATAAAAGGAATAAATAATGTAAACATATAAACCTGTAGTGATTTAAATGAGTATACAATAAAAATAATATTTCATTACATATTGCAATAAGGTGTGAACAGAGTGAAAAAAATAACAAAATGTAATGTAATTTGTAAACCTTGTAAAATAAAATATACCAAAAAGTATTATACAGTCAAATTTATATATAGATTAGAGATAAAAATAATAATAATAATAATAATAATAATAATAATAATAATAATAATAATAAGAATAATATTAAAAACAGTAATAATAAATTAATTAGTAATAATAATAATAATAATAATAATAATAATAATAATAATAATAATAATAAATTAACTAAAAGATATAATATTTATTTAATAATATAAAATTTTATTTATCGGAAGAACAAAAAAATATTCTCATGCAAAATTTGTATACCCATTATATACCTCAAGTCTACTTATTTGTTTGATTTCTTGAATAGCATAATTTGCCATTCTTTGCTGATTTTTTAGGGGAGTCGGTTTCCTGGAGAAGCACAAATGACCTTTACAAATAAAAATATGTAACACACAGTCCCTTCGTACTTTCAAATAGAACCCTTGATTTTCCATGGGCGCATCTAGTATAGAGATTGATGTCTTAACGGGTACCAGATAAGCTTCATCTTGACTGAGGCCATTATATCTATCACTAATCGTCTTAATTGTATTTTCCGTGGGCTTCTTTAGTATGCGTACCTTCATATGCTCCACATAGTGTCGCGTGTGCTCATTGGAGTATGTATTGATTATAGTTAATAGAAAGTCTCCGGCAATTAGTTTTCATGCTTAACCTTTGACTTGTTTCACCAATGATATATACATATATACTGGGGGTATAATGTACAATATAAACAGGTTCCTCTGCTGGTACAGATTTTCCCCCGTTCATTTGAACATACTCTCCTTTTGCAACTCATGGAAACGTAAGGCAGCGTGGTCTTTCGTATATTTACCATCTTGAATCTCTCTCCGACTGATTTTGTATATACTAATTGGTTGTGCAGATTACTGATGTGTTTTATTAGCCAATATTGGATTTCTTTTAGGAATATGATAGAAAGGACAGGGTATGATGTTATAACGGGTTTCAGTCATATGCAACAATATGCATTCTTTAGGTGTTTGAGGGGAGGGTGAAGCATATAAATTCTAAAAGCTCTTCATGGGCAGCGGAGTGATAAAACGCTCGGCCGTCTTTGCTGGCAAACGGGTTTGATTCCCGGCGTAACTATGTGAGTGGGTTGAAATGACCTGTCCAAGGTCATGGTTTTCTCCGGGTTCTCCGGTTTCCTCCGCCCATAACGACTAGGGGGGCGGGGGCAACTTTGGAGCCATGGAGACTGCCTCGTGTTAGTTATTATTACTCCTGTACAATTCATGTAAAATAAATAAAGTTTATGATATTTTCTTAACAAAATTTAAAGGAGACGGTAGTCTAATTTTTTGTTGTTTCTGTATATGCAAAATATATAAAAAATATGTTTTGATATAACAGAATGATAGTTTTCCAAAGCCGGAGTCTAATATTCTGTGTTTGATGAATTTGATAGAAGAAAATACCTATGCACTCGCTCTTGCAGTAACTTTGAACACTCGGATAAATACCTCTCGCTTCGAGAATTGTTGTACACAGAATAGACCTGTTAATAAGCACAGGGCGAAGGACATGAATATGTAGCCCAGAAGGCATAATCTTCAAACCTAAGGAAATAAAAATGGCTGGAATTTATCTTTCACGCGCCCGGCTCATAGTTGAAACTCCACCGTTTTATATAAGCTTTATTTTTCAAGAAGGTGTAACTGTTTCTTTGAATGTTTTCTCATTTATCTTGTTTACTGTGTGAAAATAATCTAGGGTGTTATTTCATGATTATATGATCATTCTTCTATATGATGTTGACATCATTATTGTCTCTTTCTCCCATATTTGCATTAAGTGTCACAGGAACGTGATTAAATAACGGTTCTAAAATTCATTCGCAAATCACAACACGTTTTATTATAAATGTGTAACCCTTTCACTGTTATGATTTATTTAATATTTAAGACTTGTTCTGATGCGCTACACATTTCAAGGACTGGTCCAATCTGACTAGTTTTCACTGTGTCTTTACAAAAAGTTTGGGAAAATATTTCTATTAACTTGATACGACTTTTTAAAAATATAATATGCTAGGCCTCTGAGTTTGGAGCCAATTTTATTTACTCCTATCGACATAATGAAGTGGCCCCATGATGGATAAGGACGTTCCTGGATTAGAACGTGGATACCAATATTAACGAACAATGCTATTAGAGGGTCTCTACACATAACAACTGATAATCTTTTATTTTATGTACTTTTTGGAGGATTAATTATAACTTTTAGGCGACAACAGATATGAAGAAAATTGACCCGACTCTGTGATGTTACCCCTATCTGCCTCAGTGGAAAACAACTTGCAGACAACATTATGTCTTGTTGGCAGACCTTTAATAAAAAAAATGTGTTTTTCACGAACAATCTACAATAGATATCGTTAGATATAGGTAATCGTTCGTATCAATCATAGTTGCCATGAAACAAATGACATCTTCTTCATAGGCTCTGCAGTCAAGAAGACAACAACTACAGGCTAACTGCAAAATAAAATAGCTAAGTCCAACTTATCTATTTGTCTGTTGCAACAAAAACAAAATAAAGCCTAATTTCAAATACATTAAAAAGTAAGATTCTATAAGGCCCAGAGATACTGGGCTCTCCAAAGAAAGGACATTGCAGGAGCTGCATTGATTATAGACAATAACGGGACAAATATAATTCGGCTGATGTCCATGCACTAATACATTGTGAGATATTGCTGACATCGTAGTTAATGTCAAATGACTTCTTTATAAATGTGTACCATTACGAACATAACTTAATTCTGATTGGCCGGTCGAAACAATCTAATGTTATGGCCAACCGGCAGCTGTAAAATCACTTGTCCCCCACCAAGACCAACGTCATGCATGGATTCGCATTTTTATGAGGATAAGCATAATTCAGCTGGCCACTCAAGGTTACTTTTATTCCCTGCTGACATGTGATGACATCATCGCTCCCGATTGATAAGAGAAAAAAATGGACACTTGAACACAGTTCAAATAGGCAGTACATCGCATGTGTTCATGAAGAAATACGACAGCGACAGTTTACTAGTACTCCTTGAGTATGAAAATATCAGTTCATGGTACTCCGGCGGTATAGTGTTTGATTAATTAATGGGTAAGCAAATATCTTTATTGTTGTGTTAGAAATCATGAATATTTTGTTACTGAGTAAATGATTGAGAGAGATCTCTAATCATGACGAGATTGGGTATAGTATATCACATTAATTTACTGACACATATGATTTGTAAATTGTTATTATATCAGCAGGAAAACGGCTATAACAGCACAGAAGTCCCCTTCCGCTTGACAGACGCCTAGATGGGGATTTTTGAGTGTTAGAAGAGTAGATTTTTCCAAAGTTCTTCCCATTTATATATATATATATATATATATATATACATATATATAAAATATATAAGTAACCCTTAATGGTAACGTAATTCTTAATTCAGATATGTATGTTCATCCTCAGATTTCATTATCAAGACCTAACTTACAGCTACCAAAGTTCGAAAGCACAGGTAAGCTTGTACTTTGTGACCTCGAGAGTGGAAAATAACACGATTACTGTACGAGGTGAATGAGGTGTTGTCAATAGGTCACATTCCCATATAGTGTTTAAATAACTAGATCATAACATATAAACTTACAGCTAACAAAGTTCGAAAGCACAGGTAAGCATGTACTTTGTAACCTCGGGAGTGGATAATAAGACGATTATTGCACAAGGTGAATGAGGTGTTGTCAAAAGTTCACATTCTCATATAATGTTCAAATAACTGGATCATAACATATAAACTGTTCCTAAACCAAAATAAAGTTAATAGTTTTATATATATATATATATATATATATATATATATATATATATATATATATATATATATATAAGTAACGCTTATAAATAGAAGGAATCAAGCAACTCTGTTTGGAGGCATACACCTTATCGCGTTTGGCGTTTAAATTCAGCGTACTATAAATCCATATACCCCATGCTAGGAAACCGATTTATGATTTTGTTATTTTCAAATACTTTTAATAAGATCTCTGAATTTGGCGCTCCCATAACATCGAAGCCATTCGCATAAAACGTTAGGACCTGATATGCAAATGTGAGGGAATTTTCAGGTATTCGAGGAGCCTTGCGACGCCCTAATTTACAATTATCAGGGGTTCATCATACGGACTTTACAGGGCTTTAATGATAATTGCTCGCACTCAAAAACGGCTATCGGCCCATGGTTTAATTTAACACTTAGCACACTGTGGAGGGATACCGTATCCGACGTAATATGTCCCCCGGGCGCTCTCAACATTAAATTTTACCAAATATTTTATACCCTAATAAGCGCCCCTACCCTAAACCACATCTGCCAACTTCCTAAGTGCGTTACGATCCTCTAATTTAACAATGCGGAATGTGTACACTTCGTTAGCTTCAGAGCACATTCAGAACAATTAAGAAAATCAAAGATCTTTTATCGATGGTTGTGTAAAGTTTTGAAAAATAATAACTAATCCAAGAGATACCGATTTGCAGACGATTTTATTTTGTGTTGTATGAGAGAATTGTATGAATGACTGCATTTCGAGACTCTTAAATAAAAGTCACTTCCTAATAAGGTAGTAGAATATATAAAATGTTCATATAAAGGTATGTAAAACGGTATTTAATTGAATGATGGAAAAAATATAAGACGGGACGTCGGTACCCCGATTATGTCAGTCATCTTGCGCAAAAAAACCTTTGAGAGCTGAGCCGATGTACGACATGGAATGGCATCGCCAATAATTGTCCTTTTTGTCATCCATTGTGCATGATATTACATGCAAAATTTTTTTAATGAAAGCTGAAATACTGGCCCTCGGACTCCAGCGTATTGTATTAACTTCAGTGCGTATATGCACCAAATCAAGGGTTTTGTTTTAAATTTGTGAGGAACGTCGTCACATTTATATCCCGCGAAACACGGTCCCGTTATAATTCATTCATTTCTTGACATAGTCCGATAATACAAGCTTGACAAGCATTGAATTTCGCGTCACCTGAGGAAAGGCCGCTTCGTATTTATAATTATAACGGGTTACAGGTTGTATTTTAATCGAAGTGCCATGTGCGAGTCTTCGTGTATGTCAGTATGCAAGCCAGCTGACAGCTTCCGCAATCACAGGAATTTTGCACATTTTAGGAGGTAAATACGGAACCATATGAAAAAAAAATCCCTGTTTTAATATGCATATATCGTGCTAGTGGACGGCATTAAGCCAAGTAGGCTAGTAAGTTCCCAGCATCCCTTGCGCGAGCGCTGCATACACACAAACCAACCCAGTACTCTGGGATCTTGAGTCAATGGTAAGCCCTGCACGCTGTCAGCGGCATCGACAATGATATCACTGCATACATGTTTCAAGTTAATTACCATTTGTTTTGCAAAAAATACATTAAAACATATATTTTTAGGACTGGGAATTCCGTTTCGGTCTGTCAGTGTCGCGATTCCGTCCGCTTTCGCGGAAAATCATTGGCTCTACTATCAGAAGAGCTTTCATATACTGATTCATTTAAAATTACTTAATGTTAATGCGGCAAGGTCAAACCTCTTACCAATTATTTAACTATGTGCACATGTAAATCCGATGTATAAACGATTAATTCAAACAAAAACAAAGCAATGTAATGTTCTTTATTGAGTGTATAATACCACCATACGGACAAGATCACCGATATCCACGGCGTCCAGTTTTGACCGACGTAATAATGCTGATTTCCGTAAATTATCCTTGGTGGCCCTGAGGACGCTGAAAAACTTGTACCCGTATATAAGACAGCCGTCCTTATTTGCCAAATATTTCTAGGATGAAATGTATTGTCCTGTACACGAACAAATACGGTAAGTATATATATTTCATGGCATAATAAATCCACATACCTGAATTCAGGTCACTCGATCAGCATGGCCACCTGCAGGGTCGGCCTTCACGGACACAGTCAGTCATGAAAGCTATGACACACTTGACCACTGATAATAATATTAGATGATAACGCCTAACGGAGATAGAATCAAAACTGGCACTAACTTCTTTTCAGCTGGGCAGGGAGAAATGAAAGCATTACACGTTTCCCCATGTTATATTGGCTAGGGAGAAAAGTGAGGTTGGGATGGCTCATCCCTTAGATTTCTTTAAGTGAAAGGGGGCGCTTATTACGGGGAAAGCGCTTATTACGTCGAGTACGGTAAATGGAGCACAGACGAATGTAGTTGGGATTACCGCCGGTTCCTCCCCATAATAGCTTGAGCATGCTTAAGGTTATGCTTTGTTCGTTGAATGGAGAAGTACCCCTTGCAAAATTCTTAGAAAAAATTAATAGGTATGGTCCTAAAAATATCTGCTTACTAAAATTGAAATGTGACCATCCCTTAATTGAGATCCATAAGCTCTATTTAAGCAAGGTCTTGAAAGGCTCTTTCAGAAAGGCACTTTCAGTAACACTGTCAGACATGTAAATCCTGTTCAAAAGCTTCATATTAGTTTCTATGTACTGGTTACAGCTTTATAAAATGTTACATGATGGTTGGTCATTCAGACATCTCGGGTCAGCTATTTAGATGTATTCAATTAACTCATGGGCTGGGGCCCTCTGAAAACTCAGGCACTGTTGGTTGCTCTCTCGCCTTATGTGTCGAGGCAAATCTGAATTCATAGGTTGTTAAATTTTCTTCAGGACCCTTAAGTTGCTTAATTGTTTCTTGTGACTTGAGTTTCAACTCAACCCGTTCACTATGCCTCTGTGACAATGTCGCATAAGTTTATATATAAATTCAACCATAGCATCAGCCTTTCGAAATGTTGCTGGCCTTTTGTGAGCGAACCAGGTAGAATAAAAACAAAGCGCAGTAGTGCTACACTGCGCATGTTAAGGTCAAAGCATCATTAATGTAACTGTACCTAATGTTGACAAAAAACGGGTGCTCTCCTATGAAATAAGATAATATATCATTAATTGCCAATTAGGAATTTGGGTGTCAAACATCTGATATGTGGCTTAATAATAATAATTATAATAATAATAATTATAGTTAATATTATTATAATAATACTTTGTTAAAAAGCATATGAGCATGAATGAGTCCTTGAAGTGATATGTTTTGCACATGAAGGATTTTCGTCTTCCAGAATTTTACCTTCTGATTGATCCACACAACGGATGCTTGCTTCTCATCATAGTTTTAAACTTCCTCAATACCATTTGTCAGGATCGAATGTCCATTTAGGGGAAACTGTGAATTGTCCGCCAAAAACAGTTTTCCAAAATATGATAGGACACAGTACTCCGCCCTACACAATGGGGTACACTCAAGGACACATTAAAACGTAAATAACAGCAAAGTACGTTGCTAGAACCCCCGTCCTCATATTTACATAATCTGACAGCATGCCCCAGTCTGTCATTTCAAGACTTTGCGAACAACATCCCGGCTCTAATCATAGGAGCATTTTCTGTTATTTAAATTTGGACAAAAGACCTGTGTGAAAGAACTTCCGTGCTGCTTTTCTATCACACCAAACATAATGCATGTTTAAATGCCCATTTGGGGGAAATATGGTTAAATTACGCTCCTAAAAACGGCAATCTGAAAAAAAGACACAGTACGCCGTCCTTCACAAAGCCACATATTCATCATGTCAGCACACTGGTAAAGTGCAGTTCGCTGGCATTTAGATTGGACCACGTGATTGTATACCATGGTAAACAGGAATAAGCTACACTTCGATATCTCTGATGGCAAATGACAAAAGCCTTGTTGCACACACAATGGTAAAGTATCATCTATAAAATTAAGTTAAAGATTATTACTAAAAATCAATTAAAACTGGCAGTAAATATAAATTTTATATTTCCAAATACTGTTATACAAAAATGTCCTATTTCCTATAGAATTATCATTATAAACAAAGTTGACCTATGACCTATGGCAATATGAAACTTGTTGAAATTCAAACACACAATGATAAAAAATCATCTATAAATTTCGATGAAGATTATCACGAAAAATCCATAAAAATGGCAGTAAAGGCTTAAACTTGACATTTACAAATACATTTTCCCTTAATTTTGGTCATTGTGTTGGCCTTTTATCTTAATTGTAAACAGGAAGCTGAGCCCTCCGGATACCCATATCTGTTTGCTAAAACAACATAATAAAAGCAGCAACCTGTTATGCACACAGCATATACACATAGTCTGATAGGTTGTAGCCTAGTTTTCCTCGCCTTTCCTGTCCTCACTTTCTAACCTAACATACTTTGAACCCTTCCCGAGCTCATTTCCCGATGGTTAAGTATTAAGGCATTTTTCAAACATTATATTCCAAATATATAACATGCTTCCAATCCTATCAACATTTGTTGAGTAAAATGGGTTGGTTCCTATTGACGTTTTTTGTCCACAGTGTAGCTTTTGCTGTAAAATGCAGAGAAATTGAACAAGTACATTGACTGAAGTATTTCATCATTATTATATAACATAAGGTAAAATGGAGTCATTCAGTACTTTGAACATATCGGTCTGACATCCCACTTAAATTTATTTTTTATTCCTTGCTGACATATGCTGATATCATCGCTCGACTCTGGGCTAGGTCAATATGCGGTAAGTGTGAACACTTTAACACAGTTCAAACAGATAACAGACCGTAAATCGCATGTGTTCATGACAAAATACGACACGACTATTTACCAGTTCCACTTGAGAATGACAAAATATAGATAATGATACTTCGGCGGCTAGAGTGTTTGTTTGATTTACAGGTAAGCAAATCTTTTGATCTACATTTTGTGTAGAAATCATGTATTTTTAGTGGTAAAGTGAATGATTAAGAAAGATCGTTGACCATGACGGGATGTTTTCATATATCACATCAATTAATTGGCACATATTATCCGCTAATTGATATTCCATCAATAGGAGAACAGCTATAATAGCAAAAAATGACTTTGCCTAGATGGGGATTTAATCGACTGTATTATGAATAGATATTTTAATGGTTAATACTATTTACATATATATATATATCACTTTTCTGTGTATACCCTTTCCATCTACCATGACGTCACTTCGTAGGTTCCTATAAAAGTGTACAAATACACAGGGAGGTGGGGGATCTGTCATGGCCAAGTGGACTAAGGCAGCCGCACCAGAAATCGGAAGATCGTGGGTTCGAATCCCACTGGCAGTGAACCACTTTTCTGTGTATACCCTTTCCATCTATAAAACAATGAACCAGCATGGCTATCCATACATCTATACATATATAATATATGCTGTATATCGAATAAAGCCATCAGTTCTCCCTGCTGCAAGCAAAAGTCGCCGTGCCGACACGTGTAGTGGGTGAGACTATGGCGTCACTACCATGACGTCACTTCGCTGGTTCCTATAAAAGTGTACAAATACACAGGGAGGTAGGGGATCTGTCATGGCCAAGTGGACTAAGGCAGCCGCACCGGAAATCGGAAGATCGTGGGTTCGAATCCCACTGGCAGTGAACCACTTTTATGTGTATACCCTTTCCATCTATAAAACAATGAACCAGCATGGTTATCCATACATCTATACATATATAATATATGCTGTATATCAAATAAAGCCATCAGTTCTCCCTGCTGCAAGCAAAAGTCGCCGTGCTGACACGTGTAGTGGGTGAGACTATGGCGTCACTACCATTACGTCACTTCGCTGGTTCCTATAAAAGTGTACAAATACACAGGGAGGTAGGGGATCTGTCATGGCCAAGTGGACTAAGGCAGCCGCACCGGAAATCGGAAGATCGTGGGTTCGAATCCCACTGGCAGTGAACCACTTTTCTGTGTATACCCTTTCCATCTATAATATATATATATATATATATATATATATATATTTTAAATAACTCTTATAGGTAACATACTTTTTATTTCAGATAGATATGTTCATCTACAAATTCCTTTTTCAAATATGCACACAGTGCACCGGGTTAATATGTCTGGTTAATATGTTAATTTTTCTATCGGATATACCTACTTTGATAAGACCTCTATATAGAACTTATAGCTACCACAGTTTGTAAGCAAAGGGAAGCATATACTTCTTAACCGTTGTAACCTTATTAATGAGGTGTAATCAATAGGTCACATAATACAATATTAAAATATCTTTACCATAACATATAAAATGTACATTAACTTAAGTAACGGATAAAGGTAAAATAATTATATATATATATATATATATATATATATATATATACAGTGTTTAAATTTTGAATTGGAGAGTAAAGCATATTTCATTGCTAAACCAAGACACCTTATTTGTTGGCATATGTCTTTCCACCGCAGTATTTTGCAGCTTGCTGTACATTCATGTGCCCTTTTCTAGGAAACCGTCTTTGGAATTTTTTATTTTTATATACTCTGAATTTGGCGTTCCCATAGCAAAGATAGCATTAACATAAAGTCTCACAGCCTGATACGCAATTATAAGGAATCTTCGAAGATATCTGTGACGCCTTAATTGGCAAATATCAGGGATTCACCATTTGGACTTTACATAGCTTTAGTGATATGATAAGACACTCAGTTACGGCTATCGGCCTATGGACTCAAGTTTTATTTAACACTTGTTAGTGGCAAACGTAAATCCAAAAGCCCTGGCTTTAGCCCAGTGCGCTATCCCTAATAGTAGGATCTAGTCGGGGAACAGTAGAACTAAAACGTAAATAACAGCAAAATACTTTGACCGAAAGTCCCCGTATCCATTTATACATGATCTGACAGCATGCCTCAAGTCAGTTATTTTAACACATTGTCAACAACATATCGACCGGTATTATGAGAACCCATACCGCTTTTTAATTTGGAAAATAATAACTTCCTGAAGAATTTTAGTGTTTTGACGGCATATGCCAAAACGAAATTCAAACACAGAATGATAAAGTATCACCTATAAAATTTCGATTAAGATTATCACTAAAAATAAATAAAAATGGCAGTAACTCTTAAATTTTACATTAAAAAATACTGTTTTACCATAATTTCCCCTTTTCGGTAAAATTATTATTAGAAACAACAATAGCTTCGTGACCCATGGTTGCCTTGTTAGCTTTGTCAAGTAAATAAGAGTGATTTCCATGGTGCAGCTTTTATGTTGGATGTTACCATAATTAGCGTTCGTTATACGTCATTTGATATTTTTTTCACAGAAAGGGTTTACCATTTATGATCTAAACTGACCATAGAATGTAAAATTAAATATTACGAACTAACAATATGTTAACATATAAATCAATGCAAAATTGGTCACCCTGTTGAATAAGATGCTATTTTCCTGATGAAAAGGGTTAATTTTGAAGCTGTCAAGCCACACAACACCGTGCAATAAAGGAAACCTACCCTCTTTCTTTGGAATATAATGATATATGTATCAAAATACTTAATGATATCTCTTGCTCACTCTAATAGCCGTTACCTCCTTGATACCTGTGAACAAACACCAAAGGTGAAACCAGCAGCTGATGGGTAGTGAATATCAAAATTAAAATTAAATTATTTAGCAAGAATCCCTGCCAATCCTGTAAAGACTAACAGATTGGTCTTAGGACAACAATTACAGAAATTCTCATTTTTTTTTACAATCTATGTTGTAAAATGACATTCAAAGGATAGGATCACTTTACAGATTATAATAATAAATTGCCCTTTTTCAGTCATTCTGTCTTGTTCTTGGGGACGTGCAAATGTTACCCCCAATTTGATCCGCTCTGTCTTGCTTAGAAACCAACGTAATAACAACTGCAGATCATGACTTAGTCAGAATGAGTATTGTTATTTATATATGGGTGCATGTCCACAGAGACCGGAGGGTGAGGGTGTTTTCCAGCTTTCCGCCTCCACTAAATTTTCACTAACTACATCACAGCAGCCTCGCGTTTGCTTCCACGGGTTTAGACTGAAACATTCTTTTACACCTACTAAGGTTAACCAGCTCAAGCTCTTTATAACCGCTATCAGTAGAGATTTGATAAATAACCAACTGATAAGAGTTTAGGCTTGAGTTCTACAAGCAATACAAAACTATCACGGTAGATCACAGCACCTGCAAGCGTGGGCAGTGGGGTCACTGAATATTCATTTTATCACGTGATGTAAGGGGATTTTCCTGACTGTTCCAAAGTAAGCGTATTTCTAGAAAAAAAGAGGACCTTCCGGACATTGTCAGATTACAGGCAACTAAACTCAAAGAAAAGAGAAAGGGTAAGTATAAATAATGCAAGTTGTTTTTCACGTTTATTTGTTGAAGCCTTATTTGAAATATCCAAATAACATTTCTTTCTTTGGAAACAGGTAACAAAACCATATTATTTGAACTGCTAGCAATGCAACAAGTATAGCTTGAGCTTGTCACATTTTACAAGCTATATTGAGCTGAAACAGCTTAAAATCGTGATAGAATTACCGTTGCACAATATATGTAATATATGCCATTCCTATCATGTCCAGGAGTTGAACTTAACCCAGCATGCCCCAATCTAAATCATCTTAACATTTATAAGACAAGAGCCGTGTAATTGTGCACGCTACACTGGAGCGGATTTAATCTCTTTTATTCGTTTCTGTTACCATCGAACTTATTTTAATGCCTGGTTTTGTCTGCATTGTGATTTATGCGCTGTTAGACACATTTTCCATTAACGGTATATGATTATTTTGAAAGTTTCTGGGCTGCACCTGAACAATTGCTTTCATTTTGTAAACGACCCTACATTCCGTTAACTATTAGTTACTTTCCCTGAACTTTCCCTGCTATCAGTTCCTTGGTGATAATGACATGCGGATTTAAACTTTGTGAAAAGTCCCGAGGTCTTATAGCTTAACCCAAAGGTATTTTATTACGTGTATTAGAGACAGAATGCAACCACAGCTAATTATGACAGCATATTCTCAGAGCAAGTCCTAAATACATTACCATAAATATCTAGTAAAGAGTACACAATAAGTAACCACTCTAAAGCTCTAAGCTCATTGTGGTAATACATTCTCACAGGACATCCAAGAGGTAGTCTTGGCAGCTAAAACTCCCTGTTAACGCGCACATTCTATGAAAATAATACATTCTTATCCAATTCATGTACAAACGTACTCTCACAATTAGCAATCAGAACACCAGCGGACTTATTCTGCGATTCCTTGGGTTTTCGCAATGAATATTCGAGAGAACATTATTATCAAACGTCATGGCCTTAGAGTCTAACAGTAGAGTACATGATTTGTTTCAACAGAAATTATGCAGTGACTCCCTGGAATCATATTAACACTGTTCTTCTTTCTTGTAGAAGGAATCTTTGCTGTGGAAAAAAGTTACTTTTCAAGCATAAATATATTATAGTAGACATTTGCCTGGTTTGTGATCTTTGCACTCAAATCACGAGCTTCTGTGTAAACCATAATACTTTCGTTCGGGCAAATATCATGACGTATTGATGTATTTGTTGTTGTTGAATGCTAGCTTTTTGGAAATAGACCTCTTTTTTAACTACTGCTGTACATTCAATGGCACAAAATAACAGCAAATAATGTGACAGAATACCTTTGCAGCCATGCTTACACTATTTCACAGCATGCCCAGTCATTTTAAGACGTAGCGAATAACATACCGTTTCATACCATTAGAGTATACTCTGCTATTTAATTGGAAAAAAAGACCTTTGTGAAAAAATGCTGCTTTCCTATCAAAGGAAGCATATTACTAGTTCAAATGTAAATTATGGGGGGAAATGTGATTAAAATCCCAACTACAAAAGGTATTCGTAGGAAGGACACAATACGCCGTCTTTCACAATGCCATACATATATCATGTCACACGCTGTTGAAATATTTGCCTGGAGATTGCATGCCCTGGTAATCATGGATCAGCTTCATTTGGATAATTCAGATGGCAAATAGCAAAATAAACCATGTTGAACCTAAAGCATACAGTGTCCCACAAAAGTAAAATTTGAGATGATTTCTTCAGTTTAACCCTAGATTTTTCATTTTGGCCGTTGTTTTAGCTATTTTGTGTTGGTAAGCGCGCCTTTTATTTTAAATGTAAAACATCAAGCACATCCCACTGATACCGATATATGGCTGTTATAACAACAATAAAAAACTACCTGATATTAACATTTTATTAACGTTTCTACATAGTCTTAAAGTCTGCAATCTAGCTGTTTGTTTTTCTTAAATAAAAAAATAGTGAGTCTTTCCTCCCCTAACAATTAAGACAATGAGTTAAATATTCCAAACGCATACTTCCTGCGTAACAACACTCCTTCCTGTCCTAACTATTAGTGTAATAAAGTCACACTTCCGTAACCGACATTCATTGGTTCAATTCACATCGACAGTAAACCGAATTTTCTGTGTATTCTAGTTTCATCTCTATATACAATGAACCAGCATGGCTATTCATACATTTCTCTATTTAATACATGCTGAAAACTATATAAGATCACTAAATCTACCTTCTGCATGCAAAGTCGCTCTGTTGACACAAGTAATGGATAGTACTCTGACGTCACTACCGTGACGTCATTACTCCGGTTTCTATAAAATTATGCAAATACACAGAGGGGCTGGGGATCTGTCGTAACTTATGATTAAAGCAGCCGCCCGGAAATCGTAAGATCATTGGTTCGATTTCCATCGCCAGTGAACCGACTTTTCTGTGCATTCTAGTTTCATATCTGTATATAACGATCCAGCATGGCTACTCATACATCTTTCTGTTTGAACCGGCAGTCAAAAATTGATTTAAAAGAATGTTATAGTAAAGGCCACTAATTTCCAGTGCAATCTACAGGTACTGCAGTGGACAGTACGTCACTTCATTCAGATTGCAAATAAACAAAAAAAGTCATATGTATCTTACAAAATATTTCTTATTTCATAAATCATTCCCGATATTAATATAAGTTACTTCATTTTACTTTATTAGAATGTTACCCAGTAGAAGAGAATACCATTGTATCTGAAGTCTTCACACTTGCCCTTGAAGTTATTATCAAAACTCTTAATTATGTGTCCTAAGTATGTGTGCTAACAAACGGCTCTTTGCAAGTACTGAACTATTAATCTTAGTCTTCGGTTGATACGATAAAAAGTACAAAGGTTACACAAATCATTTTGGATGGCCGCTAACGCACAGTAAATGTACTGTTATCGGTTTCCCATTGTTTGTGGCAGGTGGTTATGTGTGTGGTTCCGTATACAGTCATAAAATTCCTAATATTTATTCGTTTACTCATACGCTTTTTATTGCAGGCCTTAATTCGAAGCAAACATATAGCAAGCCTCAAGACGTTGATCAAACTAGTAACCTGATATAATTTAATAAAATATAATATATAGGGAATAAATGATGTGAACATGTAACCTGTAGTAATGAAAATGAATATTCAATAATAAATATATATCATTGTAGAATACAATAATGGGTAAACTGAGTATGTGTAAAAAATAACACAATGTAATGTAATCTAATTAGTGGTAAAACAAAGTAAAACAAGGAATAACACCGTTAACTTAAGTATAACAAATTATAAAATTTAACGGTCAAATATTAAAGTGATATTACAGATAATAATAATAATGATATTGATAACAATAATAATAATGACAATAATAATAATAATAAACTGACAGAAATAATACAGGAAAAAAAAACAGTTTAAAGGAAAATTTAGATGAACACTAGTGGTTGGCATGGGCTATTATAATAGAGGGATAAATGCTTAAACTGTAACATCCAACTTTCTTCTTGATTGGGCCATTGTATTTATTCTTGAATTTAATTCACAAATTTTTCTTAATCCCGTTTCACGTGAGATTACCCTTTAGTATGCTTTCCCTCATATATTTCGCATAGTGTACCATGTGTGGCCATTGGAGTGTTTTTGATTATACTTAATAGTGTCTACGCCAATTTATTTTCATGCTTAATCTTTGACCAGTTTCGCCAACGATATGGGTTTTGCACATAAACTACGTATAATTATGTTCCTTTTCTGGTACACGTAAATCGTCCATTTATAGACTTTCCCGTTTAATTTGACAATATTTTCTTTTATAATTCATGGAAACATAAAACAGTGTGGTATTTTGTATATTAACTTACCAACATAAATATCCGTCAGAGTGGTTTTGTACTTACCAATTGGTAACGAAGAAAAGAGGACGCTCATCGACACAAGATTTTGATATTACAGAACTATAGTTTCCCTAGGCCGGATCCAATTACCCTGTATTTGATGTATTTGATAGAAGAGAATATCCTTGAACACACTACTGCAGATACTTTTGACACTCCGATAGACACCTCTCGCTAAGAGTAATGACGAGAACAGAGCAGACCTGTTAATAAACACAGGGCAAAGTGTAAGAATACGTAGCTCAGCCGAAAAAATAATAGACTGGTGTCTCGGACCTGTCAAGGGTGTGATAGGGATAATCAGAAAACTAATATTTATTCCACTGTTAGTTTAGAGCATTAACAGGAAACTTCTCCGTATTTCAAATTGACCTTAATGTTTCACAAAATAGAGTCTATAATAAAAATCGAGATGTTGCCTGGACATTTTGGAAGCATGGATCTCATGAAATTAAATGTTTTTAAACTGTACTAGTTTTCACGAAACCTTTTCACAAAAAGTTTGACAAAATATTTCTATTAATTAAATAGGACACTTAAGAATAAACAATATTTAATTTTAACTACCATCGACAGTGCCTAAGTTGCCACATAAGCATAAAAAAGCCATATGTACATGGATTCAAACTTGGATGCCCATGTTAACGGACAATGTATTTTGAGATTGTAGTATCAAGACAAGTGATATTCTTTTATTTCATTTACATGTCATGGAGGATTATTCATAACTTTCAGGCGGAAGACAGATATAAAGGACTCCATCTGGCTGAGTGGAAACAGCATCTTGCAGACAAATAGAAGTCTACTTGGCAGGTATTTAATCAACGCCATGGGCTTTCAAAAAAGCTCAACCAATCAGTCAAAGTGCACCGCAGATTTAATACAATGTGAACAGTATTATTTCTAAAAGTGAACCTAGCTGCTGACAGTTAAGATTAAATTTCAGACGGATTTATCGATATATATATATACACACATACACACACACACACATTAATTCACAACTTTTGGCTCTAGGGCTGGGGTAGTGCGTGGTTAATTTACCTATGGTTTTATGACCATAATCTTCAAGCTCTGGCAGAATTGGTTTTCTTCTAAATATTAATTACAATTATCCTCAAATATATTTCCTTGCTACGTGCTATTTTTCATGCTGTTTGAATTTAAATTGTTAAATTGTTTGAGTCTTGAACAATATAGAAGTGAAAAAGTTTGACGAATCTCATTTTCCTTTTGGAATATGAAAGTAAGAAAACCATTAATAAGTACATACAAGGGTATTTGTATCATAGTTGCTAAGACATAAATGACACATTCTTTATTGGATCTGCACTTGCATTACATCAAGCCTTATATCAAATAAAGTAAAAAGTATGATCCTATACAGCCCACAGATAAACCATATTGATACTAAAGCATACAGTGTCCCACAAAAGTAAAATTTGAGATGATTTCTTCAGTTTAACCCTAGATTTTTCATTTTGGCCGTTGTTTTAGCTATTTTGTGTTGGTAAGCGCGCCTTTTATTTTAAATGTAAAACATCAAGCACATCCCACTGATACCAATATATGGCTGTTATAACAACAATAAAAAACTACCTGATATAAACACAACGTTTCTACATAGTCTTAAAGTCTGCAATCTAGCTGTTTGTTTTTCTTAAATAAAAAATAGTGAGAGTCTTTCCTCCCCTAACAATTAAGACAATGAGTTAAATATTCCAAACGCATACTTCCTGCGTAACAACACTCCTTCCTGTCCTAACTATTAGTGTAATAAAGTCACACTTCCGTAACCGACATTCATTGGTTCAATTCACATCGACAGTAAACCGAATTTTCTGTGTATTCTAGTTTCATCTCTATATACAATGAACCAGCATGGCTATTCATACATTTCTCTATTTAATACATGCTGAAAACTATATAAGATCACTAAATCTACCTTCTGCGTGCAAAGTCGCTCTGTTGACACAAGTAATGGATAGTACTCTGACGTCACTACCGTGACGTCACTACTCCGGTTTCTATAAAATTATGCAAATACACAGAGGGGCTGGGGATCTGTCGTAATTTATGGTTAAAGCAGCCGCCCGGAAATCGTAAGATCATTGGTTCGATTTCCATCGCCAGTGAACCGACTTTTCTGTGCATTCTAGTTTCATATCTGTATATAACGATCCAGCATGGCTACTCATACATTTTTCTGTTTGAACCGGCAGTCAAAAATTGATTTAAAAGAATGTTATAGTAAAGGCCACTAATTTCCAGTGCAATCTACAGGTACTGCAGTGGACAGTACGTCACTTCATTCAGATTGCAAATATACAAAAAAAGTCATATGTATCTTACAAAATATTTCTTATTTCATAAATCATTCCCGATATTAATATAAGTTACTTCATTTTACTTTATTAGAATGTTACCCAGTAGTAGAGAATACCATTGTATCTGAAGTCTTCACACTTGCCCTTGAAGTTATTATCAAAACTCTTAATTATGTGTCCTAAGTATGTGTGCTAACAAACGGCTCTTTGCAAGTACTGAACTATTAATCTTAGTCTTCGGTTGATACGATAAAAAGTACAAAGGTTACACAAATCATTTTGGATGGCCGCTAACGCACAGTAAATGTACTGTTATCGGTTTCCCATTGTTTGTGGCAGGTGGTTATGTGTGTGGTTCCGTATACAGTCATAAAATTCCTAATATTTATTCGTTTACTCATACGCTTTTTATTGAAGGCCTTAATTCGAAGCAAACATATAGCAAGCCTCAAGACGTTGATCAAACTAGTAACCTGATATAATTTAATAAAATATAATATATAGGGAATAAATGATGTGAACATGTAACCTGTAGTAATGAAAATGAATATACAATAATAAATATATATCATTGTAGAATACAATAATGGGTAAACTGAGTATGTGTAAAAAATAACACAATGTAATGTAATCTAATTAGTGGTAAAACAAAGTAAAACAAGGAATAACACCGTTAACTAAAGTATAACAAATTATAAAATTTAACGGTCAAATATTAAAGTGATATTACAGATAATAATAATAATGATATTGATAACAATAATAATAATGACAATAATAATAATAATAAACTGACAGAAATAATACAGGAAAGAAAAAACAGTTTAAAGGAAAATTTAGATGAACACTAGTGGTTGGCATGGGCTATTATAATAGAGGGATAAATGCTTAAACTGTAACATCCAACTTTCTTCTTGATTGGGCCATTGTATTTATTCTTGAATTTAATTCACAAATTTTTCTTAATCTCGTTTCACGTGAGATTACCCTTATGTATGCTTTCCCTCATATATTTCGCATAGTGTACCATGTGTGGCCATTGGAGTGTTTTTGATTATACTTAATAGTGTCTACGCCAATTTATTTTCATGCTTAATCTTTGACCAGTTTCGCCAACGATATGGGTTTTGCACATAAACTACGTATAATTATGTTCCTTTTCTGGTACACGTAAATCGTCCATTTATAGATTTTTCCGTTTAATTTGACAATATTTTCTTTTATAATTCATGGAAACATAAAACAGTGTGGTATTTTGTATATTAACTTACCAACATAAATATCCGTCAGAGGGATTTTGTACTTACCAATTGGTAACGAAGTAAAGAGGACGCTCATCGACACAAGATTTTGATATAACAGAACTATAGTTTCCCTAGGCCGGATCCAATTACCCTGTATTTGATGTATTTGAT
Source organism: Sipunculus nudus (assembly GCA_026874595.1). Taxonomy (NCBI): domain Eukaryota; kingdom Metazoa; phylum Annelida; class Sipuncula; order Golfingiida; family Sipunculidae; genus Sipunculus; species Sipunculus nudus. The sequence continues at coordinate 52,871,506 of CM049320.1, forward strand.
AGAAGAGAATATCCTTGAACACACTACTGCAGATACTTTTGACACTCCGATAGACACCTCTCGCTAAGAGTAATGACGAGAACAGAGCAGACCTGTTAATAAACACAGGGCAAAGTGTAAGAATACGTAGCTCAGCCGAAAAAATAATAGACTGGTGTCTCGGACCTGTCAAGGGTGTGATAGGGATAATCAGAAAACTGATAAGTATTCCACTGTTAGTTTAGAGCATTAACAGGAAACTTCTCCGTATTTCAAATTGACCTTAATGTTTCACAAAATAGAGTCTATAATAAAAATCGAGATGTTGCCTGGACATTTTGGAAGCATGGATCTCATGAAATTAAATGTTTTTAAACTGTACTAGTTTTCACGAAACCTTTTCACAAAAAGTTTGACAAAATATTTCTATTAATTAAATAGGACACTTAAGAATAAACAATATTTAATTTAACTACCATCGACAGTGCCTAAGTTGCCACATAAGCATAAAAAAGCCATATGTACATGGATTCAAACTTGGATGCCCATGTTAACGGACAATGTATTTTGAGATTGTAGTATCAAGACAAGTGATATTCTTTTATTTCATTTACATGTCATGGAGGATTATTCATAGCTTTCAGGCGGAAGACAGATATAAAGGACTCCATCTGGCTGAGTGGAAACAGCATCTTGCAGACAAATAGAAGTCTACTTGGCAGGTATTTAATCAACGCCATGGGCTTTCAAAAAAGCTCAACCAATCAGTCAAAGTGCACCGCAGAATTAATACAATGTAAACAGTATTATTTCTAAAAGTGAACCTAGCTGCTGACAGTTAGATTAAATTTCAGACGGATTTATCGATATATATATACACACATACACACACACACACACACACATTAATTCACAACTTTTGGCTCTAGGGCTGGGGTAGTGCGTGGTTAATTTACCTATGGTTTTATGACCATAATCTTCAAGCTCTGGCAGAATTGGTTTTCTTCTAAATATTAATTACAATTATCCTCAAATATATTTCCTTGCTACATGCTATTTTTCATGCTGTTTGAATTTAAATTGTTAAATTGTTTGAGTCTTGAACAATATAGAAGTGTAAAAGTTGGACGAATCTCATTTTCCTTTTGGAATATGAAAGTAAGAAAACCATTAATAAGTACATACAAGGGTATTTGTATCATAGTTGCTAAGACATAAATGACACCTTCTTTATTGGATCTGCACCTGCATTACATCAAGCCTTTTATCAAATAAAGTTAAAAGTATGATCTTATACAGCCCACAGATACTGCGCCCTCCAAAGAAACTGCCATGCAGGACCTGCATTAATCACAGAGACAACACCGGGACAAACGTCATAAGGCCGATGATTATGAACTAATACATTGTGAGATACTGCTCACATCTTTTAATTTAAGATCACCTCTTTATTATGTGTCAGATCATAATCCTTACTTAATTGCGATCGCCCGGCCAAATACATAAAAAAATATCCTATGCCCAATCGGTAGCTGTCAAACCACCATTCTCCTAACAAGACCAATTGAATGCACGGATCAGCATTCATTAGTTCGTGGAACTATGCATATGGAGCAGTAACATTGTTTTCCAGTTAGCTGACAAATATTAATTGAATCATTTTTTTTTTTAATCATAAATAACAGTCCGTGAGTGTAAACTACATAGTTTACCAGGCCCATCTAGCATTTAGCTGGACAAGGACTGTGCTATTTTTATAGTAGTTTTTTTTAATAATTGACATTTTACTCATTTGGTCCCCGTTTCATTGGTAATAAATTGTAAGCAATCTATGTGCAAAACGGTCGGTTTCGCTTGACATGGGGTACTTATAAATAAAAAGGAAACAAAAGATATCAGTAGTATATAGATATAATTAACGTTATACGACAGACTACTTTGAACAGGATAACTCAATAATCAGGACAAAAATGTATGTCTTTGTGTGTCCGACTTAGAGGATTTTATTGTATATATGTTTGTAATTAAGTGGGCCACTCGAGGTTATTGTTTTTCCTTATTTAATGTCCACTACCCTTTAGAATATACGCGAATTAATATTTAATCTAATTCATTGGCATTGCATATGGTTACTACCAAACTAGTGCCCTATTGATCTCTGAGGCTTTCGATGGATCCATTATACGAGTACAACAGTTATTTAGTTCCTAATCCTCGTATATGTGTTAAATCTTATAAGTCCCTGTTGCTGATGTCACTTTTTTAGTAAGGTGATTATGTGTGGCTCCTTTAAACATAAATTTGAGAATATTTATATCTAAAGGCTCATAAGCTTTTCACTGCCAGCCTTAATGCCCAGTGAATTTACAACACATAGCGGGAAGTTTATGTTTGAAAATAATAAAAAGACAAACTTAGCAGCAGGTACAACAAAACAAGGGACTAGACGCGATCAGTATCCCTCAGGCATGTGTAGAATATCAACCATAATTAGGCATAAAGACCCTTACAATGGATTGGGAACAAACGCGTTTCTGTCTCCTGATGAATAGGTTTTACTGGCCCGTCCATGAGCAGTAGTTCTTAAAAATATGAGCCGTTCAGAATGCTTCATAGATGTGATCATGACTCTTTTAGTATCCATGATAATGAATAAAGTTGAACTAAACGGAATGATCATCGCTCCAGACATGTCTAGATATCGAAAATAATGAATCAGCTGACGAGCTGTTTTTCATACGTGACTTCATATATAAAAAAAATCTGTAGGTATCCTATTATAAATTCGAGTCAAGACATGAAAGAAAATTTAAAATAGGAGGAAAATGTTTATACTAATATTTTTAACATTTCAAGAAGTCCTCTGATCAGACTTTTTCTTGACGGTTTAAATCTTTAAAAATTAATATTTTCCCCATTTTTTATGGGAAATGCTCTTTAAATAATTTCCAATGTATGGTTTTGGTTTAAAAGGCTGCTCCAATCTTTTATTGCATTATCATTTTAAGCACTACTTTTAGAAAGGTCATTTAAAAGTTGTATTTGGACATACAGTTGTTACCAAACTATGAGGCTTAACAAACCCTTAATTTCAGCTCAACTAAATAAAAGTGAAAAAGAGCTCATTGTTTGTATATTAATTCTATTTTTTTAAGATTTTTATGGTGGAGGTTATCGCCTCCATTTTTGTAATGCTTGCTTAACTATGTAGTATATACATCAGCAGAGTCCCAGTCGGGTTTTGGACTTCGTGACAGGGGCTTATACCCGGTTATACTGGTGTCAACCAGGTTCGGTGTACAGCTGCTACGGGTCCTGGGAGTGTTTCATCTCTATTGCTGGGTCATAACACCGAGGAACCGGCGAAAGGGGCTCTCTTTTTTAGTGAAACACGACTTTTGGGCAGTCCCCCATTAAGCCTGGGTGGGGGCCAACCGTGAAAAATCTCACTGCCGAGATTCGAACTCACAACCTCCTGGGTGTGAGTCCTGTACCAAAGAATCCGGTCGTATGTTTCTTCTAAATATAAGTAGTATATATAGTATATAAATTCTTCTAACAAAAATCCATGACACTCGCGTCGGCAAGTTTACCTGCGAATCATAGTGTGCCCATTTTTACCAATGAAAATACTTAAAACATTAAAAATTTTCCTTAAACTTTTTGACTAATGAGACCCCCACAATCATTTATGTTTCACTCGTATATTTCCGTCTATGTTGACTCTTTTCTTTAACGGCCGCTACGCGGCGCCAGTCTTCATAGCTGACGTTGCATCGCTCGGTTTTCCGTAGAAACGTTTAGGCCTATCAATCTTTGAACAATACCCGGAATTGCTCTAATTTCAGTGTGATAGAATTCGAATGTTATATTTTCTTCCCAAAAAGAGAAATTATATGCGTATTTCCCCTATTGCCATGCTACGTGACCGTTCGGCCAGATTAAAAACATGGCTGAAACGGGGCCGGTCGGCAAAAATCGATTTTTAATCAAACTCAAGTTGTACTTCTTATGCATTAAAATTGAAATAAGAAATATCAACAAAGATTATATTGGACTTAAAGAAATATCTTGTGTAATTATTTATTAAACGATCTCGGATGTTGTTCTGGTAACGCATAATCATAATGCATTCCGATGGGGCATTCCGTAACGGCTAGCTATCGGCGGGCCCCGCATCTTCCGGCGTCCAGTGCGATATTTTAACACCCATAAATATTTTTTTTATGCTTTGAATGTTGACATTACACGTAAAAGATATTAAATGTTACATATTTAGAGCATTCTTCTTCAATTTTGACATTACCTCATAATTTAGGGTTTCTTGTCATTTCTATGTCATTGCCTGAGAAATAATTTATGACATTTTCAGCTGTTTTTCCTGAAAAAAAAGAATAATAAGCGGCATTTTCCAAATCAAAGCGCCAAATATCAACAAATATAATACAATAAAATGTATTGGCTCAATACAATACATGCATTGTATATGGAGCACCAGTGAACAATAAATTTGCGACGGAACTTACATACATGATCACAGTTACGCAACCTGAGTGCACATAGGACTATAACATTTCATAATAAAATTCAGTATTTGTGCAGCTTGTTTCCACTAAAAAATGATGTAAACATTAATAAACACACCCAAGCTGGCCATCAACTGGTTTGTTGATGCTGATACATTACTATAATAATTATCATATTACCTGAGGTTCCGCAGTTGCCCATACAGAAATTCGATACCAAGGGCGCGTTAATATATAGGGTTACTCTTTCATTAGTATCATGCAGTATATTAATCTGTGGATTTAGAAAATATCGTGGTTTTGAAATTACGTGGTTTTGACCTGAAACACTATTCCTTGGGTAAGAATTTCGTGGATTAATAGTTCCTAGTCAGGCAATGTATTCAAAATTAATATTCCGTGAACAGACGTGAAATTGAGCAAAAGATCAGTGTTTTGCTTATGTTAAAAAATACGCAGTCCCGGTACAAGCGATATATAGGCTCAATGACACAAATGACAAATATATCGGCTGACTTATCTGAAATTTGTTGGGCGAAGAAAACGAGTGTCTACTCTGAATTCAAGGACAGTCCGACAAGCTGTCCTCGGAATTTAATTGCCCAGTCGTATTGTCCCGGCGGTGATCGGCTTTTGATCTCCGCTTCCTATACTGGTACCCTGCACTATTATGGCCCTCACCAAGCATAGACTGAGCATGAGCAGGGGTGCCATAATAGAGCGGGGGTGCCAGACTACTCAACTTCCCAGTGGACATTATGCCCCGCCGGGCAAATTGCTTGGTCCGATTTGGTTTGCGATCGTGAGAACAAATCCTCCGATTAACTGACATACTGGTTGTGATTTTATGAATTATTAGAAAAAACGGAAGTCAATATTTATATTCTGCATATTCATAAATTAAAAGAGTTAACACTTCTTGGTATGTCGTTCGTTCAGTTTGAACCTTTAGTTGACTGCAGATCCCTGAAAAGAGATTACAGTTACACTGGGTTCCAGCTCATAACAGTGCTCAACTTGTAAAGTTCATACATACAATAAGCAAGCAAGTGCTACCTGCGAAATATAAAATCCCATGATTACTATAACTATTATTTTATCATTATTTTATACTATTCAATTTCAATTCCATGTGCATAAAATGTGAATATTAATGACCATAGAGTGGGAGCGTCAGACAAGTAGGAGTAGTGTCATTATAGAACAGGATTGAATGGGAAAATTCAGGTAATAATATTATTTGTGACAATCATGCATGTAACCATACTTAGTAAGTAGCAGCCAGGGAATACCGTAAGTTTATTTTTCCCACAGAACGGGTGTGGGGGGATTAGTCATCAAGGAGCGCACTATCATAGGCCGGGCGGCCCCGCCGGTCACGAGCTGGATTAACTAGATACGATAGAGCGCTAGGGAGCTGTGGTAGCAGATCCCGATAGATACCCCTAGCTAGGTCTCAACACAGCACCGGGGGTTATGCCACGGCCGGTTAGGTAACACAGATACGATAGCCAGGTGCGAATCAATCCACGGCCCACAATCAGCTGGGCTGACATGGCAGTGTTTACACACCTGCGCTACGCGCCAAGAGCACCCCCCCCCCCCCCCGATAAGCCTACGATGGTACGATACCCCTGGCTGATTTAGATAGTGGTGTCAATGCCGGCTCAGACTAATTAATCCTGTGCCGGCCCTCAATGTAAAGGCGGGGGGTAGGCAGGTAATAGGGTAATTGTTAGTGGCCAGTATTTACGGCCAATAGGAACTCAAATCAGTCAGGATGGGTGGAGTTAGATAATGAATGAAACCAGCGAAAATGGGTAAAAAGGGGTAGAGAGTAGGAACCGGCAGATTTTGGGCTACTGAACTGAGTTCGCCTGAAAGAGAGATCTTCCGACGCGCATGCGGGGAAGCTCTCTCGATCGTTTCGGTTCCGACCCAGAGAAATTAACTAGCTGTAAAGTTAGCTTACTGTTAGTAATTATCACGACGTTTCCGAAAGGTCACATCGCTGTACATTCTTGGATTACCGGAATGAATTCAACGGGTGAAATTTACAACAGTGTTTTTCTTCTCTCTGCAATGGACTGGCCCGAATCCTGACATCCTTTACAATGGCGAGCGGTGCCAACCAGTCAGCAGAGAACGCTATCTCCGGACGTATCGCGGAATTCCAGGAAGGTTTCGCCCAGGCACATCAGGAAACAGCACACATAGCCAGCCGACACTACTATAAAGTAGGTAAGCGGAACGTCATCAAAGATGTAGTTTCTAGAACTAGCCCTTGTGATGGGACCTCCTATACGGCCGTTAAAGAATGGTTAGAGCAAATAGAGTGGGCTAAGGAATATGTTCCCGGGGAAGCTGAACTTATAGACATTGTTACTCGTACGGTCACCGGGTCGCTAAGGAAGGAGGTGGAACGATACTTAACGGAACACACACTTGCTAACCCAGGGGCACCGAGACTAGCAGTAGCTTGGGATGCGCTCAAAAAGCACATCCGACAAAACTTCCTCCTCCAAACGACATCGAATTGTTGCGCCAACAACTCAACAACTTAAAACAGCACGTCTATATCTCCGTACCTCACTTCAACCGGATGTTTAGAGACCTCGCCGAACAAGCATACCCGATGAGTGAGCGTACGGGAGAACAAACAAAGGATCTAATCAAGATTTACATTCGGGCGTTGGTGAATGAAAATGTAAGACGCCAAGTGTCATACCAGGGACCCAGGGATCTCCAAGAAGCAATGTACCAGGCCACCATCACGGACCAACGCGAAGGTGAATTCGTCCAGCCCCACCTCAAGGGAACAGAAGAGCCAATGGATATTTCCGCTATTACCACGGTGAAAAAGGGAATAAATTTAGCCGATGTGTACGAAGCAATCGCTAGTGTGGGCCGATTGGTCAGTGATTCGCGTAAGTCTCAGCGTGCAGGTCATCGTGATTCGCCTAAACCTGCCAATAATTATAACAGTAGGAATGTGCGCCATTCGAATCCGCTTAGCTGGACTTCTGACGGTAGGCCCATCTGCTATGAATGCGGAAAAGCGGGCCACGTGGCGAGAGAATGCTGCGACGAAACACGCAACGACACCTACAGAATCGCCAGCCGAGGTCACGCCCAGGGTCACAGGTAAGTCACCCCCCACGCCGGTACAACCCTCCCTCAAACGCAACTTGTAATAACTGTAACCATCCCATGCAAAATAGTCATTTAAACTATTTAAGCGTCGTAGCAGGACACGCATTAAGGCCCGAGACTGCCCTTTGTGTGGGTGGTATTCAGGTTTTGGCATTGATAGATACAGGTGCTACTCGCACATTGCTGCGACGCAAAATTTTTTATGACATTTGTGTAAAAACACACCGCCGCCCCATTGTTCAGAAACCCCCCGTCCCTTTAAAATCCGTTACTGGACACCCCTTAGAGATAGTGGGCTGCACCCAACTACCGATACAGGACGTAGGGAATATTGACATGTACATAGTACAGGACTTACCACAAGAAATGATCCTTGGGAATGATGCACTCTTGGCAGGTAAAGGTTGCTTAAACCTTGCGGACAATTGACATGATATGGCACGGCAAACGCTGGCCCCTAAATTTAGATGGACAACAGGGCATCGCCGGGTTATCCCAAACATATCCCTCCTGCCAAAATGATATGGATGACGTGATAAAGCATTATGCTGATGTGTTTGCAGGGCCTAATGCTCCCAACGGGTTTTGTGATATATCCCCGATGAAAATAGAAACACATGGAGAGCCCATTTATCAGAGGCCATACAGGGTTCCCCTTGCTAAAAGAGAAATCATATCTAAAGCTGTTGATGAAATGCTAGCCGATGGTATCATCGAACCCTCCGCATCCCCCTGGGCAGCGCCCGTTACTTTGGTTCCTAAAGGAAAAGAGGGCACATTTCGATTTTGCGTAGATTATAGGAAGCTAAACACAGTCACCAAGAAAGATAGGTACCTGCTTCCATTAATACAAGACATCTTTGACCAAATTTGGGGGAGTACAATTTTCTCCACTCTTGACCTTAAGAGTGGCTACCATCAACTCCCAGTGCATCCTGCCGACATAGAAAAAACGGCATTTGTGTGCCACAGTGGGCAGTTTGCTTTCACAAGAGTTCCGTTCGGCCTGGCCAATGGACCGAGCCATTTTCAGAGAGTTATGGAGACAATTCTCCACGATCTGCTGGGTACCTGTGTTCTTATATACATTGATGACCTTGTAATTTACAGTAAGGATAAGGTCTCACACAAGAAACATGTACAAGCTGTCCTAGAAAGGATCCGAAACGCTAATCTTAAACTGAAACCTGAGAAATGTACATTTGCCAGGTCGGAGGTCAAACTATTAGGATACATCGTAAACAGATCGGGGGTACAACCAGATCCAGAGAAAACTAACGCTATCAAAACTCTGCCCGCTCCATCTACTGACAAACAAATCAGGTCCTTCTGAGGCATGTCAAACTACTACCGCCAGTGCATACCAAAGTACGCGGAAGTGGCTCAGCCATTGACGGTCCTCACCAAAAAGAATTGTAAATTCCGGTGGGGGACCAAAGAACAAACGGCATTTGACAGACTTAAATCCTTACTAACATCGCCTGCTGTTGTAGCATACCCGCGCCCTGACTTACCATACAAACTGTATACGGACGCGAGCGACTCTTGTGTAGGTGTTATATTAGTACAGAAGCATGAAGACGGGGTAGAACATGTTGTCCAGTACTTGTCCCATCAGCTGACAGACACACAGAAACGCTTGGCTACCATTGAAAAAGAAGCATATGCCGTGGTATACGCCCTGACTAAGTTACGTCCTTACCTTTTTGGATCTGACTTCACGGTCTATACGGACCACAAACCTCTGACCTCTTTGTTCACAAAAGAAATGGTGAACATCAAAATTCAACGTTAGGCTATTTTATTGGCAGAATATGGTGCAAAGATTCAATACCATAGAGGGGCTAGGAATGTCCGGGCCGACATGTTGTCACGCATTCCGGCGAACAGCATTTCCGTTGTAGACGTGGACCATGACTGGATTGACCCACAGGCTTTCCCGGAGGACGTTTCCTATAAACAACTACCCTTAACAGCAGACGGGTTGAACTTAGATCAAGTACGCCATGAACAAACACACCATTTCCCTGATCTCCTAGCCCAGACTGTTTCAGACCCTGACTCACCTTATATAGTTATCGACGGTCTATTGTACAGTACACGCTGTCCCACGTCAGAGTCGGCCCATTACCCCCGCCTTGTCTTACCACCTCCTTTTCAAAAACAAGTCATTTGGCGAGCACATAAGGAAGTAGACCACATGGCGGCGTCAAAAACAATGCACCGTTTAAGAGAGGCTTATGTCTGGCCGGGCATGAGAAAGGATATTAGACTACTACTTGCTAAGTGCACAACATGCCAAGCTCACTCCCGCCAGAGGGATCATGCACCAATGCACCAATGCACCAATGGGAGAAATGCCAATACCTGTATCACCCATGCAGATGGTCAGTCTCGACCTCATAGGGCCCTTCCCAAATTCACGCTTCAATAATCGATATATCCTCACCATAATATGTCATTGTACCGGCTGGGCGGAGGCTTACCCGATCCCGGATAAACAAAGTGACACAGTAATGTTCGCGTTCGCCAACCAATTTATTCCGACACACGCGGTGCGTGAGGTAATTGTAACTGATAATGGCGCGGAATTCACGGCCGCTAGCTTTACGTCATATTTGAGCTCATTAGGCGTAAATCACAGGCGCATCACACCAACACATCCGCAAGCGAACGGAAGGTAGAACGTTCCAACAGAACATTTAAAGAAACCCTCTCTAAATGCATAAATAATCAAATCGACACGTGGGAAAATCGTGTTGGGAACACCCTGTTCGCTCATCGGATTAGTGTCAGCTCAGTAACGGGCTACTCTCCCTATTATCTACTGTATGGCAGGCAACCGAAAGCCCCGTTTACCAAATTATTACAATCACAGGTCCGTCCATCACTGTTTGGCAACAGACTAGACGACCTTGCTCAGGCCTTGGTAACAGCCCGTGAAAATACGCGCAGATCACGTGACAACAACAGACGGAGACTGGCCGCGAAAGCTAATGCTAAACATATTGCAGTCGGCGACACTGTAGTCATACTAGCCAATGAACCAGTAACATTTGTCACAAAATGGGACCCCCAATGGCAGGTAACGCGTACATCCGGTACCACGTGCTACTTACGTGACCAAGTCTCCGGAGAAACAAATAAATTACACAGAGATCATTACGATTAGTAGACCCCTCGTTATGCTGGGATGAAATACCCCCGCGCCCGAAACGCCAACGCCGCCAACGCCGCCCCGCTTGGGATGCAAACAACGCTCAGCAGACGCCCAACCCACCCCTCGCGACAACCGAAACAGTAGCGTCACCGCCACAAGCGCCACGCCCGAATGAGTCCGGAAATAGTAACTCCCCGAATGTTGACGCGAACGCGCAAGAACAGGGAGAAGCTGAATTCCCTTTCTCCAATATGGATGTGGACCTTGACCCCCCACGTGAAGCGGACTTTGCGCCAGTAGCAGGGCCAGCCCCAAAACGGGCCCCGAAGCGTACAAACTCCAGACCCCCCCCCCCCCCCCAGATGAGTTATCATGGCGGTAGATTACGTAACATCAAGCGTATCTGGTATGACGTATTTGCAGGAGAGGCAGAGTCAACCTCAGGGGAGGAGTCAGAATAATCGGGATCCCCTGATAATCGGCCGTGCTCCTAAGTGGTTATCGCTTTAGGAAATAACAAATGTGTCACTGAAACACATGACACCAATACCGGAGTACGCTACAGAAGCCAAGGATCACCCAGGGTCCAACACTCACGCGTATGTGAACACAGGCATAGCCCTGGCAGTTCTCATAATCGTCGCTATCGCTATCGCTGTCCCAAGATGCGCCGCACGAAAGGGGACAGCATCACCAGCGCAATCACCACAAGGTAGTCAGCCTTCAGCGTGGGACAGACTGATGACCCGCGCCGCATCGTCCGAACCTGAGCAGCCAACCGGCGAACAATTAATGGGACACTGAAAACTTTTCATTATTTTTTTTAGAACAATAATTTAATCTTCTTTTTAAAACAAAAAAAAAAAAAACACGCATCACATATGGACTGAAACCAGAATGGACTTGAGGTTTGCAAGTAATGCAATATTAATGACCATAGGGCGGAAGCGTCAGACAAGTAGGAGTAGTGTCATTATAGAACAGGATTGAATGGGAAAATTCAGGTAATAATATTATTTGTGACAATAATGCATGTAACCATACATAGTAAGTAGCAGCCAGGGAATACCATAAGTTTATTTTTCCCACGTACGGGTGCGGGGGGATAAGTCATCAAGGAGCGCACTATCATAGGCCGGGCGGCCCCGCCGGTCACGAGCCGGATTAATTGATACGATAGAGCGCTAGGGAGCTGCGGTAGCAGATCCCGATAGATACCCCTAGCTAGGTCTCAACACAGCACCGGGGGTTATGCCACGGCCGGTTAGGTAACACAGATACGATAGCCAGGTTCGAATCAATCCACGGCCCACAATCAGCTGGGCTGACATGGCAGTGTTTACACACCTGCGCTACGCGCCAAGAGCACCCCCCCCCCCCCCCGGTAAGCCTACGATAGTACGATACCCCTGGCTGATTTAGATAGTGGTGTCAATGCCGGCTCAGACTAATTAATCCTGTGCCGGCCCTCAATGTAAAGGCGGGGGGTAGCCAGGTAATAGGGTAGCTGTTAGTGGCCAGTATTTACGGCCAATAGGAACTCAAATCAGTCAGGATGGGTGGAGTTAGATAATGAATGACACCAGCGAAAATGGGTAAAAAGGGGTAGAGAGTAGGTACCGGCAGATTTTGGGCTACTGAACTGGGATCGCCTGAAAGAGAGATCTTCCGACGCGCATGCGGGGAAGCTCTCTCGATCTTTTCAGTTCCGACAAAGAGAAATTAACCAGCTGTAAAGTTAGCTTACTGTTAGTAATTATCACGACGTTTCCGAAAGGTCACATCGCTGTACATTCTTGGATTACCGGAATAAATTCAACGGGTGAAATTTACAACAGTGTTTTTCTTCTCTCTGCAACGGACTGGCCCGAATCCTGACATCCTTTACAAACTGACCGTGACTTATCACCAAGCCGGGACATAATTAGGTTAACTCTGCCGCACGTATGTTCTGCCGCACGGTTGTTTTTTTTAAATAATGACATTCTTATAGACGAACAATCAAAAAAGATTAGTTTGGCAAAATAACCTTTATCTACGACTTTTAGCGATAAAATATGAGATATAGAGCAAGTCCACATATACCAGTGTTGGTGCAGACGCGCATTCACACAGTCACTTGTTAGTCCGACACGGATGAAATCTTAGTTTTTGTTTGCTCCTCCCGATGGAACTGAATACCTATCCTCACAATTAAATTATTTTTTTTTTAATTTATTGGCTACATATCGGTTTCTTTGTGTTTATTAATCTGTACCACTTAGAAGCATGGACGATGAAAGCGGGCTAACACGATAATTTATTTAGGCCCCACTCGAGAGTGTGAAACTAGTTTCGGTTCAGCGAAACCGTTCACTTACTAATAGCGAAACCGAAACGGGTCTTGGCGAAACTGCGAAACCATCTCCGGAGATGGTTTCGGTTTCGCCAAAACCGCCCACTCGATAATTATACTGGAAAGATGGCGGAGGTGGGCCAAAGTAGTGCAATTCTGTTAATTATTTTATTAATGTATACTGTTAATGCCTGTTAGAGTTTATTCAGCAATGATTGAGATATAAACATTCTTTCGGAAATGTTTGAATTCAATATTCCCTACTATAACCATGTATGGCTAAAGATGAGCCCCACGTATCCTGTGCGTCCATGCCGTCTGACACATGTACATGTTATAAGATGGAGAGAAACAGTCTATTTTCATCATAATTTAATATATATTTGCCAGTCACAATTAATCATGCTCTCATTGGGTCTTAAAGTGCCAAGGCAGGGATCTCTAGCGTTTGAGAAAACTTTCATTAATTTACTTCATGAATAATAAATAATTTACGATGGTATCAATATTTTCTATTAAAACCGAAACCGTCCATTTAAAAATACAAGGTAAAACCGTACAGAACCGGTTTTCCCGGAACCGAAACCAGTTTCGAATTTTTCAGTACGCCACTGGTGTACAGGATCCATTATGCCCCTCATACCGGTTGCCATGGACGTTCACGCGTTCCTGGTTGATAATCCATGAAGATTTCTTATAAAATAACTTTCTTTAGTTATATCTAGTTTTTTAATATTGAAGAATGAGTTGTTGCACAAAAAATGAATGATGGATGTATAGATAATACGATATACTGGATCTCTGATATTCCACTGTGCGTTGCAGTGATTTATTATTTATATCTATTAATCTAATCATTAATGTCACACGTAAGTACAGCCAACTTTTGGTAACTTCTCTGAGCAAACGAAATGCTTATTTTTATCATATATAATACATACTGGAGTTGGAACCAGTCTGCCGGGAGTACATAAGATGGAGTTGTACGCCCGTCTCTATGATTGGCCTAGAGCAGCGGTGCCATAATACAGCGGGGTACCAGTCTAACAGGATGGATGGACTTTGAATTAACCTAATGATCGTTAGGTTTTTAATTTCGTTGTAAAAGGTTACCCACGAATTCCACGAAAATACAAACCCAACGAACAATTCTAAATCAATATTATATATATATATATAAATAAATACACATATATATACATATATATATATATATATATATATATATATATATATATATATATATATTAATACGTACATCTTTTTATATTACCTATTGCTACATTTGTACTATATATTCAGCCTATAATAAATATGAATATTTGCCTTATCTTTTTTCACTGATATAAATATACTCTTAAGCCCTGTTATTTTGAAAGTTAATTACTGGTGCGCCAGGTTAAAGGTGCCCATTCTTAAATAAGCAATGCCAAGATTTGGAGGCACCTTTCACAAAAAAATCAGGATTTCCTCTTCTTCATGTACTGCTCTCTTAAATGTCTTAGTATAAACTATGTGAAACCTCAGATAGTAGTTGTTCATGTGTAGATGGCTATAACATTAATATTTCTTCAAAATGTGGATATTAACTGGAAAGTCTAAACATTCAATCTGTATATGGTAAAAATGCCCATCCATGCTTATAACCTGCAAAATATCATCAGTTAAATGTACTCCACACCGTAATATCATGTTCGATCAAGTGGCATTTAAACGGTGCATTTTGTAGGGGGGGGGGGAGGGGGGGGGGGAACTCGGTGTTTTGACCAAGCAGAGCAGATTTAAGATTCATTCACTCCCTCAGTGTAGAAACATACGGAAACCATCGTTCATTAATATCATCAACTTATGATATACAATGTATGAAACAAATGTAGATAATTACTTTACTTGTTAGGGGAAAAATATCTCAAAATGACAATTCCTAACGAATATCTAGGAACATATATAAATAACGAGACATGTATCAGTTCTCTGGCGGGGGGGGGGGGGGTCATCAATCAGCCACTGGTCCTTCTTTCCTGGTCGCTCAGGTCGCAAATTGCTAGCAATTTGCTGATACCCGCCGGCCATTTTTTTTTTCTGGTAAATCCGCAAATTGCGTGCAAATTGCTACTTTGACAGCCAGGCCCCCTCTCTCCTGGTCGCCCAGTTCGCAAATTGCTAGCAATTCGCCGATACCCCCCCCCCCCCTCCCGGCCAATTTTTTTTTTCTGATAAATCCGCAAATTGCTAACAAATTGCTACTTGGACAACCAGGCCCCCTCTTTCCTGGCCGCCAAGGTCGCAAATTGCTAGTAAGTTGCGGATACCCACGGTCAATTTTTTTTTTCTGGTAAATCCGCAGATTACTAGCAAATTGCTACTTTGACAGACACGCCCCTTCTCTCCTGGGTGCCCAGGTAGCGATTGCTAGAAATTTGCGGATAACCCCCGGCCTTTTTTTTTCTGGTAAATCCGCAAATTGCTACTTTGACAGCCATGCCTCCTCTCTCCTGGGCGCCAAGGCCGCAAATTGCTACCTATTTGCGGATACCCCCCGGCCATTTTTTTTCTGGTAAATCCGCAAATTGCTAGCATATTGCTACTTTGACAGCCAGGCCCCCTCCCTCCTGGTCTCCCAGGTATCAAATTGCTAGCAATTTGCGGATACCCATTGCCAATTTTTTTTTTTTCTGGTAAATCCGCAAATTGCTAGCAAATTGCTACTTTGACAGCCAGGCCCCCTCTCTCCTGGTCGCCCAGGTCGCAAATTGCTAGCAATTAGCGGATACTCGCCGGCAATTTTTTTTGGTGGTAAATCCGCAAATTGTTAGCAAATTGATACTTTGACAGCCCGGCCCCCTCTATCCTGGGCGCCCAGGTCGCAAATTGCTAGCAATTAGCGGATACTCGCCGGCAATTTTTTTTGGTGGTAAATCCGCAAATTGTTAACAAATTGATACTTTGACAGCCAGGCCCCCTCTCTCCCTGGTCTTTCCGGGTACCCACTGCCAATTTTTTTTTTCTTGTAAATTCGAAGAATGCTAGCAAATCGCTACTTTGACAGCCACGCCCTTTCTGTCTTGGGCGCCCAGGTCGCAAAATGCTAGCAATTAGCGGATAGTCCTCGGCAATTTTTTTTGGTGGTAAATCCGCAAATTGCTAGCAAATTGATACTTTGACAGCCAGTCCCCCTCTCTCCTGGTCTCTCAGGTCGCAAATTCCTAGCAATTTGCGGATACCACCCGGCCATTTTTTTTGGTAATAAATCCGCAAATTGTTAGCAAATTGATACTTTGACAGCCAGGCCCCCTCTCTCCTGGTCTCTCAGGTCGCAAATTCCTAGCAATTTGCGGATACCACCCGGCCATTTTTTTTTTCTGGTAAAATCCGCAAATTGCTAGCAAATTGCTACTTTGACAGCCAGGCCCACTCTTCCCTGGTCTCCTAGTTCGCAAATTCCTAGCAATTTGCCGATACCCCCCGGCCAATTTTTTTTTTTCGGGTAAATCCGCAAATTGCTAGCAAATTGCTACTTTGACACCCAGACCCCCTCTCTCCCTGGTCTTTCCGGGTACCCACTGCCAATTTTTTTTTTCTTGTAAATCTGCAGAATGCTAGCAAATCGCTACTTTGACAGCCACGCCCTTTCTGTCCTGGGCGCCCAGGTCGCAAATTGCTAGCAATTAGCGGATACTCCCCGGCCAATTTTTTTTTGGTGGTAAATCCGCAAATTGCTAGCAAATTGATACTTTGACAGCCAGTCCCCCTCTCTCCTGGTCTCCCAGTTCGCAAATTCCTAGCAATTTGCCGATACCCCCGGCCAATTTTTTTTCCGGGTAAATCCGCAAATTGCTACTTTGACACCCAGACCCCCCCTCTCCCTGGTCTCTCCGGGTACCCACTGCCAATTTTTTTTTCTTGTAAATCTGCAGAATGCTAGCAAATTGCTACTTTGACAGCCACACCCTTTCTGTCCTGGGCGCCCAGGTCGCAAATTGCAAGCAAATAGCGGATACTCCCCGGCCAATTTTTTTTGGTGGTAAATCCGCAAATTGCTAGCAATTTGATACTTTGACAGCCAGTCCTCCTCCTCCTCCCTGGTCTCCCAGGTCGCAAATTCCTAGCAATTTGCGGATACCACCCGGCCATTTTTTTTTTCTGGTAAAATCCGCAAATTGCTAGCAAATTGCTACTTTGACAGCCAGGCCCACTCTTCCCTGGTCTCCCAGTTCGCAAATTGCTAGCAATTTGCCGATAACCCCCCGGCCAATTTTTTTTTTCGGGTAAATCCGCAAATTGCTAGCAAATTGCTACTTTGACACCCAGGCCCCCTCTCTCCTGGGCGCCAATGTTGCAAATTGCTAACAATCAGCTGGCACCTCCCGCCATTTTTTTCTCAGGGAAACGTCTCCGCGATAATCCAAAAAAAATCCCTAAAGCTTAAGTACAGGGCATACAGGAAAACCGACAGTTCCCCGACAGCTCCCCGGCTCTCTGATAGCTTCACAATTTACCTGTAACAACATGATTGTTTATATTAAAAATATCGAATGCGGAAGATTTAAATGTGTAATAGTGATGTCATCCTGCAGGATTATCACCACCTTTTTTAAGCGAGTTGGAGATATCTCATTTTCTTTGAGAATTGTAATGAAACATCAAAATCATGAAAGGTTATGATTTGTCATTTTAGCATGTGGCACTTGCAATAGGAAATTAAAACAGGCTTAGGCTCAATTAAGGAAAGGATTTGAAAATCTTTAAATAAACTGTATATTTTATATAAGTAGCTTACTGACGGAGTCCGTAAGTTAGATTATAAATCAGTGACATTTCAATCAATACATGGAATAAATATTTGGTTAACGGTTGTTTAGTACTGATGTCTTCTGAATGCTCGCTGTAATTTTAAACTCTTCTCATTGAAATTTGCTCGTCTGCTTCCTGTGATATCTCGTTCCATAAATTCTAAGCCCACTACGGTCAGTGTGGTTACGGTGCTGTTCAGTTTATACACAAGGTGTGGAAATTAGTTTATCACCTGTTAAGTCTGAAATCGAAATTTAAATGAGTTTATAATCATTCGTACATAGGTGGAACATGTTTGCGGGTCAGATTAACATAAAAATGAGGCTCATATCGGTCGACCAATATTGTGTGTGTATATATATATATTTGGTGAATCTCTAGACCAGGCAATTATCTGAGTGCTTTCCATCAAACTACATGACAATGTCTCAAAACGTTTTGTTTAATAATTTTTAATAAATATTTTAAATTTCAGTTTAAGGCTAGATAAACCAATGATACGGGGAAAGCAAAAAAAAAATGAGATATTGTCACGTGGTTTAATATTAGTCCTTTATAAATTGGGATATTGTTATTGTGGGCTTAAACTATTGCATCTTTAAATATTTTTATAAAATGTAACAAAATAGTGTAAAAATGAACGAAAACGCAAATTAAGTATACAATCAGAAAGAACACTGTGTCAGGTTTAAAGTGATGTATAATTTATGAAGTCGTATATGCATTTAAACCATTTTTGGATTGATTTTAGGTATAGGGGTTTTAGACAATAACAGGGTATTGATTCATGAGACGCGTGTCTGGGTGAAAATCTATTTTAGGTGATGTATGTCAAAAGGTTATTTGCTTAATGTCTGCTTGGAGCATGTTGCTTTGTTTTTTTTTTTTGTTTGTTTTTATTTTGCCATTGGCATTCCCCCACATTTTTTTTATTTGTACGACGTAAAACTTAAGAGTCTGATTAAAAAAACCATGAATGTTCAAGGGGCCACGTGTAAAATAATCAGTGGATTGGACAATCAGTTAATACTTCATAACAAGAGGACCCAGATCTTTATATCCTCGCACATAAAGTCATTCTGTGGAACCTAATCAAAGAGGGCAGAACCTAGGCACCTTTAAGAGAGAACCCACTATTTGGGAGAATTTCAGAGGGTCAGAACTTCACTCGCTGAAGGTAATGATACATAATCCAGTTTTTTCCTTCTAGTATTCTTGCAAGAGTTTGAATTATTTACCACTGTAGTGAACTTTTTGGCAAATTCCATAGCTACAAATGAAAAGCAAACACCTTCATTCCACAACTTGAGTTATATAAGGTATACAGAATGCTTGATACCTCATTCAGTCTACGTTTATTTCATTGGAGATCTATTACCTCCTGAATAGAAATAACGATAAAAAAAGGTTTACCACAATAAGTAAAACTGTACTATGATAAGAGTACCAATTTGATTTTTGTGGAGTCCTTATAGCGCACTGTTTATTTAATACCAAAAGACCATTGTACATTCGACATTATAATTTTTACTGGTTATTTCTTTTTATATATTTATAAGTAATGAAATCTGTATTTAAATACATTGTCCTTAAAAACGGTAACTTCCTTGACAAAATCATTTAGAAATATTGTTAAGATTAAGTAATTATGTAAGCATCAATCATTTGACAAAGTATTCATTCTATCGTGAAGAGAGTTGATGTGTATATATTATGCAGATAATATCATTTTGGAAATGGTAACACTCAAGACAAAATAGTTTTCATTTATTCAAGCTCGTAAAGTTTTATCTAAATAATCCACATCATTGGTTTTTGTTGGGAATGAACAATTTTTAAAAATTTTATTTGAAAACTAAAATAATATATGCTTCATGCTAAATAACAATAAGATAATGTTAATTTACCAGGCCAACTGACAGTTCAATAAACATGTACCAGAAAAATAAGGATAATATAACGAACTATTGCATTAAGGTCAGATAAAAGCGTCTGCTGAAATATCAAACATAATTACACTCTTTTATAATGCCGATCATGGCCAGGTTAAAACGTTAACTAGTGTATATCTATTGTTCTTTGTTGTGATTTGTACGGGATCTTTATCATAAATATTAGCAACAGCGTCTTATGCATTTTTCCTTACATTATGAATCATATATTTAGATGTTCCTTCTAAATTAAAAGCGGCTACAATTATTTCTTAACCCCTGTATTCGTGTAACATATTTGCTTTTTGTCTTGGCTTCCTGCCAATTATAATACTATAGGTCACCCAGCACTTGTCCCATAACGACCATTGGAGATATCCATACCGGACTATTAAACCCATAGAACGAAACACTGGACAACCAGGTGCGCTTGCCGGAAATGGCATAGAAATAGTGAAATAAATTGGCAATGAACAAGAGGAAGAGAATACCATTGTTTGTTAAGATAGGACCAATCTTGACAAAGTGATCAGGGAAAAGTCACAAGAACAAGCAAGAGGCGAAATTGAGGACAATTGACAAAATGACAGACAGACATACCGACAAAGTAACACATCCGAGATAACAGATGACTAAATAAGTCAAGCGAAGAAAAACAAAATGAGCTATAGTTTATGTAGGTGAGGTGGAGATATGGCCAAAAATGATATGCGTTTTTAGTGCAGCGGCCCCTAGCGTCTTTTTTCCGTAAAAGAAAAAAAATGCTTTCAAGATATTAGTATGATACATAGGCGGTATTTGTTTTAAAACAGGTTCTAGCCTGTAGAATGCTAATTGTAAGACACAAGAACCAGCAAGCAGCTGAAATTGAGGACAACTAACAACCAGACAGACAATCTGACAAAGTGACATCTGTGAGATAACAGATGACTAAATATGCTCATGAAGAAGGTATAGAGAAACAAAATAAGCTACAGTTTATAAAAAGGTTTATAATTTTGGAGAGCTGGCCAAAAAATGATGCGTTGTTTTGGTTTTGGTGCAGCGCCGCCCCCTAATAGCCATATCCCGAAAATGAAAAATTACTTTGAGATATTAGTGTATGACAAACGATATACAAGTTTCAAATGATTCCTGTAAAACTGTGTCCTGTAGATTGCTCAGTGTAAGAAGCTAGAACCAGCAAACAGGATAAATTGATAAAAACTGACAAACAGACAGACATACTAAAAGAAGAAACACAAGATTGAAACCAATCGACTAAACCAGTCAATGGAGAATACCTAAAAGAAGAACTTAAGCCTAAGTTTGTAAAGATAGGCCTAATATTATCGAAATTATGAATAAAAAAACCTTTTGACATTTTTATATGACCTCGACCTTAAACTTCGACTAATATTGAGAAAAACCAATGAACTTCGGGAGCTTTTAGTTTTCTATCAACTTTGCAATTTTGAAAGCGATTGCTGCAAAACGGTGCATTTTAAAAGAGAGACAAATATACAAACAAACAGACAGACGCAACTGACCAACATGCTTGCCGAAATTGAAGATTTCCGGTAGGCGATAAAACTGCTCGTTCTCATCGAAGGAAGTATTTAATAGTGCATTAATCTTTAAGACACATCATTTCATGTGTTGCATTTTTCGTCGGCTATCGTGACTTCATATTCTAGTATATATATATATATATATATATATATATATATATATATATATATATAACCATATAATTTCTTATATGTTATTATTAAAAACGCACCACATAATCAAATGCCTTCTAATAAAATAATTTCCTTTCATACAAGGAAAATATTAGCAGAAAGGTATAAAACTAACATTAGATGCAAGCACTTTCCTCAGGCGGGGATTTGTTTTACCTAATCTTAAGAATTATCATGTGCTGTAACCCAAATGGTAGCATTATATAGAGATTGGACGCCATTTAATATGTAGATAATGCCTATATTACATTGTCTTCAGTGAGGCAGTTCCATAAGGTAAACAACACACCTTACTTTGAAGAGGGGCTTACAATGGCAGATTTGCGCCACAAGTTCCGCCACGCATTCAGAGACCTCAACGACAACGAGGCAGATCACCTTACATGTTTTTTTTTATTACATAGTACTCCATGTGTTTATTTAACGACAGAGTTCCCCACGGTGTATAGCAGAGACAAAGCAGTCATGGTAATCAATACGATTTCCCGACCATCAACAAAATAAATATAGTAGAAAAATTCCGTATAAAAAGATACAATTCTTTTTTAACCTTTAGATTCAGGGTTTTAAAATGTATAACAATAGATCAGCCGATAAAACAATGTTTAAACTTCAGTTGGATTTAAATATATCAACCGACTTAATAGGCTTTATTTTTGCCGAGACTGTATTCAGTAGAGCATCTAATTTCAGTTCCTCTTTTTTCCTGAAAATTCATTTTTAAAAAATTAAAGAGAGGAACCAACATTTTATTCGAATAAATATTTTGCTGCCTTTGAAAGGAAAATAAGATTAATTATGATTAAAATGATCTGATGAGATAACGTTGCTATAAACCAGGGCCAGGATTAACATATTATGTAAAGTTAGGTACTAATATGCCCAATGTCCTAGCAGAATGGTTGTTGAAAAACGTCTGGCCTTGAATATCCGTAAGATGATCTCAACAAATTTTCTATGAAATATTTTCAATATGATTTCGATATTCCAGATTCTACTGTATATGAAACGCAGACACAAGTTGTCACGATGATATCCACTGAACTCATTGTTTACATGTCGTATAATCTCAATTAGCTGACCGGAGTACGTGTGTAAAAGAGGAATAATTTTGCGCTAACGGGTCAGGAGAGGCCAATAAGAATATTTATATTTATTTTCGTTAGATCGTATATATATATATATATATATATATATATATATATATATATATATATGTATATAAGACACCAGGTTTTAACGTTGTTCATTTTGTATATGCATTTTGCCAATATTACCTTCAGTATTTCAAGGCAGTGTGGGTAACATGTATATATATATATATATATATATATATATATATATATATATATCAGAATAATTATGTCCCCTCATTTACATCTGAATAGCTGCTAAGAACCTCTTAGGCCACACGCCAATATATTCAAAAGACTTGACGTATATTTATTTAATACCAGTATATGATGCCAAGCAGTCAGCTTTTTTTAAAAGAAAACTACAGACTATTTCATGACAATGTAAACCGTATACGCGATTTCGTTCAAATAAGATTATCTTAAATTTGGTGATTTACGTAACATACCCTGTTAAATAAAAAAAAACTTGAACCAAAATATATTCAATGTAATAACTCTATGACTGTCATAGCGTTCAGCTGCATTACGTGCCCATCTATCCTAATGAGGTATGTTCAACATTTAACCTGCTCCTGCTTCACTTGCATTGGAACAGTTAGAGGAATTCCGGGTAAATGCGGAATGAATGTGGGAATGACACAAACAGTCCTTGGTATCAACTTTAAAGAGTGTTAAAGTAAACCTGCAAACTGAAATAAAAGTATGATATAACTATAGCTATATCTTCAGATGACTTATCGCTCATATAGGCTCATATTAGCTAGGTTTATATCAATAGCCGATGTGTCAGATGACTTAACGCTCATATGGGTTCATATTGGCTGGGTTAGTATCAATGGCCCCTGGGTTAGATGACTTAACGCTCATATTGGCTCATATCAGCAGGGTTCATATCAGTGGACCAAGGGACAGATGACCCAACGCTCACATGGGTTCATATTGGCTGGGTTCGTATCAATGGCCCATGGGTCAGATGACTTAACGCTCAAATGGGCTCATATTAGCTGGGTTCATATCAATGGCCAATGGGTCAGATGACTTAACGCTCAAATGGGCTCAAATTAGCTGGGTTCATATCAATGGCCCATAGGTCAGAAGACTTTACGCTCAAATGGGTTCAATTTAGCTGGGTTTATATCAGTGGCCAATTAGACAGAAGATTCACCGCTCATAATCTAATATTAAACTACATGACTATATCTAAAAACTATCTTATTATTTTTCCTCTACCATGTTTCTTTCTTGTCTAAAAACAAATTTTTTACTTAATCAAATTTAAAAAAATTCAAATTTGAGCTAGAAAGAACAAATGTTGTATTGATTTATTTTACTCATTGAATGTCAATAACGTTGAAGTGCAACAGTTATTCGTGTGATCTAACAGCAGTGGATGGTAAATAGTGGTTATTTAAAGATTATAAATAACTTTGATATATTTCAACACTAACATTAATCCCTTGCATATATCTTAACAAATGGATTATGAATTCGTTGCTTGGTAATAGTTAAAATATAGTTAAATAGTTAAAATCTTACAACAACATTCAGAGTCTATACTGGGAATTATTTTGGGGTTAAAGTGCCCTGATGTTATAAATGCTGACGACAGCACCATCCCTTCAAATATTGGAATTGGGCCAAGAAAAGCTGTTTCATAAACATATCTGCATTACTCAAAAGAAAGAAAATTGATAGTTTACTTGCACTGAGAGTTAAAAAGCTATGAGTTCAATACCTGTAAAAAAGTTTCTGCAAGGGGCTGCAAAATATTTGTTGAGAAACATAAAGAAAGGACATTGCTCGATTCCAACTCTCACTAGTAGAAGATGTAACTACAGTTTCAGCTTTTTCCCAGATATTGTGGCCTATTAACTACGTGTCACCCAGTTTTTGTTGAGTATATATATATATATATATATATATATATATATATATATATATATATATATATATATATATATATATATATACAGACGAGACCAGTTATTTGCTAGTCGATTAAACAAAAAAAAAATCCGCTTGTTTACAAGCAATTAAAAAACTAAAATAATTTCCTAGATTACTACGAACGCGCCGCTTAATCAGAAGCTTCATAATCGAAACTTTTGCTTTATGCGGGGGCAAATATTGGCAGAAATGTCGAAAGTAACATAAACTGCAAGTACTTACTTAAGTCGATATTTTTTTTTACCTAATCCTAAGAATTATCAACGAGTCTTTGTTACCTTGCCCTCACTGAGGCAGTTCGATAAGGTTAACAACACTTCTCTTTGAACAGGGGCTACGAATATAAGATTTGCGTCCCAAACTTGATCACGAGATCAACCTTTAACGAACCTAGTAATGGCAATCAAGCTATGTTTGTTCCTTTGACGGTACTCATTAGAGGATTTTTAAAGGCGCTGATAAAAACTTGATGTAAAGTCTCAGTCCCAAATAGATTACTTCTACGTATTGAAGAAACGCGTGCGGGACACAGCTTAACTCTTCATTAAACAGAGGCGAATTATCTTACACGGTTAGTACAGACTACCTGGGGCTGAATGTGTTTTGCCATGGTGTCTGGCAAAGTAACAAATAAGTCATAGTAAAAATTCCGATATCCGGACCATCAACAAAGTTAATGAAAATGAAAAGTTTCGTTTGGGAATCTTGGTCTAGGAAAAAATATTCAGGTATATTCTACCTCATTATTTAGCCGTAAGGTAACAAGCAAAAACTTTCCTTGTCTTTGTGTATATTCAGCATGAATTCAATCAAATCATGTCATCACCATTGGAAGTGGCATTTTATATCTATTTTGGACAATTGGATGCTATGAATAAGGGCCAATCTCGGAAAATAACGTGTACTGTATTAACCGTGACTCTATTTATTATCAGTTGAACCTATGAATAACATTTTATCCTCGCTGTTGGTGCAGTTGCGTTAGGACGTTTCAACACACACACTGGTATACTCCTTTTGCCACACAATAACACAGAGACCAAGACTATATTCCATAAGTTCCATCGTTCTTTTGTAATATGCAATAACACGTTGAATAGACGTTGAATCGTTGTACAATAGCACACATATGTTCCTTATAATGGCTGGCATACTGTGGTGTCTCGTTGATAACAAATTCCAGTTGGAACCTAACACGTTGAAATGGAACAGGGAACAAGGAACACGTTTGGAAACTAGTGGACAAAAGAGAAAGTAAGAAATATCTAAGGTGGAGGAAATACAGATGAAATACAATGTACTAGTGCATTCATAAACCATTACATCCTTGAATAAGTGCAAAGATAACCCATTCATCAATAACTGTTATAAATAGCTGTATAAAGTCAAATACTGTTGCATTACTCAGACAGTTAACCAGTACGAAGTGAATGTAATGAAACCTGCATATATTAAGACTGTTAACATACATTCTATGAAAAAGATATTGCTAAATTGTGGTAATATATGCTACAAACCTTTACTGTTGATTATTACAGTTCATTAATAGGCTACAATAGTGTCCAAGTGACCTACCTCTGTGTGGGCTCTACCTAAGGGTACACAAGGTTACAAGGAGCTCTGGTCATACTGCCATGCTGCTTTGGTCTTACAAACAGGAAGTGACCTAACTGTCACATGATTATAGTCTCTGT
This sequence comes from Sipunculus nudus, assembly GCA_026874595.1. Lineage (NCBI taxonomy): Eukaryota > Metazoa > Annelida > Sipuncula > Golfingiida > Sipunculidae > Sipunculus > Sipunculus nudus. The sequence goes on from CM049320.1 coordinate 52,897,885, forward strand.
ACACAGTGACCTTTGGTCATTACCCTGTGAGATATGAACCATGACATAACAAAAATAGTTAGCTCGACAGGGAGCACGCCACACCTGAAACCCAAAGGTCCCTTGTTCAAACCCCAGCAATGACATACAATTTTTTTCTAATTTTCTTATTGTAAACAATATATATGTATGTTCTTGTTACAAATAATTATGTGCATTTACACTCTCGGCATCTTATGCATAGGTACATATAGATAACCTGCATACAATACTTATAAATGCACAACAACTGTAAACAAATAAGACATATTTAAACAATGAGTATTAGAATAAAGACTAACCATCTTAACTAATGCTCCTTTCAGTGGGCAACAAAAGCACAAGTTTAGAAATGGGTCTGCGTAGTTCTGGGTTCGGGGTTTTCACCAGCACACTGAGAACTAGGCCCTTACTGTCTGGTTCTGTTACCGTAACTCGACCTAAAGACCAATCACATCTGGGAAGGTTGTCATTCCTGAGTAGAACGACATCTCCTACCTGAATATTCCTCTTTGGATGATTCCATTTTTGTCTTTGTTGCAGAGTTAGCAAATACTCTCTTTGCCATCTGTGCCAAAATACGTTTGCCAGGTGTTGTATTGTTCTCCAGCGTCTTCGGGCATAAACATGAGCCCGCTGAAACTGTCCAGGTGGAGGAACGACGAGTTTTTTTGGGTGAGGTGACACGGAGTAAGTGGTTCGAAGTCATCTGGAGTGAGGGGGCGTGAGTTAACAATTGTTTCCACTTCACATAGCAATGTCCTGAATGACTCATCGTTTATGTAATAGCCAAATTCATAAAACAAATGTGATAGTACCTTCCGAACAGTGTTGATTTGTCTCTCCCACATGCCACCCATGTGGCTGGCTGCTGGTGGATTGAAGACCCACTTGATGTTACGTTTTAACAATGTCTCTCTGACAGAATCTTGATCGATTTCTTTGACAGCTTTGCACAATTCTCGTTCAGCTGAAACAAAATTTGTGCTATTGTTACATCGGATTTCTTGGATGGGGCCCCGTCTTGCCAGAAAGCGTCTAAGAGCATGGATGAAAGAATCGGTAGTCAATGTATTTGACGACTCAAGATGGATTGCTCGGCTAACTAGACATGTGAATAACACCTCATACCGCTTTTGTTCCTTTCTACCTTCTTTGATTATAAAAGGTCCAAAATAGTCGACACCAGTGAAGGTAAATGGTGGTGCTGGACTGATTCGAGGGGCTGGTAGGTCTTCCATTTTCTGTTCACCGACTGGTTATCGGAGGCGGTGACACATTACACAATGATTTATGACATTGCGAACTGCTTCGTTACCTCGGATTACCCAGAACTGTTCTCGCAGCTTGGCAAGTACGTGATTGCGACAAGCATATCCCATCTGTTGGTACACATATCTGATGATGAGAGTCTGTATGAGAGTCTGTATGGTACACTTCCTTGTCTGGTTTGTTATCCAGTTCATTTAGCATCATCTGACCTATATGTAGTGACACTACAGTAGCTGTAAGCTCTAAGCGTGGTATCGTAACTGGTTGAACAGGAGCTAACTTGGCTTTCTCTGATAGAAAGGAGCAGTGGATTTGCCTTCAGTGTTTCAAAGCCGTAGATAAGCTTCAGAGGCATAACCAATTGTACTGGCATCTGAGAACACGTGAAGCTGCCTAGAGGCAATAGGTCCAAAAACGTCTGGTATTAAACATCTGGTAATAGTCATTTTCCCCAGAGACGTTAGTTCTCCTAACCATCTTTGCCTGCGTACTTGGTATTGCTCTTGTATCTTGTCATCTCAACCTAAGATTTGTTCACTACATAGTTCTTGAAGGAGTTTCTTTGCTGGTAAGGTGAAAGGTGCAATAAAGCCCAGCGGATCAAAGACAGAAGACACAATGGACAAAATCCCCCTTCTTCTTGCTGATTTAGCATTGAGGAAAACCGAGAAACCGAACTGATCTGTGGATATGCACCACTGAATGCCTAGAGTGCGTTCGACTGGCAATTCGTCACGGTCAAGGTCGATAGCATGTATCTCCTTAGCCCTGTCTGCTGGAGGAATAGATTCAAGAACGCTTCGACTGTTTCTAACGAATTTGGTTAGGTTAAACCCACCTGCTTTGCACCCAGAACGCAAGTCCTGTATTAACGTAATAGCCTCTTGTTCCGTAGCTACAGACTTGAGGCAGTCATCATCATAAAAATTTCGGTTGATTGTGTGAGCAACTGATGGTTTCAGACTAAAGTCCTCAGTGATTTTTTCTCCGTGCATTATTGAATATGCAGGGGGATATATACGGCCCCAAACAGGTGAAGAGTCATTTGATATTTATGGAGATCCTTACTTAGGTCGCCATCAGGCCACCACAGAAAGCGTAAGAAATTGCACTGGCTATGGGGAAAGTACACTTGGTGGAACATAGCTTCGACATCTCCAATGAATCTGTTCCTCTCTGAATCTGGTTAAGACTCCGATGAGAGAATTGGTCAGATCAGGACCTTGAAGTAGCTGATCGTTTAGAGATGTTCCATCAAACGATGCACTGCAGTCAAAGACCACGCGTATCTTGGTATGTTTTTAGGATATGGGAGGTACCAAACCTTCCCTGTATCTGTTTCCACACATTCATTTGGGACTTTTAGAGCATAACCTTGCTTAAGTAGGTTGTTGATAAACGCCACATAGTCTTCTCGGTACTTGTCATTTCGGAGCATTTTCCTTTTCTGCCATTGTGCACGTTTGATAGCTTGCTCCTTATTGCCAGGCATGATGACATTCACGATGCGAAACGGTAGGGGTACTTCATAGTGGCCATCTGACATATGAATATCTTGATAAGCTTTAGCCAAAAAAATGAATGTCATCTTGTCAGAGGCCTCGTTCACCTGGCTGTTTTGTTGGTTTCTCATTGAAACCAAGTTCAAGTTATCTCAAAACTACAGTAGGAGAAATGAGCTCCTTTGTATGCTCGACTTCCCTCACAAGGATTCGACTACAAGTGACAGTCTCTGCATTAGATTGTATACGTATTGGGCCGTTCACAGTCCAACCATGACGTAATTTTGCAGCAAATGGCCCATCGCCTTGTGTAGGTATTACCTGTATTGGTTCAAGGGCAGCTGGACAATTGTCACCCACGAATAGCCCTATGTCCATATTTGGTATATATATGTTGGGATCTTTGGAACCACGTCGTTCAGGTGTGGCCACTTACCAAGGACTTCGGGGCGCGGAATGTTCTGATGGTCAACAGCTATCTCTGTTCTCTGATAGGTCTTCGGTAGTTGTATTGGGTTCCAACCTGACCAATCAGAGACAAATAGATCATTGATTGCACTCGTCTTAACACAAGAATGCCCGTGCATTATCCGTAATTGTAGTGTGACTTCATTACCACTGGCACCTAGTTTCGACTTTAGTTCTTCTGTAAAGAAACACCCACTACTTCCGTTACAAATAAGTCGATACATCCCGTTGTATTGTAGTATTCTGGAGTCGGCATCCGTAGCATTACAAGTGCTCTGTAACACGTTAGAACTTGTAATGATATTATTATCTTCAATAGCTTGAACTGTGTTTGCTACAGTTTTGTAGCTATGAAAGCTTCATCATGTAGTGCTGTCGGATGTCTCTTTCCACACTATTTACATGTGTGTTTACGTGAACACTCGTTGGATATATGATTTAGCCCATAGTACCCAAAACAAGCACGCTTGGCTTTCAAGAAATTTCGCCTCTCTATGAGATCCTTTTTTCAAGAATTCATCACACTCATCAAGATCATGTTCTTTCTGGCATAAGATACAGGACACTTTATGTTTCTTGACATCTTTATGCCTAACCGTAGTTTGATCTTGTTTCATACTACCACTGGTGTTCACATACGTAGCAAAACTTTAGCTTTTCTGTTTGTGAGATAATTGTTTATAACTGGAGAATATCCTGCCTGTGGACTTAAATTGTAGATCACTCTTTCTCAATCCTTCTCTGCTATAGAATGGATCACTAGCAGCTTCAGCTGACCAAAACTGACCAGGTCTGTGATTGTAGGAACTCTTGCACTTTCACGTTTGACATTTGTTGATTTGTCACACCACTTGTTCTGTAAGTGTGTTGGAAGTTTACACACAATAGCCTGAATGTTAGGAGCATGATTAAGCACTTCCATGTGAGGCATTGTCTTTGATGCGTTAAGGCATTTAACCAAGAAATGCGCCAAATGCCTCAGCGAGAGACAATCATCATACTTTATTTGAGGCCATTTCAATAACTTATTGACATGCGCCATGAAGATTTTGTAGAGGGTTATCATATTCTTTATAGAGTAATGTCCTGGCTGTGAGGTAACCATACTTGGTCCCATATACAAGCAACCACCTATTAGGGATTTAGGATCGTCTTGAAGGTGTTGATCCAGATAGTACAATCTGTCGGCATCGTTGGACGCACGCGAGGCTATTCTGGTATCAAAGGCCATGATGAATGCGTTATACTCCATGACGTCACCCTTGAACTTTAGGACTTCCATTTGGGGTTATGTAGAAGCAGTGGCAAGCTGCTGACAAACGCCTACCATCTGTTGATTCTAGTATTGGCTTGAGCTGATAACTTTCTGCCTAACTGAATCACTTAGGAGCGGTTTGGGAGTGAATATATCAGGAGCAAGATCAACTGCTGTTGTTCTATGTCCAATCGGAGAACTAGTGTCAATGCCTTCACTATGAGATGCTGAATTAACATGGGGCGATACAGATGGCGGCACATGCATATTCCTAGGAGTCACAGTATTTACAGTATTTGCATGCGCTGCTGAGGGCTCTGTGTATTTTTTCAGAGTATAACTTTTAAGTGGCAGGGTGGTTTGATGTGTGTCTATCAGTTCTGCCTCAGCAAAAACATGTTCTCTAGCTTGAGTTTTAGCTATTTCATATCTAAATTCAGCTGTCTAGTTTTCGCTTCCAGCCCATGGCGTTCTGCCAGAGTATCACGCTCTACCATTAAGGCTGCTAACTTTGCCTTCTCTCTAGCACAAGCAGACGCAGCTGAAGACCTAGAACCAGTAGTGGACCTATGTGACTGATTGGACACAACCGCAGAACCCTCTATTTGTTCAGACATTTCTTGATCAGCTTGGCTTATCCACTTTCTCGCAGAGTCCTGAAATTGTAAAACCTGAAGCTTCTTTTTCATCGAAACGCCTACTTTCAGAGTCTTGTACGTCTACAGAGGTTAACACATCGAAATGGGCTATGTAACACTGTTGATTACTAAGAAACATTTCATTCAAGCTATCAATGCCCGATTTCACTAGATGCAAATTATTTACATCGGACATAAGTTTTTAGAGTTCATTTCGCTTTTCTGTGACTGCTGCTAAAGCAGCTATTTGTCTATTTTTTTAATATACGTTGCATTTCTGCCGGACCCTTACCTAGTTGTTGTTCGGGAAGAGTCACGATCTGTAGTAGATAGTCCAGGTTGAATCATATCAGGAAAACTGCAAACGTTGTCATGAACACTGACTGTACCATCCATGATAGAATATATCACAATCACAAATCACCAGAAGACTTATCTTGTATGCACAGACGTTGAGGTCTCTGTATTATGCAACGAGAAGTGAGACACGTTTCACATTAAATTCAAACCGCCGGTCAATTGTCCACAACGTTGCGTTCACTTAAATGCATATCATAGCATTATAGGCATGCAGTATAGCAGACGGTTTTACTATTTGTTTACATGTTCATTGTTATAACTGTAGTCCGTTTGGATTCTTGCACATATAGATACTGTATGAGTCACATGGACGAACTACTTGGCTACAGTCTCATTACATCGGTCACTTTATTATCACTGAGCCAAGAGTTTCCAAACTATTGTTGGTGCAGTTGCGTTAGGACGTTTCAACACACAAACTGGTATACTCCTTTTGCCCCACAATAACACAGAGACCAAGACTATATTCCATAAGTTCCATCGTTCTTTTGTAATATGGACTAACACGTTGAATAGACGTTGAATCGTTGTACAATAGCACACATATGTTCCTTATAATGGCTGGCATACTATGGTGTCTCGTTGATAACAAATTCCAGTTGGAACGTAAGACGTTGAATGGAACAGGGAACAAGGAACACGTTTGGAAACTAGTGGACAAAAAATGAAGTAAGAAATATCTAAGGTGGAGGAAATACACATGAAATACAATGTACTAGTGCATACATTAACCATTACATCCTCAACTAAGTGCAAAATAATCCATTTATCATGACTGTTATAAATAGTTGTATAGAGTCAAATACTGTTCCTTTACTCAGACAGTTAACCAGTACACAGAGAATGTAATGAAACCTGCATATATTAAGACTTTTGACATACATTCTGTGAAAAAGATATTGCAATATTGTGGTAATATATGCTACAAACCTTTACTGTGGATTTTTACAGTTCATTAATAGGCTACAATAATGTCCAAATGACCTACCTCTGTGTGGGCTCTACCTAAGGGTACACAAGGTATAAAGGAGTTTGGTCAAACAGCCAGGCTGCTTTGGTCTTACAACAGGAAGTGACATAACTGTCACTTGATTATAGTCTCTGTACACACTGACCTCTGTTCATTACCCTGTGTGATATGAACCATGGCATAAAAAACATAGGTAGCTCAACAGGGAGCACGCCACACCTGAAACCCAAAGGTCCCTGGTTCAAACCCAAATGACATATATTCTTTTGTTTCTAATTGTCTTATTGTAAACAATAAATATGTATGTTCTTGTTACAAAGGAATTATGTGCATTTACATCGCCATTCCACTAGACATATGTATAAATCTTAGGGCACTTCACAGAGAATTATATTTCATGTTCAAATGAAAATCCGTGGTTTTGATTTATGTTCAGATAATAATAGATACTTATTACTACGCCTGACCTATTTGTATTTTATATCAGTATATATGTTGACAAGCATGTGAGCTTCCCCTCAAGAAAACTACGGCGAATACTTGGCACTTGGATGCCAACCATCGCTAACACATTATCCCGGAGACCATACTTTAACCTTTTCCAACTATGATAACCACAGGTAAATGGTGAACCTAACGTTTCCACCGAAGATATCTTTAAATGAAATAGAACTGCATTAGATCATTATGGTAATGCAAACCGTATACCCGATTTCCTTTAAATCAGAATAGCTGAGATTTGGTGGGAGAGTTAACAGACCCTGCTATATTAAAAAAAATCCTTGGTTTTTCTAATTGTTTACTCGCCGAAATATCATCAATGCGAAAGCTTTATAACTATCTTAGCATTAAGCTGCATCTTTTCTAATGAGATCTGTTCAACATTTAACCTGTACCTGCTTCACCATCATAGGAGCAGTAAAAGGAATTCCCTGTAAATCCGGGACAATATCCCACATGTTAATCAAACAAATGCAGTGTTCATCCTTGCCCTCTTTTCTTTTCAAATGTATATTCAATTTTTACATTAGCACGCATTAGAATGGATGTGGGAATAGTAATCAAAAACAGTCCTTGGTGTCCATTTCAAAGAGTGTTTATGTATATGAAACATATTATAGCAAAAACATTCAAACGGTATTAAGTCTTTCTGAAATAAATGAAATGATACCTTTCCAGAAGGTAATATTTCTGAGATAAACGATATGCAAGTGAAACTGTCTAACTTTATGCACCAATTTGAAACCCACGGTTCTATAAGTTAGATAGTATATAACATTTAAACACATAGTAATATTTATGAGGCAAATGATATATGTTGTTATTGTTTTCTGGTAGTTTACGTAACATTTTTATTAAACTTTAAGTAACTTAAAGTAAGCATATTCTATTAATGCCTTACCACACAGCTAACTTAAAAAAAAAAACTAAAAGGCAGTTAAGTACACCTCATCCTCTAACGACATATCCATATTGCGTCTAATTAAATGCTGGAAAAAAATGACCAGTGCAAATATGTTAAACGTTCCAAGGTCCTTGGCCCACATTAAGTTATTTTGTGTTTATAAGTTGTCTTAATACAAGGCAATAATTGTAAAATAAAGAATATCAATAAATTAACTGACATATAGTGGATTGAATATATATAATTATATATATATATATATATATATATATATATATATATTAGTTTACCCCTCAAGCGACCAAGCTATATTAGTGACTGAAATGGCCTAGTGGGGAATTGTGTACGAATTGTGTACGAATACAATTTCATATTCAAATTATCATTCCTTTTTTCTCCTGAAAACATAATTTTCTTGACATTCGTAGCAGTTATAAAGCAGTCATGTATTCCGATTATTATTTTTGTAACCCCCCAAAAATATGTATTGTCGAAGGACCGGCTATTACGGCTATTTACATATTATAAGAAATGTAACATGTTCAATGTATGAGAAAAGAAATGTTAATGAATTTAAGCTGTCTTAAAGTCACCGAGAACCAAGAAGGACACGGCACAAATTGTATCTGGAAGCGATAAAATATTCTAATGCAATATCCAGATGGTCCTGAACAAATCTCTTAGAAAAGTTAAAATTAGCTCATGATGAGCTATATTCTGCAAGCAACTTTAAAAACTTGAATTGAGCACCCAGGAGGTCAGGTGGACACAATATGTTTGCACCAGGCCTAAAAACTGCCAACATAGCATCTTTGGAGGTTCTTTGCAAATCGCCTTGAAAACCATGAAAATCATTATTTTGAGCATTCAGACAGTCAGAGAGGGTACAAATCGTATGCATTAGCCTTGGAATCTTCTAAAGTATCGTGAACGAAAGGTTTGGGCAGATCTCCTTATATACATGAAATTAGGTGATGACCAGGTTATTGGCCTGAAACATGATGTACACCACTTAGACAGGCACACAGGGCGCAAAAAAGGTAACTAGAACCTAAAACCTTCTTTTGTATCCTTTGAATTCAGAAAGGCCACTCTGACATATATTCTATGAGCTATAGGAAAAACATGATCGAGTACTGTAAAAATTATATGGGCCCAAATCATAATATATTGGATCTAGAACCTTCTAACTACAATTAATTATAGTCCGTGGAATTAGCTCTGGCGGCCTGAATTGGTTCATGATAAAATCTTTAGGAGCATTACTTGGCCAGTTAAAGTAGGGGCAAAGGTTTTGTTTCAACAGGTTGTTTGTTACTGACCATTCGAACTTTATTCAGAGCAAGGCCGAAATAAAAATGAAATTTAAATTAGGGGCTCTTTTAGCCGGGGGCACTAAAAAGCACACCACGTCCTATCGCCCTGTCGGTAATGGCGTTTGTGAACGCTTTAATAGGACTATCTCAGTTATTCTGAGATGCAGACTGAAAAGAGTAAGGTACCCTGACATATGCTAATAACTGGACGAAACCTTGAAGTGACCGGATTTAGTCCATTTTATTTATGTCTGAACGGCAAACACAGACTACTCGTTGACGTCATCCTGGTATTATCGGACACACATGATAATCTTCCTAAAAATAGTAAATTCGTCCAAAAGCTTAAGGCAATGAGTCAGGGCTAATGGGAAATGTCAGAAATCACTTTATAATAACTAAGCCAATGCTTCAACCTTCAGCAAGGGGGCGGAGTCCCGGGTAAGAATGTTAGACTGAGGGGAAGACATAAGTTGACAGAAGTATTAGAAGAACCTGTGTATAAAATATGACCGACACGTCCCTGTTTATAAGGTTCCCCAAAAAGGGAATATAGGTCCTACACGTACATTTTATCGTTATCTGTCACAACCCATAAATTATCTACCTCTGGAACCAGAGACTGGTAGTAGTAATGTGAGAGTATAAAGAAAGAACAATCAGGATGTCAGAGAGGCGAATATTCAGAGAGTGATGTCACTCTTCAGAAAAAAAGGAGCAGTTCATTCTTAGGCAGGATAGCCAAAGTTTATCATCGGTCCAGGATAGGTAACAGTACATATTATATAATGATAGCCCATGAAGGGCAAACTCGTTGGCCCTGTATAGTGTTCTCTTTAAATGATGGAGTATCTGATAAATCACTATACATGTTATCACCAACTCCAACAATAACATCATCAAAAGTGTTACGTCGTTCTACCGAAGTCAAAAGACAATGGTGATTAAGGTCGAACGATTATATCTACGAATATATTAAATGCGGAGTAAATTAAAGTCCTCGGATATATTATAGTAGGTCGTTGTTGTCCCAGCACTTATTGGCCACGGGCGAGTTCTTGTCTGTGTATCCACTGATAAACTTGGGTGTTTCTTTGTTTGTATACATTGATGAACTGCATGTATAGGTTCAGATGGATCACATTATAACCTTGCATTACTTGACCATCTGTACAGGTGAAAGCATTGTTATTGTATTGGTAACACGACAGGGTCCATAATCTTACTTTCGTTTCATTCACGAATATTCAGCTTACGGCCAGTTTCACGCGTTTTTGTTTTCAATTGTCCTGAGTTGTCTTTCCAGTAAATGTAATATAAAACAAGTAAGAACAAGTTTTAAAAATCTTTGACGTCAGCCCCGGGGCCGGGGTGCCGTATGGAAGGACTGTTAACTTCAGTTCAGCTCCAAATGAAACCTTGTTAGGTAGTCTCAACCGCCACTTTTTTTTCAGGTCGGCCAACATTTTGTTGTCTCAGTACGTAGTCAGAAAGAATGTACCTTTTTCAAGTAGTTTACGTAATACTTTTTTATGGTAAAAGTAAAAATATTTCAGGAAATTTTTAACAAAGGAATATACGAGGCATGAATATATCCCGTATAAACAGGAAGCCAGTAAATCATGCTTAAACAAATTTGCGGCCTGTATGGATTTCTGGAACAGGGTATTCTGTGGCTGGTCAGGCCAATACGGGAATGACAGTCTGTCAAACAGCGAACACACAGGAACTCTCATACTGTTCTGTCGGACTAGTTTCTGGCTTTCCTCCACTGGTTTTCTTTTCTGCTTTGGATTGCTGAGCTAAGGTCTGTCCGAGCTTGGTGAGCCGTTTCTGTACTGTCTGCTCCCAGGTTGTTCGTTCTGAGACTGTGGCTTCACAGTTGTTAAGCTCGATGCCCATGGCCTTCAGGTCTCTCTTGCAGACATCTTTGTAGCGGAGTTGGGGTCTACCTGTGGGGCGTGCTTCCTGGACCAGTTCAAGGCAAAGGAGACCCTTAGAGATGCGACCGTCCATTCTCACGACATGTCCGGGCCATTGCAGGCGTCTTTGTTTGAGTATGGCGTAAATGCTGGGGATTTCTTCTTGACAGAAGTGTTTGGCACTTTGTCCTGCCAGCTGATGGAAGGCATTCAGCGTGTGCTTCTGTTGGGCGCGTATTGGCCAGGCCTCACTGTCATACAGCCAAGTGCTCACAACACAGGCTCTGTGGACCTGGATCTTGGTGTGTTCTGTAAGCTAATTGTTGTTCCAAGGGAGATGGAATCAGAGATAGTTAAGCCCAGGAGCCCAGGTAGACCAAGTCGAAGACGACTTTGAGCTAGTAATATGATATTCCGATGTCCGGTGGAGTGTCCACATCCTGCCCTGTCACTTGCATTATCTTCAAGCAGTTGGTAAGTTCAAAGGCTTGACAGACTGCACTGAATCTGACATGAACTTCTGCAGGTTTTCGGCAAAGTGGCTTTGCTCTTTACCTTGAAAGGTTTACGAGTTTCTCGTCTGACCTCGGTAGCGGACACAAAAGCATGCTTCAGCAGAACAGCGAGAAGGTGCCGAACAGGGTCGGTGAAAGGACGAAGCCATGTTTTAACCCACATCGGATAACAAAGGCTTCTGATGTTCCCATGTCATAAACCACGGTACCTTTCATGTCGTCATAGAAGGGGTTTATGATGCTGATGAGCTTGGGTGGATATCCGATCCTAGGGAGGTTCTCGAAGAGGCCGTCCCCACTCACCAAATCGAACTCCTTCGTCTGGTCTATGTAGGCCATGAATAGTTGTTCTCCTTGTTCCCTGTAATTGTCCTGCAGTTGCCTGACGAAAAAACACCATGTAGACAGCAGACCTTTTCGCGAGGAAGCTGTCCTGCGATTCTAGGTAGACTGTTTCTATTAAAGTTTGAGGCCTCTCCTGTGCGACCCGGGCGAACAGCTTCCCAGTGATGCTGAGGGGGGAAATACCCCGATAGTTGTTGCAATCGCTCCTGTCACACTTTTTTCTTAAACAGTGTGACTATGTTGACATTCCTCATGTGTGGTACTTCACATTCCTTCCAACAGAGACAGAGGATATCGTGCAGCTCTTGGATTGCAGCCTCGGTACAACACTTTTGGACCTCGGCGGGGAATGCTTCCGTCCATGGGGCCTTACCGGGACTAAGTGACCTTCATTGCTTCGTTGAGCTCTTTCATGATTGGTCCGCTGTCATGCTCCTCCGGGATGGGCATGCACATTACGGCATTCAGAGACTTGATTCACCCCTGCATTCAGCGCGGAGTAGTGCTCTTCCAATTGCTTTAATTAGTGTATTTGTCCTGGATTATCTCATATGTGGCAGGGTTCATTGGTGTTATTTTTCTTTTATGCTGGGCCCAATGCCTGTTTGAATCCATCATACATTCCCTTGATGTTGCCTGTGTCAGTTGCAATAAGTAGGTTCAACCAGTCAACAATGAGGCATACACCTATATTAATTGTCTTTACGTCAAAGAAACATAATTCCTGAATATTAGGTAAGGTCACAGTATCTTCACAACCAAGGCATATAATTCATTTACTTGTTTGTCCATTACTGCCAGGGACATTTTTCAAAGTATACAGTGGCAGTCCGTCAAACTATAGCTATGTAGTGAGGCTCGGTCTCTCTGTAAACCGACAAATTGAAACGCTCACTCCTCTCAATAACGTTTAGAATCCCCTCAAATGTGTACGTTGTACTGCTGATATTCTGAAAACAAGGAAAATAAATAATACAAATAAGGTCTCTCTCTCTGTCTCCTTCACTCTCTCTGTCTAATCGATTGATCGATCGCTTCTGTTGCCCACAGTATCATGATTTTGAAATAATGAAATATGACAATTCAAACCTATAGATTGATATTCCTTTTCCAAAATGTAACTTTATTATCATGTGTCATATTTAATGCACCTGTAAGGTAATCACACTTCACCTGAATTTTCAACAGTTTTTTTTAAGCATAGCTTCATCATTCTGGCACTCTTCTTCCAAATCCTCGGTCAGACGTCGAATAACATTCCCGACTGTGCTGCTAAGGTCCTCCGTCAACGAGCTCAGTGTCTGATTTTCGAGTTCACAAACTCAAGGTTATACTTGCCGAGTGCTGGATATTCCATACCCATGAAATACCCCCTCTCTGTGTCCTTGTTATTGCCTATGTTGACCGAGTCTCTTTACGGGTTTCCGTTTTAATTTTTGCTGTACGAAGCAATTCCTGTAAGAAAACGAAGTATCTTTTTTTTCTTAAAAAAATCCGAGTTGGTTCTTCTTTAAACTTTTACAATCATATTTATTCTCCGTTATTCTTAATTTAATCGATACGAAACGTTTGTTCGACCCTGAACCACTCCCCATTTGCACAATTATACTTTTTCTCATTCCTTCAAACTGCTTTATAAACTAACTAACCAACTTGGGAAAATGAAGTAAAAATCAGTGATCCATTATGTAAATACAAATATATAATAACAGAAAGGCAGGATCGATGCAACAAATTGATCCAGACTGATTAATCTATATGTTATAAACATTATCATCGGGTAATTTTATAAAAGAGATATATTAAATAAGATCAAGGATTAAGAAATCTAGGAACAGTAAAAAAATCATACATACCTGACACGGTAATTTAGGTAGATCCTGTAAATACATTTTAGATCAAGAAAACTACATTTGAACATGTTCATACTATTGCTATGATGAATTGCTTGATCTGTGTTTTATTTAAACGTCCATATAAAATTGTACTCAACAAAATACAAATGACAAAACAATTCACAATATTATCACGTCAATGCAAGAATATGAATAATGTTACTACCTCTAACGCCATGGTATAAGGCGAATAGCAAGCAAGTTTCTAGGAGAGCCACAAACTCGCACCACCGAATTTCGGATCCTCCTGGAAGTAAACATCTCTAATACTAGCAATAACTAAGAAATAACTTCAAAATTATTCATTTTAGTTTCGTACAGATAACCGTCTCCATTTTAATGATAGAGTTATTATTAAATGATTAAATTAAAATGAATAAATTAAGTGATTAACATTAAGAATATATATATATATATATATATATGTATATATATATATATATATGTGTGCATTGCATTTAGTTACGGACGAAATAAAGGGGCCCACTGACAGGACCACTCAGAGTTAACCGTGATTTACTTGACATGGATTGTACAACTAGCTATAATAACTTATACGAGGCACTCCCCATGATTCGGATGGTGGTGGTTGGCAGTCTGTGGCGGTGGATTACCCGGAGAAAACCACCGACCTTCTGCTGGGCAACTACAACCCACTCTCATAGCCGTCGCGGGGATCGAACCCGGGTTGCCAGTGGACAGAGCCGAGCGTTTTACCATTCGACTATCCAGGTCCGTGTTTTGAAGTCTGGTGCTAACAAGGCCCCGTTCATACAGCAACTGTGTTAATTAACACATTCATTGGTCGCGTAGACCAAATGGTGGCGGGACCCCCAGATTCATTACAATACACTCAGGTGGAATATACAGTTTATTCTTAACCTGTAGATAATGGTAACACATCAGACCTGCTGCCTTGTTGCATGGTATGAGATGGTCTTGAGCTTCAGAGATGCCTGTTATTACCCTGTTATCTCGCTTAGCACCGTGTCGCGACGGCTAGAAAATGATTTCACAGTCAAAAAATGTTTATTACATTAAAGCCCACATGTATCAGAAGACGTCATTGCAGTATATTACTGCCATAACATGATCCCTCATTAAAATTTGTACAAATATGCATACATATACAACTAAATGTATATATGACCTTATCCGCACTGGCAAATAATCCGGATCATGAATAGGTTTACTCTGTTGCACTTGGCCACTTATCCGCATCAGTTCGGTTTACGGTAGTCCACTTGAAATTCGGACTACAGTAGTCCGGTTTACCTTAGTCCGGTTTACAGTAAACGGTTTCTAATGGCAAACAAGCTTCTATTCCGAATGAGTCCAGTTTTAGCGTACGGCTTTGATCGCTACCTGTGATGTTGCCCAAGCATGTCTTGCGCCACTGAGCGCTCAGTTCCAGGCCTGACCGGATTACAGAAGCCGGTATGAGCTTTTCTGTTTGAATAATTTAAAAAAAAAATTATGGTAGTTTCAGAGTTGACATTTCGCAGTTACGTCAATTAGTAAATGTCTATTATCCAGTTAAATACCGAGTAATGATACTAACGTCTACGAGCCTATATATGTTTGTTCATAATAATACCTGTCGCGTTTGGACTGTACGACTAGTAGTAAGTAAATACTACACCTGAACGTTTCACTTTTCTTCCATAATGTCGGTATACATTTAATCAACCTCCGCACAGGGTCAAGAGCATTGATTAGACCCTGCACACGTTTGTATACTCGACTATGAACTTCTTCGGCTTTGACTGACATTGACCGTGCTTGCTGGAACAACCACTGTATACAACAATAACGAGCCACATGGATCTGGACGTCACCTGTCACCCAGAATCACGTCCAGAATCGCTAAACACTTGTTTAAACCGAGTGGCAGGTGCGATTGCTTGTATACATTTACACCAAATCGCGCTGCAATGTAGTTTCCCGGGTTTTACAACATTTAGAAAAAAAATCAAACAGATAATCATTCTTTATAACCGTTTCATTCGAAATGAAAGTTGTCAATGTATGTTCTGTATATGTTCTATTGCTTGATTTATTTCCATTCTCAAACCTGCCAGGTGATATGGCTCGCGTTCGGCTGGCAATAGTGCTGAGCGCACAAATGTTTGCAAGAGATCTAGCCTTGAACTTTGTAGACAGATCTCGTGTGTGGAGAATGCACATTCTATGTGGATCTTTCAACCTCAGAATTATGAAAGCGCAAGCCTAATTTTTTTCGAGTCCGTGAATAGATGGCGCTTGATAATATAATAACAGGATAAAAAAATCCATAGAGAACAGAAGCAGCAAGCGCGAATCTTATCCGGGTCGCAGGCATAGGCGCAAATTGACGGGGCGAAAGGGTACATCCCACTAATCTTTTTTCAACCAGGGGACATACCATATTGCCACTAGCAGGTTTGATTGATAAATTCATGGTTTTGACCGAGTACCTAGTCAAAGGGTACCCTGTGAACCTTTTTTTATATTTTCAAACTGAGACTTTTTGATAAATTTTGATAAAAAAAATTTTATTAATGAATGCTGGATGGCGTTAGCCCACAATCAACACTTACTTGACCTTGATACTAATCGTATAAATGTTAACATACGACACTGGTAATAATTCACGTTACGGGATATACTGCACTACACTGCTACTAGTAAAAATTCAGTGGACGGAAAATATAAACACATACCTGAAAAAAACTCAACATTACACACGAACTGACTGCTTCCCAGTGACATTAGTTAATCATTTCGGCGACAAGACAAGTCATATTCTATTGTTATTTAAATTAGAAATTTAAACATATATATATGACACTTTGTAAAAAAAACTGTAGTTATGTTTAAACATTGCTTAATATATCCATAAACCAATATCTAGGCACATAGAAATATTTATGTTACGTCAAAGGTGTAGTTAATTACAAGAAAAAGGTTGACGCATCTGAGGTTCAGCGCGTTTGACCTGACTGCCACCTGCCGAAGCAAAAACAATGCGTACAGCTGAACATGTGCCTCGATTGTAACTGGGACCAATTCTTCAATAATACAAAGTGTTATAACGGGACTACTAACAATATTAAAACATGTAAAATCAGAGAAATGTTATTCAGTTAATAATTATTGATCAACATCTATAACATTACTGAATTTCCTATGTTGTGACAATCTTATCACATGAATTGTTATAGTGACTATATCGCGCACAACCTGCCACAGTACCGAAATAGTGACTACATCAGTCACACCCTGTCACATTCATTCATTAGTCCCGACATTCACTTGCTAAACCGATTGTTATCTTACTAAATCTAACGTAGTAGATTACTATCCCATAGGGGAAGATAGCAAAGGACAGCCGACGACAACATCGTGACATTAGGACACAGATAATTAAATTGTGTATAAAAAGAACACCCGCCGATAATACTGTGATATCAGGACACAGGTCATTAAATAGTGATAGAAAAATACACCCGAAGATAATCCTCTGACATCAGGGGATTATGAAAAAAAAGAAACAGAGCGTACACCCCAAGATCCGCTAAAGCAACCTTTTTCATATAGCTTGTACAAATACTAATTAAACCTGACTATAAAAAAAGGAAAACACCACAGCAGTGTGATAGTAAGGACAATAAGGAAATTTAAAAAGAAAAGTCCAAACCAATAGGGAGACCGAACACCCGCACGAACAATTAACAAATCAAAAACCGTGTGCCCTCAGTACCCATAGCGAGGTCAGAGAAGTTATCTTTTGCAATCATAAATGGCAATGCCTAGAACGAATATCCAACAGTGACATGTTGATTGACCTGAATACATATTCCAGATACAAGAGTTATATTGAGTGAACGATAAAACAGTACAGTACAAGGAATCTTGGAAAATTGGGAAATGTAAACCCAATCAATCTTCTAAAAATACATAAATTACGAACAGTAATAACCATACATTTCAGGTCAGTTGCCCGTTTGTGTATGACAGAGGGCTCATCAGGAAAATGACAGAGCAGGCCATGAGAGCTAGGATCATACCGGTCCGGTGACCGCCTTATTCGTACCGACCTCCGGGGTATAATAGTGGGTGTGATATCTAAAGGATTTTAGTTTCCCCAGGTGTGGGCGAACCCAACTTCCGAGGATCTGAGCGATCCCGGATTCATCCTCCTCGTTATCGTCGGAACTCGAGTCCTATGGCGGTAAAGAAATCCAATCCCATCGGATTATTGGACAATGGACGTTTGCGTTCCATGTGTTCCGGTGAGACACGTTCCCTCCAATTCATCCAATTCATTGAGATTGGAGTCTTGGTGTCCAATAGAGTGCTCCACTCTGTTCCATTTGGCATGCCATTGACCTATCATATATGCTTGAACTTCTATGAGATGCATCCAATCTGTTCCGATGGGGTGCTGAAGATGGTGTGGTTGAGTGCCTGGACATTCTTTTGAGCTGGTTTGTTGAAGGTTGAGGTATTACGACAAGTTCCTCCTCATCAAAGTCATTCAGGGTTTCGTCACTTTTAGTGTCACTGCTATTCTGGAAACCAATATTTTCTAGCACCGCAGCTGTGTTTTTTTTTTGCGGTAGCTTGTGTCTCGTTATTATCAGATGATAAATCTCCTATTGGCAGGATCAGATCTCTATCTAGAATTTCCCATGGACCATCACTTTTTTCAGGATCAAGCTCATACACCGGTATGTCAAAGTTATTTTTTCCTCAATATGACTTACACTGTCTCCTGCCAACGATCGGACAGTTTTTTGCTTCCACTTTAAGGCCAAATTACGGATAAGTACAGGATCTCCAATATGAAGCACTGCGCCCCTTGTTCCGAGGTCATAATAACGTTACCGCCGTCCTTGTACCTGTGACATACTTTTGTGTGCCAATCATAAGCGTATTGAAGTCGTTTTTTAAAAGATTATCTACGTATCCTTGGTTTTCCTTGATGGTCCCTGTGCCGAACGTCACATTTATACGTAATCTCGGTTGTCTCCCAAACATGGTTAAAAAGGTAAAAAAAAAGTTGTATCATGGAGGGTACATTTGTGTGCGTGAACAATATAACTCTCCAATCCACCTTTACAGATGATTTCAGGGAGCCAAGCATGTCCACCAAAGTTTGGTTTGACCGTTCGCATTGTCCGTTTCTACTGGGATGATAAAGAAATGTCCGGAAGTTTGTGATTACCGCCATTTCACACAGATGTCGTATCGTCGAACTTTTGAACTGACGGCCTTGGTCACTGTGTAGTTTTTCTGGAATTCCGTAGTGAACGATGAAATTGTCAAATAATGTTTGAGTTCTAGTGAGAGCAGTATTTTTGTAAGGTATTATTTGAGTGTACGATTTGATCTCGCAAAATGGTCAGTAATAACTAGGACATCTTTAAACCCTCCTTTCGACTTTACAAAGACAGAAAATCTATAAAACTAATTCATGTGGCTGGTTGGTATAGATGTTAACCAGGGAAAGCCTCTGTTTGGGTAAAGTTTTCCTGCGAATACATTGATCACAACTGTTTATGTGATGTTCCAAGTCTTTCGTCATGCTCTTCAAGAAGAACCTATCGCGAACAAGTTGTGCTTTCTTGGCTTTTCCAGGATGATCCATTTGATCATGACAACCAGATATCGTATCTTTACAGTGTGAAAACGGCAGCACAAGTTGATTTTGCTCTCCAGTTGCATAATGACGCTGACAGTACAAAAAAAACATACCACAAACACAGTTTTTTTTTCGTTCTTTGTACAAAGCTTGTATGTCTTTCCAGTGTGGTTGGTCAAACTTGATTTGCTTTCCTTCCATTAATGCCAAGCATTGTTCGATCACTGGGACTGCACATTGAAATCTTACCTAACCTGCTTTCGTCTTCTGGATCACATCGCTATTTTGTATGGAGGGGAATACATTTTGCGACAACGATAATAAGTCAACTAGCCATTTTCCTGATCATCAGTGTTCTAAAGAGGAGATACCACCTGATAGCTAACGCACTCATTTTTCTGTGGGCATGAGATCGAGATAAGGCGTCGGCATCCACGTGCATGAGTCCCAAACGGTCATCTAGGCTGAAGTTGTAATTGGCCAAGGCAGACACCAATGGGTGTCCGGTAACGTCCAGTTTAGCTGAAGTTAAAACTTAGGTCAGAGGATTATTGTCGTTCAAACTGTGAAGGTATTTCCATATAGATAATCTTTAAACATTTCAGTTACTGCCGATTTTAGCGCAAGAAATTCCAATTTTTTAGAGGGGTACTGTTTTTAAGCTTTTTACATCCCTCTGCTTGCACATGCGGTTTAACGTTCGGTTCCAATCAGTTGCTTCTGATAGAGTGCGGAATCTACATGTAAAATGAATGGTCTCGAAAAGTCTTAAAAGCTTATACGGTATAGAAGCAAACGGTTCTATGAGCGTGTCGAAAGCTGATTGATGTTGTTCTTCCCACATTCCTGTTACTGGTAGTTGCCAGGCGACTAGATCCTTTATGTGAATTGGGTCTATCTTTCTGGGTTACCTCGTATAGTGGCCGAGCAATTTTTCAAAAATCCCCGATGAAGCGTCTGTGAAATCCTGCGAAGCCTAGAAAACTCTGCAGCCGTTTCACAGTTTTTAGAATCAGCCATTCCATTACACACTTTACTCCTGGGTCCATTGACCCCCCCCCCCTTATCAAAAACGATATGGCCTAAATATTTAATAGAATTTGGGAATAAATTGCATTTTGATGCTTTAAGTATCAGTCCGGCATTCCTTAAACGGTTGAACACAGCTTCCAGTCTGGCGAGGTGTACTTAATATGTTTAGCTGAATACTACTATATCAGCCAGATATAAGACACAATTTGACAAGAGACAAGTAAATGTCAAATGCTCTGTTCCATATGTCTCAGAAATGTCGTAGGCGAGTTTGATAATCCGAATGGCATTCGTTCACACTCAAAAAGACCGACTTGTCCTACCACAAATGCTGTCATGGCTTGACATTGTTAACGAACTCTACCTGCCAATAGGCACTATTCAAAACTAATGTGTTGAATCATTTTTGTCAAACATCCTTCTATACGGGGTAGGGCATAGGCATCTGTTATGCTTACAAAATTTAGCCGTAGGAAATCAATACAAAATTTTAGAGTGCCATCCTATATTTAACACGTATGGAGACTCAGATTTTCGGACCACTCCTTCAACTTGTTGTACTTGGTCTATGTTTAGGTTAAGGGTAAGCATCTCATGGTACATGGAAGGAAAAAATTCGTCTTTTTTACATTCTTGGTCATCGGACTTTGGTACCACTTGTACAGCGTTCGCCTGATGTACATCACAGATGATACAGTTAGCTGATTTTGTGAATTCTCTTTGCATTGTATCTGTACGTACAGTCGTTGTGTTGTTCTTTTCTGTAGATGCTGTAACCCTGGCGTTACGACTAGACCAGGTGGCAATGTTCTTGCTCCTTCCACCACAATCTGAATCTTCATAAGGATCATCTAGCAGCACGGGTTATACCCTTTACTATTTAATCGGAATTAGATCCAATGGTAATAGCTTTAGTAGTAGAAACGGAACCTGTTTAACAAGGACGCTTGATGTTTTTTTAGATTTAGCTAGACTCTGAAAATCCTTTTAACTGAACTGAAATATTATCTGGAAAATGTATGTTAACGGGTGAAGCACTCTATCCTTGTACTACGTATTCGGGACAACAACCATCAAAACGTGTCCATTCTGCTGAGGCAACTCATTTACTTTCAGCTCAGTCTTAGTGTATCCGAGATACTTCAACGACTGTCCCCTGCGCCTGTTAATCTGACAAGATCTATCAGAGGCCAGATTGCCTCAGTTCATAACAAAAAGACTCGCTGATTGCGCTTACCATGGATCCTGTATCTATAAGAGCCTTGAAGATTGTTTCTCTTATATCTACATCGACTTCATTCGCTTGCCCAATTAATTTTTCACGTATATTGGGACAATTCTGGTCACACGGGTGATATTCTGCATCACGAACTTAGCCGGTGCTAGTTTAAAGGACATTCCCTTGCCCGATGCCCAAAGAATCTACATTTCCACCATTTTCCTTGAAAAGGATCCCTCTGTCCCTACCTGATATCTGGACTCCCCTTCTCCTTAGGGCATCTAAGGGTCGGGTCTCCTTCGCCATACCTTTGGTGATTTTGTAATGGTTTGCTGCCAATTGGTCCACTGGATCTTTTTCTGTTGGTTGACCTAGTTGATTCTGCTGAGGGTTGAATCTCTACTGTTTGGTGAACTAAAGTCTTGCTGTCATGACACAAATCTGTCAGTCGCATTTGGGCAGCTCTGGCATCGACAACCAACTGATCGGAAGTGGCGCTTTCAACCTTATGACGAATCTGATTCTTGATTTTGTTCGGTTCTTGTCCCAGAGAAAACTTTGATTTGAGAATGCTTAGTTCAGCCGCTTGAAGAATAAGAGACTTATTACCAGAGTAAATAAATCCTCCAATCTTCAGCTCCATTCTCGATTCCGTCGACAGGTAACGGTACGGTGGTGCATGCTGGGTGGTAAAGGCTGTAGAAAATTAAACTCCTCACCCGGAACTGGACCTTGGATGCCAGCACTGGTCGTAAAGGGGGTCAAAGGAACATTGGTAAACAGTCCATAAGGTTGCCCCATGAGAAGTACCGATGTTAGTTGAGATAAAAAAAAGGGGTTACAGCAGGGTCTTTTAACGCTGTAGGTAGTAGCTTGGGGTTAGTCTTCTGGCCAGTGACTGTTTGATGACGCAGTATGTTGGGGCAAACTGGTTGTATGAATAACCCGATTGTCATTGTAGGTTCAATTCTCGGAGCAAGAGCCGCTGACAATAACTGACGGTCACCCACGTATAAAGTTGAGAGTTGTTAAAAAGGTTCGCAAACATGTACCTTGGGCGTAGAAATACTAACCACATGAGTTTTCTATTTCTTTACTGACGGATTCCGCTTTTACTTTGTGTCTGTCTAACTTCGACCCATCTAATAAATCTATCTGTCCTCACTAACCACATCCACATCGTAAAAAACAATGTAAACGAATCACCCAGAGGAAGAGTTCTATCAACTACCTGAGGATCGATGAACAAATTAAAATGTTTGGCGATATCAATTAAAATGATACCCCGAGGGATGTTGTGCAACACGATGCTACGATTGAACAGCGAAATGGGTTCAGAATTTTAGTGGCCGCTGTATAGTATGATTTGATACAATATTATATCAGATATAATATAATATTATCGGTGATGTCACTGACAGTGATATGCCGATGTATGTTACGCAAAACTAAATTAAAGGGAAAACCCAATAAACCAAACCAGATTGCAAGTGATTTGTATTGGATACACTAAGTACAACAATCGGATCGACAATCACTTTTATGAATCATACATACCAAGGTAAAAAAATCCGATTAACTATATGAGATGGGTGTTCGTGATACAGAATGAAACGGCGACCATCAACGGAGCCCATTTAGCATTTAGAACCATCAGATCCTATGAAAAATGATATATAAACAGAGTACGAAGTTTTTCGACCTATCGGTTCCGATAGGACCTAATGATATCCACTAGTGACGATAAGCACAAAGTCAAATTCCGGTTCCGATGAACAACTAGAGATTAAACCCCAGTGATACTAAGGAAAAAGTCATTTGAAATAAATCCTGATTGTAGCATGGATAAAATATGAGGACATACTTGTTGAGTTTCAGCTGATATAAGAATAAAAGACATTAAAAAAATAACAACTGCCGTGCTGATCACATAAGATACTGTAAACTCTTTCAAAATATTTCAAATATACAAAGTGGCCAAGTGGTGGCAGAGTGATCAGTGTGGCAGTTAGAAACACTGGGTTGAATAACTACACGGAAATGTCTAAGTGTAAACACCGCTGAGTGAACAAATTAACTGTAAACATGTACAAATAAGGTAACAATGAGGTCTAAATCTGTTAACAGTTATAAACACAGGAAGGATTTTTCGTTCAAAATGTATTCATGTATCTCATTAACAAATAAAATATGTATGTCGAATCAGGTTTTGAGAGAAGAAAATGTGGAACTCCCAACACCATTGAGCATCATGTCATGTAAACACATTCAGAGAGACAATCAACGTTCAGTAGCTGAAACTCATAAAACCTTGGCACTAAACCTTGACTGGAAATAAAATATAAAAAAAAATCTTATTGCGGTTGGTAGTTGAACCTCAAACAACCTTGACATTGACCAATGAATGTGTATGAGGCAAATTCTGAGTGCCATCTCACAAAATTGTATCAAACAAAATGTAAAGACTGCAGCCTTAAATCGGTCATTTACCGAAACACAAACGACCTTGACAGTAATCCGTGGCGTCTTGAATGTTAACAAATTGAGTGCGACACCCAAAACTATGTCGTACAGTGTAAACACTACGGCCCTCAAGCGGTCAGGATCTGACATTAAACGACCTAATATCTGTGAGCTATTTTTTCGTAATTAATGGAAATTGCAACAACAGGAGATCAGTTCATGGTAATATCTCTTTCTATGAATATGTCCACAGATATGTAAATGATAATTCCCCTGAAATAAATCATCTAAGGCAAGTCTTTAGATCAGTTCACCAGTGAATGTGTACGTGCAATAGTCAGGTTACGGCACGCCACGGAATGAAGATTTTTAGTGAAATGTTTAAAAAAATCAAATACAAAAATATAATATCCACACCGGTGAATTCTTATTGTTCAGAAAATACACGGAAATATTACCTGGTATTAGTGAAAGGACCATTATCATTCAGTGGCATGGTTCATGCATGCACGTAAGAACTACTATGGGAAATATTCGAAGCTTAAAAAATACCCGGAATTAACCGTCACTTAACGGGAATCTGACATATATTCAAAATGTACACATATAATCAAGATTGTTTATTTACGCGTTCCTGATAAACAGGTAGGGTATTTGATAATTTAGTCCGATAAACATTAAATTCAAAGTCCACACAAAAAGTTCATGTACATGTAAACCTGCTGTTGCTGAAAAAAAGTCTTGCACAAAATTCCCATACAAATGCACCAAGCGTGACAACCTGCACGGAAATGTTACCTGGTATGTCTTAGGATCACATGCGTTAACCCTTGGTTATCTTGGTAGCTCTCCAGTTAACCCCTTTGGTCCCAGCTCTCATTACACCACTTGGCAGGCTTATTCAGTCGTAGTGCAGTACCTTATCGGGCGCCATTTGTAACATCCCGGTCGTACTCATCATATACTAGTGGCGGTGCTAAAGAGAGTAGGGCTGTTCTACAACAACACAGTGGTGTATCTGCCTTTTTTTTGCGTCATTAAAAAAATGCCTTTTTTTGCGTCATTAAAAAAACACAACATGACACACTGACTGAATGCTGCCAAGTTAAAAAAACACATTATATATACATATGATACAGAATAATTACAGCAACTAGCATGAATATTAGTTGCCGATCACGAATAAAATTTCTAGGTAAAAAAATATTATATACATATGATAAATATAAAAAGTTACATAATTCAGCACTTCTACTAGTTGCAAGAGATTAGGACAAATCGTTATCTAACATCAAAAATAAAAAAGACTTTCATACTGTTATAGAATATAATCGTATAAATGTTAACATACGACAGTAGTAATAATTCACGTTACGGGATATACTGCACTACACTGCCACTAGTAAAAATTCAGTGTACGGAAAATATAAAAACATACCTGAAAAAAAACCCAACGTAACACACTGTCTGCTACCAAGTGACGTTGGGTTATCATTTTGGCGGCAAGAAAAGTCATATATTATTGTTATTTAAATTATATATTATAACAAATATTCGGAACACAAATATCTAGGTATATATAAGTAATTATCTTAACTATTCACGTCAAAGTTATACCTAATTACTAGGTCAAAGTTGACAGGTGTAGGGTAACTATTGGTGTTCACCGCGTTTGACGCCCCCTACTGAAGCAAACAACATTGCGTACACCTGCACATGGGCCTCTAATGTATCAACTTGGTCCAATCTTACAAGTGACACAGAATGTTACAACGGAACCAATAACAGTATTATAACATGTATAATCAGAGAAATATTACCCAGTTACAAATTATTTGTCCCGACCTGTAACATTACTGAATTACCTATGTTGTGATCATCCTATCAGATGAATTGTAATACTATATCGCGCACATCCTGAAACCTAACCGAAATAGCACTACCTCAGTCAAACCCTGTCATATATATATATATATATATATATATATATATATATATATATATATATATATATCCGTTAATCACCCTCTTTTCCTCTGTTGATCCAAACACAGTCCATCCAAGTCATTATCCTAAATTTCATACCTTTCGTCCATCTCGCTTTATATAGTGCGTCCAAGAATTCCTTCCGAATACTCTGTCTCCAGCATTCATCCATCTCTCCGAATATACATCCGTCAACCATTCTCTCATCAACCCATCCAGTTACCACTTCCATGGAACCATTGTCGATCGCTATGAACTTAACACCGCTTCAAAATTCCGTGAAATTACATATTTTATAAAAAAAAATTCTGAACACAAAATTGACGAAAACATGCAGGAACTAGGTTTAACTTTATATAATGATCTGATTCTGATAATGATTCTGATTGTTTATGGTATTAAAAAAAACGAGTTATTAAGGCACCCCGTAACATCAAGGCAAGTAATGTACGAATTTACCCACCCTGCACCCTATGTCTCTCATGCTAACAACACCAATAGTCTTCGAACTGACCTAAGTTAAACCTGGAAGAACAATATACTAATTTATATGAACATAATAAGCCGGAAAATACGTTGATGTATCCCAACGTGCAGCCGCATCTATGGCGCATGGAGATGTGTCAGATTCTCATATACTTGGTATAGCAGAAACGGTTTGTCATTCAATAGATATTTTCCCAAAAGACAGGTATCAGCCCGGCAGTGGAAGCCCCATCAAACACTGATGTTATCTTTGTTTATAAACTATTTCAGTCTTTACATATACCAGAGTGTATAATGTTCCATCAAAGCAATCGACACATTTGTGAACGTTTTGCTTATGTATGAAACAAAGCTTAATAATAATTAAGGCCAGGACTAAATTTGCTTGTCTTATATTTATAAATAGAAATTTGGTATCTATAACGCATCAATACCTGGCTTGTCACAATAATACAAAGCTATATGCATACATGAAAAGTTAATGGTTAACTTTACATTCACCATGCACGAAGAGACACGGGTTTTAATAACAAAATGAAAACGAGCCCAGATAAATTAAAAGGGTCCTATTAAACGAATCGTTTTATATACTTGGTGCATCAATAAATGGTGGTCCCTTTAATTAGTCGATCCACAAACACATTAAATTACAAAAATCAACTGACCTACAACATAAATGTTATATTCATGTTTGAGTTTATAATTAAAAGAAAGAGCAAAAGAATGTATTTAAATGAAAAAGAACGGAAATTACTCATGGGAATCAATCAGTGCGTTTTCCACAGCCTAACTGGCGTTTTACGATGAAAGCAAATATTTTCTTCCATTGATGTGCCTCGTACTATATACCGACCTTGTATATCTGCAGGGCCATGATCAAAGGGGATTTTCTGACTTTTGTTAAGTCAAATGCATTTCAAGAAGAAAAAGAGGAACTTGAAGACCCTGTCAGGTTACGGGCAACTGGACCCAAAGAAAAAAGGGAAAGTATTAATAATACCAGTTGCTGTTCACTAAAAAGAAAGTCTTATTTAAAATATTCAAATTATATTTCTCTCTTTGCAAATAGGTAATCATAGTCATATCATTTGAACTGCTAGCAAGGCACCAACAAAAAATTTAGTTGTTTCATTTTAAACTCTATGTTGAACTGAAAGACCTGGAAAATTCTAATAGATTTACCGTTGCAAGTAGTACAATATATATGGCAATCTTATCTTGTCCAAAAGTCAGACTAAACTAAGCATACTCTTATTAATATCATCTCAACTTTATGAGGCAAAACCCGTGTAATGATGCAAGCTTCACTAGCAAAGATTTGTTTTCCATCAAACTTATTTTCATGCCCATTTGTGCCCGTGGGCGTATTGTCATTTCTTCACTGTCAGCTACCTTTTGCATTGCAGAGATATATATTTTTTGCATGTTTCTTGGCTGCACCTGAACATTTGCTTTGCAAACGACCCTGCACTCAGCTAACAACTGGTCATTGTACCTGCTATTAGATATATCTTTCTTTCTTATAATGACAATCGCATTGATATTTTATAAAAAAAAAAATCCAAAGTTTCTATAGCTTTTCCTTTGGTCTTATATAACAATATTAC
Source organism: Sipunculus nudus (assembly GCA_026874595.1). Classification (NCBI taxonomy): domain Eukaryota; kingdom Metazoa; phylum Annelida; class Sipuncula; order Golfingiida; family Sipunculidae; genus Sipunculus; species Sipunculus nudus. The sequence goes on from CM049320.1 coordinate 52,926,185, forward strand.
AGACAGAATGCAAACATAGCACATTCTGACAGCATATACTTCTAGCATGCCGTAAATTACATTACTTTAAAATTCGGTAAAGAGTACACAATAAGTCATCCTTCTAAAACCTCTAATCTCTTTGTGGCATCACTTCTTGACAGGATATAGAAGAGGTTGTCTTGACAGGCTAAACCCGAAGCAAATACATTCTTATCCCATTCCTGTATAAACGTTCTATCCGAGCTTATAATGAGATCTTAAGCACATTCATTCTGTAATCCCTTTGATTTTCACAACCTAAATTCGAGAGAACAGCACCATCTTACATCATTGCCACACACAGTTAGACCACTCGAGACTGCTTAAACAACCCAAATAGCCACTCCCTTGCACCATATTAACACTGTTCATCTTTCCTGTTGAAATAAACTTTGCTGTGGAAAATACGTTACCTGTTTTAGTATAAGCATATTATGGTAAACATTTGCCTGGTTAATGATCTTTAGTGCTCTCAAATTAGGAGCTGTGGTAACCACAACACAAGCTGTCGGATAAATATTATGAAAATAGTATGTATGCTAGCTTTTTTGTCATGGACCAGATGTTTTTACTATTGCAGACCCATTAAAATAACATAACAATTTAATAAAACTGTTACAGGCAAATAATTGAAAAAAAAAATAATTAATATTTTCTAGGAAAGAAAACAATCAGCTTAAATTGAAACAGCAGCCGGCAGCAGTCATGCTTACATCATCTAGCATGCCCCCAGTCAGTCATTTCAAGACGTTGTGAAAGACATCTCGGCTATAATCATGACAGCATATTCTGCTAAATTTGACAAATGACCGCTATGAAAGAATTTCCGTGCTACTTTCCTATCACTTATAACATAGTGATAATTTATAGGAGGTGTCGATACCCATCTGGGTAAATATGAATGTATGCACTCCTAAAAACGACATTGCAAAGAAAGGACACAACACGGCGTCCTACACAATGCCACACAATCATAATGTCTTCACGCTGTTAAACATTGTCTCATTTGCATTGACATAAAACCATGTGATTGCATTCACTGGTATTCACGCTTGGAAATTTCTGATGGCAAATGACAAAATGAACCTTGTTGAAACTAAAGCACCATGAGATCTTCAGCACATTCATTCTGTAATCCCTTTGATTTTCACAACCCAAAACCTAAAACACCATAAATTAAAAGTCGAGATTATTACTTCAGTTTAATAAAAAAATCCGCTTGTTGGCCATAATATTGGCAATTTTGACTTGGTAAGGGCGTCTTTTGCCTTAAATGTAAAACATTAAGCAAATCCATCTGATACTCATATCTGGCTGTATCTGGCTATATCAACAATAATAAAGCAACTAACTTTTATGCACACAACGGATCTACATAGTTTGAGAGGTTGTAGTATAGTTGTTTGTTAGATTATTAAATAAATAGTGACAGTCCTCTTTCACTAATACTTAAGGCAGGGAGTTACACATTCCTCTCCTATACCTCCTGTTGTAACAACACCCTTTCTTGTCCTATCTTTTAGGGTATGAAGGTAACCCTTCCTACCCTAACATTCTTCGAACCCCTTCAATTCCACATTCATTTATGCTAAGTTGTTAAGGAGAACCTTTAAACTTATTATTCCAAATATATAATATGTTTAAATTCCTATCAAAGATTGTGGGGACAAAGGGGTATGGTGATGTATGGTTTCCACAATTTAGCTTTTGTTGTTTACTTCAGTGAAATGGAACATATACACTGGCTGAAGTATTTCAAATCTCATAACAAAAGTTTAATAAATGGGGTAACTCTGTAATATATATAATAAAACCATAATCGACGTAATAAGCGCCCCGGGCGCTCTCAAAATTAATTTTTTTCCAAAAAAAAAAGCGTCCCCCCAACATCTGCCAACTTTTAAAGTGCATTACTATCCTCCAATTCAACACTGCGGCTTGTGTACACGTGTTTGACTTCACAATTCAGAAAAAAACAATGATCATTTAACAATGATTGTGTAATCCAAGTGATACCGATTTGCAGACGATTTTATTTTGTGTTGCATGAGAGAATTGTCTGAATGACTACAGTTCGGGATTTCCTTTGCAGATGAAGAGGAAAATAAGGATGGTAATAAATGAACGCTTATATAAAAGTCAACGCCTAATAAGGTTGCAGAATATATAAAATGTTCATATAAAAATATGTAAAACAGTATTTATTAGAACGATGAAAAAAAAATTTACGGGACATCGGTACCCCGATTATGTCAGTCACCTTGCGCAAATACCAAATATAAAATCCGGGGGTTTTGTTTTAAAATTGTTAGGAAATTTGTCATATTTATATCCCACGGAAACAAGGTCCCTTTCTTGAACTTTGTTGACCCGTTATAATACATTCATTTCTCGACGTAGTCCAATAATACAAGCTTGACAAACATTGTCACCTGAGGAAAGGCCGCTTCATATTTATAATTATAATGCGCTACTGGTTGTCTTGTAATTGAAGTGCCATGAGCGAGTCTCCGTGTATGTCAGTGTGCAAACCAGCTGACAGCGTCCGCATTCACTGGACTCGTGAACATTTTACGCAGTAAATACGGCACCATATGAAACATTCATCCTTGTTTTAACATGCATATTACGTGCTACTGGATGGCACTTGGTTAAGCAAGTTCCCAGCATCCCTTGCGCAAGCGCTGTATATACACAGATTAACCCAGGGCACTGGGATCTTGAGTACACGGGTAAGCCCTTCACGCTGTCAGCGGCATCGACAATTATATCACTGTGTACATGTTTCTAAGTGCATTGCCAAGATATTTTTTGGCAAAAAATACATTAAAACATATATTTTATCAGGATTGGGAATTCCGTTTTGGGATGTCAATTCCGCAATTCCGTCCGCGGTCGCGTAAATTCACTGGCCCTACTGTCAGAAGGGCTTTCATATATTGATTCAGTTAAAATCCCTGTGTCAATGCGGCAAGGGCAAACCTTTTCTTACCAATTATTTAGCTATGTGCACATGGAAATTTGATGTATAAACGATAAATTCAAACAAAAGCAAAGCACTGTAATGTTCTTTATTGAGTGTATATTACCACCATACGGACATGATCACTGATATTCACGGCGTCAAGTTAGGCCGACGTAATAATTCAAATTGCCGTAAATTTTCCTGGGCGGCCCTGAGGACGCTGAGAAACTTGCCCTTATTTGTCAATATTTTAGGATATAAATTATCCTCCTGTACACGAGCAAATACGGTTAGTAATATATATTTCAGTGCATAATACATCCACATACGTACCTGAATTCCGGTCACCCGTTCAGCATGGCCACCTGCAGTATCTGCCTTCACGGACACCGGCATTCTGTGTTATCTATGATACACTTGACCACTGATTCTGTTATGTGAAACTAATATTATTATTATATTAGATGATAAAGCTTAACGGAGATTGAATAAAAACTGGTGGTAACTTTTAAGCTTGGCGGGGAGAAATGAAAGCATTACATTGTCCTGTGATATATTGGCTAGGGAGAAAAGTGAGGTTAGGATGACTCAAAAAGTGAGGTTAGGATGACTCATCCTTTAGTTTCATAAAGTGATCTCCCAATTCCGGTGGGGGGGGGGGGGGGCTTATTACGGGAGGGGCGCTTATTACGTCGTTTACGGTATATATATATATATATAAATTTAATATTTATGACAGATCTCACTCTTACAAAAATATAATCTATTTAAGAATAATCTTAGTGTTACTTATACATTTAGGAATTATGGAAGTTATGTACAAAATGTCTTAAACTGACAGTCGAAAGTTGATAACAGGTATTATTACCACTGATTCTCAGAACCATTTGCAAGTAATGCAATTCACATTACCTCGCTTTCTTTGTTAAATACCTCTTTGTATTACAAAAATATAATTAACAAAGGAAATGTTCAGATTTGAAATAAACACATGTCTATCTTACATTATATTTTGTCTTTTATAAATAATTCCCGATATTAATTTCAGTTTCTACGTTATACGGTATAAGAGAGTACCCTTTTGTATTAAAAGTATTTACACACGCATTTGAAATTATTATTAATGCTCTGTCTTATCTGTGTATCTTAGTTTGAACAAACTCTATGACCTTACATACTGCACTTGGCAAGTGCGACCCTACTAATCTTAGTCTTCGGTGGATACGTTATAAGAGTACAACAGTTACACATATCCAAACCTTGTTTGTCCGTCGATGCACCGTAAATATACTGTTATGGGTTTCCCATTGCTTGCGGCACACCTGTAGACAAGTGATTATGTGTGTGGTTCTGTATATAGTCATAAGATATATATTTATATGTTAAGGGTCATACGCTTTTTATAACTAGCCTTAATACGAAGCAAATATAGAGCAGGCCTCAAGACATTGATCATAGTAGTAACATGATATAACTTAATAAAATATAATATAAAAGGAATAAATAATGTAAACATATAAACCTGTAGTGATGTAAATGAGTATACAATAAAAATAATATTTCATTACATATTGCAATAAGGTGTGAACAGAGTGAAAAAAATAACAAAATGTAATGTAATTTGTAAACCTTGTAAAATAAAATATACCAAAAAGTATTATACAGTCAAATTTATATAAAGATTAGAGATAAAAATAATAATAATAATAATAATAATAATAATAATAATAATAATAATAATAAGTATATTAAAAACAGTAATAATAAATTAATTAGTAATAAAAATAATAATAATAATAATAATAATAAATTAACTAAAAGAAATAATATTTATTTAATTATATAATATTTTATTTATCGGAAGAACAAAAAAATATTCTCATGCAAAATTTGTATACCCATTATATACCTCAAGTCTACTTATTTGTTTGATTTCTTGAATAGCATAATTTGCCATTCTTTGCTGATTTTTTAGGGGAGTCGGTTTCCTGGAGAAGCACAAATGACCTTTACAAATAAAAATATGTAACACACAGTCCCTTCGTACTTTCAAATAGAACCCTTGATTTTCCATGGGTGCATCTAGTATAGAGATTGATGTCTTAACGGGTACCAGATAAGCTTCATCTTGACTGAGGCCATTATATCTATCACAAATCGTCTTAACTGTGTTTCCGTTGGCTTCTTTCGTATGCGTACCTTCATATGCTCCACATAGTGTCGCGTGTGCTCATTGGAGTATGTTTTGATTATAGTTAATAGAAAGTCTCCGGCAAATAATTTTCATGCTTAACCTTTGACTTGTTTCACCAATGATATATACATATATACTGGGGGGGGGGGGGGGGGGGGGTAAAAAGTACAATATAAACAGGTTCTTCTGCTGGTACAGATTTGTCCCCGTTCATACTCTCCTATTGCAACTCATGGAAACGTAAGGCAGCGTGGTCTTTTGTATATTTACCATCTTGAATCTCTCTCTGACTGATTTTGTATATACTAATTGGTTGTGCAGATTACTGATGTGTTTTATCAGCCAATATTGGATTTCTTGTAGGAAGATGATAGAAAGGACAGGGCTTGATGTTATAACGGGTTTGAGTCATATGCAACGTTCTTTTGGTGTTTGAGGGGTGAAGCATATAAATTCATGGGGCCTGGGCAGCGGAGTGATAAAACGCTCGGCCATCTTCGCTGGCGACCGGGTTCGATTCCTGGCTTAGCTATGAGAGTTGGTTGAAATGACCTGTCCAAGGCCCGTGGTTTTCTCCGGATTCTCCGGTTTCCTCCACCCATAACGACTAGGGGGGGGGAGGGGGCAACGTCGGAGCCATGGAGACTGCCTCGTGTTAGTTATTATTACTCCTGTACAATCCATGTAAAATAAATAAATTTAATGATATTTTCTTAACAAAATTTAAAGGAGGTGGTAGTCTATTTATTGTTGTTTCTGTATATGCAAAATATATAAAAATATGTTTTGATATAACAGAATGATTGTTTTCCGAAGCCAGAGTCCAATATTCTTTGTTTGATGAATTTGATAGAAGAAAATACCCATGCATCCGCTCTTGCAGAAACTTTGAACACTCGGATTAATACCTCTCGCTTCGAGAATTGTTGTACACAGAGTAGACCTGTTAGTAAGCACAGGGCGAAGGACATGAATATGTAGCCCAGAAGGCATAATTTTCAAACCTAAGGAAATAAAAATGGATGGAATTTATCTTTCGCGCGCCCAACTCATAGTTGAAACTCTACCGTTTTATATAAGCCTTATTTTTCAAGAAGGTGTAACTGTTTCTTTGATTTTTTTCTCATTTATCTTGTTTACTGTGTGAAAATAATCTAGGGTGTTATTTCATGATTATATGATCATTCTTCTATATGATGTTTACATCATTATTGTCTCTTTCTCCCATTTTTGCATTGTGTCACAAGAACATATGATTAAATATAGGTTCTAAAATTCATTCGCAAATCATAACACGTTTTATTATAAATGGGTAACCCTTTCACTGTTTAGATTTATTTAATATTTAAGACTTTCTGATGCGCTACAAATTTCAAGGACTGGTTAATCTGACTAGTTTTTACTGTGTCTTTACAAAAAAGTTGGGAAAATATTTCTATTAACTTGATACGACTCTTTAAAATATGCTATGCCTCAGAGTATGTAGCCTATTTTATTTACTCCCATCGACATAATGAAGTGGCCCCATAATGGATAAAATGGCCATCTGTACCTGGATTAGAACGTTAATGCCCATATTAACGGACACTGCTATTAGAGGTTCTGGACACATAACAACTGATAATCTTTTATTTCATGTACAATTATTGGAGGATTAATTATAACTTTAAGGGGACAACCGATATGAAGAAGATTGACCCGACTCTGTGATGTTACCCCTATCTGGCTAAGTGGAAAAACAACTTGCAGACAACTTGACGTCTTGTTGGCAGACCTTAAATCAAAAAATGTGTTTTTCACGAACAATCTATATTAGATAGGTAATCGTTCGAATCTATCATAGTTGCTTTGAAACTAATGACATCCTCTTCATAGGCTCTGCAATCAAGGGGACAACGATTACAGGCTAACTGCAAAATAAAATAGCTAAGTCCAACTTACCTATTTGTCTGCTGCAACAAAAACAAAATAAAGCCCAATTTCAAATACATTAAAAAGTAAGATTCTATTAGGCCCAGAGATACTGGGCTCTCCAAAGAAAGGACATTGCAGGAGCTGCATTGATTATAGAGAGTACCGGAACAAACATAATTTGGCCGATGTCCATGCACTAATACATTGTGAGATATTTCTGATATCGTAGTTAATATCAAATGACTTCTTTATAAATGTGTACCATAACAAACATAACTTAATTCAGATTGGACGGCCATATAGGCACGAAACAATCTAATGTTATGACCAACCGGCAGCTGTTAAATCACTTGTCGCCCACCAGGACCAACGTCATGCATGGATACGCATTTTTATGAGGATAAGCATAATTCAGTTGGCCACTCAAGGTTATTTTTATTCCCTGCTGACAGGTGATGACATCATCGCTCCCGGTTGATAAGAGAAAAAATGGACACTTGAACACAATTCAAATAGATAATGGGCAGTACATCGCATGTGTTCATGATGAAATACAACAACGACAGTTTTCTAGTACTCCTTGAGTATGAAATATTACCTCATGGTACTCCGGCGGTAGAGTGTTTGTTTAATTAACGGGTAAGCAAATATGTTTATTTTTGTGATAGGAATCATGTATGTTTTGTAACTGAGTAAATGATGGAGAGAGATCGCTAATCATGACGAGATTGGGTATAGTATATCACACTAATTTACTGACACATATAATTTGTAAATTGTTATTATATCAGCAGGAAAACGGTTATAACAGCACAGCAGTCTCCTTCCGCTTGACAGGCGCCTGGATGGGGATTTTTGAGTGTTACAAGAGTAGATTTTTTATAGTTCTTACCATGTATATATATAAATATATATGTGTGTGTGTATATATATTTAATAAATAAGGAACCCTTAATGGTAACGTAATTCTAAATTCAGATATGTATGTTCATCCTCAAATTTCATTATCAAGACCTAACTTACAGCTACCAAAGTTCGAAAGCACAGGTAAGCATGTACTTTGAGACCTCGAGAGTGGAAGATAACACGAATATAGCACAAGGTGAATGAGGTGTTATCAATAGGTCACATTCTCATATAATGTTAAAATAAATGGATCATAACATAAAAACGTACTGCTACCAAAGTTCGAAAGTACGGGTAAGCATGTACTTTGTGACCTCGAGAGTGAAAAATAAGACGATTATTGCACAAGGTGAATGAAGTGTTGTCAATAGTTCACATTTTCATATAATGTTTAAATAACTGGATCATAACATATAAACTGTTCATAAACCAAAATAAAGTTAATAGTTATATATATATATATATATATATATATATATATATATATATATATATATATATATATATATATAAGTAACGCTTATAAATAGAAGCAATCAAGCAACTCTGTTAGGAGGCATACACCTTATCGCATTTGACGTTTTAATTCAGCGTATTATAAATTCATATACCCCATGCTAGGAAACCGTCTTATGATTTTGTTATTCATATACTTTTAATAAGATCTCTGAATTTGGCGCTCCTATAACAATGAGGCCACGCATAAAACGTTACGACCTGATATGCAAATGTGAGGGAATTTTCATGTCTTCGAAGAGGGGTTTACAAGGGTTCATCATACGGACTTTACAGGGCTTCAATGATAACTGCTCGCACTCAAAAACGGCTATCGGCCCATGGTTTTATTTAACACTGTTGCAGGGATACCGTATCCGACGTAATAAGTCCCCCGGGCGCCCTAAAAAATTAAATTTTTCCAAATATGTCTTACCCTAATAAGCGCCCCTACCACAAAACACATCTGCCAACTTCCTAAGTGCGTTACGATGCTCTAATTTAACAATGCGGCTTGTGTATATTTCTTTGACTTCACAGCACATTCAGAACAATTAAGAAAATCCAACGATCTTATAGCGATGGTTGTGTGAAGTTTTGAAAAAAAATAACTATTCCAAGTGATACCGATTTGCAGACGAATGTATTTTGTTTTGTATGAGAGAGCTGTATGAATGACTGCATTTCGAGATTTCTTTAGCAGGTGAAGGGGAAAAATAATGATGATGATCAATGAACTCTTAAATAAAAGTCACTGCCTAATTAGGTAGTAGAATATATAAAATGTTCATATAAAGGTATGTAAAACGGTATTTAATTGAATGGTGGAAAAAATATAATACGGGACGTCGGTATCCCGATTATGTCAGTAATCTTGCGCAAAAACCTTTAAGAGCTGGAATCACCAATAATTGTCCTTTTTGTCATCGATTGTGCATGATATTACATGCAAATTTTTTTTTAATGAAAGCTGAAATACTGGCCCTCGGACTCAAGCGTATTGTATTAACTTCAGTGCGTATACGCACCAAATCCGGAGTTTTGTTTAAAATTTATGCGGAACTTCGTCATAATTATATCCCGCGGAAACACGGTTCCGTTATAATTCATTCATTTCTTGACATAGTCCAATAATACAAGCTTGACAAGCATTGAATTTCGCGTCACCTGAGGAATGGCCGCTTCGTATTTATAATTATAACGCGCTACTGGTTGTATTGTAATCGAAGTGCCATGTGCGAGTCTCCGTGTATGTCAGTGTGCAAGCCAGCTGACAGCTTCCGCATTCACTGGACTTTTGCACATTTTAGGAGTTATATACGGAACCATACGAAATAAATCATCCCTGTTTTAATATGCATATAACGTGCTACTGGACGGCATTAAGCCAAGTAGGCTAGTAAGTTCCCAGCATCCCCTGTGCGAGCGCTGCATACACACAAAACAACCCAGTACTTTGGGATCTTGAGCCAATGGTAAGCCCTGCACGCTGTCAGCGGCTTCGACAATTATATCACTGCATACATGTTTCAAATTAATTACCAATTTTTTTTTTGCAATAAATACATTAAAACATATATTTTTAGGACAGGGAATTCCGTTTCGGTCTGATTCAGTTAAAATCACTGAGTTAATGTGGCAAGGTCAAACCTCTTACCAATAATTTAACTATGTGCACATGTAAATCTGATGTATAAACGATTAATTCAAACAAAAACAAAGCAATGTAATGTTTTTTATTGAGTGTATAATACCACCATACGGACAAGATAACCGATATCCACGGCGTCCATTTCGACCGACGTAATAATGCTGATTTCCGTAAATTATCCTTGGTGGCCCTGAGGACGCTGAAAAACTTGTACCCGTATGTAAGACAGCCGCCCTTCTTTGCCAAATATTTTTAGGATAAAATTTATTGTCCTCTACACGAGCAAATACGGTAAGAATATATATTTCATGGCATAATACATCCACATACCTGAATTCAGGTCACCGGATCAGCATGGCCACCTGCAGGATCGGCCTTCACGGACACAGTCAGTCATGTTATCTATGACACACTTGACCACTGATAATAATATTAGATGATAAAGCCTAACGGAGATAGAATCAAAACTGGCGCTAACTTATTTTAAGCTTGGCGGGGAGTAAGAAAGCATTACACGTTGCCCCATGTTATATTGGCTAGGGAGAAAAGTGAGGTTAGGATGGCTCATCCCTTAGTTTTCTTTAAGTGAAAGGGGGGCGCTTATTACGGGGAGGGTGCGCTTATTATGTCGTTACGGTAAATGGAACCTAGACGAATGTAGTTGGGATTACCGCTGGTTCCTCCTCATAATAGCTGGAGCACGCTGGTTATGCTTTGTTCGTTGAATGGAGAAGTACCCCTTGCAAAATTCTTAGAAAAAAATAATAGGTATAGTCCTAAAAATATCTGCTTAGTAAAATTGAAATGTGACCATCCCTTTATTGAGATCCATAAGCTCTATTTAAGCAAGTTCGTCAAAGGCACTTTCAGTAACACTGTCAGTCATGTAAATCCTGTTCAAAAGCTTCATATTAGTTTCTATGTACTGGTTACAGCTTTATAAAATGTTACATGATGGTTGGTCATTCAGACATCAAAGGTAAGCTATTTAGATCTATCCAATTAACTCATGGGCTGGGGTCCTCTGAAAACTCGGGCACTGTTGGTTGCTCTCTCGCCTTATGTAGAGAGGCAATTCTGAATTCGTAGGTTGTTAAATTTCTCCAACCCTTAATTTGCTTAATTTTTTCTTGTTATTTGATTTTCAACTCAACCCGTTCACTATGCCTCTGCGACAATGTCGCATAAATTTATATATAAATTTTAACCATAGCATCAGCCTTTCGAAAAGTTGCTGGCCTTTTTGAGTGAACCAAGTAGAATAAAAACAAGTGCATTAGTGCTACACTGCGCATGTTAAGGTCATGGCATCATTTTATAACTGTACCTAATTTTGACAAAAAAAGGGTGCTCTCCTATGAAATAAGATAATATATCATTAATTGCCAATTAGGAATTTGGGTGTCAAACAACTGACATGTGGTATAATAATAGTAATTATAATAATAATTATAGTTAATATTATTATAATAATAATACTTTATTAAAAAGCTTATGATTTACGACTAGAAAACGAATTTTAATACATAACTTATACTTATTGAACAAAAGCATTCCGCTGAGCATAAATGAGTCCTTGAAGTGATATGTTTTGCACATGAAGGATTTTCGTCTTCCAGAATTTTACCTTCTGATTGATCCACACAACGGATGCTTGCTTCTCATCAAAGTTTTAAACTTCCTCAATACCATTTGTCAAGATCGAATGTCCATTTAGGGGAAACTGTGAATTGTCCGCCAAAAACAGTTTTACCCAATATGATAGGACACAGTACGCCGCCCTACACAATGGGGTACACTCAAGGACACACTATAACGTAAATGACAGCAAAGTTCCTTGCTAGAACCTCCGTCATCATATTTACATAATCTGACAGCATGCCCCAGTCTTTCATTTCAAGACTTTGCGAACAACATCCCGGCCCTAATCATAGGAGCATTTTCTGTTATTATATTTGGACAAAAGACCTGTGTGAAAGAATTTCCGTGCTGCTTTTCTATCACACCAAACATAATGCATGTTCGAATGCCCATTTGGGGAAATATGATTAAATTACGCTCCTGAAAACGGCAATCTAAAAAAAGACACAGTACGCCGTCCTTCACAAAGCCACATATTCATCATGTCAGCACACTGGTAAAGTACAGTTCGCTGGCATTTAGATGGGACCACGTGATTGTATACCATGGTAAACAGGAATAAGCTACACTTCGATATCTCTGATGGCAAATGACAAAGTGAACCTTGTTGCACACACAATGGTAAAGTATCATCTATAAAATTAAGTTAGAGTTTATAACTAAAATCAATTAAAATGGCAGTAAATCTTAATTTAACATTTCCAAATACTGTTATACAAAAATTTCCTATTTTCTATAGAATTATCATTATAAACAAAGCTGACCTATGACCTATGCCAATATGAAACTTGTTGAAATTCAAACACACAATGATAAAGAATCATCTATAAAATTTCGATTCAGATTATCACTAAAAATCAATAAAAATGACAGTAAAGGCTTAAACTTGACATTTACAAATACATTTTCCCTTTTTTTAATAGAATTATCATAAAAACAAACATGAGCTTCGTCACCCCGGTTACCTTGTTAGCTTTGTGAATTTCGGATTTATTTCCTTGGCGATAATGACAAGCGCATTTAAATTTTGCGACAACTCCCCAACTTTTATAGCTTTACCCTAAAGTCTTTATATACTAACATTATAGACAGAATGAAACTGTAGCTCATGTTAAAATAATATCATTACAGCATGCCCTAAATTACAAAATTTTGTTAAGAGTATACAATAATTTACAATATGTCAATATGTCACGCCGTCATGTGTACATAATCTGACAGCATGCGCCAGAAAGGTCACAACACGCCGTCCGATATAATGCAAGAGTTTCATCGTGCTGTTGAAATATATTTCATTTGCACTGGGATAGAACAATGTAATTGCATGACCTGGTAATCATGGATCAGCTAGACTTCAGTAGTTCAACTGGGAAATGACAAAATAAACTTTCTTGAAACAAAATTACACAATAATCCAGTTATGTGAAATTGGACACGTTTACTTCAGAATTCATATTTCGGTCATTGTGTTGGCCTTTTATCTTAATTGTAAACAGGAAACAGATACCCATACATGTTTGCTAAAACAACATAATAAAAGGAGCAACCTGTTATGCACACAGCATATACGCATATAGTCTGAGAGATTGTAGCCTAGTTTTCCTGGCCTTTCCTGTCCTCACTTTCTAACCTTACATGCTTCGAACCCTTCCAGTGCTCCTTTCCCTATGGTTAGGTATTAAGGCATTTTTCAAACATTATATTCCAAATATATAACATGCTTTCAATCCTATCAACATTTGTTGAGTAAAATCTGTTGGTTCCTATTGACATTTTTTGTCCACAATGTAGCTTTTGCTGTAAAATGCAGTTAAATTGAACAAGGGCATTTACTGAAGTATTTCATCATTATTATATAACAAAAGGAAAAAAAAAATGGAGTTATTCAGTACTTTGAACATATCGGTCTGACATCCCACTTAAATTTATTTTTATTCCTTGCTGACATAGGCTGACATCATCGCTCGACTCTGGTCTAGGTCAATAAGCGGTAAGAGTGAACACTTTAACACAGTTCAAATAGATAATAGGCCGTAAATCGCATGTGTTCATGACAAATTACGACACGCCTATTTACCAGTACCACTTGAGAATGACAAAATATAGATAATGATACTTTGGCGGCTAGAGTGTCTGTTTGATTTACGGGTAAGCAAATCTGTTGTTCTACATTTTGTGCCAGAAATCATGTATTTTTGTGGCATTAGTGGTTAAGTGAATGATTAAGAAAATTCGTTGACCATGACTGGATGTTTTCATATATCACATCAATTTATTGGCACATTTTATCCGTAAATTGATATTCCATCAATAGGAAAACAGCTAAAATAGCATAAAAATGACTTTGCCTAGATGGGGATTTTATCGACTGTAATATGGAAAGATATATAAATAGTTAATACCTTTTATATATATATATATATATAATATATATATATAGTTTAAATAACTCTTATAGGTAACATACTTTTTTTTCAGATAAATATGTTCATCTACAAATTCCTTTTTCAAATATGCACATAGTGCACCGGGTTAATATGTCTAGTTAATATGTTAATATTTCTATCGGATATACCTACTTTGATAAGACCTCTATATAGAACTTATAGCTACCACAGTTTGTAAGCAAAGGTTAGCATATACTTCTTAACCGTTGTAACCTTATTAATGAAGTGTTGTCAATAGGTCACATAATACAATATTAAAATATCTTTACCATAACATATAAAATGTACATTAACTTAAGTAACGGATAAAGGTAAAATAATTATATACACACATACACACACACACATATATATATATATATATATATATATATATATATATATATATATATATATATATATACAGTTTTACAATTTTGAATTGGAGAGTAAAGCATATTTCATTGCTAAACCAAGACACCTTATTTGTTGGCATACATCTTTCCACCGCAGTATTTTGCAGCTTGCTGTACATTCATGTGCCCTTTTCTAGGAAACCGTCTTCGGATTTTTTTTATTTTTTATACTCTGAATTTGGCGTTCCCATAGCAAAGATAGCATTCACATAAGTGTCACAGCCTGATACGCAATTGTAAGGAATCTTCGAAGAATTCTGTGACGCCTTAATTGGCAAATATCAGGGATTCACCATATAGACTTTACATGGCTTTAGTGATATGATATGACACTCAGTTACGGCTATCGGCCTATGGACTCACGTTTTATTTAACACGTAGTGGCAAACGTAAATACTAAAGCCCTGGCTTAAGCCCAGTGCGCTATCCTTCAATAGTAGGATCTAGTCGGGGAACAGTAGAACTCAAACGTAAATAACAGCAAAATACTCTGACCGAAAATCCCCGTAGACATTCATACATGATCTGACAGCATGCCTCAAGTCAGTCATTCAAACACATTGTCAACAACATATCGACTCGTATTATGAGAACCCAAACCGCTTTTTAATTTGGAAAATAATAACCAAAACAAATTCAAACACAGAATGATAAAGTATCACCTATAAAATTTCGATTGAGATTATCACTAAAAATAAATAAAAATGGCAGTAACTCTTAAATTTTACATTAAAATACTGTTATACCTGAATTTCCCTTTTTCGGTAAAATTATTATTAGAAACAACAATAGCTTCGTGACCCCTGGTTGCCTTGTTAGCTTCGTCAAGTTAATAAGAGTAATTTCCATGGTGCAGTTTTTATGTTGTATGTTCCCATAATTAACGTTCGCTATACGTCATTTGATATTTTTTCACAGAAATGGTTTACCATTTATGATCTAATCTGACCATAAAATGTAAAATTAAATATTACGAACTAACAATATGTTAACATATAAATCAATAGAAAATTGGTCACCCTCTTGAATAAGATGCTATTTTCCTGATGAAAGGGGTTAATTTGGAGCTGTCAAGGCACACAACACCGTGCAAAAAAGGAAACCTACCCTCTTTGTTTGGAATATAATGATATCTGTATCAAAATACTTAATAATATCTCTTGCTCACTCAAATAGCCGTTATCTCCCTGATACCTGTGAACAAACACCAAGGGTGTAACCAGCAGCTGATGGGTAGTGAATGTCAAATAATAAAATGAAATTATTTAACAAGAATCCCTGCCAATCCCGTAAAGACTAACAGATGGGTCTTAGGACAACAATTACAGAATTCTCATTTTTCCAACCACTATATAAGATGTAAAATGACATTCAAAGGATAGGATCACTTTACAGATTATAATAATAAATAGCCCCTTTTCAGTCATTCTGTCTTGTTCTTTGGGACGTGCAAGTATTACCCCCAATTTGATCCACTCTGTCTTGCTTAGAGTCCAATGTAATAACAGCTGCAGATAATGACTTAATCAGAGTGAGTATTGTTATTTATATATGGGTGAATGTCCACAGAGACCGGAGGCTGAGGGTGTTTTCCAGCTTTCCGCCTCCACTAAATTTTCACTAACTACATCACAGCGCCTCCCGTTTGCTTTCACGGGTTTAGAGTGAAACATTCTTTTACACCTATTTAGGTTAACAAGCTCAAGCTCTTTATAAACGCTCTCAGTAGTGTTTTGATGAATAACCAACTGATAAGAGTTTAGGCTTGAGCTCTACAAGCAATACAAAACTATCACGGTAGATCACAACACCTGCAAGCGTGTGCAGTGGGGTCACTGAATATTCATTTCATCACGTGATGTAAGGGAATTTTCCTGACTGTTCCACAGTAAGCGCATTTCTAGAATGAAAGAGGACCTTCCAGACATCGTCAGTTTACAGGCAACTAAAACCTAAGAAAAGAGAAAGGGTAAGTATACATAATGCAAGTTTTTTTTCACGTAAATGTGTTGAAGCCTTATTTGAAATATCCAAATAACATTTCTTTCTTTGGAAACAGGTAACAAAAACCATATTATTTGAACTGCTAGAAGTGCACCAAGTATAGCTTGAGCTTGTCACATTTTACAAGCTATATTGAGCTGAAACAGCTTAAATATCGTAATAGAATTACCGTTGCACAAAATATTTAATATATGCCATTCCTATCATGTCCAGAAGTTGAACTAAACCCAGCATGCCCCAATCTGAATCATCTTAACATTTATAAGACAAGAGCCGTGTAATTGTGCTCGCTACGCTGGAGCGGATTTGATCTCTTTTATTCGTTTCTGTTACCATCGAACTTATTTTAATGCCTGGTTTTTTTGTCTGCATTGTGATTTCTGCGCTGTTAGACACATTCCATTGACGGTATATGATTATTTTGAAAATTTCTGGGCTGCACCAGAACAATTGCTTTCATTTTGTAAACGACCCTACATTCCGTTAACTATTGGTCACTTTCCCTGAACTTTCCCTACTATCAGTTCCTTGGTGATAATGACATGCGGATTTAAAGTTTGTGAAAAATCCCGAGGTCTTATAGCTTTAACCAAAGTTATTTTATTACGTGTATTAGAGACAGAATGCAACCATAGCCCATTATGACAGCATATTCTCAGAGCAAGCCCAAAAAAACATTACCATAAAAATCCCCTCTAAAGCTCTAAGCTCATTGTGGTAATACATCCTCACAGGACATCAAAGAGGTAGTCTTGGCAGCTCAAAATCCCTGTAAACGCGCACATTCTATGAAAATAATACATTCGTATCCAATTCATGTACAAACGTACTCTCACAATTAGCAATTAGAACACCAGCGGACTTATTCTGCGGTTCCTTGGGTTTTCGCAATGACTATTCGAGAGAACATTATTATCAAACGTCATGGCCTTACAGTCTAACAGTAGAGTACATGGTTTGTTTCAACAGAAATTATGCGGTGACTCCGCCGAATCATATTAACACTGTTCATCTTACATTTAGAAGGAATCTTTGCTGTGGAAAAAAGTTACTTTTCAAGCATAAAATTATTGTAGACGACTGCCTGGTTTGTGATCTTTGCACTATAATGTTAACTTCTATGTTAACCATAATACATTCGTTCGGGCAAGTATCATGACGTATTGATGTATTTGTTGTTGTTGAATGCTAGCTTTTTGGAAATGGACCTCGTTTTTAACTACTGCTGTACAATCAATGGCAGAAAATAACTTAAAAGAAAACAACAGCAAAATATGTGACGGGTACCATTGCAACCATGCTTACACTATTTCACAGCATGCCCAGTCATTTTAAGACGTAGCGAATAACATACCTTTTCATACCATTAGAGTGTACCCTGTTATAAACCTTTGTGAAAAAATGCTGATTTCCTATCAAAGGAAGCATATTGCTAGTTTAAATGTAAATTATGGGGGAAAATATGATTAAATTCCCACCTACAAAAGGTATTCGTAGGAAGGACACAATACGCCGTCTTTCACAATGCCATACATATATCATGTCACACGCTGTTGAAATATTTGCCTGGAGATTGCATGCCCAGGTAATCATGGATCAGCTTCATTTGGATAGTTCTGATGGTAAATAGCATAATAAACCTTGTTGAAACTAAAGCATACAGTGTCCCACAAAAGTAAAATTTGAGATGATTTCTTCAGTTTAACCCAAGAGTTTTCATTTTGGCCATTGTTTTAGCTATTTTGTGTTGGTAAGCGCGCCTTTTATTTTAAATATAAAACATCAAGCACATCCCCCTGATACCCATATGTGGCTGTTATAACAACAATAAAAAAACTACCTGATATAAACACAACGTTTCTACATAGTCTTAAAGTCTGCAATCTAGCTGTTTGTTTTTTTAAATAAAAAATAGTGAGAGTCTTTCCTCCCCTAACAGTTAAGGCAATGAGTTAAATATTCCAAACGCATACTTCCTGCCGTTACAACACTCCTTCCTGTCCTAACTATTAGTGTAATAAAGTCACACTTCCGTAACCGAAATTCATCGGTTCAATTCACATCGACAGTAAACCGAATTTTCTGTGTATTCTAGTTTCATCTATATATACAATGAACCAGCATGGCTATTCATACATATCTCTATTTAATATATGCTGAACACTATATAAGACCACTAAATCTCCCTTCTGCATGCAAAGTCGCTCTGCTGACACAAGTAATGCATAGTACTCTGACGTCACTACCGTGACGTCACTTCTCCGGTTTCTATAAAATTATGCAAATACACAGAGGGGCTGGGGATCTGTCGTAACTTATGGTTAAAGCAGCCGCCCGGAAATCGTAAGATCATTGGTTCGATTTCCATCGCCAGTGAACCGACTTTTCTGTGCATTCTAGTTTCATATCTGTATATAACGATCCAGCATGGCTACTCATACATCTTTCTGTTTGAACCGGCAGTCAAAAATTGATTTAAACAGAATGTTATAGTAAAGACCACTAATTTCCAGTGCAATCTACAGGTACTGCAATGGACAGTACGTCATTTCATTCAGATTGCAAATAAACAAAAAAAGTCATATGTATCTTACAAAATATTTCTTATTTCATAAATCATTCCCGATATTAATATTATTATATATATTAAAGTTACTTCATTTTACTTTATTAGAATGTTACCCATGGTAGAGAATACCATTGTATCTGAAGTCTTCACACTTGCCCTTGAAGTTATTATCAAAACTCTTAATTATGTGTCCTAAGTATGTGTGCTAACAAACGGCTCTTTGCAAGTACTGAACTATTAATCTTAGTCTTCGGTTGATACGATAAAATGTACAAAGGTTACACAAATCATTTTGGATGGCCGCTAACGCACAGTAAATGTACTGTTATCGGTTTCCCATTGTTTGTGGCAGGTGGTTATGTGTGGGGTTCCGTATACAGTAACCTGAAATAATTTAATAAAATATAATATAAAGGGAATAAATGATGTGAACATGTAACCTGTAGTAATGAAAATGAATATACAATAATAAATATATATCATTGTAGAATACAATAATGGGTAAACTGAGTATGTGTAAAAAATAACACAATGTAATCTAATTAATGGTAAAACAAAGTAAAACAAGGAATAACACCGTTAACTAAAGTATAACAAATTATAAAATTTAACGGTCAAATATTAAAGTGATATTACAGATAATAATAATAATGATATTGATAACAATAATAATAATGATAATAATAATAATAATAATAATAAACTGACAGAAATAATACAGGAAAGAAAAAACAGTTTGAAGGATAATTTAAATGAACACCAGTGGTTGGCATGGGCTATTATAATAGAGGGATAAATGCTTAAACTGTAACATGCAACTTTCTTCTTGATTGGGCCATTGTATTTATTCTTGAATTAAATTCCCCAATTTTTCTTAATCCCGTTTCACGTGAGATTACCCTTTAGTATGCTTTCCCTCATATATTTCGCATAGTGTACCATGTGTGGCCATTGGAGTGTTTTTGATTATACTTAATAGTGTCTACGCCAATTTATTTTCATGCTTAACCTTTGACCAGTTTCGCCAACGATATGGGTTTTGCACATAAACTACGTATAATTATGTTCCTTTGCTGGTACACGTAAATCGTCCATTTATAGATTTTACCGTTTATTCGGACAATATTTTCTTTTATAATTCATGGAAACATAAAACAGTGTGGTATTTTGTATATTAACTTTCTTACATAAATATCCGTCAGATTGATTTTGTACTTACCAATTGGTTTCGCAGATTAATGGATTGTTTATCAACAAATATGGTCTTTTTTACTGGCAAGTTGTTAGAAAGGTAAGGGTATGATGTTACAACATATTTAAACTCCTATGCAACTTTCCTTAGATACAAAGAGGATGGTAATGCATACGAATTCTACAAGCATTTCACTTTAATATAATTTGAGGTATGTTACAGTACAATTTTTTGGTGATGCAAAATATACCAAAAACATTGCCATGAAACGAAGTAAAGAGAACGCACATCGACACACGATTTTGATATTACAGAACTATAGTTTCCCTAGGCTGGATCCAATTACCCTGTATTTGATGTATTTGATAGAAGAGAATATCCTTGCACACACTACTAAACACAAGGCAAAGTGTAAGAATTCGTAGCTCAGTCGGAAAAATAATAGACTGGTGTCTCGGACCTGTCAAGGGTGTGATAGGGATAATCAGAAAACTGATAAGTATTCCACTGTTAGTTTAGAGCATTAACAGGAAACTTAATGTCTCACAAAATAGAGTCTATAATAAAAATCTAGATGTTGCCTGGACATTTTTGAAGCATGGATCTCATGAAATTAAATGTTTTTAAACTGTACTAGTTTTCACGAAACCTTTTCACGAAACGTTTGACAAAATATTTCTATTAACTAAATAGGACACTTAAGAATAAACAATATTTAATTTTAACTACCATCGACAGTGCCTAAGTTGCCACATAAGCATAAAAAAGCCATATGTACATGGATTCAAACTTCGATGCCCATGTTAACGGACAATGTATTTTGAGATTGTAGTAGCATGACAAGTGATACTCTTTTATTTCATTTACATGTCATGGAGGATTATTCATAACTTTCAGTCTATTTGGCAGACCTTTAACCAACGCCATGGGCTTTCAAAAAGGCTCAACCAATCAGTCAAAGTGCACCGCAGATTTAATACAATGTGAACAGTATTATTTCTAAAAGTGAACCTAGCTGCTGACATTTAAGATTAATTTCAGACGGATTTATCGATATATATATATATATATATATATATATATATATATATATATACACACACACATTAATTCACTACTAATGGCTCTTGGGCTGGGGTAGTGCGTGTCCACGTTTAATAAACCTGTGGTTTTATGACCATAATCTTCAAGCTCTGGCAGAATTGGTAATCTACTAAATATTAATTACAATTATCCTCAAATATATTTCCTTGCTACATGCTATTAATCAATAGAATATAATGCTGTTTTGAATTTAACTTGTTAAATTGTTCGAGTCTTGAACAATTTACAAGTGATAAACGTTTGACGAATCTCATTTTCCTTTTGGAATATGGAGGTAAGAAAAACATTATTAAGTACATGAAAGGGTATTTCTATCATAGTTGCTAAGACATAAATGACACGTTCTTTATTGGATCTGCACTCGCATTACATCAAGCCTTATATCAAATAAAGTAAAAAGTATGATCCTATACAGCCCACAGATACTGCGCCCTCTAAAGAAACTGCCATGCAGGACCTGCATTAGTCACAGAGACAACACCGGGACAAACGTCATAAGGTCAATGATTATGTACTAATACATTGTGAGATACTGCTCACATCTTTTAATTTAAGATGACCTCTTTATTATGTGTCAGATCACAATCCTTACTTAATTGGGATCGGCCGGCCAAATACATAAAAAAATATCCTATGCCCAATCGGTTGCTGTCAAACCACCATTCTCCAAACAAGAGCAATTAAATGCACGGATCAGCATTCATTAGTTCGTGGAACTATGCATATGGAGCAGTAACATTGTCTTCCAGTTAGCTGACAAATATTAATTGAATCATTTTTATAATCATAAATAACAGTCCGTGAGTGTAAACTACATAGTTTACCAGGCCCATCTAGCATTTAGCTGGACAAGGACTGTGCTATTTTCATTGTAGTTGTCTTAATAATTATCATTTTACTCATTTGGTCCCGTTTCATTGGTAATAGATTGTAAGCAATCTATGTACAAAACGGCCGGTTTCGCTAGAGATGGGGTACTTATAAATGAGAAGGAAACAAAAGATATCAGTAGTATATAGATATAATTAACGTTATACGACAGACTACTTTGAACAGGACAACTCCATAATCCGGACAAAAATGTAAGTCTCTGTGTGTCCGACGTAGAGGAGTTTACTGTATATATGTTTTTAATCAAGTGGGCCACTCAAGGTTATTGTTTTTCTTTATTTAATGTCCACTACCCTTTGGAATATACGCGAATTAGTATTTAATATAATTCATAGGTATTGCATATGGTTACTGCCTAACTAGTGCCCTATTGATCTCTGAAGCTTTCGATGGACCCATTATACGAGTACAACAGTTATTTAGTTCCTAATCGTCGTATATGTGTTGAATCTTATAAGTCCCTGTTGCTGATGTCACTTTTTTAGTAAGGTGATTATGTGTGTCGCTCCTTTACACATAAGTTTGAGAATATTTATATCTAAAGGCTCATAAGCTTTTTACTGCCAGCCTTAATGCCCAGTGAATTTACAACACATAGCGGGAAGTTTATGTTTGAAAATAATGAAAAGACAAACTTAGCAGCAGGTACAACAGGACAAGGGACTAGACTCGATCAGTATCCCTCAGGCATGTGGGGAATATCAACCATCATAAGACATAAAGACCTTTACAATGGATTGGGAACAAACGCGTTTCTGTCTCCTGATGAATAGGTTTTAGTGGCCCGTCCATGAGCAGTAGTTCTTAAAAATATGAGCTGTTCAGAATGCTTCATAGATGTGATCATGACTCTTTTAGTATCCATGATAATGAATTAAGTTGAACTAAACGGAAAGATCATTGCTCCAGACATGTCTAGATATCGAAAATAATGAATCAGCTGACCAGCTGATTTCATACGTAACTTCATATATAAAAAAAATCTCTAGGTATCCTATTATAAATTCGAGTCAAGACATGAAAGAAAATTTTAAAAAGGAGGAAAATGTTTATACTAATAATTTTAACTTTTCAAGAAGTCCTCTGATCAGACTTTTTCTTAACGGTTTAAATCTTTAAAAATTAATATTTTCCCCCATTTTTATGGGAAATGCTCTTTAAATAATTTCCAGTGTGTGGTTTTGGTTTAAAAGGCTGCTCCAATCTTTTATGGCATTATCATTTTAAGCACCACTTTTAGGAAGGTCATTTAAAAGTTGTATTTGGACATACATTTGTTACCAAACTATGAAGCTTAACAAAACCTTAATTTCAGTTCAACAAAATAAGAGTGAAAAAGAGCTCATTGTTTGTATATTAATTCTTTTTTTTAAGATTTTTATTGTGGAGGTTATCTCCTTCATTTTTGTAATGCTTGCTTAACTATGTAGTATATACATCAGCAGAGTCCCAGTCGGGTTTTGGACTTCGTAACAGGGGCTTATACCCGATTATACTGGTGTCAACCAGGTTCGGTGTACAGCTGCTGTGGGTCCTGGGAGTGTTTCATCTCTATTGCTGGGTCATAAAACCGAGGAATCCCCGAAAGGGGCTCTCTTTTTTAGTGAAACACGACTTTTGGGCAGTCCCCCATTAAGCCTGGGTGGGGGCCAACCGTGAAAAATCTCACTACCTCGGCCGAGATTCGAACTCACAACCTCCTGGGTGTGAGTCCTGTGCCAAAGAATCCGGTGGTATATTTCTTTTAAATATAAGTAGTATATATAGTATATAAATTCTTCTAACAAAAATCCATGACACTCGCGTCGGCAAGTTTACCTGCGAATCATAGTGTGCCCATTTTTACCAATGAAAATACTTAAAACATTAAAAATTTTCCCAAAACGTTTTGACTAATGAGACCCCCACAATCATTTATGTTTCACTCGTATATTTCCGTCTATGTGGACTCTTTTCTTTAACGGCCGCTACGCGGCGCCAGTCTTCATAGCTGACGTTGCGTCGCTCGGTTTTCCGTAGAAACGTTTAGGCCTATAAATCTTTAAACAATACCCGGAATTGCTCTAATTTCAGTGTGATAGAATTCGAATGTTATATTTTCTTCCCAAAAAGAGAAATTATATGCATATTTCCCCTATTGCCATGCTACGTGACCGTTCGGCCAGATTAAAAACATGGCTGAAACGTGGCCGGTCGGCAAACATCGATTTTTAATCAAACTCAAGTTGTACTTCTTATGCATTAAAATTGAAATAAGAAATATCAACAAAGATTATATTGGACTTAAAGAAATATCTTGTGTAATTATTATTTTTTAAACGATCTCGGATGTTGTTCTGGTAACGCATAATCATAATGCATTCCGATGGGGAATCCCCCATGTAACGGCTAGCTATCGGCGGGCCCCGCATCTTCCGGCTTCCAGTGCGATATTTTAACACCCATAAATTATTTTTTTTATGCTTTGAATGTTGACATTACACGTAAAAGATATTAAATGTTACATATTTAGAGCATTCTTCTTCAATTTTGACATTATCTCATATTTAAGGGTTTTTTGTCATTTCCATGTCATTGCCTGAGAAATAATTTATGAAATTTTCAGCTGTTTTTCCTGAAAAAAAAGGAATAAAAAGCGGCATTTTCCAAATCAAAGCGCCAAATATCAACAAATATAATACAATAAAATGTATTGGCTCAATACAATACATGCATTGTATATGGAGCACCAGTGAACCATAAATTTGCGACGGAACTTACATACATGATCACAGTTACACAGCCTGAGTGCACATAGGACTAGAACATTTCATAATAACATTCAGTATTTATGCAGCTTGTTTCCACTAAAAATGATGTAAACATTAATAAACACACCCGAGCTGGCCATCAACTGGTTTGTTGATGCTGATACATTACTATAATAATTATCATATTACCTGAGGTTCCGCAGTTGCCCATACAGATATTCGATACCATTAATATATAGGGTTACCCTTTCATTAGTATCATGCAGTATATTAATCTGTGGATTTAGAAAATATCGTGGTTTTGAAATTACGTGGTTTTGACCTGAAACACTATTCCTTGGGTAAGAATTTCGTGGATTAATAGTTCCTAGTCAGGCAATGTATTCAAAATTAACATTCCGTGGACAGACGTGAAATTGAGCAAAAGATCAGTGTTTTGCTTATGTTAAAAAATACGCAGTCCCGGTACAAGCGATATATAGTCTCAGTGACACAAATGACAAATATATCGGCTGACTTATCTGAAATTTGTTGGGCGAAGAAAACGAGTGTCTACTCTGAATTCAAGGACAGTCCGACAAGCTGTCCTCGGAATTTTATTGCCCAGTCGTATTGTCCCGGCGGTGATCGGCTTTTGATCTCCGCTTCCTAGACTGGTACCCTGCACTATTATGGCCCTCACCAAGCATAGACTGAGCATGAGTAGCGGTGCCATAATAGAGCGGGGGTGCCAGACTACTCAACTTCCCCGTGGACATTATGCCCTGCCGGGCAAATTGCTTGGTCCGATTTGGTTTGCGATCGTGAGAACAAATCCTCCGATTAACTGACATACTGGTTGTGATTTTATGAATTATTAGAAAAAAAAACGGAAGTCAATATTTATATTCTGCATATTCATTAATTAAAAGAGTTAACACTTCTTGGTATGTCGTTCGTTCAGTTTGAACCTTTAGTTGACTGCAGATCCCTGGAAAGAGATTACAGTTACAATGGGTTCCAGCTCATAACAGTGCTCAACTGACCGTGACTTATCACCAAGCCGGGGCATAATTAGATAACTCTGCCGCACGTATGTTCTGCCGCACGGTTGTTTTTTTTTAAATAATGACATTCTTATAGACGAACAATCAAAAAAGATTAGTTGGGCAAAATAACCTTTATCTACGACTTTTAGCGAGTCCACATATACCAGTGTTGGTGCAGACGCACATTCACACAGTCACTTGTTAGTCCGACACGGATGAAATCTTAGTTTGTTTGCTCCTCCCGATGGAACTGATTACCTATCCTCACAATTAAATTATTTTTTTTTTAATTTATTGGCTACATATCGGTTTCTTTGTGTTTACTAATCTGTACCACTTAGAAGCATGGACGATGAAAGCGGGCTAACACGATAATTTATTTAGGCCCCACTCGAGAGTGTGAAACTGGTTTCGGTTCAGCGAAACCGTTCACTTACTAATAGCGAAACCGAAACGGGTCTTGGCGAAACTGCGAAACCATCTCCGGAGATGGTTTCGGTTTCGCCAAAATCGCCCACTCGATAATTATACTGGAAAGATGGCGGAGACGGGCCAAAGTAGTGCAATTCTGTTAATTATTTTATTAATGGATACTGTTAATGCCTGTTAGAGTTTATTCAGCAATGATTGAGATATAAACATTCTTTCGGAAATGTTTTGAATTCCATATACCCTACTATAACAATGTATGGCTAAAGATGAGCCCCACGTACCCTGTGCGTCCATGCCGTCTGACACATGTACATGTTATAAGATGGAGAGAAACAGTCCAATTTCATCATAATTTAATATATATTTGCCAGTCACAATTAATCATGCTCTCATTGGGTCTTAAAGTGCCAAGGCAGGGATCTCTAGCGTTTGAGAAAACTTTCATCATTAATTTATTTCATGAATAATAAATAATTTACGATGGTATCAATATTTTCTATTAAAACCGAAACCGTCCACTTAAAAATACAAGGTGAAACCGTACAGAACCGGTTTTCCCGGAACCGAAACCAGTTTCGAATTTTTGAGTACGCCACTGGTGTACAGGATCCATTATGCTCCCTCATACCGGTTGCCATGGACGTTCACGCGTTCCTGGTTGATAATCCATGAAGATTTCTTATAAAATAACTTTCTTTAGTTATATCTAGTTT
The DNA here is from genome assembly GCA_026874595.1 of Sipunculus nudus. NCBI lineage: Eukaryota > Metazoa > Annelida > Sipuncula > Golfingiida > Sipunculidae > Sipunculus > Sipunculus nudus. Next base: position 52,953,497 of record CM049320.1, read on the forward strand.
TTAAATATTGAAGAATGAGTTGTTGCACAAAAAATGAATGATGGATGTATAGATAATACGATATACTGGATCTTTGATATTCCACTGTGCGTTGCAGTGATTTATTATTAATATCTATTAATCTAATCATTAATGTCACACGTAATGTACAGCCAACTTGAGTTGTTGCACAAAAAATGAATGATGGATGTAAAGATAATACGATATACTGGATCTCTGATATTCCACTGTGCGTTGCAGTGATTTATTATTAATATCTATTAATCTAATCATTAATGTCACACGTAATGTACAGCCAACTTTTGGTAACTTCTCTGAGCAAACGAAATGCTTATTTTTATCATATATAATACATACTGGAGTTGGAACCAGTCTGCCGGGAGTACATAAGATGGAGTTGTACGCCCGTCTCTATGATTGGCCTAGAGCAGCGGTGCCATAATACAGCGGGGTACCAGTCTAACAGGATCGATGGACTATGAAATAACCTAATGATCGTTAGGTTTTTAATTTCGTTGTTAAAGGTTACCCGCGAATTCCACGAAAATACAAACCCAACGAACAATTCTGAATCAATAGTATATAAATATATATATATATATATATATAAATAAATACATATACATATATATATATATATATATATATATTAATACGTACATCTTTTTATATTACCTATTGCTACATTTGTACTATATATTCAGCCTATAATAAATATGAATATTTGCCTTATCTTTTTTTCACTGATATAAATATACTCTTAATCCCTGTTTTTTTTAAAGTTAATTACTGGTGCGCCAGGTATAGGGTGCCCATTCTTAAATAATCAATGCCAAGATTTGGAGGCACCTTTCCCAAAAAAATCAGGATTTCCTCTTCTTCATGTACTGCTCTCTTAAATGTCTTAATATAAACCTATAAAGGTGTTCATGTGTAGATGGCTATAACATTAATATTTCTTCAAAATGTGGATATAATGCTTATAACCTGCAAAAACGGTGCATTTTGTATGGGGGGCGGGGGGGGGGGGAGCTCGGTGTTTTGACCAAGCAGAGCAGATTTAAGATTCATTCAATCCCTCAGTGTAGAAACATACGGAAGCCATCGTTCATTAATATCATCAACTTATGATCTACAATGTATGAAACAAACGTGGATAATTACTTTACTTGTTAGGGGAAAAATATCCAAAAATGACAATTCCTAACGAATATCTAGGAACAGATATAAATAACGAGACATGTATCAGTTCACTGGCGGGGGGGGGGGGGGGGGGTCATCAATCAGCCACTGGTCCCTCTTTCCTGGTCGCTCAGGTCGCAAATTGCTAGCAATTTGCGAATACCCATTGCCGATTTTTTTTTTTCTGGTAAATCCGCAAATTGCTACTTTGACAGCCAGGCCTTCTCTCTCGTGGGCGTCCAGGTCGCAAATTGCTAGCAATTCGCCAATACCCCCCGGCCAATTTTTTTTTTCTGGTAAATCCGCAAATTGCTACTTTGACAGCCAGGCCTCCTCTCTCCTGGGCGCCCAGGTCGCAAATTGCTGGCAATTTGCTGATACCCCCCGGCCAATTTTTTTTCTGGTAAATCCGCAAATTGCTAGCATATTGCTACTTTGACAGCCAGGCACCCTCCCTCCTGGTCTCCCAGGTCTCAAATTGCTAGCAATTTGCGAATACCCATTGCCAATTTTTTTTTTTCTGGTAAATCCGCAGATTGCTAGCAAATTGCTACTTTGACAGCCACGCCCCTTCTCTCCTGGGTGCCCAGGTAGCGATTTCTAGAAATTTGCGGAAACCCCCCGGACAATTTTTTTTTTCTGGTAAATCCGCAAATTACTACTTTGACAACCAGTTTCCTTTCTCCAGGTCGCTCAGGTCGTAAATTGCTAGCAATTTGCGGATACCCCCCGGACAATTTTTTTTTTCTGGTAAATCCGCAAATTGCTAGCAAATTGATACTTTGACAGCCAGGCCCCCTCTCTCCTGGTCTCCCAGGTCGCAAATTCCTAGCCATTTGCGGATACCACCCGGCCAATTTTTTTTTCTGGTAAAATCCGCAAATTGCGAGCAAATTGCTACTTTGACAGCCAGGTCCACTCTTCCCTGGTCTCCCAGTTCGCAAATTCCTAGCAATTTGCCAATACCCCCGGCCATTTTTTTTTCGGGTAAATCCGTAAATTGATAGCAAATTGCTACTTTGACACCCAGTCCCCCTCTTTCCCTGGTCTCTCCGGGTACCCAATGCCAATTTTTTTTCTTCTGGTAAATCCGCAGAATGCTAGCAAATTGCTACTTTGACTGCCACACCCTTTCTGTCCTGGGCGCCCAGGTCGCAAATTGCTAGCAATTAGCGGATACTCCCCGGCCAATTTTTTTTGGTGGTAAATCCGCAAATTGCTAGCAAACTGATACTTTGACAGCCAGTCCCCCTCTCTCCTGGTCTCCCAGGTTGCAAATTCCTAGCAGTTTGCGGATACCACCCGGCCATTTTTTTTTTCTGGTAAAATCCGCAAATTGCGAGCAAATTGCTACTTTGACAGCCAGGCCCACTCTTCCCTGGTCTCCCAGTTCGCAAATTGCTAGCAATTTGTCGATACCCCCCGGCCATTTTTTTTTCGGGTAAATCCGCAAATTGCTAGCAAATTGCTACTTTGACACCCAGGCCCCCTCTCTCCTGGGCGCCAAGGTCGCAAATTGCTAGAAATCTGCTGGCACCTCCCGCCATTTTTTTCTCAGGGAAACGTCTCCGCGATAATCCAAAAAAATCCCATAAGCTTAAGTACAGGGCATACAGGAAAACCGACAGTTCCCCGCCCTCCCCCCCTGATAGCTTCACAATTTACCTGTAACAACATGATTGTCTATATTAAAAATATCGAATGCGGAAGATTTAAATGTCAAATAGTGATGTCATCCTGCAGGATTATCACCTCCGTTTTTAAGCGAGTTGGAGATATCTTATTTTCTTTGAGAATTGTAATGAAACATCAAAATCATGAAAGCTTATGATTTGTCATTTTATGCATGTGGCACTTGCAATAGGAAATTAAAACAGGCTTAGGCTCAATTAAGGAAAGGATTTGAAAATCTTGAAATAAACTTTATATTTTATATAAGTAGCTTACTGACGAAGTCCGTAAGTTAGATTATAAATCAGTGACATTCCAATCAATACATGGAATAAATATTTGGTTAACGGTTGTTAAGTACTGATGTCTTCTGAATGCTCGCTGTAATTTTAAACTCTTCTCATTGAAATTTGCTCGTTTGCTTCCTGTGATATCTCGTTCCATAAATTCTAAGCCCACTACGGTCAGTGTGGTTACGATGCTGTTCAGTTTATACACAAGGTGTGGAAATTAGTTTATCACCTGTTAAGTCTGAAATCGAAATTTAAATGAGCTTATAATCATTCGTACATAGGTGGAACATGTTTGCGGGTCAGATTAACATAAAAATGAGGCTCATATCGGTCGACCAATATTGTGTGTGTATATATATATATTTGGTGAATCTCTAGACCAGGCAATTATCTGAGTGCTTTCCATCAAACTACATGACAATGTCTCAAAACGTTTTGTTTAATAATTTTTAATAAATATTTTAAATTTCAGTTTAAGGCTAGATAAACCAATGATACGGGGAAAGCAAAAAAATGAGATATTGTCACGTGGTTTAATATTAGTCCTTTATAAATTGGGATATTGTTATTGTGGGCTTAAAATAGTGCATCTTTAAATATTTTTATAAAATGTAACAAAAAAGTGTAAAAATGAACGAAAACGCAAATTAAGTATACAATCAGAAAGAACACTGTGTCAGGTTTAAAGTGATGTATAATTTATGAAGTCGTATATGCATTTAAACCACTTTGGATTGATTTTAGGTATAGGGGTTTTAGACAATAACAGGGTATTGATTCATGAGACGCGTGTCTGGGTGAAAATCTATTTTAGGTGATTTATCTCAAAAGGTTATTTGCTTAATGTCTGCTTGGAGCATGTTGCTTTGTTTTTTTTTTGCCGTAGATAAGCTTCAGAGGCATAGCCAATTGTACTGGCATCTGAGAACACGTGAAGCTGCCTAGAGGCAATAGGTCCAAAAACGTCTTGTATTAAACATCTGGTAATAGTCATTTTCCCCAGAGACGTTAGTTCTCCTAACCATCTTTGCCTGCGTACTTGGTATTGCTCTTGTATCTTGTCATCTCATCCTAAGTTTTGTTCGTTACATAGTTCTTGTGGAGTTTCTTTGCTGGTAAGATGAAAGGTGCAATAAAGCCCAGCGGATCAAAGACAGAAGACACAATGGACAAAATCCCCCTTCTTGTTGCTGATTTAGAATTGAGGATAAACGAGAAACCGAACTGATATGTGGATATGCACCACTGAATGCCTAGAGTGCGTTCGACTGGCAATTCGTCACGGTCAAGGTCGATAGCTTGTATCTCCTTAGCCCTGTCTGCTGGTGGAATAAATTCAAGAACGCTTCGACTGTTTCTAACGAATTTGGTTAGGTTAAACCCACCTGCTTTGCACCCAGAACGCAAGTCCTGTATTAACGTAATAGCCTCTTGTTCCGTAGCTACAGACTTGAGGCAGTCATCATCATAGAAATTTCGCTTGATTGTGTGAGCAACTGATGGTTTCAGACTAAAGTCCTCAGTGATTTTTCTCAGTGCATAATTGAATATGCAGGGGGATATATACGGCCCCAAACAGGTGAAGAGTCATTTGATATTCATGGAGATCCTTACTTAGGTCGCCATCAGGCCACCACAGAAAGCGTAAGAAATTGCACTGGCTATGGGGAATGTACACTTGGTGGAACATAGCTTCGACATCTCCAATGAATCTGTTCCTCTCTGAATCTGGTTAAGACTCCGATGAGAGAATTGGTCAGATCAGGACCTTGAAGTAGCTGATCGTTTAGGATGTTCCATCAAACGTTGCACTGCAGTCAAAGACCACGCGTATCTTGTTATGTTTTTAGGGTGGTATAACCCATATTATGGGAGGTACCAAACCTTCCCTGTATCTGTTTCCACACATTCATTTGGGACTTTTCGAGCATAACCTTGCTTAAGTAGGTTGTTGATAAACGCCACATAGTCTTCTCGGTACTTGTCATTTCGGAGCATTTTCCTTTTCTGCCATTGTGCACGTTTGATAGCTTGCTCCTTATTGCCAGGCATTATGACATTCACGTTGCGAAACGGTAGGGGTACTTCATAGTGGCCATCTGACATATGAATATCTTGATCAGCTTTAGCCAAAAAAAATGAATGTCATCTTGTGAGAGGCCTCGTTCACCTGGCTGTTTTGTTGGTTTCTCATTGAAACCAAGTTCAAGTTATTTCAAAACTACAGTAGGAGAAATGAGCTCCTTTGTATGCTCGACTTCCCTCACAAGGATTCGACTACAAGTGACAGTCTCTGCATTAGATTGTATACGTATTGGGCCATTCACAGTCCAACCATGACGTAATTTTGCAGCAAATGGCCCATCGCCTTGTGTAGGTATTACCTGTATTGGTTCAAGGGCAGCTGGACAATTGTCACCCACGAATAGGCCTATGTCCATATTTGGTATATATGTTGGGATCTTTGGAACCACGTCGTTCAGGTGTGGCCACTTACCAAGGACTTCGGGGCGCGGAATGTTCTGATGGTCAACAGGTATATCTGTTCTCTGATAGGTCTTCGGTAGTTGTATTGGGTTCCCACCTGACCAATCAGAGACAAATAGATCATTGATTGCACTCGTCTTAACGCAAGAATGCCCGTGCATTATCCGTAATTGTAGTGTGACTTCATTACCACTGGCACCTAGTTTCGACTTTAGTTCTTCTGTAAAGAAACACCCACTACTTCCGTTATCACATAAGTTGATACATCCCGTAGTATTGTAGTATTCTGGAGTCAGCATCCGTAGCATTACAAGTGCTCTGTAACACGTTAGAACTTGTAATGTTATTATTATCTTCAATAGCTTGAACTGTGTTTTTGCTACAGTTTTGTAGCTATGAAAGCTTCATCATGTTGGATGTCTCTTTCCACACTATTTACATGTGTGTTTACGTGAACACTCGTTGGATATATGATTTAGCCCATAGCACCCAAAACAAGCACGCTTGGCTTTCAAGAAATTTCGCCTCTCTATGAGATCCTTTTTTCAAGAATTCATCACACTCATCAAGATCATGTTCTTTCTGGCATAAGATACAGGGCACTTTATGTTTCTTGACATCTTTATGCCTTACCGTAGTTTGATCTTGTTTCATACTACCACTGGTGTTCACATACGTAGCAAAACTTGAGCTTAGCTATTTCAATATCTAAATTCAGCTGTCTAGTTTTCGCTTCCAGCGCATGGCGTTCTGCCAGAGTATCACGCTCTACCATTAAGGCTGCTAACTTTGCCTTCTCTCTAGCACGAGCAGACGCAGCTGAAGACCTAGAACCAGTAGTGGACCTATGTGACTGATTGGACACAACCGCAGAACCCTCTATTTGTTCAGACATTTCATGATCAGCTTGGCTTATCCACTTTCTCGCAGAGTCCTGAAATTGTAAAACCTGAAGCTTCTTTTTCATCGAAACGCCTACTTTCAGAGTCTTGTACGTCTACAGAGGTTAACACATCGAAATGGGCTATGTAACACTGTTGATTACTAAGAAACATTTCATTCAAGCTATCAATGCCCGATTTCACTAGATGCAAATTATTTACATCGGACATAAGTTTTTAGAGTTCATTTCGCTTTTCTGTGACTGCTGCTAAAGCAGCTATTTGTCTATTTTTTTAATATACGTTGCATTTCTGCCGGACCCTTACCTAGTTGTTGTTCGGGAAGAGTCACGATCTGTAGTAGATAGTCCAGATTGAATCATATCAGGAGAACTGCAAACGTTGTCATGAACACTGACTGTACCATCCATGATAGAATATATCACAATCACAAATCACCAGAAGACTTATCTTGTATGCACAGACGTTGAGGTCTCTGTATTATGCAACGAGAAGTGAGACACGTTTCACATTAAATTCAAACCGCCAGTCAATTGTCCACAACGTTGCGTTCACTTAAATGCATATCATATCATTATAGGCATGCAGTATAGCAGACGGTTTTACTATTTGTTTACATGTTCATTGTTATAACTGTAGTCCGTTTGGATTCTTGCACATATAGATACTGTATGAGTCACATGGACGAACTACTTGGCTACAGTCTCATTACATCGGTCACTTTATCACTGAGCCAAGAGTTTCCAAACTATTGTTGGTGCAGTTGCGTTAGGACGTTTCAACACACAAACTGGTATACTCCTTTTGCCCCACAATAACACAGACACCAAGACTATATTCCATAAGTTCCATCGTTCTTTTGTAATATGGACTAACACGTTGAATAGACGTGGAATCGTTGTACAATAGCACACATATGTTCCTTATAATGGCTGGCAAACTATGGTGTCTCGTTGATAACAAATTCCAGTTGGAACGTAAGACGTTGAATAGAACAGGGAGCAAGGAACACGTTTGGAAACTAGTGGACAAAAAATGAAGTAAGAAATATCTAAGGTGGAGGAAATACAGATGAAATACAATGTACTAGTGCATACATAAACCATTACATCCTCAACTAAGTGCAAGATAATCCATTCATCATGACTGTTACAAATAGTTGTATAGAGTCAAATACTGTTCCTTTACTCAGACAGTTAACCAGTACACAGAGAATGTAATGAAACCTGCATATATTAAGACTTTTGACATACATTCTGTGAAAAAGATATTGCTATATTGTGGTAATATATGCTACAAACCTTTACTGTGGATTTTTACAGTTCATTAATAGGCTACAATAATGTCCAAATGACCTACCTCTGTGTGGGCTCTACCTAAGGGTACACAAGGTATAAAGGAGCTCTGGTCAAACAGCCAGGCTGCTTTGGTCTTACAACAGGAAGTGACATAACTGTCACTTGATTATAGTCTCTGTACACAGTGACCTCTGGTCATTACCCTGTGTGATATGAACCATGGCATAAAAAACACAGGTAGCTCAACAGGGAGCACGCCACACCTGAAACCCAAAGGTCCCTGGTTCAAACCCAAATGACATATATTCTTTTGTTTCTAATTGTCTTATTGTAAACAATAAATATGTATGTTCTTGTTACAAAGTAATTATGTGCATTTACATCGCCATTCCACTAGACATATGTATAAATCTTAGGGCACTTCACAGAGAATTATATTTCATGTTCAAATGAAAATCCGTGGTTTTGATTTATGTTCAGATAATAATAGATACTTATTACTACGCCTGACCTATTTGTATTTTATATCAGTATATATGTTGACAAGCATGTGAGCTTCCCCTCAAGAAAACTACGGCGAATACTTGGCACTTGGATGCCAACCATCGCTAACACATTATCCCGGCGACTATACGTTAACCTTTTTCAACTATGATAACCACAGGTAAATGGTGAACCTAACGTTTCCACCGAAGATTTCTTCAAATGAAATAGAACTGCATTAGATCATTATGGTAATGCAAACCGTATACCCGATTTCCTTTAAATCAGAATAGCTGAGATTTGGTGAGAGAGTTAACAGACCTTGCTATATTAAAAAAAATCCTTGGTTTTTCTAATTGTTTACTCGCCGAAATATCTTCAATGCGAAAGCTTTATAACTATCTTAGCATTAAGCTGCATCGCGTGTCTATCTTTTCTAATGAGATCTGTTCAACATTTAACCTGTACCTGCTTCACCATCATAGGAGCAGTAAAAGGAATTCCCTGTAAATCCGGGACAATATTCCACATGTTAATCAAACAAATGCAGTGTTCATCCTTGCCCTCTTTTCTTTTCAAATGTATATTCAATTTTTAAATTAGCACGCATTAGAATGGATGTGGGAATAGTAATCAAAAACAGTCCTTGGTGTCCATTTCAAAGAGTGTTTATGTATATGAAACATATTATAGCAAAAACATTCAAACGATATTGACTCTTTCTGAAATAAATGAAATGATACCTTTCCAGAAGGTAATATTTCTGAGATAAACGATATGCAAGTGAAACTGTCTCACTTTATGCACCAATTTGAAACCCACGGTTCTATAAGTTAGATAGAATATAACATTTAAACACATAGTAATATTTATGAGGCAAATGAGATATGTTGTTATTGTTTCCTGGTAGTTTACGTAACATTTTTATTAAACTTAAAGTAAGCATATTCTATTAATGCCATACCACACAGCTATCTTAAAAAAAAAAAACTAAAAGGCAGTTAAGTACACCTCATCCTCTAACGACATATCCATATTTCGTCTAATTAAATGCTGGAAAAAAATGACCAGTGCAAATATGTTAAACGTTCCAAGGTCCTTGGCCCACGTTAAGTTATTTTGTGTTTATAAGTTGTCTTAATACAAGGTAATAATTGTAAAATAAAGAATATCAATAAATTAACTGACATATAGTGGATTGAATATATATAATTAAATATATATATATATATATATATATATATATATATATATATTAGTTTACCCCTCAAGCGACCAAGCTATATTAGTGACTGAAATGGCCTAGTGGGGAATTGTGTACGAATTGTGTACGAATACAATTTCATATTTAGATTATCATTCCTTTTTTCTCCTGAAAACATAATTTTCTTGACATTCGTAGCAGTTATAAAAGCAGTCATGTATTCTGATTATTATTTTTGTAACCCCCAAAAAATATGTATTGTCGAAGGACCGGCTATTACGGCTATTTACATATTATAAGAAATGTAACATGTATGAGAAAAAAAATGTTTATGAATTTAAGCTGTCTTAAAGTCATCGAGAACCAAGAAGGACACGGCACAAATTGTATCTGGAAGCGATTAAATATTCTAATGCAATATCCAGATGGTCCTGAACAAATCTCTTAGAAAAGTTAAAATTAGCTCATGATGAGCTATATTCTGCAAGCAACTTTAAAAACTTGAATTGAGCACCCAGGAGGTCAGGTGGACACAATATGTTTGCACCAGGCCTAAAAACTGCCAACATAGCATCTTTGGAGGTTCTTTGCAAATCGCCTTGAAAACCATGAAAATCATTATTTTGAGCATTCAGACAGTCAGAGAGGGTCCAAATCGTATGCATTAGCCTTGGCATCTTCTAAAGTAATGTGAACGAAAGGTTTGGGCAGATCTCCTTATATACATGAAATTAGGTGATGACCAGGATACTGGCCTGAAACATGATGTACACCACTTAGACAGGCACACAGGGCGCAAAAAAAGGTAACTAGAACCTAAAACCTTCTTTTGTATCCTTTGAATTCAGAAAGGTCACTCTGACATATATTCTATGAGCTATAGGAAAAACATGATCGAGTACTGTAAAAATTATATAGGCCCAAATCATAATATATTGGATCTAGAACCTTCTAACTACAATTAATTATAGTCCGTGGAATTAGCTCTGGCGGCCTGAATTGGTTCATGATAAAATCTTTAGGAGCATTACTTGGCCAGTTAAAGTAGGGGCAAAGGTTTTGTTTCAACAGGTTTTTGTTACTGACCATTCGAACTTTATTCAGAGCAAGGCCGAAATAAAAATGAAATTTAAATTAGGGGCTCTTTTAGCCGGGGTCACTAAAAAGCACACCACGTCCTATCGCCCTGTCGGTAATGGCGTTTGTGAACGCTTTAATAGGACTATCTCAGTTATTCTGAGATGCAGACTGAAAAGAGTAAGGTACCCTGACATATGCTAATAACTGGACGAAACCTTGAAGTGACCGGATTTAGTCCATTTTATTTATGTCTGAACGGCAAACACAGACTACTCGTTGACGTCATCCTGGTATTATCGGACACACATGATAATCTTCCTAAAAATAGTAAATTCGTCCAAAAGCTTAAGGCAATGAGTCAGGGCTAATGGGAAATGTCAGAAATCACTTTATAATAACTAAGCCAATGCTTCAACCTTCAGCAAGGGGGCGGAGTCCCGGGTAAGAATGTTAGACTGAGGGGAAGACATAAGTTGACAGAAGTATTAGAAGAACCTGTGTATAAAATATGACCGACACGTCCCTGTTTATAAGGTTCCCCAAAAAGGGAATATAGGTCCTACACGTACATTTTATCGTTATCTGCCACAACCCATAAATTATCTACCTCTGGAACCAGAGACTGGTAGTAGTAATGTGAGAGTATAAAGAAAGAACAATCACGATGTCAGAGAGGCGAATATTCAGAGAGTGATGTCACTCCTCAGAAAAGGAGGAGCAGTTCATTCTTAGGCAGGATAGCCAAAGTTTATCATCGGTCCAGGATAGGTAACAGTACATATTATATAATGATAGCCCATGAAGGGCAAACTCGTTGGCCCTGTATAGTGTTCTCTTTAAATGATGGAGTATCTGATAAATCACTATACATGTCATCAACAACTCCAACAATAACATCATCAAAAGTGTTACGTCGTTCTACCGAAGTCAAAAGGCAATGGTGATTAAGGTCGAACGATTATATCTACGAATATATTAAATGCGGAGTAAATTAAAGTCCTCGGATATATTATAGTAGGTCGTTGTTGTCCCAGCACTTATTGGCCATGGGCGAGTTCTTGTCTGTGTATCCACTGATAAACTTGGGTGTTTCTTTGTTTGTATACATTGATGAACTGCATGTGTAGGTTCAGATGGATCATATTATAACCTTGCATTACGGGACCATCTGTACAGGTGAAAGCATTGTTATTGTATTGGTAACACGACAGGGTCCATTATCTTACTTTTGTTTCATTCACGAATATTCAGCTTACGGCCAGTTTCACGCGTTTTTGTTTTCAATTGTCCTGCGTTGTCTTTCCAGTAAATGTAATATAAAACAAGTAAAAACAAGTTTTAAAAATCTTTGACGTCAGCCCCGGGGCCGGGGTGCCGTATGGAAGGACTGTTAACTTCAGTTCAGCTCCAAATGAAACCTTGTTAGGTAGTCTCACCCGCCACTTTTTTTTCAGGTCGGCCAACATTTTGTTGTCTCAGTACGTAGTCAGAAAGAATGTACCTTTTTCAAGTAGTTTACGTAATACTTTTTTATGGTAAAAGTAAAAATATTTCAGGAAATTTTTAACAAAGGAATATACGAGGCATGAATATACGGGAATGACAGTCTGTCAAACAGCGAACACACAGGAACTCTCATACTGTTCTGTCGGACTAGTTTCTGGCTTTCCTCCACTGGTTTTCTTTTCAGCTTTGGATTGCTGAGCTAAGGTCTGTCCGAGCTTGGTGAGCCGTTTCTGTACTGTCTGCTCCCAGGTTGTTCGTTCTGAGACTGTGGCTTCACAGTTGTTAAGCTCGATGCCCATGGCCTTCAGGTCTCTCTTGCAGACATCTTTGTAGCGGAGTTTGGGTCTACCTGTGGGGCGTGCTTCCTGGACCAGTTCAAGGCAAAGGAGACCCTTAGAGATGCGACCGTCCATTCTCACGACATGTCCGGGCCATTGCAGGCGTCTTTGTTTGAGTATGGCGTAAATGCTGGGGATTTCTTCTTGACAGAAGTGTTTGGCACTTTGTCCTGCCAGCTGATGGAAGGCATTCAGCGTGTGCTTCTGTTGGGCGCGTATTGGCCAGGCCTCACTGTCATACAGCCAAGTGCTCACAACACAGGCTCTGTGGACCTGGATCTTGGTGTGTTCTGTAAGCTAATAGTTGTTCCAAGGGAGATGGAATCAGAGATATTTAAGCCCAGGAGCCCAGGTAGACCAAGTCGAAGACGACTTTGAGCTAGTAATATGATATTCCGATGTCCGGTGGAGTGTCCACATCCTGCCCTGTCACTTGCATTATCTTCAAGCAGTTGGTAAGTTCAAAGGCTTGACAGACTGCACTGAATCTGACATGAACTTCTGCAGGTTTTCGGCAAAGTGGCTTTGCTCTTTACCTTGAAAGGTTTATGAGTTTCTCGTCTGACCTCGGTAGCGGACACAAAAGCATGCTTCAGCAGAACAGCGAGAAGGTGCCGAACAGGGTCGGTGAAAGGACGAAGCCATGTTTTAACCCACATCGGATAACAAAGGCTTCTGATGTTCCCATGTCATAAACCATGGTACCTTTCATGTCGTCATAGAAGGGGTTTATGATGCTGATGAGCTTGGGTGGATATCCGATCCTAGGGAGGTTCTCGAAGAGGCCGTCCCCACTCACCAAATGGAACTCCTTCGTCTGGTCTATGTAGGCCATGAATAGTTGTTCTCCTTGTTCCCTGTATTTGTCCTGCAGTTGCCTGACGAAAAACACCATGTAGACAGCAGACCTTTTCGCGAGGAAGCTGTCCTGCGATTCTAGGTAGACTGTTTCTGTTAAAGTTTGAGGCCTCTCCTGTGCGACCCGGGCGAACAGCTTCCCAGTGATGCTGAGGGGGGAAATGCCCCGATAGTTGTTGCAATCGCTCCTGTCATATTTTTTTTCTTAAACAGTGTGACTATGTTGACATTCCTCATGTGTGGTACTTCACATTCCTTCCAACAGAGACAGAGGATATCGTGCAGCTCTTGGATTGCAGCCTCGGTACAACACTTTTGGACCTCGGCGGGGAATGCTTCCGTCCATGGGGCCTTACCGGGACTAAGTGACCTTCATTGCTTCGTTGAGCTCTTTCATGATTGGTCCGCTGTCATGCTCCTCCGGGATGGGCATGCACATTACGGCATTCAGAGACTTGATTCACCCCTGCATACAGCGCGGAGTAGTGCTCTTCCAATCGCTTTATTAGTGTATTTGTCCTGGATTATCTCATATGTGGCAGGGTTCATTGGTGTTATTTTTCTTTTATGCTGGGCCCAATGCCTGTTTGAATCCATCATACATTCCCTTGATGTTGCCTGTGTCAGTTGCAATAAGTAGGTTCAACCAGTCAACAATGAGGCATACACCTATATTAATTGTCTTTACGTCAAAGAAACATAATTCCTGAATATTAGGTAAGGTTACAGCATCTTCACAACCAAGGCATATAATTCATTTACTTGTTTGTCCATTACTGCCAGGGACATTTTTCAAAGTATACAGTGGCAGTCCGTCAAACTATAGCTATGTAGTGAGGCTCGGTCTCTCTGTAAACCGACAAATTGAAACGCTCACTCCTCTCAATAACGTTTAGAATCCCCTCAAATGTGTACGTTGTACTGCTGATATTCTGAAAAAAAGGAAATTAAATAATACAAATAAGGTCTCTCTCTCTCTCCTTCACTCTCTCTGTCTAATCGATTGATCTATCGCTTCTGTTGCCCACAGTATCATGATTTTGAAATAATGAAAAGCTTAAATGCTACAACAACATTAATGCTATGATAATTCAAACCTATAGATTGATATTCCTTTTCCAAAATGTTACTTTATTATCATGTGTCATATTTAATGCACCTGTAAGGTAATCACACTTCACCTGAATTTTCAACAGTTTTTTTTAAGCATAGCTTCATCATTCTGGCACTCTTCTTCCAAATCCTCGGTCAGACGTCGAATAACATTCCCGACTGTGCTGCTAAGGTCCTCCGTCAACGAGCTCAGTGTCTGATTTTCGAGTTCACAAACTGAAGGTTATACTTGCCGAGTGCTGGATATTCCATACCCATGAAATACCCCCTCTCTGTGTCCTGGTTATTGCCTATGTTGACCGAGTCTCTTTACGGGTTTCCGTTTTAATTTTTGCTGTACGAAGCAATTCCTGTAAGAAAACGAAGTATCTTTCTTTCTTAAAAAAATCCGAGTTGGTTCTTCTTTAAACTTTTACAATCATATTTATTCTCCGTTATTCTTAATTTAATCGATACGAAACGTTTGTTTGACCCTTAACCACTCCCCATTTGCACAATTAGACTTTTTCTCATTCCTTCAAACTGCTTTATAAACTAACTAACCAACTTGGGAAAATGAAGTAAAAATCAGTGATCCATTATGCAAATACAAATATATAATAACAGAAAGGCAGGATCGATGCAACAAATTGATCCAGACTGATTAATCTATATGTTATAAACATTATCATCGGGTAATTTTATAAAAGAGATATATTAAATAAGATCAAGGATTAAGAAATCTAGGAACAGTAAAAAAATTCATACATAACTGACACGGTAATTTAGGTAGATCCTGTAAATACATTTTAGATCAAGAAAACTACATTTGAACATGTTCATAATATTGCTATGATGAATTGCTTGATCTGTGTTTTATTTAAACGTCCATATAAAATTGTACTTAACAAAATACAAATGACAAAACAATTCACAATATTATCACGTCAATGCAAGAATATGAATAATGTTACTACCTCTGACGCCATGGTATAAGGCGAATAGCAAGCAAGTTTCTAGGAGAACCACAAACTCGCACCACCGAATTTCGGACCCCCCTGGAAGTAAACATATGTATATATATATGTGTGCATTGCATTTAGTTATCGGACGAAATAAAGGGGCCCACTCACAGGACCACTCAGAGTTAACCGTGATTTACTTTACATGGATTGTACAACTAGCTATAAAACTTATACGAGGCACTCCCCATGATTCGGATGGTGGTGGTTGGCAGTCTGTGGCGGTGGATAACCCGGAGAAAACCATCGACCTTCTGCTGGGCAACTACAACCCACTCTCATAGCCGTCGCGGGGATCGAACCCGGGTTGCCAGTGGACAGAGCCGAGCGTTTTACCATTTGACTATCCAGGTCCGTGTTTTGAAGTCTGGTGCTAACAAGGCCCCGTTCATACAGCAACTGTGTTAATTAACACATTCATTGGTCGCGTAGACGAAATGGTGGCGGGACCCCCAGATTCATTACAATACACTCAGTTGGAATATACAGTTTATTCTTAACCTGTAGATAATGGTAACACCACAGACCTGCTGCCTTGTTGCATGGTATGAGATGGTCTTGAGCTTCAGAGATGCCTGTTATTACCCTGTTATCTCGCTTAGCACCGTGTTGCGACGGCTAGAAAATGATTTCACAGTCAAAACATGTTTATTACATTAAAGCCCACATGTATCAGAAGACGTCATTGCAGTATATTACTTCCATAACATGATCCCTCATTAAAATTTGTACAAATATGCATACATATACAACCAAATGTATATATGACCGTATCCGCACTGGCAAATAATCCGGATCATGAATAGGTTTACTCTGTTGCACTTGGCCACTTATCCGCATCAGTTCGGTTTACGGTAGTCCACTTGAAATTCGGACTACAGTAGTCCGGTTTACCTTAGTCCGGTTTACAGTAAACGGTTTCTAATGGCAAACAAGCTTCTATTCCGAATGAGTCCAGTTTTAGCGTACGGCTTTGATCGCTACCTGTGATGTTGCCCAAGCATGTCTTGCGCCACTGAGCGCTCAGTTGCAGGCCTGACCGGATTACAGAAGCCGGTATGAGCTTTTCTGTTTGAATAATTTTAAAAAAATTATGGTAGTTTCAGAGTTGACATTTCGCAGTTACGTCAATTAGTAAATGTCTATTATCCTGTTAAATACCGAGTAATGATACTAACGTCTACGAACCTATATATGTTTGCTCATAATAATACCTGTCGCGTTTGGACTGTACGGCTAGTAGTAAGTAAATACTACACCTGAACGTTTCACTTTTCTTCCATAATGTCGGTATACATTTAATCAACCTCCGCACAGGGTCAAGAGCATTGATTAGACCCTGCACACGTTTGTATACTCGACTATGAACTTCTTCGGCTTTGACTGACATTGACCGTGCTTGCTGGAACAACCACTGTATACAACAATAACGAGCCACATGGATCTGGACGTCACCTGTCACCCCAGAATCACGTCGAGAATCGCTAAACACTTGTTTAAACCGAGTGGCAGGTGCGATTGCTTGTATACATTTACACCAAATCGCGCTGCAATGTAGTTTCCCGGGTTTTACAACATTTAGAAAAAAAATCAAACAGATAATCATTCTTTATAACCGTTTCATTCGAAATGAAAGTTGTCAATGTATGTTCTATATATGTTCTATTGCTTGATTTATTTCCATTCTCAAACCTGCCAGGTGATATGGCTCGCGTTCGGCTGGCAATAGTGCTGAGCGCACAAATGTTTGCAAGAGATCTAGCCTTGAACTTCGTAGACAGATCTCGTGTGTGGAGAATGCAAATTCCATGTGGATCTTTCAACCTCAGAATTATGAAAGCGCAAGCCTAATTTTTTTCGAGTCCGTGAATAGATGGCGCTTGATAATATAATAACAGGTTAAAAAAACCATAGAGAACAGAAGCAGCAAGCGCGAATCTTATCCGGGTCGCAGGCATAGGCGCAAATTGACGGGGCGAAAGGGTACATCCCACTAATCTTTTTTCAACCAGGGCACATACCATATTGCCACTAGCAGGTTTGATTGATAAATTCATGGTTTTGACCGACTGCCTAATCAAAGGGTACCCTGTGAACCTTTTTTTATATTTTCAAACTGAGACTTTTTGATAAATTTTGATAAAAAAATCTTATTAATGAATGCTGGATGGCGTTAGCCCACAATCAACACTTACTTGACCTTGATACTAATCGTATAAATCTTAACATACGACACTGGTATTAATTCACGTTACGGGATATACTGCACTACACTGCTACTAGTAAAAATTCAGTGGACGGAAAATATAAACACATACCTGAAAAAAACTCAACATTACACACGGACTGACTGCTTCCAAGTGACGTTAGTTAATCATTTCGGCGACAAGACAAGTCATATTCTATTGTTATTTAAATTAGAAATTTAAACATATATACATGACACTTTGTAAAAAAACTGCAGTTATGTTTAAACATTGCTTAATATATCCATAAACCAATATCTAGGCACATAGAAATATTTATGTTACGTCAAAGGTGTAGTTAATTACAAGGAAAAGGTTGACGCATCTGAGGTTCAGCGCGTTTGACCTGACTGCCCCCTGCCGAAGCAAAAACAATGCGTACAGCTGAACATGTGCCTCGATTGTAACTGGGACCAATTCTTCAATAATACAAAGTGTTATAACGGGACTACTAACAGTATTAAAACATGTAAAATCAGAGAAATGTTATTTAGTTAATAATTATTGATCAACATCTATAACATTACTGAATTTCCTATGTTGTGACAATCTTATCACATGAATTGTTATAGTGACTATATCGCGCACAACCTGCCACAGTACCGAAATAGTGACTACATCAGTCACACCCTGTCACATTCATTCATTAGTCCCGACATTCACTTGCTAAACCGATTGTTATCTTACTAAATCTAACGTAGTAGATTACTATCCCATAGGGGAAGATAGCAAAGGACAACCGACGACAATATCGTGACATTAGGACACAGATAATTAAATTGTGTATAAAAAGAACACCCGCCGATAATACTGTGATATCAGGACACAGGTCATTAAATAGTGATAGAAAAATACACCCGATGATAATCCTCTGACATCAGGGGATTATGAAAAAAAAAGAAACAGAGCGTACACCCCAAGATCCGCTAAAGCAACCTATTTCATATAGCTTGTACAAATACTAATTGAACCTGACTATAAAAAAAGGAAAATACGACAGCAGTGTGATAGTAAGGCTAATGTGGAAATTGAAAAAAAGAAAAGTCCAAACCAATAGGGAGACCGTACACCCGCACGAACGATTAACAAATCACAAACCGTGTGCCCTCCGTACCCATAGCGAGGTCAGAGAATTTATCATTTGCAATCATAACTGGCAATGCCTAGATCGAATATTAAACAGTGAGATGTTGATTGACCTGAATACATATTCCAGATACAAGAGTTATATTGAGTGAAAGATTAAACAGTACAGTACAAGGAATCTTGGAAAATTGGAAAATTTAAAACCCAATCAATATTCTAAAAATACAGAAAATACGAATAGTAATAACCAAACATTTCAGGTCAGTTGCCAGTTTGTGTATGACAGTGGGCTCATCAGGATAATGACAGAGCAGGCCATGAGAGCTAGGATCATACCGGTCCTGTGACCGCCTTATACGTACCGACCTCCGGGGTATAATATTGGGTTTGATATCTAAAGGATTTTAGTGTCCCCAGGTGTGTGCGAACCCAACTTCCGAGGATCTGAACGTTCCCGGAGTTGATCCTCCTCGTTATTCGTCGGAACTCGGGTCCTATGGCGGTAAGGAAATCCAATCCCATCGGATTGTTGGACAATGGACGTTTGTGTTCCATGTGTTCCGGAGAGACACGTTCCCTCCAATTCATCCAATTCATTGAGATTGATGTCCATTAGAGTGCTCCACTCTGTTCCATTTGGCATGCCATTGACCTATCCTATATGCTTGAACTACTATGAGATGCATCCAATCTGTTCCGATGGGATGCTGAACACGGTGTGGTTGAGTGCCTGGACATTCTTTTGGGCTGGCTTGTTGAAGGTTGAGGTATTACGATAAGTTCCTCCTCATCAGAGTCATTCAGGGTTTCGTCACTTTTAGTGTCACTGCTATTCTGGATACCAATATTTTCTAGCACCGCAGCTGTGTTTTTTTTTTGCGGTAGCCTGTGTCTCGTTATTATCAGATGATAAATCTCCTATTGGCAGGATCAGATCTCTATGTAGAATTTCCCGTGGACCATAACTTTTTTTCAGGATCAAGCTCATACACCGGTATGTCAAAGTTAATTTTCCTTAATATGACTTACACTTTCTCCTGCCAACGATAGGTCAGTTTTTTGCTTCCCCTTTAAGGCCAGATTACGGATAATTATAGGATCTCCAATATGAAGCACTGCACCCCTTGTTCCGAGGTCATAATAACGTTTCCGCCGTCCTTGTACCTGTGACATACTTTTGTGTGCCAATCATAAGCGTATTGAACTCGTTTTATTTAAAGATTTTCTACGTATCCTTGGTTTTCCTTGATGGTCCGTGTGCCGAACGTCACATTTACTCGTAATCTCGGTTGTCTCTCAAACCTGGTTAAAAAGGTGAAAACCCTGTTGTCTCATGGAGGGTACATTTGTGTGCGTGAACAATATAACTCTCCAATCCACCTTTCCAGATGATTTCAGGGAGCCAAGCATGTCCACCAAAGTTTGGTTTGACCGTTCGCATTGTCCGTTTCTACTAGGATGATACAGAAATGTCCGGAAGTTTGTGATTACCGCCATTTCACACAGATGTCGTATCGTCGAACTTTTGAACTGACAGCCTTGGTCACTGTGTAGTTTTTCTGGATTTCCGTAGTGAACGATGAAATTGTCAAATAATGTTTGAGTTGTGGTGAGAGCAGTATTTTTGTTAGGTATTATTTGAGTGTACGATTTGATCTCGTAAAATGGTCAGTAATAACTAGGACATCTTCAAACCCTCCTTTCGACTTTACAAAGACAGAACATCTATAAAACTAATTCATGTGGCTGGTTGGTAGATATGTTAACCAGGGAAGTCCTCTGTTTGCGTAAAGTTTTCCTGCGAATATATCGATCACAACTGTTTATGTGATGTTCCAAGTCTTTCGTCATGCTCTTCAAGAAGAACCTGTCGCGAACAAGTTGTGCTTTTCTGGCTTTTCCAGGATGATCCATTTGATCATGACAACCAGATATCGCATCTTTACAGTGTGAAAACGGCAGCACAAGCTGAGTTTGCTCTCCAGTTGCATAATGACGCTGACAGTACAAAAAAAAAACATACCACAAACACAGTTTTTTCCCGTTCTTTGTACAAAGCTCGTATGTCTTTCCAGTGTGGTTGGTCAAACTTGATTTGCTTTCCTTCCATTAATGCCAAGCATTGTTCGATCACTGGGACTGCACATTGAAATCTTACCCAACCTGTTTTCGTCTTCTGGATCACATCGCTATTTGGTATGGAGGGGAAAACATTTTGCGACAACGATAATAAGTCAACTAGACATTTTCCTGATCATCTGTGTTCAAAAGAGGATATACCACCTGATAGCTAACGCACTCAGTTTTCTGTGGGCATGAGATGCGAAATAAGGCGTCAACATCCACGTGCATGAGACCCAACCGGTCATCTAGGCTGAAGTTGTAATTGGCCAAGGCAGACACCAATGGATATCCGGTAACGTCCACTTTAGCTGAAGTTAAAACTTAGGTCAGAGGATTATTGTCGTTCAAACTGTGAAGGTATTTCCATTTAGATAATCTTTAAACATTTCAGTTACTGCCGACTTCAGTGCAAGAAATTCCAATTTTTGAGAGGGATACCGTTTTTTAGCTTTTTTCATTCCTCTGCTTGCACATGCGGTTTAACGTTCGGTTCGATCAGTTGCTTCTGGTAGAGAGCGGAATCTACATGTAAAATGAATGGTCTCGAAAAGTCAGCGAAAGCTGATACGGTACAGAAGTACAGGGTTCTATGAGCGTGTCGAAAGCTGTTTGATGTTGTTGTTCCCACACAATATTCCTGTTACTGGTAGTTGTCAGGCGACCAGATCCTTTATGTGAATTGGGTCTATCTTTCTGGGTTACCTCGTATAATGGCCGTGCAATTTTTCAAAAATCCCCGATGAAGCGTCTGTAAAATCCTGCAAAGCCTTGGAAACTTTGCAGCCGTTTCACAATTTTCGGAATCGGCCATTCCATTACACACATTACACCTTTCCTGGGTCCATTGACCCCCCCCCCCCCCCCCACTCAAAAACGATATGGCCTAAATATTTAATAGAATTTGGGAATAAATTGCATTTGATGCTTTAAGTATCAGTCCGGCATTCCTTAAACGGTTGAACACAGCTTCCAGTCTGGCTAGGTGTACTTAATATGTTTAGCTGAATACCACTATGTCAGCCAGATATAAGAGACAATTTGACAAGAGACAAGTAAATGTCCAGTGCTCTGTTCCATATGTCTCAGAAATGTCGTAGGCGAGTTTGATAATCCGAATGGCATTCGTTCACACTCAAAAAGACCGACTTGTCCTACCACAAATGCTGTCATGGCTTGACATCGTTAACGAACTCTACCTGCCAATAGGCACTATTCAAATCTAATGTGCTGAATCATTTTGAGCCATGCAATCCGTCAAAGGTCTCTTCTACACGGGGTAGGGCATAGGCATCTTTTATGCTTACACAATTTAGCCGTAGGAAATCAATACAAAATCTAAGAGTGCCATCCTATATTTGACGCGTATGGAGACACCGATTTCCGGACCACTCCTTAAACTTGTTGTACTTGGTCTATGTTTAGGTTATGGGTAAGCATCTCATGGTACATGGAAGGAAATTCGTCCTCTTTACATTCTTGGTCATCGGACTTTGGTACAACTTGTACAACGTTGGCCTGATGTACATCACAGATGATACAGTTAGCTGATTTTGTGCATTCTCTTTCCGATGGGTTCTGTATCTGTACGTACAGTCGGTGTGTTGTTCTTTTCTGTAGATGCTGTAACCCTGGCGTTAGGACAAGACTAGGTGGCAATGTTCTTGCTCCTTCCACCACAATCTGAATCTTCATAAGAATCATCTAGCAGCACGTGTTATACCCTTTACTATTTAATCGGAATTAGATCCAATAGTAATAGCTTTCGAAGTAGAACCTATTTTACAAGGACGCTTGATGGGTTTTTAGATTTAGCTAGACTCTGAAAACTCTTTTCCACTGAACTGAA
Source organism: Sipunculus nudus (assembly GCA_026874595.1). NCBI lineage: Eukaryota > Metazoa > Annelida > Sipuncula > Golfingiida > Sipunculidae > Sipunculus > Sipunculus nudus. The sequence continues at coordinate 52,976,215 of CM049320.1, forward strand.
ACGTGATCTGGAAAATGTATATTACCGGGCGAAGCAGTCGGAGGAAATTACTACCAATCAATACTGGAACTCCATCCTGGTACTACGTATTCGGGACAACAACCATTAAAACGTGTCCATTCTGCTGAGGCAACTCATTTACTTTCAGATTAGTCTAAGTGTATCCGAGATACTTCAACGACTGTCCCCTGCACCTGTTAATCTGACAAGATCTATTAGAGGCCAGATTGCTAACCTCAGCTCATGACAAAAAGACTCGCTGATTGTGCTTACCATGGATCCTCTTTCTATAAGAGCCTTGCAGATTGTGTCATTTATATCTACATCGACTTCATTCGCTTGCCCAATTAATTTTTCTCGTATATTGGGACAATTCTGGTCACACGGGTGATATTCTGCGTTACTAACTTAGCCGGTGCTAGTTTAAAGGACATTCCCTTGCCCGATGCCCAAAGAATCTACATCTCCAACATTTTCCCTGAAAAGGACCCCTCTGTCCCTACCTGATATCCTCTCCTGGCAATCGGTACTGGACTTCCCTTCTCCTTAGAGCATCTAAGGGTCGGGTCACCTTCGCCATACCTTTGGTGATTTTGTAATGGCTTGCTGCCAATTGGTCCACTGGATCTTTTTCTGTTGATTGACCTAGTTGATGCTGCTGAGGGTTGAATCTCTACTGTTTGGTGAACTAAAGTCTTGCTGTCAAGACACGAATCTGTCAGTCGCATTTGAGCAGCTCTGGCATCGACAACCAACTGATCGTAAGTGGCGTTTTCAACTTTATGACGAATCTGATTCTTGATTTTGTTCGGTTCTTGTCCCAGAGAAAAACTTTGATTTCTTAGTTCAGGCGCTGGAAGAATAAGAGACTTACTACCAAGAGTAAATAAATCTTCCAGTCTTCAGCTCCATTCTCGATTCCGTCGACAGGTAACGGTACTGTGGTTCATGCTGGGTGGTAAAGGCTGTAGAAAATTTGAAATCCTCACCCGGAACTGGACCTTGGATGCCGGCACTGGTCGTAAAGGGGGTCAAAGGAACATTGGTAAAAAGTCCATAAGGTGACTGTAATCTCGTTGCCCTATGAGAATTACCGATGTTAGTTGAGATAAAAGTAGGTGTTCACCAGGGTCTTTTAACGCTGTAGGTAGTAGCTTGGGGTTAGTCTTCTGGCCAGTGACTGTTTGATGAGGCAGTATGTTGGGGCAAACTGGTTGTATGAATAACCCGATTGTCATTGTAGTTTCAATTCTCGGAGCGAGAGCCGCTGACAACAACTGACGGTCACCCACGGATAAAGTTGAGAGTTGTTAAATAAATTCGCAAACATGTACCTTGGGCGATGGCAGGGCGTAGAAATACTAACCAAATGAGTTTTTTCTAATTCTTTACTGACGGATTCCGCTTTTACTTTGTGTCTGCCTAACCTCGACCCATCTATTAAATCTATGGCCTCACTAACCACATCCACATTGTAAAATACAATGTAAACGGAATCATCCAGAGAAAGAGTTCTATCAACTACCTGCGGATCGATGAACAAATTAAAATGTTTGGCGATATCACTTAAAATGATACCCCGAGGGATGTTTTGCAACACGATGCTACGATTGTACAGCGACATGGGTTCAGAATTATAGTGACCGCTGTATAGTATGATTTGATACAATATTATATCAGATATAATATTATATTATCGGTGATGTCACTGACAGTGATATGCCGATGTATGTTACGCAAAACTAAATCAAGAATAAGCAATACTAGAATACTAGAGGCCAAACATGTCAGAGGGAAAACCCAATAAACCAAACCAGATTGCAAGTGATTTGTATTAGGCACACTAAGTGCAACAATCGGATCGGCAATCACTTTTATGAATCATACATACCAAGGTAAAAAGATCCGATTAACTATTGGAGATGGGTGTTCGTGATACAGAATGAAACGGCGACCATCAACGGAGTCCATTTAGCATTTAGAACCATCAGATCCTATGAAAAATGATATATAAACAGAGAACGATGATCTTTGACCTATCGGTTCCGATCGGACCTAATGATATACACTAGTGACGATAAGCACAAAGTCGAATTCCGGTTCCGATGAACAACTAAAGAGTAAGCCCCAGTGATACTAAGGAAAAAGTCATTTAAAATAAATCCTGATTGTAGCATGGATGAAATATGTGAACATACTTGTTGAGTTTCAAGCTGATATAAGAATAAAAGACATTAAAAAAATAACAACTGCCGTGCGGATCACATAAAATACTGTAAACTCTTTCAAAATATTTCAAATATACAAAGTGGCCAAGTGGTGGCAGAATGATCAGTGTGGCAGTTAGAAACACTAGGTTGAATATCTAAACGGGAAAGTGTAAGTGTAAACACCGCTGAGTGAACAAATTAACTGTAAACATGTACAAATAAGGTAACATTGAGGTCTAAAACTGTTAACAGTTATAAACACAGGAAGGGTTTTTCATTCAAAATGTATACATGTATCTCATTAACAAATAAAAAAAATGTATGTCGAATCAGGTCTTGAGAGAAAAAAAATGTGCAACTCCCAACACCATTGAGCATCATGTCATGTAAACACAGTCACAGAGACCATCAAGCGCTCAGTAGCTGAAACTCATAAAACCCTGACACAAAACCATGACTGGAAATAAAATACAAAAAAAATCTTATTGCGGTCGGTAGTTGAACCTCAAACAACCTTGACATTAACCAATGAATGTGTATGAGGCAAATTCTGAGTGCCATCTCACAAAATTATATCAAACAGAATGTAAACACGGCAGCCCTCAATCGGTCATTTACCGAAACACATACGACCTTGACACCAATCCGTGGCGTCTTGAATGTTAACAAACTGGAGTGCGACACCCAAAACTATGTCGTACAGTGTATACACTACGGCCCTCAAGCGGTCAGGATCTGACACTAAACGACCTATTATCTGTGACCTATTTTTTCCGTAATTAATGGAAATTGCAACAACAGGAGATCAGTTCATGGTAATATCTCTTTCCAAAGATAAGAAAATGATAATTCCCCTACAGATGAAATCAATCATCTAAGGGAAGTCTTTAGATCAGTTCACCAGTAAATGTGTACGTGCAATAGTCAGGTTACGGCACGCCACGGAATGAAGATTTTTAGTCAACTGTTTAAAATATGAAATACAAAAATATAATATCCACACCGGTGAATTCTTATTGTTCAGAAAATACTCGGAAATATTACCTGGTATTAGTGAAAGGACAAAAGGTGCCCTTTCCATTATTTTTCATTGGTATGGTTCATGCATGCACTTAAGAACTACTTTGTGAAATATTCGAAGCTAAAAAATACCCGTAATTCACCGTCACTGAACGGGAATCTGACATATATTCAAAATGTACACATAAAATCAAGATTGTTTATATGAGCGTTCCTGATAAACAGGTAGGGTATTTGGTAATTAAGACCGATAAACATTAAATTCAAAGTCCACACAACAAGTTCATGTACATGTAAACCTGCTGTTGCTGAGAAAAGTCTCTCACAAAATTCCCATACAAATGCACCAAGCGTGACGACCTGCACGGAAATGTTACCTGGTATGTCTTAGGATCACACGCGTGAACCCTTGGTTATCTTGGTAGCTCTCCAGTTAACCCCTTTGATCCCAGGTCTCATTACTCCACTTGGCAGGCTTATTCTGTCGGATTCACCGTAGTGCAGTACCTTATCGGGCGCCATTTGTAACATCCCGGTCGTACTCATCATATACAAGTGGCGGTGCTAAAGAGAGTAGGGCTGCACTACAACAACACAGTGGTGTAACTGCCTTTATTTATCATTAAAAAAACACAACATGACACAGTGACTGACTGCTGCCAAGTTAAAAAAAAACATTATATATACATATGATACAGAATAATTACAGCACCCAGCATAAATTTTAGTTGCCGATCACGAATATTAATTCCAAGTTAAAAAAATATATACATATGATAAATATAAAAAGTTAATTCATAATTCAGCACTTCTACTAGTTGTTCACTACGAAAATCAGTTGCTGACCATTATAGCACTTATAACTGTCGTTTGATTATTTTACTCACAGCATTTATACTCAATACACCAATCTATGCGAGAGAACAGGACAAACCGTTATCTAACATCAACAATAAAAAAAGACTTTCATACTATAATAGAATATAATCGTATAAATGTTAACACACGACAATGGTAATAATTCACGTTACAGGATATACTGCACTACACTGCTACTAGTAAAAATTCAGTGTACGGAAAATATAAACACATACCTGAAAAAAATATTCGTTTTGGCGGCAAGAAAGGTCATATATTATTGTTATTTAAATTAAAAATTATAACAAATATGCGGAAAACAAATATCTAGATATACATAAGTAATTATGTTTACTATTCACGTCAAAGTTATACTTAATTACTAGGTCAAAGTTGACAAGTGTAAGGTAACGATTGGTGTTCACCGCGTTTGAGCCCCCCTACTGAAGCAAACAACATTGCGTTCACCTGCACATGGGCCTCTAATGTATTAACTTGGACCAATCTTACAAGTGACACAGAGTGTTACAACGGGACCAATAACAGTATTATAACATGTAAAATCAGAGAAATATTATCCAGTTACAAATTATTTGTCCCGACCTGTAACATTACTGAATTACCTATGTTGTGACAATCCTATCAGATGAATTGTAATAGTTACTATATCGCGCACATCCTGAAACCTAACCGAAATAGCACTACCTCAATCAAACCCTGTCATATATATATATATATATATATATATATATATATATATATATATATATATATATATATCCGTTAATCACCCTCTGTTCCTCTGTTGATCCAAACAAAGTCCGTCCATGTATTATCGGCATTCATATCATAATAATAGAATATGGTATTAAATCGCCCTTTTCCCAACATTCTGTCTTGATCTAGGTGACTTTCCAGTGTAACCCCCCTTCGATCTGATATGCTTTGCTCAGAATCCAACGTTATAACAACTGCAGACCATAAACACAGTGACTCGAGGCAAGGGTTTTCCTCCGCCAGTGCTTTGAAAGGGATTGTTTTAGTCGGTACAAAAAGATTTCTGGGCCACCTCCCCTTTTTTCCTTATTATAGCAAATCAGTCAAATTAATGTGAATTTAAACAACTATATTCAGGCCGAACTGTCTATTTTGTTGAAGCGGTACTAAAGAATGGACTGTAAGAGAGGTATGCACGGAAATCGTTCTAGTTCTTTTTTTTTCGGCATTTAACGCCATTTGTATCACCATTTATATACTTCATATATAAACATCATGATACATTAAAAAAATAATTTTTAGGACTTATGAAAAAATGAGAATGCACGACATGTTTCCTGTTTAAAAGGATAAGGGCGATTTTAACTAATGATATATTTTTTTTCTTCAGTTACATTTTAGATTATAATCAAAGTATTAAGGCACCCCGTAACATCAAGGCAAGCAACGTACGAATTTACCCACCCTGCACCCTATGTCTCTCGTGCTAACTACACCAATAGTCTTCGAACTAACGAAAGACCTAAGTTTTACTTGGATGAACAATAAACTAATTTACCTGAACATAATATGCAGATGTGCCAGATTATCATATACTTGGTATAGCAGAAACGGTTTGTCATTCAATAGATATTTCCCAAAACACAGGTATCAGCCCGGCAGTGGAAGCTACATCAAACAATGATGCGATTTTGTGAAACTCTTGTTTTCTTTGTTTATAAACTATTTCAGTCTTTACATATACCAGAGTGTATCATGTTCCATCAAAGCAATCACTTGTAAACGTTTTGCTTATGAATGAAAAAAAGCTTAGTAATAATTAAGGCCAGGACTGAATTTGCTTGTCTTATATTTATAAATAGAAATTTGGCATCTATAACGCATCAATACCTGGCTTGTCACAATAATAGAAAGCTATATGCATACATGAAAAGTTAATGGTTATCTTTACATTCACCATGCACGAAGGGACACGGGTTTTAATAACAAAATGAAAACTAGCCCAGATAAATTAAAAGGGTCCTCTTAAACTAAACGTTTTATATACATGGTGCATCAATAAATGGTGGTCCCTTTAATTAGTCGATCCAGAAAAACATTAAATTAAAAAAATCAACTGACCTACAACATAAATGTTATATTCATGTTTGAGTTTATAATTAAAAGAAAGAGCAATAGAATGTATTTAAATGAAAAAGAACGGAAATACTTCTGGGAACCAATCAGTGCGTTTCCCACAGCCTAACTGGCGTTTTACGATGGAAGCAAATATTTTCTTCCATTGATGTGCCTCGTACTATATACCGACCTTGTATATCTGCAGGGCCATGATAAAAGGGGATTTTCTGACTTTTTTTTAAGTCAAATGCATTTTAAGAAAAAAAAAGGAACGTGAAGACCCTGTCAAGTTACGGGCAACTGGGCCCAAAGAAGAAAGGGGAAGTAATATTAATACAAGCTGATGTTCACTGAAAATGATAGTCTTATTTAAAATATTCAAATTATATTTCTCTCTTTGCAAATAGGTAATAATAGTCATATCATTTGAACTGCTAGCAAGGCATCAACAAAAAATTTAGTTGTTTCATTTTAAACTCTATGTTGAACTGAAAGAGCTTGAAAATTCTAATAGATTTACCGTTGCAAGTAGTACAATATATATGGCATTCTTATCTTGTCCAGAAGTCAGACTAAACTAAGCATACTCTAATTAATATCATCATAACTTTATGAGGCAAAACCCGTGTAATGATGCAAGCTTCACTAGCAATGATTTGTTTTCCTGTGACGTTTCCTCAAACATCAAACTTATTTTCATGCCCATTTGTGCCCGTGGGCGTATTGTCATTTCTTCACTGTAAGCTACCTTTTGCATTGCAGAGATATATATTTTTTGCATGTTTCTTGGCTGCACCTGAACATTTGCTTTCATTTTCTAAACGACCCTGCACTCAGCTAACAACTGATCATTGTACCTGCTATTAGATATATCTTTCTTTCTTATAATGACAAGCGCATTGATATTTTATAAAAAAAAAAAAAATTCCCAAGTTTTTATAGCCTTCCCTTTGGTCTTATATAACAATATTACAAACAGAATGCAAACATAGCACATTCTGACAGCATATACTTATAGCATGCCGTAAATTACATTACTTTAAAATTCGGTAAAGAGTACACAATAGGTCACCCTTCTAAAACCTCTAATCTCTTTGTGGCATCCCTTCTTGACAGGATATAGAAGAGGTTGTCTTGACAGGCTAAACCCGCAGCAAATACATTCTTATCCAATTCCTGTATAAACGTTCTATCCGAGCTTATAATGAGATCTTCAGCACATTCATTCTGTAATCCCTTGGATTTTCACAACCTAAATTCGAGAGAACAGCACCATCTTACATCATTGCCACACTGTCTATCGTTAGACCACTCGAGACTGTTTAAACAACCCAAATAGCCACTCCATTGCACCATATAAACACTGTTCATCTTTCCTGTTGAAAGAAACTTTGCTGTGGAAAATACGTTCCCTGTTTTAGTATTAGCATATTATGGTAAACATTTGCCTGGTTAATGATCTATAGTGCTCTCAAATTAGGAGCTGTGGTAACCACAACACATGCTGTCGGATAAATATCATAAAAATAGTATGTATGCTAGCTTTTTTGTCATGGACCAGATGATTTTACTATTGCAGAGCCATTAAAATAACATAACAATTTAACTAAACTGTTACACGCAAATAATTGAAAAAAAAAATAATAGTTTCTAGGAAAGAAAACAATCAGCTGAAATTGAAACAGCAGCCGGCAGCATTCATGCTTACATCATCTAGCATGCCCCCAGTCAGTCAATTCAAGACATTGTGAAAGACATCTCGGCTTTAATCATGACAGCATATTCTGCTAAATTGGACAAATGACCGCTATGAAAGAATTTCCGTGCTACTTTCCTATCACTTATAACACTGTGGTAATTTATAGCAGGTGTCGAATACCCATCTGGGTAAATATGAATGTTTGCACACCTAAAAACGACATTGCAAAGAAAGGACACAACACGGCGTCCTTCACAAAGCCGCACAATCATAATGTCTTCACGCTGTTAAACTTTGTCTCATTTGCATTGACATAAAACCTTGTGATTGCATTCACTGGTATTCACGCTTGGATAGTTCTGATGGCAAATGACAAAATGAACCTTGTTGAAAGTAAAACACCATGTTCTAATAAATTAAAAGTCGAGATTATTACTTCAGTTTAATAAAAAAATCCGCTTTTTGGCCATAATATTGGCAATTTTGACTTGGTTAGGTCGTCTTTTGCCTTAAATGTAAAACATTAAGCAGATCCCTCTGATACTCATATCTGGCTGTATCTGGCTATAACAACAATAATAAAGCAACTACCTTTTATGCACACAACCGATCTACATAGTTTGAGAGGTTGTAGTATAGTTGTTTGTTAGATTATTAAATAAATAGTTACCGTCCTTCTTTCACTAAAACTTAAGGCAGGGAGTTACACATTCCTCTCCAATACCTCATGTTGTAACAACACCCTTTCTTGTCCTAGCCTTTAGGATATGAAGGTAATCATTCCTACCCTAACATTCTTCGAACCCCTTCAATTCCGCATTCATTTATGTTAAGTTGTTAAGGAAAACCTTTAAACTTATTATTCCAAATATATAATATGTTTAAATTCCTATCAAAGATTGTAGGGACAAAGGGGTATGGTGATGTATGGTTTCCACAATTTAGCTTTTGTTGTTTACTTCAGTGAAATGGAACATATACACTGGCTGAAGTATTTCAAATCTCATAACAAAGTTTAATAAATGGTGTAATTCTGTAATACAGTCCCATGAACAAATCATTCTGAAATCCCCGATATCTGTATATTCCTTAATTAAAAGGGAAAATATGACAGTTATACGTATATATATATGTATATATATATATATATATATAAATATATATATATATACATATATATATATATATATATATATATATATATATATATATATATATAAATTTAATATTAATGACAGATCTCACTCTTACAAAAATATAATCTATTTAAGAATAATCTTAGTGTTACTTAAACATTTAGGAATTATGGAAGTTATGTACAAAATGTCGAAAGTTGATAACAGGTAATATTACCACTGATTCTCAGAACCATTTGCAAGTAATGCAATTCACATTACCTCGCTTTCTTCGTTAAATACCTCTTTGTATTACAAAAATATAATTAACATAGGATATGTTCAGATTTGAAATAAACACATGTCTATCTTACGTTATATTTTGTCTTTTATAAATAATTCCCGATATTAATGTCATTTTCTACGTTATACTGTATAAGAGAGGACCCTTTTGTACTTAAAGTCTTTAAACACGCATTTGAAATTATTATTAATGCTCTGTCTTATCTGTGTATCTAAGTTTGATCAAACTCAATGACCTTAAATAATGCACTTGGCAAGTGCGACCCTACTAATCTTAGTCTTCGGTGGATACGTAATAAGAGTACAACAGTTACACATATCCAAACCTTGTTTGTCCGCCGACGCACCGTAAATATACTGTTATGGGTTTCCCATTGCTTGCGACACGCTTGTATACTGTGGTATGTGTGTGGTTCTGTATACAGTCATTAGATTTATAGCATTTATATGTTAAGGTTCATACGCTTTTTATAACTAGCCTTAATACGAAGCAAATATAGAGCAGGCCTCAAGATATTGATCATAGTAGTAACATGATATAACTTTATAAAATATAATATAAAAGGAATAAATCATGTAAATATATAAAACTGTAGTGATGTATATGAGTATACAATAAAAATAATATTTCATTATAAATTGCAATAAGGTGTGAACAGAGTGAAAAAAATAACACAATGTAATGTAATTTGTAAACCTTGTAAAATATAATATACCAAAAAGTATTATACAGTCAAATTTATAAGAAAGAGTAGAGATAACAATAATAATAATAATAATAATAATAATAATAACAATTATAATAATAAAAATAAAAATAAAAATAATAATAAAAAAAGTAATAATTAAATAATGAATAATCATAATAATAATAAATTAACTAAAAGAAATAATATTTATTTAATAATATAATATTTCATTTATCGGAAGAACAAAAAAGATTCTCATGCAAAATTTGTATACTCTGTATATGCCTCAGTCTACTTATTTGTTTGATTTCTTGAATAGCATAATTTGCCATTATTTGCTGCTCTTTTAGGGGAGTCGGTTTCCTGGAGAAGCACAAATGACCTTTACAAATAAAAATATGTAACACACAGTCCCTTCGTACTATCAAATAGAACCGTGGATTTTCCATGGGTGTATCTAGTATAGAGATTGATGTCTTAAAGTGTACCAGATAAGCTTCATCTTGACTGAGGCCATTACATCTATCACAAATCGTCTTAATTGTGTTTCCGTTGGCTTCTTTAGTATGCGTACCTTCATATGCTCCGCACAGTGTCGAGGGTGCTCATTGGAGTGTGTTTTGATTATAGTTAATAGAAAGTCTCCGGCAATTAATTTTCATGCTTAACCTTTGACTTGTTTCACCAATGATATATACATATATACTGGGGGGGGGGGGGGGGTAAAAAGTACAATATAAACAGGTTCCTCTGCTGGTACAGATTTTCCCCCGTTCATTTGAACATACTCTCCTTTTGCCACCCATGGAAACGTAAGGCAGCGTGGTCTTTGGAATATTTACCATCTTGGATCTCTCTCCGACTGATTTTGTATATACCAATTGGTTGCGCAGATTACTGATGTGTTTTATCAGCCAATATTGGATTTCTTGTAGGAAGATGATAGAAAGGACAGAGTATGATGTTATAACGGGTTTGAGTCATATGCAACGTTCTTTTGGTGTTTGAGGGGTGAAGCATATAAATTCATGGGGCCTGGGCAGCGGAGTGATAAAACGCTCGGCCATCTTCGCTGGCGACCGGGTTCGATTTCTGGCTTAGCTATGAGAGTTGGTTGAAATGACCTGTCCAAGGTCCGTGGTTTTCTCCGGGTTCTCCGGTTTCCTCCACCCATAACGACTAGGGGGGGGGGGGAGGGGGCAACTTCGGAGCCATGGAGACTGCCTCGTGTTAGTTATTATTACTCCTGTACAATCCATGTAAAATAAATAAAGTTAATGATATTTTCTTAACAAAATTTAAAGGAGGTGGTAGTCTATTTTTTGTTGTTTCTGTATATGCAAAATATATAAAAATATGTTTTGATATAACAGAATGATAATTTTCCGAAGCCAGAGTCCAATATTCTTTGTTTGATGAATTTGATAGAAGAAAATACCCATGCATCCGCTCTTGCAGAAACTTTGAACACTCGGATAAATACCTCTCGCTTCGAGAATTGTTGTACACAGAGTAGACCTGTTAGTAAGCACAGGGCGAAGGACATGAATATGTAGCCCAGAAGGCATAATCTTCAAACCTAAGGAAATAAAAATGGATGGAATTTATCTTTCACGCGCCCAACTCATAGTTGAAACTCTACCGTTTTATATAAGCTTTATTTTTCAAGAAGGTGTAACTGTTTCTTTGATTTTTTTCTCATTTATCTTGTTTACTGTGTGAAAATAATCTCGGGTGTTATTTCATGATTATATGATCATTCTTCTATATGATGTTTACATCATTATTGTCTCTTTCTCCCATTTTTGCATTGTGTCACAAGAACATATGATTAAATATAGGTTCTAAAATTCATTCGCAAATCATAACACGTTTTATTATAAATGGGTAACCCTTTCACTGTTTAGATTTATTTAATATTTAAGACTTTCTGATGCGCTACAAATTTCAAGGACTGGTTCAATCTGACTAGTTTTCACTGTGTCTTTACAAAAAAGTTGGGCAAATATTTCTATTAACTTGATACGACTCTTTAAAATATGCTATGCCTCAGAGTATGTAGCCTATTTTATTTACTCCCATCGACATAATGAAGTGGCCCCATAATGGATAAAATGGCCATCTGTACCTGGATTAGAACGTTAATGCCCATATTAACGGACACTGCTATTAGAGGTTCTGGACACATAACAACTGATAATCTTTTATTTCATGTACAATTCTTGGAGGATTAATTATAACTTTAAGGGGACAACCGATATGAAGAAGATTGACCCGACTCTGTGATGTTACCCCTATCTGGCTAAGTGGAAAAACAACTTGCAGACAACTTGACGTCTTGTTGGCAGACCTTAAATCAAAAAATGTGTTTTTCACGAACAATCTATAATAGATAGGTAATCGTTCGAATCTATCATAGTTGCTTTGAAACTAATGACATCCTCTTCATAGGCTCTGCAATCAAGGGGACAACGATTACAGGCTAACTGCAAAATAAAATAGCTAAGTCCAACTTACCTATTTGTCTGCTGCAACAAAAACAAAATAAAGCCCAATTTCAAAAACATTAAAAAGTAAGATTCTATTAGGCCCAGAGATTCTGGGCTCTCCAAAGAAAGGACATTGCAGGAGCTGCATTGATTATAGAGAGTACCGGAACAAACATAATTCGGCCGATGTCCATGCACTAATACATTGTGAGATATTTCTGACATCGTAGTTAATATCAAATGACTTCTTTATAAATGTGTACCATAACAAACATAACTTAATTCAGATTGGCCGGTCATATAGGCACGAACCAATCTAATGTTATGACCAACCGGCAGCTGTTAAATCACTTATCATGCATGGATACGCATTTTTATGAGGATAAGCATAATTCAGTTGGCCACTCAAGGTTATTTTTATTCCCTGCTGACAGGTGATGACATCATCGCTCCCGGTTGATAAGAGAAAAAATGGACACTTGAACACAATTCAAATAGATAATGGGCAGTACATCGCATGTGTTCATGAGGAAATACAACAACGACAGTTTTCTAGTACTCCTTGAGTATGAAATATTACCTCATGGTACTCCGGCGGTAGAGTGTTTGTTTAATTAACGGGTAAGCAAATATGTTTATTTTTGTGATAGGAATCATGTATGTTTTGTAACTGAGTAAATGATGGAGAGAGATCGCTAATCATGACGAGATTGGGTATAGTATATCACACTAATTTACTGACACATATAATTTGTAAATTGTTATTATATCAGCAGGAAAACGGTTATAACAGCACAGAAGTCCCCTTCCGCTTGACAGGCGCCTGGATGTGGATTTTTGAGTGTTACAAGAGTAGATTTTTTATAGTTCTTACCATGTATATATATATATATATGTGTGTGTATATATATTTAATAAATAAGGAACCCTTAATGGTAACGTAATTCTAAATTCAGATATGTATGTTCATCCTCAAATTTCATTATCAAGACCTAACTTACAGTTACCAAAGTTCGAAAGCACAGGTAAGCATGTACTTTGTGACCTCGAGAGTGGAAGATAACACGATTATTGCACAAGGTGAATGAGGTGTTATCAATAGGTCACATTCTCATATAATGTTAAAATAAATGGATCATAACATAAAAACGTACTGCTACCAAAGTTCGAAAGTACGGGTAAGCATGTACTTTGTGACCTCGAGAGTGAAAAATAAGACGATTATTGCACAAGGTGAATGAAGTGTTGTCAATAGTTCACATTCTCATATAATGTTTAAATAACTGGATCATAACATATAAACTGTTCATAAACCAAAATAAAGTTAATAGTTAATTATATATATATATATATATATATATATATATATATATATATATATACATATATATAAGTAACGCTTATAAATAGAAGCAATCAAGCAACTCTGTTAGGAGGCATACACCTTATCGCGTTTGATGTTTTAATTCCGCGTATTATAAATTCATATACCCCATGCTAGGAAACCGTCTTATGATTTTGTTATTCATATACTTTTAATAAGATCTCTGAATTTGGCGCTCCTATAACAATGAAGCCACGCATAAAACGTTACGACCTGATATGCAAATGTGAGGGAATTTTCATGTCTTCGAAGAGGGGTTTAGAGGGGTTCATCATACGGACTTTACAGGGCTTCAATGATAACTGCTCGCACTCAAAAACGGCTATCGGCCCATGGATTTATTTAACACTTGGCACACTGTTGCAGGGATACCGTATCCGACGTAATAAGTCCCCCGGGCGCCCTCAAAATTAAATTTTTCCAAATATGTCCTACCCTAATAAGCGCCCCTACCACAAAACACATCTGCAAACTTCCTAAGTGTGTTACGATGCTCTAATTTAACAATGATGCTTGTGTATATTCTTTGACTTCACAGCAAATTCAGAACAATTAAGAAAATCCAACGATCTTATAGCGATGGTTGTGTGAAGTTTTGAAAAATAATAACTATTCCATGTGATACCGATTTGCAGACGATGTATTTTGTTTTGTATGAGAGAGCTGTATGAATGACTGCATTACCAGATTTCTTTCGCAGGTGAAGGGGAAAAATAATGATGATGATCAATGACCTCTTAAATAAAAGTCACTGCCTAATAAGGTAGTAGAATATATAAAATGTTCATATAAAGGTATGTAAAACGGTATTTAATTGAATGATGGAAAAAATATAATACGGGACGTCGGTATCCCGATTATGTCAGTAATCTTGAGCGAAAACCTTTAAGAGCTGGAATCACCAATAATTGTCCTTTTTGTCATCCATTGTGCATGATATTACATGCAAATTTTTTTTTTTAATGAAAGCTGAAATACTGGCCCTCGGACTCAAGCATATTGTATTAACTTCAGTGCGTATACGCACCAAATCCGGAGTTTTGTTTAAAATTTATGAGGAACTTCGTCATAATTATATCCCGCGGAAACACGGTCCCGTTATAATTCATTCATTTCTTGACATAGTCCAATAATACAAGCTTGACAAGCATTGAATTTCGCGTCACCTGAGGAATGGCCGCTTCGTATTTATAATTATAACGCGTTACTGGTTGTATAGTAATCGAACTGCCATGTGCGAGTCTCCGTGTATGTCAGTGTGCAAGCCAGCTGACAGCTTCCGCATTCATTGGACTTTTGCACATTTTAGGAGTTATATACGGAACCATACGAAATAAATCATCCCTGTTTTAATATGCATATAACGTGCTACTGGACGGCATTAAGCCAAGTAGGCTAGTAAGTTCCCAGCATCCCCTGCGCGAGCGCTGCATACACACAAAACAACCCAGTACTTTGGGATCATCAGCCAATGGTAAGCCCTGCACGCTGTCAGCGGCTTCGACAATTATATCACTGCATACATGTTTCAAGTTAATTACCAATTTTTTTTTGCAAAAAATACATTAAAACATATATTTTTAGGACAGGGAATTCCGTTTCGGTCTGATTCAGTTAAAATCACTGAGTTAATGTGGCAAGGTCAAACCTCTTACCAATAATTTAACTATGTGCACATGTAAATCTGATGTATAAACGATTAATTCAAACAAAAACAAAGCAATGTAATGTTTTTTATTGAGTGTATAATACCACCATACGGACAAGATAACCGATATCCACGGCGTCCATTTCGACCGACGTAATAATGCTGATTTCCGTACATTATCCTTGGTGGCCCTGAGGACGCTGAAAAACTTGTACCCGTATATAAGACAGCCGCCCTTCTTTGCCAAATATTTTTAGGATAAAATTTATTGTCCTCTACACGAGCAAATACGGTAAGAATATATATTTCATGGCATAAAACATCCACATACCTGAATTCAGGTCACCGGATCAGCATGGCCACCTGCAGGATCGGCCTTCACGGACACAGTCAGTCATGTTATCTATGACACACTTGACCACTGATAATAGTATTAGATTATAAAGCCTAACGGAGATAGAATCAAAACTGGCGCTAACTTATTTTAAGCTTGGCGGGGAGTACGAAAGCATTACACGCTGCCCCATGTTATATTGGCTAGGGAGAAAAGTGAGGTTAGGATGGCTCATCCCTTAGTTTTCTTTAAGTGAAGGGGGGGGGGGGGGCGCTTATTACGGGGAGGGTGCGCTTATTACGTCGTTACGGTAAATGGAACCTAGACGAATGTAGTTGGGATTACCGCTGGTTCCTCCTCATAATAGCTGGAGCACGCTGGTTATGCTTTGTTCGTTGAATGGAGAAGTACCCCTTGCAAATTCTTAGAAAAAAATAATAGGTATAGTCCTAAAAATATCTGCTTAGTAAAATTGAAATGTGACCATCCCTTTATTGAGATCCATAAGCTCTATTTAAGCAAGTTCGTCAAAGGCACTTTCAGTAACACTGTCAGTCATGTAAATCCTGTTCAAAAGCTTCATATTAGTTTCTATGTACTGGTTACAGCTTTATAAAATGTTACATGATGGTTGGTCATTCAGACATCAAAGGTAAGCTATTTAGATCTATCCAATTAACTCATGGGCCGGGGTCCTCTGAAAACTCGGGCACTGTTGGTTGCTCTCTCGCCTTATGTAGCGAGGCAATTCTGAATTCATAGGTTGTTAAATTTCTTCAACTCTTAATTTGCTTAATTGTTTCTTGTTATTTGATTTTCAACTCAACCCGTTCACTATGCCTCTGCGACAATGTCGCATAAATTTATATATAAATTCAACCATAGCATCAGCCTTTCGAAAAGTTGCTGGCCTTTTTGAGTAAACCAAGTAGAATAAAAACAAGTGCAGTAGTGCTACACTGCGCATGTTAAGGTCATGGCATCATTTTATAACTGTACCTAATTTTGACAAAAAAGGGTGCTCTCCTATGAAATAAGATAATATATCATTAATTGCCAATTAGGAATTTGGGTGTCAAACAACTGACATGTGGCATAATAATAGTAATTATAATAATAATTATAGTTAATATTATTATAATAATAATACTTTATTAAAAAGCTTATGATTAACGACTAGAAAACGAATATTAATACATAACTTATCCTTATTAAACAAAAGCACTCCGCTGAGCATGAATGAGTCCTTGAAGTGATATGTTTTGCACATGGAGGATTTTCGTCTTCCAGAATTTTACCTTCTGATTGATCCACACAACGGATGCTTGCTCATCATAGTTTTAAACTTCCTCAATACCATTTGTCAGGATCGAATGTCCATTTAGGGGAAACTGTGAATTGTCCGCCAAAAACAGTTTTTCCCAATATGATAGGACACAGTACGCCGCCCTACACAATGGGGTACACTCAAGGACACACTATAACGTAAATGACAGCAAAGTTCGTTGCTAGAACCTCCGTCATCATATTTACATAATCTGACAGCATGCCCCAGTCTTTCATTTCAAGACTTTGCGAACAACATCCCGGCCCTAATCATAGGAGCATTTTCTGTTATTATATTTGGACAAAAGACCTGTGTGAAAGAATTTCCGTGCTGCTTTTCTATCACACCAAACATAATGCATGTTCGAATGCCCATTTGGGGGAAATATGATTAAATTACGCTCCTAAAAAAGGCAATCTGAAAAAAAGACACAATACGCCGTCCTTTCACAAAGCCACATATTCATCATGTCAGCACACTGGTAAAGTACAGTTCGCTGGCATTTAGATGGGACCACGTGATTGTATACCATGGTAAACAGGAATAAGCTACACTTCGATATCTCTGATGGCAAATGACAAAAGCCTTGTTGCACACACAATGGTAAAGTATCATCTATAAAATTAAGTTAAAGATTATTACTAAAAATCAATTAAAACTGGCAGTAAATATAAATTTTATATTTCCAAATACTGTTATACAAAAATGTCCTATTTTCTATAGAATTATCATTATAAACAAAGCTGACCTATGACCTATGCCAATATGAAACTTGTTGAAATTCAAACACACAATGATAAAGAATCATCTATAAAATTTCGATTGAGATTATCACTAAAAATCAATAAAAATGGCAGTAAAGGCTTAAACTTGACATTAACAAATACATTTCCCAATATTTTTATAGAATTATCATTAGAAACAGACATGAGCTTCGTCACCCCTGGTTACCTTGTTAGCTTTGTGAATTTCAGATTTATTTCCTTGGCGATAATGACAAGCGCATTTAAATTTTGCGAAAAATCCCAAACTTTTATAGCTTTACCCTGAAGTCTTTATTTACTAACATAATAGACTGAATGAAACTGTAGCTCATGTTAAAATAATATCATTACAGCATGCCCTAAATTACAAAATTTTGTTACGAGTATACAATAATTTACAATATGTCAATATGTCACGCCGCCTTGTGTACATAATCTGAAAGCATGCGCCAGAAAGGTCACAACACGCCGTCCTATACAATGCAAGAGATTCATCGTGCTGTTGAAAAATATTTCATTTGCATTGGGATAGAACCATGTAATTGCATGACCTAGTAATCATGGATCAGCTAGACTTCAGTAATTCAACTGGGAAATGACAAAATAAACTTTCTTGAAACAAAAGTACACAATAATCAAGTAATGTGAAATTGGACACATTTACTTCAGAATTCATATTTCGGTCATTGTGTTGGCCTTTTATCTTAATAGTAAACAGGAAGCTGAGCCCTCAAGATACCCATATCTGTTTGCTAAAACAACATAATAAAAGCAGCAACCTGTTATGCACACAGCATATACACATTGTCTGAGAGGTTGTAGCCTAGTTTTCCTAGCCTTTCCTGTCCTCACTTTCTAACCTAGCATACTTTGAACCCTTCCCGAGCTCATTTCCCGATGGTTAGGCATTAAGGCATTTTTCAAACATTATATTCCAAATATATAACATGCTTCCAATCCTATCAACATTTGTTGAGTAAAATGGGTTGGTTCCTATTGACTTTTTTGTCCACAATTTAGCTTTTGCTGTAAAATGCAGTGAAATTGAACAAGTACATTGACTGAAGTATTTAATCATTATTATATAACATAAGGTAAAAAAATGGAGTCATTCAGTACTTTGAACATATCGGTCTGACATCCCCTTAAATTTATTTTATTCCTTGTTGACATATGCTGATATCATCGCTCGACTCTGGGCTAGGTCAATAAGCGGTAAGAGTGAACACTTTAACACAGTTCAAACAGATAACAGGCCGTAAATCGCATGTGTTCATGACAAAATACGACATGACTATTTACCAGTACCACTTGAGAATGACAAAATATAGATAATGATACTTTGGCGTCTAGAGTGTTTGTTTGATTTACAGGTAAGCAAATCTATTGATCTACATTTTGTGCCAGAAATCATGTATTTTTTGTGGTTAAGTGAATGATTAAGAAAGATCGTTGACCATGACGGGATTTGTTTTCATATATCACATCAATTTATTGCCACATATTATCCGTTAATTGATATTCCATCAATAGGAGAACAGCTATAATAGCAAACAATGACTTTGCCTAGATGGGGATTTTATTGACTGTAATATGAATAGATATTTTAATAGTTAATACCATTTATATATATATATATATATATATATATATATATATATATAGTTTAAATAACTCTTATAGGTAACATACATTTTATTTTAGATATACATGTTCCTCTACAAATTCCGTTTTCAAATATGCACATAGTGCACCGGGTTAATATGTCCGGTTAATATGTTAATATTTCTATCGGATATACCTACTTTGATAAGACCTCTATATAGAACTTATAGCGACCACAGTTTGTGAGTAAAGGTAAGCATATACTTCTTAACCGTTATAACCTAATTAATGAGGTGTTGTCAATATGTCACATAATACAATATTAAAATATCTTTACCACAACATATAAAATGTACATTTACTTAAGTAAAAATCTTGAATTGGAGAGTAAAGCATATTTCATTGCTAAACCAAGACACCTTATTATGTTGGCATATATCTTTCCACCGCAGTATTTTGCAGCTTGCTGTACATTCATGTGCCCTTTTCTAGGAAACCGTCTTCGGAATTTTTATTTTTTTATACTCTAAATTTGACGTTCCCATAGCAAAAATAGCATTCACATAAAGTGTCACAGCCTGATAAGCAATTGTAAGGAATCTTCGAAGAAATTTGTGACGCCTCAATTATCAGGGAAATATCAGGGATTCACCATATAGACTTTACATGGCTTTAGTGATATGATATGACACTCAGTTACGGCTACCGGCCTATTGACTCACGTTTTATTTAACACTTGTTAGTGGCAAACGTAAATACTAAAGCCCTGGCAGTGGTAATGCCTTACCAAAACAGTTGGGATTACCACCTGTTCTCCCCGTAAAAGCTATAGCACGCTTGAGAATTGTAAAATTTCCAAATTTTAAAAATAATTTTTAATATATTAGATGATTTCGACATCACAGGCAAGCTATATGTGCTGCATTGAACTTTCAATACATCTGAACCCATCATTCAGATCAATTCCATTGACATCTGTCCTTTAACCCTCCGAAACCTCAGGCACCGATGTCGGATGTACCGGCTAATGAAGTGGAGATTATTCTAAATCTGTTGTTTTTCTTCCAGATCCTTCAGTTTATTGATTGTGTCTTGTGACGCGAATTCCAACTGACCCGATGCACTTTGCATCTGCGACAATGTTGCTCTTAGTTTATCTATAACTCACCCAATGCCTCAGGCTTTCGTAACGACTTTGGCATGCACCCTTTTTGGTGGTGCACCGGGTAGAATGTCAAACATGCGCAGTAGTGTTACACGTATGCTATCTTATAAAATCAGGTAGGTTCAAACGTCCATTCAGGGGAAAATGTGAATTTCCCGCCTGAAACAGCTTTGCATAGTATGAAAGGATACAGTGCGCTATCCTTCAATAGTAGGATCTAGTCGGGGAACAGTAGAACAAAAACGTAAATAACAACAAAATACGTTGACCGAAAATCCCCGTAGCCATTCTTATATGATCTGACAGCATGCCGACAGTCAGACATTGTCAACAACATACCGACTCGTATCATGCGAGACCATACCCCTTTTTAATTTGGAAAATACCTATGTGATAAATTTCCGTGATACTTTCCTTTCAAACCAAACATACTGCAGATTCGAATGCCCATTTGGGAAAAATATGATTAAATTGCCAAAATATCTTTTTTTTTATACAATTTTTATTATAAACAGACATGAGCTTCTTGACCCCTGGTTGGCTTGTTAGCTTTGTCAAGTTCATACCAGTAATTTCCATGGTGCAGCTGTTATGTTGTATGTTACCATAATTAGCGTACGTTATACGTCATTTGATAATTTTTCACAGAAATGATTTACCATTAATCTTATTTGACCATAAAATGCAAAATTAAATTTTACGAACTAACAATATATTACCCTATAAATCAATGCAAAATTGGTCACCCTTTTGAATGAAATGCTATTTGACTGATGAATAGGTTTAATTCTGAAGCTGTCAAGGCACACAACTCCGTGCAAAAAAAAAAGAACATACCCTCTTTGTTTTGGATATAATGGTATCTATATCAAAATATTTAACATTTTTTCTTGCATACTCTAAAAGCCGTTATCTCTTTAATACCTTCGATTGAACACAAGGTGTGCAGCCAGCACCTGATGGGTAGTGAATGTCAAATATTAAAATTAAATTATTTAGCAAACGTTCCGGCCAATTCAGTCAAGAGCAACAGATGTGTCTCAGGACAATTTCCTGCATGGTTCTTTTCCCCAGGAACAACAGAACACTACATAAGTTGTAAAATGTCATTAGAAGGATATGATCATTTTACCGACTATAAAATAATAAATTGCCCTTTTCCAATCATTCTGTCTTGTTCTTGGGGACTTGGCAGTGTTATCCCCTTTGATTAGCTCTATCTTGCTTAGAATCCAACGTAATAACAACTGCAGATAAAGACTTAATCAGTGTGAGTATTGCTATTAATGTATGGGTGCATGTGCACAGAGACCGGAAGCAAGCGTGATCTCCAGCTATCCGCTTGCACTGAATTTTCACTAATTACATCACAGCAGCCTCACGTTTGTTTCCATGGGTTTATAATGAAACGTTCTCTTACACCTACTCAGGTTTACCAACTCAAGCTCTTGTAAACGCTATCAGTGGAGATTTGATAAATAACCAACTGATAAGAGTTTAGGCTTGAGCTCTACAAGCATTATAAAACTATCACGGTAGATTCCATCACCTGCAAGCGTTGGCAGTGGGTCCAAATGAATATTCATTTTTATAACGTGATGTAAAAGGATTTTTCTGACTGTTCCAAAGCAAGCGTATTTCTAGAAAGAAAGAGGACCTCGCAAACATTGTAAGATTACAGGCAACTTAACTCAAAGGAAAGAGAAAGGCTAAGTAAAAAAAATGCAAGTTGTTTTTCACGTAAATGTGTTTAAGGCTTATTCAAAAAATTCAAATTACATTTCTTTCTTTGAAAATAGGTAACAGTAACCATATTATTTGAACTGCGAGCAACGCACCAAGCATAACTTGTGCTTGTCACATGTTACCAGCTATGTTGAGCTGAAACAGCTTAAAAATCCTGATAGCATAACCGTTGCACAATATATGTAATATATACGCCATTCTTATTATGTCCAGAAGTCGAACTAAACTTTGCATGCTCGAACTTAAATCATCTCAACATTTTTATGACAAAAGGCGTGTTACTGTGCACGCTTCACTAGAGCAGATTTGTTCCCCTTTATCGTTTCTTTAACATCGAACTTATTTTCATGTCCGGTTGTGTCTGTATTTTGATTTATGCGCTCTTAGCCCCATTCTACATAGACGGTATATAGTTATTTTGCATTTTCTGGGCTGCACCTGAACAATTGCTTTTAAGTTGTAAACGACCCAACACTCCGTTAACTTTGGGTTACTTTCCCTGAACTTTCCCTGCTATCAGTTATGTGTTCCTTGGTGATAATGCGTGCGGATTTAAAATTTGGGGAAAATCCCGAAGGTTTATAGCTTTACCCAAAGGTATTTTATTACCTGTATTATAGACAGAATGCAACCATAGCCAATTCTAGCAGCATATTTTTACAGCAAGCCCTAAAGTATATTACCGTAAAAAATCCTGTAAAGTGTGACAAGTCACCCCTCTACAGATGCAAGCACATTGTGCAATACATCATTACAGGGTATCCAAGAGGCAGTCTTGACAGCCAAAACTCTCTGCAAATGCCCATATTTTTATCAAAATAATACGTTCCCTTCCCTTCATCTACAAACGTACTCTCACAGCTTGCAATGTTTCACTCATTCTGACATTTCTTTGGGTTTTCACAATCAATATTCGACAGAACAACAGTATCTAACGTCATGGCCTTACAGTATATCATTAGAGCACAAGGGTTAGGGGACTGTTTTAACAACAAATTTGGGGTGATTCCGTTGCATCATATTAACACTGTTCATCTTTCTTTCGTAATTTCGAGGTGGTCGCTTTGTATCCGTCAAACGAAAGGGTATCCACTTACTATTATAGACATTGTTCTTCTGATGTACATTTTTTTAAACCGCTCTTATAGCTTTTAAAGAATTCTGGGTGTAAAAAAAGAGCATCTGTATAATTTATTATACTTATTACTGTCATAATATTATTTATCTTTGGTTCGTTGGTTGGTATATCTGCTACAAACTGTGCCTTTTAATACTACTAGGTTTGATGCCATTTTGTGTCTTGGGAAGGAAAAACAATGAACAACCTATTTTTTGAGGTTATCTGGATCACCATTATATATTTTTAGAATCAAAGAAATATTTGCCATATCGACACGAGGCGAATTTTCCCATTCATTGTTATTAAGGGCGGGGTAGTAACTATTCAACTAATGACTGGATTAAACGCTGTTACTGAAGAGTGACACGGTTTACCTAGTGTAAATTAAGCCTTAATTACTGGATGCTGGTTCTGTATCCAAAAAGTCGACAAAACACATACTTTTATTTTTTCTTGCTTTATACAGATGCTCTTTTTTTACACCCTTTCCGATTTCGGCAAGCTGTTTGGTCAGTCGCGGATGTCTGTTTGTCTGTTTGTTTGTTTGTCTGTCTGTTCCCTCCCTACAGGTCACAATTTTGCAGCAATCGCTTTTAAATTTACAAAGTTGATGGAAAATTTAATTTCCGGTAACCATGGTAACGCATTTTTGGGGAAAGTTACTGATATTTTTCTTACTTTGTCAGTTTTAAAACTACAGAGTTCTAGTTTTTTTGCATCAGGTAGCACTCAACTAGTTCTACAAGATTGTATTACAAGTCTTGCAATATCTCGTACATTAATCTTGTCAAACGAGATATTTCGAGAATTCAGTCATCATTCCCTGGAGGCCACAGTTTTGCAGCATTCTTTTTGAAACTGACATATCGTTAGTCCTGTACTATTATCTTGAAATGATTTTTCTTTTTTGAATGCTGCCGCTAGGGGGCGCTGGATACAAACCTCCCCAACATATCATGTTTTGGCCATATCTCCAAAATTATAAGCCTCAGTCACAAAAACTATAGCTTATTTTCTTCCTCTGAGTCTTTCCATAAACTCGTTAAGTAATTTGATCTCAATCTTGTGTCCCTTTGTCAGTATGTCTGTCTGTTTGTCAGTTGTCCTAAAATTTGCCTGCTTGCTGTTTCTTGCGTCTCACATATAACATTCTACAGGCCACAGTTTTGAAAGAATCATTTTGAAACTATTACATCTTATGTCTTACAGTAATATCTCGAAACAGGTTTTCATTTTCTGGATAGGGCCACTAGGGGGCGCTGCACTAGACCTACCCAACCTATATTTTTTTCCACATATCTCCAGAACTATAAACCTTAATTACATAAAATATAAATTATTTTCTCCCTCTGAGTCTTCTCGATAACCTGGTTGTCATTTGGACTCAATATTGAGTCACTTTGTCAGTATGTCTGTCTGTTTGTTTGTTATCCTAAAATTGCCCTGCTTGCTGATTTTGGGTCTCACATATACCATTGTACAGACCACAGTTTTGCAGGAATTCTTTTGAAACTAGTACAGCTGATGTCATACACTAATATCTCGAAAGTGTTTTTTTTTTCATTTTCGGGATATGGTTGCTAGGGGCGCTGCAGTCGAACCACTGCAATCATATCAGTGCTTGGCCTTTCCTCCAAAAACGTGAACTTTATCTGCACAAACTATAACTCATTTCGTTTCGATATATCTTCTCCATATTTTTATCTAATCATATGTTATATAAATTGTGTCAGTGTGTCAGGATGTCTTCCCGTTTGTCAGTTGTTGTCAGCTTTGTATGCTTTCATGTTATTTTGTGTGATATATGTCATTTTACAGGCCCTAATTCCTGAACATTCACTCTGAGGGTCACTCAATTGATGGAAACCGTATCATCTGTCCGTCTGTATGTCATTTCAACTTCCGACAAGCGCTCGACCTCTGGTCATCTAGTTTTTCTTTCTACCATGTAAACATCACATAACGTCCCCTCGATTGCCGATGAGATATGATATTCTGATGTGATACCATAATGCTCTAGGTCCATAAATTTAATCGTTGAAACTGAGCAAACACTCGGCTATTACCCAGCAAACCCAACAAGAGAAAAACAAAATCTGGTTGGCTTAGCGTGTAAACGAAGATGGCTGCGCCCATGCGAAGCTCGTGAAACAAAATCTGATTGGCTCAGCGTGTAAACAAAGCTGGCTGCGCCTATGCAGAGCTCGTTGTGAGGCACTGCTAGCTTCAGCTTGTCACACAAACGTCAAATTTTGATTAACTGAAAACGTTAAATTAACTGAACCCAATGGCAGTACGAGCTACTGGGTTTGCACCAATACAGAACTTGCTGACGTGCACGCCATTTCTAACTGTACTGTTTCACATTCATCTGCTTGTCGAACTGTCTTTTTTTTCAGAAGTAGGACATAAAGTGACGTTATGCTGCTTGTAAAATAATAAATATTATATTCCCGTTTGAATTACGTATATTCATGCATCAGTTATTAATAAGGAGGCTGGTTATACTTGGAAAGTTCGTCTCTGTGTCCGTCATGATGGCTTAACAGCTTTGCCCTGTGAATCAGTGCCTTAGGGTAGAAAGGAGGTACCTTAAATACAATTAATTTTTTAACAACATTTTTTCTTCATTATTGAGCAAATATAACACGACCATATAAGCCTCTGATGTGAATATTTTGATAAGACCCTGTAAATGGGTGTCCTTTTTCTGACTTGAACCATGACTCACAGGCCCCTATAAGTTATTTGAGAAGGCTTGAGTGTCTTGAAATCATTGCAATTGCACTGTGAGAAAGGAAATATGTAAACACTGATGAATAATTAAATGACCTCAGGTTATTATGGAGAGTGTTATAACGATTATAGTGAAAGATAACGATTGCATCCTTTGTATTCCAACGGGGGGTTACAGAAGCGGATCCAGAGGGGGGGGTCCAGGGGGTCCGGACCCCCCCCTTTTTCATCAGAAACAACGTTTTTAAGGGCTTCAGACAAAATTTTGCGGCTTGGACCCCCCCTTTTCCAAACCTGAGGACCTTTTTTTTAGGGTTTTCTTTAGTACTCCTGGGTTGGACCCCCCCTTTTCCTAAATCCTGGATCCGCCCCTGGGTTATTGGATATTATAGTGGCTAAACCTGAGGTACAACCGCGGTTTCGTGCAGCGGTTACAGTGGAGGGAATAGATGAGCATGGCGTAACCGCTGCTTATGGAGCGTAGAATTATTTAATTTAAGGATGCGATAAGTCGGGCATTAAGGGGGATATTAGTGTAAAGTTAAACCCCATCAAGAATGACTAAAATAGAATGTTCTGGAATCACGTCAGTTTGGTGGGCTAGTTTAAGAAAACTTTGGTGTCTTGAATGTAACCTTTGGAATTTTGGTTTTAAACATGGTTCTACAAAGCCTGATTTTCAGTGGTATGCCTAATTCTTAGATGATACGATGACCAGGTATGACACATACTGCTATCTAAATATATATCTATGGTGCTAAATACACCATTCAAGGACATTTTTATTACACCAGTAAAGTTGTAGTATATGCTATATTATGTAAACTGTGTCCAGAAACTATTTACATACTCGAAACAAGCCCAGCTAAGTCTGAGAGTTAATGGGCATAGACACAAAACTACCTGACGCGCACATTTTTCAACAAAAACACACGCAAGACTGCATGCATATATCTGCTCTGAAAGGTCATTTAACACCAAACAACACAGACAATTTGGGACCTATAATTAATTAATGAATTTGACAGTATAGGAAAAGGACTAAAGCATTTTGCCGTTTATATGACGCTATAGTATTAATAGCACAAAAACTATCCCACCATAGCGATAATGACGTGACGTCATTCCTCCCAGATACGTGTACCAAAGAGTTCGCTGTGCCACATATACCGCCGTGTTGTGGGACTACCTCTAAAGCTTACTAACAGTAATATCCAGTGAGCTACATGGACCATAAACTTGTGCGTGAGCATACTATTGATAAATGACCAATTCTTTAAAGAGTTAGTTGAAACTAAGGCGTCCTCATGTCTATATATGTTTTCGTTATCACTCATACGGTATAATTTGTGACAAAGTGTAGAATCTGATCCATGATTCACCTTATCCGTAATACAAAAGAAAACCAACTAGTATTCCAAATTAACATTACGTGATATATGTCGAACACAAGTGCCATTGATAAACAGCCAATGCCAATGTTCAAATGTCCGCGTTCTCCTTATTAACCTAGTCAAAATAGGGGCGATGATGTCAGCGCATGTCAGCATGATGCAAGTAAACCATAAACAGAGCAAAAAAAAAAAAAAAAAAAAAAAAGAAAAGAAAACCCATTATTTTCCAGAGTCGGGTTTTGCAGGTATGTTCGCTTGCTTGAAGATCTATTCTTGAAGATCATCCAAATCGATTTGAGCATACATTATAATGATCCATTTGCGGAAACCACATTATGAAATTAACCGTGTTTCATTAACGTTGAAGTCTATACTTTTCATACGTCAATATTGCTATTTATTAACAAGGCCTACAAGCTGAATGCAAACCTGTGCAATTGGATATAACTCGTTTATAATCCTTCCCTGATGACATCCTTGACAATTAGTTGGAAAATACTCTATTTTCAAGTTTATATGTTACATGTTCATGTGCAAGAGAGTAGTAAAAATATTGATCCTATGCAGATATGTCAAACCACTATTGAGTTATTAGCACATAATGCATGCAAGGCAGAATCAATTGTAGGTGGCGCCACCAGTCGTGTATATGCCAAAACTATCCAATATGTATAGACACGCCAAAGTTCAGGCTGATATGTCAAATCACTCCTAAGAAATAAGCAGAGATTTACACTGTGCAAAATTTATTGAAGGTGTCGACATACGTAGTGTACACAACGAAGCAATCCAAATTGAATAGCCATGCGCAATACCAGGGTGATAAATCAAATCACTGCTAAGAAATAAGCAGGCACATACACGGTTTTAAAAATCATCGTAGGTGGCGTCACCAGTTGTGTGCACGAGGAAGCAATCGAAGATGTCCCGAACTGCTAAATTAGGCTGATACATCGAGCTACTCTTTCGTTTATATGCATAGACGCATTCACGCTCCTCCCCCCCCCCCCCCCCCCAATGTAAATGGCGCTACCAGCTTTGTGTACGAGAAAGCTTTTAAACATGCATAGGCATGCAAACATTGTAAATACATCCCCATGCTGAACTAAACATGAAGATGCGATATATACAACAGCTCGACGGCAGCTGCTACATAACAGCAGAAATTCTTCTTTTAGTCCTGTCAATTATCTGTTCAAGGAGGTCGGGGGGGGGGGGGGGGGGGGGGCTAGCTTAGCTTACCAAAGCAGTTGCCTCTTAGTCAAGCGTAGATAAAGTGCCAGGTTTGGCTACTCCACTGACTCATCTGTTGGCCTGTTGCCAAAACTGAAGGAGTTGGCCTGTTGCCAAATCTGATTATACATAAACCGGACGCTTTGGCTACAATGCTTTTTCAAGCTGAAATATTAATACTTTTTTTTCAAAATGTTTAGAATAACAACATATGACTATTAAAGCAACATCAGAACATAGATATATCTTATCCACGTATTTATCTTACATATACGTTGGAATTGGACAATAGTTCTTTATATAACCTGCATGTACAGCTCTGCTTATATATTGTCGCGCGCGGCCCGCCGGCTCACGTGTGTCAGGACGTTGGGGTCTGACGATGCAAAGGGTCGCCGGCGGCGCAAACAGGGGGAGAGGACCTCTTACTACCAATCTACTTTACTACAACGCTAAATATAGACTCGGAATATACTATAATCCATCCGTGTCCCATTATTACGGTGGCTCGTATAGGACACCCAGAAATTTGTTTTTATCTAGTTTCCACGCGATAATTATCTCGTACCCACGCTTTAATATCGCGTGACAATGCGATAGTATGAATGCCGGCTAAAGCACTTATTTGGACAATGATGTCTGTGGTCTGTTGTATGTCAGGTCTGTTGATACAGCCTAAATTGTTTTTATGTATTTCGTCGTATGTACGTTTGCGCCGAATGCTTTGTGGTAAATTTTCAGCAGTTTTCATTGCGTTGGTTTAACATTTCATTGCGTTGGTTCAACTAGCCCATTTTTATTTGTTCATTGGAAACTGTATTGAGTTTGTTTTAGGGTAAAGGTGATATAAACCCTTGTGTGCCAAAAAAATGAATTAAACTAAAAAACGTGTTTGTATACCTAAAAGGGAAAACAGCATGCTGGTTTGTGTTATGTCTCAGGGGGTGGGGGGGGGGAGACATTCCCCCTAACTTTTAAGGAGACCTTTTTACGAGAAATTTGCTCATTCTTCCCCCTCACTTATTTCTTTCCACAATAATACTTCAGTAATGTATATTATATTATGGAAATTTATAATGATACATATTTGACCCGAACTAACCCCCCTTTTCCCACGCACACATTCTCTGAACAAACATGGCCCATGAGTGTTGTATGAGTCCCGGCGGACCTTGGAGCCAGCCGGTGACCAGTAAATCGGCTGGCTAGAAGAAGAAATGGCCAGCTCAGTTCTCAGAACAATGATGATGGCTGATTGGACAACGTCGTAGCTAGTTAGCCGGCGGCTTGACAATAAGGCAAACATTTAATGGACAAAATGTTGTCTTAGTTTAATGCAACTATATTTTTATGCACAACAATAAAAATGATAACGAAATTAACGAATATTCTGACTTCTACAGAAAAAAATGTCCCTTTGGAGAAATTAAATTTATTCAATATCGGGCCAGGCGTGTACAAGGATAGAGCGTCGGTGTTGGATAGGGGTTTCCCCCATAATGTTTTTAGATCTGAAAAATAGCATGTTTGGTGAAACTGAGCGCTTATTTGATCAGATGAAAATTGTTATGGTTTTCCTCATATATTTTGACAGACATTGGGTACACATGAGTTATTTGATCTTAATTGATGTAACTTAACATGGCTAAAAGCATCTTGGAAAATGAAATGTTTCAATTCAGCTAGTGAGATATATAGATATTAAAGTTTGTATGTTTGTGTGTGTCAAGATGTATATGCTTCATCCGCGAGTGTCTCTAAATAAATCACAAGTTTGTAACAATCATTCAATTGAGGAGGGAGAGAGGTGACATAATCGTATAAATCACCCTCAGCCAGAGAGTTTTTATATTGATCATGGACATTTTATAACTTTAAATGACATGTAGTGAATTCCTCCTAGCTATGATGTGAACAGACCAACCCATTGCCACAACCACGAAATCCCTGATTCCGTTTGGTCCAGACTGAGATTGACATTGTTTTTTTTCCTGCGCTGAACTTTCTTGGTCGCAATTGTATAAGCAAATTGCCACGTGTCTTAATTGAATTAGGAATTCTGTCTATAAAATTTTCGCAGGTGTCAGCCTAAATCACCCCGTGACCGCTGTGACCCTTGATACTCACTTGGCAACATGTTTTCCATTGACTGAAGCAGCCGATGTCTGCTACTGTTTGACACTGATTTTGCTCGAGTTTTAACTTTAGTTGCAAACTAATCAGACCCGCTGAAATTTAGTCTCCGCTGAAGGATTTTATGACATATATCCCTAGGTGTTTAAGCGATTGAAATTTGTATCATGAATTATAATATTACGTAGTTATGAGCGGTGGCAGGCAGCTGACCTCGTGTCAGGTTATACGTACATTGAAATGACTTAAATTGGCTGGAAACAGTTATAACAAAAATACATGCATATTTTTCCATACATATATTTAACAGCAGCTGTCCAAAGTAGTTTTCTTCCTTTAATCCTGAATGTTAACCGAGCCGTATATTATTTTTTAAATATTGCACAT
Source organism: Sipunculus nudus (assembly GCA_026874595.1). NCBI lineage: Eukaryota > Metazoa > Annelida > Sipuncula > Golfingiida > Sipunculidae > Sipunculus > Sipunculus nudus. The sequence continues at coordinate 53,007,689 of CM049320.1, forward strand.
TGACCTAAATACACTAATTGACCAAGCATGAATATCTGACTGAATAAACAAAGGAATGATTATGATTCTGGCACTTTTTCTCTTCAGTTCTGAGCAACCGGGATTAGAGAAACGCCATATGCCGCTTTACCGGTCTGAAAAAGGTGGTTGTGGGAACCTTGTTAACTGTCATACATAATGTCTTACAACTTCCACAACATTAATCATGCATTGCCATTGCGAAGCCATGCAGCTCAGTGAAATCTGCTGGAGAAGGCTTTGACTTAACGTGTTACTGTAATAACTATTTCCAGGCTGAAGTATGAAAGCGAGTGTCCTTTTTATCATTGGCTTATATTAGTATTGCCGGCGGCTAGCTGAGCCGGTGTTTAATCATCGGCGGCGGCTGGCGGCTAAAGAAATTAATCGGCGGCGGCTTGTTTTTAAAATAAACGGCGGCGGCTGACGCAGTTCGGCGGCGGCTCCAAGGTCTGAGTCCCGGTTGCTTCATTTCAGGTCTCAACATATTAAGCCCAAATTCCAAATTCATGCAAATAATTGACCATAGTCTTCATCCAGTGTTGAGAAACATGCCTTAAGACTTTAAGATGTAGATCTTACTGTATTGTCTGTCTACATTTATCTCTTTCCAACGCGATAAATATCGCATGGCCACGCGATAGCATCGCCTGAGAACGAGATAATTACCGCGTGGCCACGAGATACTAACGCGTGGGAACGAGATAATTATCGGGTGGCCCCGAGATACTATCGCGTGGGAACGAGATAAAAATAATTTTCTGTGTGTCCTGTACGTGCCACCGTACATTATGATATTGAAATTGAAAAATAATTACAATAGAAAAGGAGAAAGGAAGGGGGTATGGTGGGGTGGATAACCGGAAGGGAAAATGTTATTTTTAGATCAGTCATACATACATACTTTCAAAACTTTCACTTGATCACTAGAGAGACATAACAATTTTACCATATTTAATTCTATATCAATTAAATTTACAAGGCGCAATTGAAATATTTAGCAATTATATTATAAAAATTTAAAAAACTTTAGAAGTATCCCAAAAATAGTGTACAGGAATACAAGCAAAATGCAGTTCCACTCATTGGTTTAGGGGTTGGATCGGGTTTTAGGATTCCACCTTTGTATTAATCACGTCATGGTTCCACCTTTCACTATGAAGGTGGAAATCCACAGACAACTGACGTCAATCGAAAATGTAAACAAACCTGTCACTGTAACACCCACCCCGGCTATTATAATCTTAATACGTTTCGCTGATCGACCAGCGCGATTCCGCCCATTCCAACATAGGGAGGAATAGTGATTCCACCGAGAAGGTGGAAACCAGTATTCCTACCATCTAGTAGGAATTGGAATCCTATCAGATTCCACCCAAATTTTGACATAACAATTCCACTATTGATTCCACCTTGTTGTAGGATCCACGGGCCAGCAAGGAGACTAATGGAAAAGTTTAGTTAATGTTTCATCCAGGTATAATTCCAACAATCAGGGTGAATCGGATCCCGGGATTCCACCCAGAGGAATCCTACCAGAAACCTGGAGGAAAGCTTATCTTACCTCTGGAACCTAGGACGAGATTAAACCTGAGAAGAGAAACTCAGTCCCTTTGAGGCGCTTAAGGTTAAAATAACACAGTACTTGTAAAAATCCGTTAAACACCAAACAATGCCTCGATAATCTAGGAGTCCGACAGGACCTGATGCGTGACGATGTAAACAAACACTTGAGAAGTGTGGCGATCAATGACTGTATGAACACGTGGACTTACGGGAAAATACAGTATCTGGACAAACATCAGTGAATAAAAATAAAATTCCCAACCAATGTGAGATCTAATGCACATATAGCTACTACACATATAATGGTAAAACCCTAGCAGTTCTTACAGTTCCGCAACTAGAGAAAGGCAGAATACTAATTATTATTCACTGACAAATGACAGATGATTGTCAGAGTGTCATGCCAAGGAACAAGACAACCTCATACCATTTATCTAGCTTTCCATAGCTCAAAACATGTGGTAAAACTCTAACCAAGTCTGTTTAATTCAATAAACAGATCCCAGTTGTGACAAGAAGTTACATAACTTGTCACTCTAATAAGTAAATCCGTGTTCACGAACTCACTCTTCCATTACTAATCTCTAAGTTTGTATTAAATAAATTTTGTCTGCAATAATTACCAGGTAAAAATTCTTACAGTGTTGTTTTATAACAATCAACTTGCTTGACAACGCAATTATCCCAGAGTCTTTTCATTGTTAAAGATCCGATAATTCAGCCAAAAATCGTTGGAGCGAACTTGGTCAAAGGCCACCTAAGAATTATTGTTGTGCACTGTTAAAAAAAATTGAAACAGCAGTTCTGAAGAAGAAATCTATGGCAGTCCTTAGTTTGATATAGGCTTACATGGCCAAATTACCAACTTAAGCTTTCTCCTACTCTACCATAAATCAATGAACCCAATCTATGCTTACAGATTTGTCAGAACCTCACGCTGGAATAATTCTTGTGAAATATTAAACAATTTGGCTGGACAGTTGTTAAAAAAATTAAGTAGTAGCTGAAAGAGGCTTAAATTACTTAATGTGGTTACCTTTCCCCTTGTAAAAACAGGGCGCGCCACGAAAACCCTCAATTTTAAATATGAGTCATGTGACCAACATTTGTATAAAATTTGGTGATTATAGCTTTTAGACTGTAATGTTGCTATGCTTACTTGATCAAATGACTATGTTCAAATTCTTGTATCTCGGCAAAAATTCGCCGAACTAGTTCCATTTGAACAAACATTTTTGAGAGTTTAGCTGAATAATTTCGAAGAAGAAGATTTGCAGGTTTTCTTGCTTTTTCCCTGTTAAATGTAAATCCATACAGAAAAATAAGCTCAATCCGACAACGTTTGACAGTTTACTGAAGGATTGAAAAATAGTTTTGTGAAGAAAGCATCTTCAATTTTTATATAGTACTAGCTGATAAATCCGGTATACCGGGCTTTTTACCAGGGTTAGGCAGATGAACTAACTAATATGAGGAATGTTGGCTCAGTTTTTTTTTTTTACTCTAAAAGTTCAAAGAAAATAAAGATTTTCAGTTGGATACTGTCATAATAAGATATGTACAAATATTTTTTTTTATTTTGTGGCGCTGCAGTCACGGCAAGAAATGCATAGGTACCGGTATGTTAACCTTGAAGACCTGGGTGGGTGATGATGTTTACATTTGCGAATCGGAATGGGACGCGGGACATTCAGGTTTTCGATAATCTTTGACTGGTTACTATTGGTGGACGTATAAAGAATAGGTTAATGTTAGGAAGACATGAACGATGAATTTAATAAATGTTTTTTAGGAAGTAAAATATTTCTGAAGAAAGATACGGAAATTTGCATACCTCGTTAGTAGCAGAAGCCGACCCAAGTGTTGTTGGAAGTGGTGTCTTTTAATCGTATCAGACCAAATTGAGTCCTGGAAACCCCGACCCATCCCCACCCCACCCCATTTGCGGAAATGGGGACCTTGTATTAGGTCTTGTCATTTAGCTCCCTGGGTTGAACCCCTCCTTTTCATAAAGCGAAAATTATGTGTTTTTCACATTTACTAAACACACATGTGGGTCAGATCCTGGGTCAGATGTCAGGTCAAACATGCTTAAATCCCTCACTGAAAGCTTGGGTTATTCATTTGCACAAAAATAGAGAAAAACATTCGTAAAAATAGAAAAAATACAGGTTGCGCCACCAGACTGGAGAAACTGATGAAACATTCCATGATCAATATCCATGCAAAGAATCATGGTGATTTATACAATAAATGTTCAGATACTTGAGCTTTTGTATCAACTTTTCCATTATTCTGGGAGGTACTTTAGAACCCCATAGCTCAGAGGTTATGGGTAACAGAGACCTAATTTCATGACTTTTCATGGGCCTCCCCGCAGGTCAAGCGAAAAGATTCTAGGTCCAGTCGTTACGATTTGTGCCCTGTTAACAGATGACCCAGCTTAAGAGGTCTCAGAAATAGAGAAAAAAATTCGTAAAAATCGAAAATATACAGGTGGCGCCACCAGACTGCAGAAACTGATGAAACACTCCATAGATCAATGTCCATGCAAAAAAATCATGGTGATCACTGCATTATTTGTTCAGATAATTGAGGCTTTGTATCAAATTTTCAATTATTCTTGGGGGGGGGGGGGGTACTTCGGAGCCCCATAGCTCGAAGAATATGGGTAACAGATACCTAATTTCAGGTTTCCTACAGGATTTTTTTATGAACCTCCCAGGATGTCAAGTTGCAAGATTCTAGGTCCAGCAGTTACAGTTTGTGCCCTGTTAACGGACGGATGGTTGGCCGGACGACGGACAAAGAGTGATCGCATTAGGTCAGATGACTTACAGTCAGCTGAGCTAAAAACGAGATTTTACTTTTTTCCGCTCTTCAGTCCACAATTTTCGAGCAATCGCCTTGAAAGTTATATAGTTGATAGAAAAAATTTACTCCTACAAGACTTGTTTTTAGGGGAGATATGTCAAAAGTCAATGTCAACAAAAAAACCTAAAATATTATTTTGCTCATAACTTGGTCAAGTTATGGATCTATCTTTACAAACTACTGCTCATTTTCTTCCTCTTCTTTGTAAAATGATCTAGCTACCTGTCTCCTAGACCCAGTCGTGGCTCTGTTGTAAACACAGAGCCATAGGTCGCTGCCTTCATTTATTTAACGGACGGGAACGCAGGCACTGTCAGACGATGGTAAGCCGGGCCGGATGATTGTTTCAGCCAGCGGTGTGCAATGCACGTGTTTCATCATTACTGCTAACTTCCTGACCCACCCAGCGGAAATGTGACACATGCACCTGCATGGCTAAACAATCCAGTGCGTAACCCTAGTAACAATCCGTGTAGCCAGCGGTCTTGTGTGGCCAGAGGTCCAGTTACATGAACACTCAATGGGATATTTTTACATGGGCCTACTGAATATTTGCTACCTGATGCGACTGTGGGGAATAACTCGTTTTATTAAAAAAAAAAAAAAATGGACGTCATGAACGAGATATGAAAATTATATTTTATCAGATAGATAATTTTATAAGGTTTAAAATGATAAATACTTTATACTTTTGCATGAAAACAGAAAGATTCATATGGATTTTATTGAGACAAGAGTGCAAAATGAATACAGACCTTCTATGCGAATGTTATGTAATATTTTAGAGTTGAATACTGGGCAGGCAAATATGGCAATGCTTGTTTCTATTTCGACTCAGCCTCACCTTCTGATGATACCTTTGGCAATTGAGATAGAGAAGGGGGGGGGGATGGGAGACAAGTAAAACAGAGCGACAGAGAGAAAACATTTGAAGCGCTAACTCCTGCAATGGTCCAAGAATACATGCAAGTCAAATGTGCACCTTAGGCCATAGACACTCAAATTCGCAATTTATCAATGTAAACTATTTGTTTATTTATTATCGTCACCTAATTTTAACACCAGGACACAATGATAAAGATTATAGTTCATATAAACCGTTAGTGCGCAATACTTTGAGGGTCTGTGAAGCTGTCCCAAACGGAGGAAACATTTAAGGTAACTTTAACAAATACGCATTAGTTTAAATATATCAGATTTATCTTTCAGTTTTGAATTAATTCAAAATTAGTTTCTATGCATGGAAAAATTATATCTAAAAAGATTTCCCAGTACTTAGGATCTATGCGATGTAGGATTTTGAAAACTGTCGATCTACCCTGGTAATGTCGAACTACCATGTTCTTTCGATAGGCGATTGTTTCTCTCAAGCAGATTCTTCCTGCTCTTTACTGCCCTGAGAGCAGCTTATAGATTGACCTACTCATGTTATCCAAATCTATGCTTGAAATTTTTATTTACTTTTACCATTAAACCCAAAAAAAAATCATAATTTCTCTCGATTGTATAAAATCTGCCTCATTACCTTCATGCAATATGTACTTGCATACATTCCGGATATAAGCTTACTACGCAGAAATATCGGTCTACACAACACAATGTTTGTCATACTTTGGTGATCATACGGTAAATAAAATGATCCAGGTGATTTAAAAAAGATAAGACACTTTTCCCATCTGTATTATTCTTAGTGCATCGTATGTAAATTATGCATCGATTCTCGGGAATAAGATCTGTCTCTACGTTTATAAAAACGTTTGTGACTGACCAATCAGAATAAAGATTAAAAATCATGTCATATAGACAATGAAATACCAAAAATTATGAGGCAATGGATTTGAAACGAACAACGGACCAAAAACAACACTAGGATTGTCCCAGACAATCCTTGTCTCAGACATTTATAAAAATAAAACAGTGGATATAAGAAACAAACAGTGGATATGTTGCAAACATCCGGCGTACAACAAGAGCGAACTATCATAAAGTTGTAACTGAGGGACGAGGAAAGGTGACGCATAAGTCTATAACAACAGCTATAAAAAAAAGGACCGCTTAAGGTATTTGTGGAAGAAAATAAAAAAGTTACAATAACTCCAAAAACGAAGCGCATATATTATTGATGGATTAAACGCATATAAAGATATTTCAAATAAGTTCAATGAAAAATACAATAATTGAATTAAATGATGTGCAACAGATTTCAAGGACAAAGGAGTTGTAATGAAGACTATTCTTGCTTAAATTATAACCGATGCAGTCGTAAAAGGCACCACAAGATAATTTACATTAAGGCAAATTTTACCATGCCTTTTCGGTTGTTCCCTCAGTCATATAAGACGGCGGGAAGGAAACCCGTGTTCCTGTTCTGACAGTACGGTTGAAATCATTTAAAAATATAAAGGTACGCTATAGAGGATCATGGCATAGACAAAAACGATGTCGTAGATATGGTTTTAAAAAAAATCCTGATACCAAGGAGAAACTTTTTAAGTATTTGTCAGAACTAAAATGAAATATTTGTACAAATACCATAATTAAACACAGTGCAACACTATATATAGCATCTTAGCAGCAACTGCCTAAATATAAATAAATCCTTACCTTAATTAATTGTGCACCCCTCATGAAGGTTTGTCTGACACACTATTAAAATTTATATTTATTGATCCTAAAACGCCCGTCGCCAGAACCGCATATCATCTGAAAGAGACCAACCAGTAGCGCCATCTGACGTACCTGAAAACAACTTATCTATGGCGGTACTCTACAACATGTGTGCAAGTTTGGAAGGAAATTTCATCTTATAATAGATCACGAGGTAGTAAAGTACATTGCTGTTGCCTTGATGCCGGCAAATCAGCCTTCGATAGATTGAATATTGGTAAAATGTTTTCGTACTTATTAAAACGAGATGGTTCCAGGTTCCTACTTATGCTAAACAAAGAATTAATCCATACGTGTTGTATGGAATGATGAGACCTCTGAAAGTTATTTAAATAGTTTTGTGAAGAAAGCATCTTCAATTTTTATATAGTACTAGCTGATAAATCCGGTATACCGGGCTTTTTACCAGGGTTAGGCAGATGAACTAACTAATATGAGGAATGTTGGCTCAGTTTTTTTTTTTTACTCTAAAAGTTCAAAGAAAATAAAGATTTTCAGTTGGATACTGTCATAATAAGATATGTACAAATATTTTTTTTTATTTTGTGGCGCTGCAGTCACGGAAAGAAATGCATAGGTACCGGTATGTTTACCTTGAAGACCTGGGTGGGTGATGATGTTTACATTTGCGAATCGGAATGGGACGCGGGACATTCAGGTTTTCGATAATCTTTGACTGGTTACTATTGGTGGACGTATAAAGAATAGGTTAATGTTAGGAAGACATGAACGATGAATTTAATAAATGTTTTTTAGGAAGTAAAATATTTCTGAAGAAAGATACGGAAATTTGCATACCTCGTTAGTAGCAGAAGCCGACCCAAGTGTTGTTGGTAGTGGTGTCTTTTAATCGTATCAGACCAAATTGAGTCCTGGAAACCCCGACCCATCCCCACCCCACCCCATTTGCGGAAATGGGGACCTTGTATTAGGTCTTGTCATTTAGCTCCCTGGGTTGAACCCCTCCTTTTCATAAAGCGAAAATTATGTGTTTTTCACATTTACTAAACACACATGTGGGTCAGATCCTGGGTCAGATGTCAGGTCAAACATGCTTAAATCCCTCACTGAAAGCTTGGGTTATTCATTTGCACAAAAATAGAGAAAAACATTCGTAAAAATAGAAAAAATACAGGTTGCGCCACCAGACTGGAGAAACTGATGAAACATTCCATGATCAATATCCATGCAAAGAATCATGGTGATTTATACAATAAATGTTCAGATACTTGAGCTTTTGTATCAACTTTTCCATTATTCTGGGAGGTACTTTAGAACCCCATAGCTCAGAGGTTATGGGTAACAGAGACCTAATTTCATGACTTTTCATGGGCCTCCCCGCAGGTCAAGCGAAAAGATTCTAGGTCCAGTCGTTACGATTTGTGCCCTGTTAACAGATGACCCAGCTTAAGAGGTCTCAGAAATAGAGAAAAAAATTCGTAAAAATCGAAAATATACAGGTGGCGCCACCAGACTGCAGAAACTGATGAAACACTCCATAGATCAATGTCCATGCAAAAAAATCATGGTGATCACTGCATTATTTGTTCAGATAATTGAGGCTTTGTATCAAATTTTCAATTATTCTTGGGGGGGGGGGTACTTCGGAGCCCCATAGCTCGAAGAATATGGGTAACAGATACCTAATTTCAGGTTTCCTACAGGATTTTTTTATGAACCTCCCAGGATGTCAAGTTGCAAGATTCTAGGTCCAGCAGTTACAGTTTGTGCCCTGTTAACGGACGGATGGTTGGCCGGACGACGGACAAAGAGTGATCGCATTAGGTCAGATGACTTACAGTCAGCTGAGCTAAAAACGAGATTTTACTTTTTTCCGCTCTTCAGTCCACAATTTTCGAGCAATCGCCTTGAAAGTTATATAGTTGATAGAAAAAATTTACTCCTACAAGACTTGTTTTTAGGGGAGATATGTCAAAAGTCAATGTCAACAAAAAAACCTAAAATATTATTTTGCTCATAACTTGGTCAAGTTATGGATCTATCTTTACAAACTACTGCTCATTTTCTTCCTCTTCTTTGTAAAATGATCTAGCTACCTGTCTCCTAGACCCAGTCGTGGCTCTGTTGTAAACACAGAGCCATAGGTCGCTGCCTTCATTTATTTAACGGACGGGAACGCAGGCACTGTCAGACGATGGTAAGCCGGGCCGGATGATTGTTTCAGCCAGCGGTGTGCAATGCACGTGTTTCATCATTACTGCTAACTTCCTGACCCACCCAGCGGAAATGTGACACATGCACCTGCATGGCTAAACAATCCAGTGCGTAACCCTAGTAACAATCCGTGTAGCCAGCGGTCTTGTGTGGCCAGAGGTCCAGTTACATGAACACTCAATGGGATATTTTTACATGGGCCTACTGAATATTTGCTACCTGATGCGACTGTGGGGAATAACTCGTTTTATTAAAAAAAAAAAAAAAATGGACGTCATGAACGAGATATGAAAATTATATTTTATCAGATAGATAATTTTATAAGGTTTAAAATGATAAATACTTTATACTTTTGCATGAAAACAGAAAGATTCATATGGATTTTATTGAGACAAGAGTGCAAAATGAATACAGACCTTCTATGCGAATGTTATGTTATATTTTAGAGTTGAATACTGGGCAGGCAAATATGGCAATGCTTGTTTCTATTTCGACTCAGCCTCACCTTCTGATGATACCTTTGGCAATTGAGATAGAGAAGGGGGGGGGGGGGGGATGGGAGACAAGTAAAACAGAGCGACAGAGAGAAAACATTTGAAGCGCTAACTCCTGCAATGGTCCAAGAATACATGCAAGTCAAATGTGCACCTTAGGCCATAGACACTCAAATTCGCAATTTATCAATGTAAACTATTTGTTTATTTATTATCGTCACCTAATTTTAACACCAGGACACAATGATAAAGATTATAGTTCATATAAACCGTTAGTGCGCAATACTTTGAGGGTCTGTGAAGCTGTCCCAAACGGAGGAAACATTTAAGGTAACTTTAACAAATACGCATTAGTTTAAATATATCAGATTTATCTTTCAGTTTTGAATTAATTCAAAATTAGTTTCTATGCATGGAAAAATTATATCTAAAAAGATTTCCCAGTACTTAGGATCTATGCGATGTAGGATTTTGAAAACTGTCGATCTACCCTGGTAATGTCGAACTACCATGTTCTTTCGATAGGCGATTGTTTCTCTCAAGCAGATTCTTCCTGCTCTTTACTGCCCTGAGAGCAGCTTATAGATTGACCTACTCATGTTATCCAAATCTATGCTTGAAATTTTTATTTACTTTTACCATTAAACCCAAAAAAAAATCATAATTTCTCTCGATTGTATAAAATCTGCCTCATTACCTTCATGCAATATGTACTTGCATACATTCCGGATATAAGCTTACTACGCAGAAATATCGGTCTACACAACACAATGTTTGTCATACTTTGGTGATCATACGGTAAATAAAATGATCCAGGTGATTTAAAAAAGATAAGACACTTTTCCCATCTGTATTATTCTTAGTGCATCGTATGTAAATTATGCATCGATTCTCGGGAATAAGATCTGTCTCTACGTTTATAAAAACGTTTGTGACTGACCAATCAGAATAAAGATTAAAAATCATGTCATATAGACAATGAAATACCAAAAATTATGAGGCAATGGATTTGAAACGAACAACGGACCAAAAACAACACTAGGATTGTCCCAGACAATCCTTGTCTCAGACATTTATAAAAATAAAACAGTGGATATAAGAAACAAACAGTGGATATGTTGCAAACATCCGGCGTACAACAAGAGCGAACTATCATAAAGTTGTAACTGAGGGACGAGGAAAGGTGACGCATAAGTCTATAACAACAGCTATAAAAAAAAGGACCGCTTAAGGTATTTGTGGAAGAAAATAAAAAAGTTACAATAACTCCAAAAACGAAGCGCATATATTATTGATGGATTAAACGCATATAAAGATATTTCAAATAAGTTCAATGAAAAATACAATAATTGAATTAAATGATGTGCAACAGATTTCAAGGACAAAGGAGTTGTAATGAAGACTATTCTTGCTTAAATTATAACCGATGCAGTCGTAAAAGGCACCACAAGATAATTTACATTAAGGCAAATTTTACCATGCCTTTTCGGTTGTTCCCTCAGTCATATAAGACGGCGGGAAGGAAACCCGTGTTCCTGTTCTGACAGTACGGTTGAAATCATTTAAAAATATAAAGGTACGCTATAGAGGATCATGGCATAGACAAAAACGATGTCGTAGATATGGTTTTAAAAAAAATCCTGATACCAAGGAGAAACTTTTTAAGTATTTGTCAGAACTAAAATGAAATATTTGTACAAATACCATAATTAAACACAGTGCAACACTATATATAGCATCTTAGCAGCAACTGCCTAAATATAAATAAATCCTTACCTTAATTAATTGTGCACCCCTCATGAAGGTTTGACTGACACACTATTAAAATTTATATTTATTGATCCTAAAACGCCCGTCGCCAGAACCGCATATCATCTGAAAGAGACCAACCAGTAGCGCCATCTGACGTACCTGAAAACAACTTATCTATGGCGGTACTCTACAACATGTGTGCAAGTTTGGAAGGAAATTTCATCTTATAATAGATCACGAGGTAGTAAAGTACATTGCTGTTGCCTTGATGCCGGCAAATCAGCCTTCGATAGATTGAATATTGGTAAAATGTTTTCGTACTTATTAAAACGAGATGGTTCCAGGTTCCTACTTATGCTAAACAAAGAATTAATCCATACGTGTTGTATGGAATGATGAGACCTCTGAAAGTTATTTTTCAGAAAATGGAGTTAAACAAGGCGGGGTGCTCAATTCACAAACTTCTAACCTATACATCGATAAATTGATATGTAGATAGCGACAGAGTGATATTATTCTCTCATTGGACATAAATATGCAGGCTGCTGAGATACACTGATGAGCTGATGTTATCGGCATCATCGACAAGCTGGTTACAGCAAACTAGTGTATATCTTTAGCAAGTTTAAGGATGAGCACTCCATAATATACAATAAAAAACAGCATGTTTAGAATTTGGTAATATATCAATTGTGGATTATCCCAACATTTTTTTTAGACAACAACAGCTAAAATGGCCGAGGATTAAATTCTTAGGAATATATATGTCCAGTTCTCTCACAGACAGTGATGACATACTGCGTAGGAGAGCAGATTGTTTTGGTGAACGTAAACTCTGTTTTAGGAACTTTGGTAACCTTCAAAGAAAGTAATTGAATACATTATTTTACAAATATTGCTGTTTCTTTTTTCACAGAGCTGGAAGCTCAGGACTAAAGATATTGCCTCTCTCACCACTGCATATAATAACCGTTTGAAATGTATTATGAAATTAAATCCAACAATCCATAAATATGTTAAGTATGGCCGAAAAAAACCTGTAAAGTTCAGATAATTCTCTAGTTCACATATTGCTCGGAATGCTTGCCGAGCTTTTTTTACACACCTTGGTAGCAGTGTCTGGCAAAATCGTATTGTAGAGAGACTGGAAAAAATATCAATAGATTCTCATTTAAAGAATATGAATATGCTCAGGCATAGTTTGGAAGAGAAATGACTGAATGTCTTGATTGTGCCATGTATGTAGATAATTTTGACAAGGCAGATTTTATTTTTGTTATAAATTTGATAAATATCTGGAATTTTCATGACAATATATTATATTTTACAATTTTCGTACGCAATAAATGGGAAATAATCCCTACGATGGAAAGAGTTCTCATAGAAACACCTGGGAACAAATCTTAGAGAGATCGCCCTCCCTTAAAGTAAAAAAAAAAACAACACTAGGAATCCATGATCTAGACGCTCAGCTGAACTTGTCTTTAAGGATATTTTTTTTCTGGGTTTTCTCAAAGTATGGATCCTGTGATCAAGTTTAAAGCTTATCTGTCTGTTCAAACTGGAGTTGTCATTTAAGAATTATTTGTGAATGGATTGGCCCTGTGATGTAGACCTTTGACCTTGAAACCACAAAATCAATAGAGTTCTTACTTAAGTGTATCTGGCTATAACAGCAATGATAAAGCAACTACCTATGCACACAACGGATCTACTTAGTTTTCGAGGTTGTAGTTTAGTTGTGTGTTTGTTGTTTTAATAAATAGTGACTGTCCTCCCTTCCCTAAAAGTTAAGGCAGGGAGTTACACATTCCTCTCCCGATCTTCCTGCCGTAACAACACCCCTTCCTGTCCTAACATTTGGGGTATGAAGATAAATTGCATTGAAATGTAAGGTTGGCCTTCCTGCGACTACAGGTGTTGTCGGAGGTGTGCGCTATGTGAGTGCTTTCTAGGTATAAATTGTGAGCAATGCTTTTGAAAGCTTGAAGACAATATGGATCTGGGAATCACATGGTGGAAATTCCAAAGTGCTGCCTCATGCTTAAATGAGTGCAGTATTACCCTTTCTGCCATGATAGTTTGTGAAGTTGTTCAATGTATCAACTACTGATTAATTGTCGTGCAGGGGTACTTGTCATACAACTTTGTTACAAAGGGCGTTAGACATTTTTTTAAAGATGGTCGCAGTTACTTAATGGTTCTTTAAGTGTTGCATAATCATCTTGAGTGGTATTCGTTAAGATTCTTTCATGGTACATCTTATATAATAAAATACAGTTGAACCTCTATAATGTGGGCACTCTTGGGACTGGACCGAAGTGCCCACTTTATAGAGGTGCCCACTAAATGAAAGGTAATGGCTACCACATAGAGTGCTGCCCCCTTGCATGATATATTGCTATACTCATGTTTTGAGATTACTAAATTAACTAATTGCATGTATCATCTCTCTTTATGAAGTTTTTCAGTGAAAAATTATTTTTAATTATCGAGACATTTGTTAGAAAATATGTATTTTATTACATAAAAGTTCGGACAAAAAATAACCACAATAAAAGAAAGCTTTGTGCATATGGCCTGTAAGATGGGTAGGTAGGTAGGTATATATATATATATATATATATATATATATATATATATATATATATATATATATATATATATAAATTCAATTTTTTATATCTTATAATCACAGAATTTCAACGCAGCATGTGGTATTTAGAAAAGTAGTAAGAAAGATGGTAAACACTATCATCTTAAGAAAACATTCTTTAATAAGATCAACTGTTTGAGCTAAAGTCAAATCTTTTCTCTTTGAATTTGGGATTGACATGTTCACAAGTGAACAGCTATTGTGATTATGATACAGAATGGCAAATGTACAGTATGAATCATTATGTAACAACTGTTAAATAAACACTGCCCTGGTCTAGTGGGCATGTACCTTTGATGGGCCAGAGCGGCTGTGTTACCTCATCACAGAGTATTAGTTGGGTGAATGAGCAGGGCTTCCTTCCACTCTTGGAAGCCAAATAAACAAACATCAATTAATTAGCACAGAGGTATCTAGTCTGGGGTGATCTCTGACTTGAGCGGGTGCAGGCATATTAATATAATTTCTATGCATGCATCCTAAGCTCAGTCTTTAGTCAAGTAGATTATAATCACTATCATGCAATGTTCACTTTGTACACCTCTAAATTCGGTTTATTTGTTTTGATTTTTATTATTAAAATTTATGAATATTATTATTAGATAATTTAGAACTAATATTATCTTAATAATTTTAAAAGCGTTATAAGAAAAGCTTTAAAAGTTGCTATAAGGAGATAGTACAACCTTGAAAATCCGTGAAGTGTCCACATTAGCTCAGAAAACTGCCCACGTTACAGAATATAGAGGTGCCCACATTAGCTTAACATAATAAAGAGAAGAAAAAAACGGGACTGCCCAAAAGTGCCCACTTTATGGAGGTGCCCACTTTATAGAGGTGACCACTAGGAGAGGTTCCACTGTATATAAGAATAATAGAAGTGAAAAGAGGGTCAATGTGAAAATGTATCGGGATCCTGTTATCAAAACCAGCTTGGATTTTCTTGTCACAACATTTATTATCACAAGTCGCCTATAGCGACCTTTCAAGATTGCTAATGGAAAATGTTCTCAAGTTTTTCCCATGATGCAATGACGGGAAATCCTCTTTACTGTCAGAGCTGCACCAATGATATTCTATTAAAATTGTTTTGTAGTACTGTAGCGATAGCTGTGGCAAGCACAGTAAACAGTACGAGGAAATATAAACAACAGTTCGTGTTTCTATGAAGGAAGAATATATCTGGGTTTATATGTATCGGATCATGTAGCTTGACAGGTAATCAATTAGTGGGTGTACAAGCATTATTCAAAATATTAGAAGAATATGTCTCCGTTCTACAGAAGGAAGCATTATAACTTGATCCAAATGTACCTTTGACCTATTCAGGTAAAACTACTATTAGACAGACTGGTCCAGTACATCCGAACAACAAAATATGGTAGAAAAGAAAGTGAAGTATTTAGTACATGTATCTTTTTTACAGGTGGACAAACAAAGAAAGACAAGTTGTGAAATAAGGTATATCCATTCCGTAGATGGGACCTTTGACACAAACATATTATCAGGTCTGGTAATGTGAAATTTGACCCTCACAGAATAGTATTATATAGTCAGGGAAACAAAGTTAACAGTATTTGATAATGTTGTGTTTATTGTTATCATTGGTTGTGTTGATCGGTTGATCGTTCAACAAGATTTGTTTATTGATAAGTAATGAAACTTGCTATATT
Organism: Sipunculus nudus; assembly: GCA_026874595.1. NCBI lineage: Eukaryota > Metazoa > Annelida > Sipuncula > Golfingiida > Sipunculidae > Sipunculus > Sipunculus nudus. The sequence goes on from CM049320.1 coordinate 53,023,564, forward strand.
AGGGTATGTTATGAATAGGCCACAGAAGATTCTAGAGGATCCATCTACTTCTAGCAGGGCCAGCTGGTAATTTCCAATAGACTTGTTCACTCGTTATTATAATTTTCGTTGAGGGGTTGATATATACACTGCCGTCTCGAGTTAGTGAGTTTAGAGTCAGTCAGTGTTGCGTCAGCTGAAGTCTGCACCGAGCGATGTGTAAAGTTAACTTCTGCGAAAGGATTATAATGATCCTGGAGTTTCATTTATCAGTTTAGCCGAGCAAGGTGTTAGGAATACTGCGAGATGACTGTGTATTGTTGAAAACATTGTTTTAGTGAGACTGGAGCCAGTCAACGATGGGCAAAAGCCATTAGTGACATTCTTGGAATAATCGCGTTTTGTTACCCCTACTCATCCTTTAGAAATTTTTTAACTGTGGCGTGAATATTCCCGGGAATTATATGTCCACTGCAGATGTGGTGTGACAATCTTAGTCCATGAATTTCGACCTCCCTCTAGGCGGACCAGACACCTATTGACATAAAACTAACGTTAGTCCGACCGTAACATTACGTTCCAAACATCGAGCGATGACAACTTTTCAACTTTACAGCGGAAATATTTCCGCTTTGACGTTATTATTCACAGCACTGCAATATTCTCCCCTTTGTGTAAAGGGAATATATATATATATATATATATATATGTGTGTGTGTGTGTGTGTGTGTGTGTTTCAAATTAACAGATTGAACAATATGACATGCGCTTTAAATAGAAATCTTCTACATGCATATTATTTTTTAACACCTAACCTGATGTATACTTTTTTATGCCTGCTGTTTAATAGTGTATGATATCTATGAAGTGTCTGTCCGTCCACTTAATTTGTTTGTTCCCTCAGACGGACATGTAATACTTCGAACATAGTGGTCATGTACAGGATATGTAAGACTTATCATAATAACCCTTTTACATTTAAGGATTTAGAGATCCATAAAAATTCATAAATTTTAATAGTCCAAATATCGATTTCTCATTAATTGTATACAATTAGAAAATGACACTTGATCGACAAAATAACCTCAATGTTAATACTTTTGATCACACACAAGCGCTGTTGTCGTAAAGGCCTAGGTAGTAAAAATAATCACGGCATGTCAGCGATGCAATTCCTATTAGCCCGCAGGTGGCTAATCAAGCTAGGGCAATGCATCTATCAGATCTCACAAAATTTCGTGTAAAATGGGGGTAAATGTCCCTTTGAATATAGTTATGAGTAATACTCTACACATTTTGGTAACCTTCTCGGTGATACCGCATTTGGTAACCTTTTAAAAATATTTCCGAGTTTTATCTAACGTTATAACTATATTTCAGGGAAATTAAATCAGTGGCCCAAACGCAAAAGTGCTAAATAGTTCCCTGAATTCAAGTCAAGTTCAATTCTATGTTTACTAATTCAAAAACCCTAACATGTCGTGACTGTGCACCGAAATACAACATAATCTCATAAACTTGTATTGTAGATTGTGTGCTGTACAAACAATACCCGTGGGTTACGGTGATATAATTTAATGAGCAAAGGTCTTAATTTAAACTGCTGTTGTTGTAGCTGATCATCCTTAGAAGGGTCTATAGTAATGACAAGAATGAGATACATAATTTCAGAAATTAGCATGAACTTGCGATGTAGCAAAGTATAATACTATGGATTCAGAAAATTTCGATGGGGTAAAATTTGATGAATTTGACATGACACTATTTGTGAGGTCAAAAGCTTTGTGGATTAAGCGCTCTTGGCTATATGCCGTCAATACAATAGACCTGAAAGTAAATATAAGATGAATAATTATCTGCCCTCCTGCTTATTCATCTTCGGTTGTAAGAATCAGGGTCGAAGAAGTATCACAGCAACATGTATGAAGCATAATATATAGCTTCTATCATTAAATAATATTTGTCACTGTGGACGCGGTTAATAAAGCATGGTTAATAAAGCGATACCCAGTTTATTGACTTTACCAAAGGCATATCTCTGACCTTTGTTTCAAACAGCAAGCAGAAGGAGACAAAGAAAGTCCACATATATCAAAATAAGTTCAGACGTCCTTTAATAGGAACTCTTGTAATTCCGCCAGTACTGAACTCGTTTTTAGGTATCCCCTGTCAGCTGATAACCGGGTAGAACTGAATATATATATTCATATTATATCATCATCCTGGCATTATATAAATTTGTATCAGTTGTTTGTGAAGTTTTTTAAATGTACAACATCAACATATTTGCCACATTCCTTTCTAAATCTTAACAGACTCGCATTACTAAATGGCTTTTAAAACTAAAACTTAGAATTACCTGCTTATATTTATAAATATTTGTGTTTTGTCTGGTCAATGTCTCAACGCTCTCGACCACTAATGTGTATATGATGCCGGTATATGTATGCAGGCATGTACAAGAAAAATGACCTGTGTGCCAATGTAATGCCTCAGATAACATTTGCAAGACGTTAAATCACAAATTAATAAAAAAACTAGTCAAGACAAATTCCGAAATGTATTCCATGGTTATCCAACGTTTTATATACGAACGTATTTACGATTTTGTATATATAAATATATATATATATATATATATATATATATATATATATATACACAGAGTGTGTGTATGAAGAGTATCATAAATGTGCATACAGTACGTGTATAAAAGTGTATATTTGTGTGTCAAAGACAAGATGAAATCCAAAAAAATTTTCTTTCTGCTAAGAATCAGCCAAGTATTTCAATGTTCTTGCAAAAAATTTCATTTTATGAAAATACCAATCTTTTAATAAAATGATCTAAACGATAATAGATAAATTACCTATTCTCAAAATATAGCTACCTTTTTATCATGGTGTGATCAGTTAACTTGACAGAACATCTCTTTCTTAATTATACCAGGTCATTTTGCGACACTTGTCAATGGCTTTTTGTCGACAGGATTCTAATGACATTGGACCAGATCTGTATTGTAAAAATATGCTCGCACTATATTTCATTTTCTCTTTCAACTAATGTTTTGGTGCTGACTCTTTTGTCTAATTCTCTTAACCAAATCACACCACAAATGACCACCTGACTCTCTGTTATTTACATACCTGACCCCCTCTATTGGCCAGAAAGCACACTAGCAAAGCTGGCTTTAAACTACACCAGTATGGCCTATAAAAAAACAAACATTTCTACACAGTACACAACTTATATACACATTTAATTAACATTAACACTCACCAAACCTGCCTTGAGTTCAACAGCATATATTAAATAGCATACATATTTTATTATATGAGAATTGAAGAGGTTACACACACAAACATATATTTGTATAAGAGCATAATATCATTTTAAAACTTATATGAAGTATTTAAGGTTTACATTCCCAAATAAATTACTTTTCTTGTACGATCCTGCCCATGCAGGCATCTCTCGTTGAATAGCTATGGCCATATTTGGTATCACCTCTCGTATAACCCGATGTGGTAAGAGGCTGAGACAACATGTGCATCAATTTAGATTGATTTCTGCGGATATTGTTTTATTGAAGTATTTTTTATAGGTAACCGAGCAGACCAAACTGCTGTTTTTTCTAGGGAAGTATTCATAAGAATGTTCATTTTGTATGCGGCAGATATGGCAGCTGCCCAAATACTGTGTGGTGTGTGGATGCCCATATCGATACCAGCACTTTGTAAAATTGAGTTGAGCCATCATGAGACGGCGTCTCAAGACACTGCTGACAGCGGTTAATTTTTACTGATAAAAAAATTATTTTTATTCTCTCTGAGCTCTTTTGTCCTGTCCAGATATTCTTCTACTACTGTGTCAACACATAAACTTCTGTCTTGGGCGTATGCTATAAATGCAACTTCTGGTTGTTAACCCCTGGGAGAAGACTGCTTTACCAAAACACTTATTCTAATTTCTATGTGTGACGAGGAAATCGTTTTGCTCCTTATGAAAAGCAAATGCATATACGGACCTCTCTGTCCAGTTAACAGTTGCAGCAGCATCAGCAGCTTAAGAGTGAAGTTCCTTATGAAAAGTGATTTTAGTGGCGAGAGCTTTTTAAATATTATAACACACTTCAGCATCCCAGGTTAAGTCTGTTCTAGGGATAACTGGCATTAGCTATAAGACACCTTTAATAACCTTCTGACTAGAGTCTGATTTAAAAAAAAAACAAAACAAAAAACTATCCCATCAAAAGGTGGGATTACTGAAGACAGAGCTGATCTGGCTGTGTAAGCCAAGTTATGTTGGCGATAAAGGTTAGCTAGAAAGTCTATAGCTTAAGCTAAAGTTCGACAAATTGGATAGAGATCCCACCGACTGTATTAACCCTGCCATATCCGGAGATATAAGCTGTATTTACCTGTAGAATTTTGCCATGATAGAAGGATGATGCTTTAAGCTGTCAGAAATTGTTTGCTTTTCGCGTGATCACCATACAAGCGGCATGCCAGAAGCTTGATTATGGGCAGACGATGTACTTTGGTTAGATCTTGCAGGTGCTGTTGTATTTTCTTGCTGTGTGACAGGACTGTTATTTTTGTTTATTAGTAAAGTGGCCCTCGGAAAGCACGGTTGTGTTGTTCACCAAGCAGAGTGAGAACCCCGTCGGCTTGATCCAGTTGTATCTTCATTAGGATTTTTGTAAGTAAGCGGAAAGGGGGGAATGCACATATAGAAGATAACATCAGTCCATTTAATGGAAAAGGCATCTACTGCCAAAGCTAAGGAGTCACTTTCCTCGATATATATCTAGTCAAATGATGATCTATTCATGAAGCAAACAAATCAGTAATTATGCCTGGCTAGGTTACCTGCTTAAATAGTGGGATTAAGCTGCCACTCGGTGTCAAGGTTTATGGTCCTAGAAAGTTTATCTGCTTCTGTGTTTTCTAAACCTGGCACATGCGCGGTTTTAAGCCATATATTTCTCTAAAAATCCCTGACCCACCTTTGTCTTGTAAGCCTATTGAGTCCATGCTGTTTTCCGCTTGCTTGTTTATATACGCCACTACTGTTGTGTTTTCAACGAGCAGTCTAATAAGTTTGTTTGCAGCCTGTTTAGATAAGGCCTGCACTGCTAAAAAGAAGGAAATAATACTATGACGTTAATGTGTTTACCTGCCTCTGTCAACCCCCCCCCCTCTCCGCTCCCCCCAGAATCCAGTTTGACTGGCATCAGTTTGAACTGTTAAACCTGGTTTCCTTAATTTGATTGGATTACAAGTTTTGTGTACATTATCTATCCAACAATTTAAATGTGCTTGTTACCAAGTGCTTTAAGTTACCAAGTTCCAATGGTATGTAAAGCCTTTAATTAAATCCCTTATTTTAGCTATTCCCTTTTCAGCCTGGTTATTGTAATTGTTGTCATTATGAACAAAGCATGGATATTTATCAAAAGTACCTGCCCTTTTTGTTTAGTTGTGCATGATTTGCCACAAGTATTGTAATTGTTGTGGCCATTCTTGTCCCCCATGCATGGATTACGAGCTCTTTGGCCTAAAAAAGGCTTGTGCCTTGCCTTTCCTTCATGACTGCCTGTGGGAGAGACCTTTTTGTTTTTTTACTACTTTGCCCAATTTGACGCCTGTTCACATTGTTAGAGTCCTGCATCTTTTGAATTTCCTGTTGCAAATTGTCTCCAAACAGCATGCCTGTGATAGGCATGTCCACTTTGCACAAGTCTTTGCACTGGCGATGAAGGTCCTCTCGTAGTAGCTCCCGTCTCCTGAGGTTGAATTGGTGTTTGCATACCCAAATATTCCAGTACTCTCTAAAGATGTCTCATCAAAGAACCAATGTGAAGTTCAGTGAGAGGCTTCTTGCCTTGTTTTACTTTAAGCAGATCATCTGCTACATTTATTAGCTGACAGATTCTCTTTACTGCGTTTACTGCCTGACTGCATCTTCTGCATTTTAATGTATCTCAATTTAGAATCATTTTTCAAGCGTGTCAAGATTTCCTTATGGACCTTGTTAATTTTATGACTGCTTACAATACCAGGCATAAGAATTGAATCCAGTTTGTCATTGATTTGGACTGAAGGGGCGTAAGTTAGCATGTTTAAAAAAAATGTTTGTTTCATACTGTTATCCGGTAACGGCAACGGCAACGGCGACGACAACTACAATGCATACACATTAATCCGGCAAACTTTATAAGCCAAATCGCAGGGTTTTGTTCATCAGGATTGACCTCCTGCTCGATGATGTCCTTCTTAATATTGCCTTAGACTTAAATAACCATACATGTAAGAAGGGAAAGTTAATAGTTATACTGGATCCAAAGACGGACACGGAGAGGAACGTATTGGAATTTATTCGAACATTTTGATAAAAATAAGAGTAATTAAGATTATACAATCGTGTCTCTACCTTACTTTATTTACCCTTTAACTAATATCTTTTCTTTTCGGGCAGCATAATGGCAAAGATTGCCCGTAAATTGAATTAGTGACGTCATTTTATGGGAGTTGCGCCGTACGATTATGCCCAGAATTGGCAAAATATCGGTCAAGGACCAATCCGAAAAATTGCCAAATTGTCGTGTCGAATTGTCGTCGCCGTTCCAAGAAGCATGTATACACTCCCATGAAATTTCGTATTATCTATTTTTTATCTTCAAAAGTCACAATCATTGCTATAAATAAACTGGAATACATGCTGTCTACTTCTATTTTGTACTCTTGTCCATATGTCAAATACATTTATTTTATCTTAATTTAAACATTCTGTAACAATCAATACAAGTACACATTTTTACTTGATGTGTAAAATATCAGGTAAGAAGGTCTCCTGGTGTTCACAATTGATGTCCTTAAACGGCGTTTTCACGAGCCAGCCATTGTTATGCATAATTCTTAAAGAATAATGTAAATGTAACATAATAGTACCACGCTATATTCTTTGAACAGAATATGTTAAGGGCACTTAAGGGAACCCAGGACACTTTGTTCTGTGAAATCATTAGGATTTACCGCGGGATCTATTTTGTCGTAGCTAGTCCAACAGTCCTTTAATGAATAAGCTACACAATTTATTTCATCTCCTGATTGGCTTAAGTATACAGTAATTAACCAGTTTGGCCTTACTCAGAATAAACATGCAATATTACAGTAAAGTATCGTCTATATTTTTTAAAGTGTGTTGACTAAAATGTAAAACAAGAATCATCCCTTTCTTTAGTTTGTAGAGATCATATCATCAATCAGTTTAGGGTTTAAGAATGGTTTTTAATTGAAACATTATACATCATTCAGAGGCTTCCTGACACTCACATGTGACTCTTGCGCTGTAACACCACCATAATAAGCAAGTGCCCGTTATATATGGCCTGTCAATGAAAACTCGTTCTGGATGGCTTTATAAGCCGTCATCTTTAATTTTACATGCTGCAGTCCTTTTATCAGAAAAGTGTTTAAAAGCACTATTGATGACCAAAAAATCGTTTCACTTACACCATTAACTTTCAACACCCCGACTTCTGTTAAATAAAAACTGGTTGGATTTGGAAGTGTTGATTGGATATTAATTCTTTTTTTTACCTCTCGATAATTTTATGCAAAGGCAGATCTGTCATAGCAGCTAGTCAAAAACTACATTTAGCAAGTTGTCAATAGTTTTTTTATGATATAAGTATAATCAGAAAACAATCAACATAAATAACGTCTAATAAATTAATGCTTTCAAGCTTCCAACTCTGTTTTTGTGTTCTGTGTTTCATCTGTCTGGTATTCCCCTCCTTCTACTGTTTTTGTGAAGCCGAATGATTCAACTCTTGTTCCGCAGTCTTGCCATTGTCAGACAAGCGGTAACCATGTTTACTCACACACAGAACCATAACAACGTCTAAGACACGATAACTGGAAATGATAGGTTTTTCTTTATGGTTTTGCTGTGAAACTTATGTATCCAGCCAAATAAACTTTTAGCGTGAGATTATATCCACAGAGCTGCTCTAGTTTTTGTACTACCTCAACATACGGTGCCAATATGATCACCCTCGAAGCAGTGCGTTACTCTTTCCAGTTACGATGTCCTGAAGGGTATATACCTAAGGTGTTTTACCCACGACGTTTGTGAGTTTTTTGGAGCTTATTCTATTTCCTATCCCTCAGCTCATTAAATATCCTGGGTCCGATTTACTGAATATTACAGGGACTGTTTAAATAGAGCGAACTGAGTTATGTTCAGCCGTTAGACGTTAGGAGCCAGCATGCACTTGCCGGTCTGGTAATGTGTGAAACAGCCATCGATCAAACTTAATGATTGACTTCTGTGTATGCACTGCTGTAATGTGTTTCAAACTTGTAGACAACCAGGCGGCCAAAGCGAGTGTATCACTGGAAATTGTACTTATTTGTGCATTCACTAGTGTAGGGAAATCTCACTTTTAATAAACCGTAAATGAAGCTCAGTTTTATTCACGATTTACCTATTCACCATCACAGGGCATCACATCACTTAAGTCTCAAATCAGGTAGAGTCGGATTCTTACAAGCGATCTGTCTTTTTATCATGTGATAGAGCATATCTCATATAAAAAAACTGATTCTCATATATATCATATATTTACTATTTGGCTGATGTCGATGTCCATGCATAAACGCAAGCAGGTAGCTGTAATATGTATTTCCACAGACAGGGCAACAATCTTAAGATGAAGGGGTCATGGCAGATGCCCACAAGGTCTGTTACTGATGATTAAGAAAACGAATAGAGGAATATATATATAGTAAAATACATTGGAATTATCATGGTATGTTAAGAAACAGGTTTGATATAATTCAATTCTGATCAAGCCATTTAAAGCTTACTGCCTAAGTCAGGGTAGATTCTGTCGAAGGCAGAGAGATAGATACAAATACTAAATCTGGGGTACCATTTGCCAACATATGATATATCATTTATATGATAAACTGTGCTGCTGTCAGGACTACGTAGTGTTATTCTTACTGACCTTTATGTTATGTAAGGCTGGTTGGGACATGAATGCGCACCTTCCTACCGACCACTGTTTTGGTCTGAAGTAAGACCTTCATGTCCTAACTGCAGTATGTACAACTAAAAATCGCCATTTTATTGGAAAGCACACATGCAATTACGTCATTAAATGATTTTGCCTCTGATGTATATGCTTAATATATAAACTATCGCATATAGATGCTGTAAACCAATTCCTTTAGAAACAATTCCATAGAAAATTAGAAACTTTCAAGCTGTACTGTCAAATATTTTCGTGCCTGGCATATAGTTCAATATACTAAAGATGAATTAACGCAGCATTTGCAATGTTGAAGTTTTCACGCATGATTTCAGTGCCATCTATGCCCATAATGTGAAAGAGAGTTTTGGCAGCGCCCTAAACCAACACACCTTGGAGTTTTCATAAATTAGACCAAACACAAGTGTTAAAATTAATCCATTACATAAGCAGAAAAGCCCTTCTTATGGATTTCTTTTGATTTCATTTCAAATGGAAAATTACTCGGGGGATAATCTGACTAACAATCATCTTTCCAAGATGGTGTATATTACTGCCAGAAAAGGAGTTATTTTATATATCCAAAATGCGAAAATTAAAAAAAAAAATAGTTTTCTGTTTCAGGAAAAGCCTTAATATGTTACATAAAATATGTTACATGAAATGAACTGATTCTTAACCTTTCCCCCATGAAACAGTATTATAGGGTTCCTCCATTATCAAGCTTTAGATATACACTTAGAAAACACCTGTCAATTTCCTTAATCCATTTGTATGCAGCATACATTAAATTATGAACATAAATAGACGACAGATGCTTACCCCTTAGCCATTCATAATTGCAACATTAAGTTTAAAGGTGTATTGTACAACCTCTTCACACAACGGGTCATTGTTGCGGTTGGAAGTTGTGTAATGGTAGGAATGGCTGCCATTAATCAAATCATTTCATGTCAGAAGAATCATGTATCGTAATCTTATATTTTGGAAACATTGATAACATAAAAAAAAATATTAAGCTCGGTGTCATTGTTTGCATATCCGACATTCGCATGATGCGAAGCATGCAGCAAAGCTGTTGTATTATCTTTTTCATGATTTATTAGGAGTAAAGTGGTAGGCCTTTTCAAGAACCATTACTTAACTAAGCTTTGTGTCCAACACATACTGAATAGTTTGCAAGGCGAAATGTCAGCCTTTGTCTTTTCCGAGTATCTTATGAAACAATTTATTCGTAAACTCAGACCGGGGTGTTCACCTGGAACAGACGGTTTCACTGCTGAACACATAAAGTATGCTTCAGGAACCAGACTTATACTTCTTTTGTGTGAGCTCATGACAGTTAGTTTTCGGTTCGGAGTTGTTCGGCGTAACTTTTCAAATTGCCTCTTGATACCACTATTGAAAAAGCCTAAACTTGATCCAAGCATACCAAAGAATTATAGACCGATAATTGTTTCAAATACACTAAAATGTTTATTTTACATGAATGTGATGAAAATATCATATACAATGAATTCCAGTTTGGATTTGTACCAGGACGGGGAACATCGACAGCTATAGCCCTCACACAAGATATTGCCTCTTATTGTGTAGCACGTGGGTCCCAAACTTATATGTGTAGACTTGATGCTGAGGGGCCTTCGATGGAATACCCACCCAGTTTTATTTGCCAGTTCTTTGGATATCTTGTCGGACGTTTGCTGGCGTTTGCTTTATAACTGGTATAGACAAATTAAAGTTTACATTAAATGGAATACAATGAGCGAACCCATAGATATATGTAAGGGTACCAGACAGGGGGCACTGACGTCTCCACATCTATTTAATATTGTCTATAAAAACCTTATTGATATTTTGGGTAAACAGAACGGTGGGGTGACTTTAGATGGACACAAATTTAATATCTCTTCATATGCTGATGATATAATTTTGGTGAGTATAACAGTGACTGGTCTGCAAGGGTTGATTAATTCTGCAGTGCATTTTGCTACAGCAAACGGTTAACGATTTAACACAGAAAAAACTGTTAGTAAGATCAGAGGGCAGAACCCGTTCTGTGTGAAGCCTAGATGGTATATTCAGAACAAGCTGCTGAAGACGGTGGATAAAATTTCATATCTTGGTTCAATTATTAGTAACCATAGTGCAAAGGACAATTGTGAGGCAAGAATTAGTGCATGTCGAAAAGCATTTTATAGCCTACAAGGTGCAGGTCTTTGTAATAAAGGATTAAACCTTCAGACAGCAATGCATGTATAGTCGACCCGTTGTAGGAGTACTTTAGTGTACGGCTGTAATGCAATTTATTTAACGGAAAGTGCAAGGCATGAATTGGACTGCCTAAAAGCCAGGTTAATAAAAAAAAATTTAGGAATAGGTCCCTGTTACCGCACAAAGCCGCTACTCCAGGCGTTATACTTACCGCCAGTGTCTCACTATGTCAATGTACAAATTATAATGTTATTGAATAATATTTTTGAATATAGATCAGGGGCTTAAATATTTTACAGTCTCGTGCTCAGTAAAAAATAGTCAGTGCCCTAATTTGTTAACAAGACGTGTGGAAACATATGCAAAACGCATGGATATAATTATAATAATGTTATTTTAAATCGCAAATATGTTCTCTCTGTGAAAAGAAATCACGTGGAAAGAGTAGACGAGGGTAACAATGGTCTGGTTGATAGTATCTGTAGTGTTTTAAACTCTGGTTTTAGTAAGAACATGGTATTACTGCAAATGCTCTTAAAGGCTTTTTAATATATTTTCATGATTATTGTGTTCATATCTTAAACTTGTGAAATATGTATTATTTTAGTTTGAATATTCTCACCTAATATCGGAGGTAATAAAATAAATAAAAAAATAAATTATGTCGAGGTTAATGGGAAAAATACGAAATGATACGAATTGAGGTTCAACTAAAGCAAATGCACTTGATTGCGATAACTCCTTTTTTCATGCCTGGATATATAAAATGTGTTAATGCTACCTCTTATCTAAACATATAATGCGTTAGTGCGTGTACAAAATGTGTAGGTATTATCTATCTTATTTATAGATCTCTTTTGTCCTTATTCAGGCGTGTATTGGCCTTTTGTTATGCAAAGTCAACGGCGAACTGTCACATACCATGTGCTCTGGTTGTGGTGTGGCAAAAATGGTATGGTATGCGAAGGCCCCAACCCACGCTTACAAAGGTGCTGATCCGGGCCTGTTTGGAAACCTTGTGTTTACACAGGAACAAATTTGGAGAACAAATTGAGAAATTAACTTCCATTGATCATACAAATCTGGCATACACATACAAGTCACATGTGAACACTACAGTTATTTATTTTTTTTTTTGGGGGGGGGGGGGGGGCAGAAAGAAGATGATTTATAACTATCAATAAATTATCATCAAAAGTACATGTATATAAATAATTAACATATAATGGAGCATAAGGAACGCTAGAGGATTTTGTGGTAGCCCCGCTGCAAAATAAAATACCTAATTACATAATATACATAATATGTCTAACAACCATCTATATCTATTCTATATACAACCGCAAGATATAATATTTGTATTTTGCTAAATGACAGTTTTTATAAATAATATTCTATTATTTTGGCCCGTGTTATCATTTATATTATATTCTTCTTGCAGAAGTCGCCCCCCCCCTTTCTACGGAGGGATTATCAACCAGCAAAATAACCTGGAAAAAATACCCATTCAATATTTTACAAATTTTTAATCAAATATACGTGTTCGATAAGATATAAGATTTTCCCCACTCCAGTTTAGGAATTTGACTTACGGGTGACACCATCAGTTATCATGCTGAATAAAAAAAAGTATTATAGTATTATAACAACAAAAATAAAAAAATAAAATGAATATTTTTTTATTAGTGTAATGCGCATGATAAATCTAATCGCTTTTGGAACGAATTGGTTCTCTTTGTTCTGCAATAAAGAGACTGAAACTTACCAGACAATATACTGTTACCTTCGACCGTTCTGTTTATCATATTGATAACTTTGTTTTTCCATACAATATTTATTATCTAAAATTAAACCCATTAACCTTTTCCGCTGTCTGATTCTTATCCGTTCAATTTTATTTTTTTATTAATGGTCAGATTCCCCATCAACATAAAAGCATATTACACTTTTGACCATCTAAGGGCAGACTAAACCGAGTTGTTCACCGTAAACATTTAGCAATATCAGAATCCTTAGAAAGTATAACCGTTGTAACTTTTAAATGAATAATATTTTTATATCATTATACCATCCAAACCGATCATCAGAAACTATACCTAAAGTTTTTATATTGCTGTACAAACTTTTTTTCAGTCCAACAGTATTGCTGGTATAATATAAATATAAACAAATATAAACGTGCATGAAGAAGCATCCAATTTTGTGCCACATAGCCATGGCAGAGTGGTTTTTTAGCATGTGAAATGTGAAGTAAACATGTACAGAAGAAGGGTCGTTAGAGAGAATACTTATAATCCTATCTAGCTCATGCTTTGAGTTTTTTTTCCGAAAAATGCCACAATGTTTCTAATTTATTAATTCACTTACATTTCAGATTTCCTGGTTTCTTTTAACAATACAAGAATGGCATATGTTCTAAGATTCTCCAAAACAAAAAAGGTATTTTCAATTTAAAGGTTAGATTTTGAGAATTTAAAATAATTGTATACTACATTATTTTACTGTTTTTCAACTAGAATACATATTATTGCATTCTTCCCTGGAAGACTTTCGCATACGATAATATTAACCAAAATGTTTGTTTTGCGGCATAAATGTAAAATGCTGGACTTCCGGTCGATTTTTTCTGTTAACTTTTTTATGTAAAAAGAAAAAATAATATTTATGAATCTTACAGATCTTACGGTCATCACCAGGAAAGGTTCCTGACAAGAGAAGGAAGGTATTTATAATAAGTTATATTGAACAATTTTATTTTTTTAGCTAGTAATATAACCACAAAATATACTAGTGGATGATAAAAGAGTATAGATAATCATGCGTGTGTAATTACATTTTATACAACAATAGTTGGTTTGTTAGAATGCCTTCAACCTTATATCTTAACAAAGAGGCCTTTTTACGAATGCACATTCTGTGTTAAATAGATTTTAAATACAATAACTGTTAGCGAGAAGTTTTAAATACTGAACTTCAGAATTATTCTCTCAGACCAGGTGGTTACCTGAACATTTAAATCATAAAAAAAATATTAAGTTTTCTATATCATCTAGGTCTTTAAGCTCATTTACGATGTACAAAATTAGAGTAAAAAGTACATAAAACAATATTAATAAAATAATTAAGACCACCCCGGGTGAGGACAATGGAGAGAAGGGAAGAGGACATTGTCGCCCTGTAAGTGTTGGTGACCGATAAAGGATAATAAGCTATATCCTTGTTTAAGTCCATATTAAATATATATATATATATATATATATATATATATATATATATATAAATGTTGTCCGGTATAATTGAATTTACATAACATGTATTAATTTTAATGTTACTAATTTATTTCCAAATAAGAAACAGTTAAAGTTAATTCTTCCTTGACTGATGAATAAAATTGTAAGTGGTTATTCTAAAATGACCATATAAAGCATTGCTTGTTGGAAAAACTCAGTGAGGAACGCTTTATATTATGGATATATATATATATAAAAAGAAATTATAAATAAACAATCAGATACGTATCTTACAACAATTTTAATAGAAAACACTGTAAATGTGATAAAACTTTATTTTCAGACTCCTGGTGGCGCATCTGATGTGAAGGGACACAAGGCAAGTAAATATTTCAGCTTCTGAGTATATACATGCAAACATAACTATCTTACTTATTTCGTATGGAATCAGGGTCATTATGTTTTGCTGGAGAGGATTCAGATAAATATAATTGGCTTACGACTTATTAATTGCAAATTCCATTTTATATTATCAATAACATTAGTGACATATCTTTAGGAAAGTATTTAATTTTGTAGACTGGAACTTATCGGGATCAATCCTAAATATTAAAGCCAATAAATGAAGAAAACTGTAGAATGGAAGGTATCATGTATGGTAGATCGGTGTTGTTAGAGGGTGCACGAAAAAGCAGACCTAACTGTCACGCAAAAGATCCGTCCAATAGTTTCCCCTGAACTAAATGTATACGTAGCATATGGGGCCCCGGGGAATGGTGGTTTGACAAAATTGAGTAATTACCGCCACCTAGTGTACGACTTCTGAGTTAATTAATATTATAACGGATCGAACTGTCTAGATAATGAAGTTTTGTTTTCAGAAGGTACAACTTTCCTACAAGAGCTTGTGTCACGGGATGCATATAAAAGAGGACCGAACTGTCTCACTTGTTTTGCAAAGCGCTTGAAACGTGCGTGAGGACCACCGATATGTGTTCGAATCAGGGATCGGCCCAAATTTCCCCTTGAAGAAATGAATACTTAACAATGTGCTTTTGTTTTTTTTTTTTTAATTTTCTTCAAATTATTCCTTTATCCCTGTAGTGAGACGTGTAACACGAATAAAGTTTACAATGAAGTGACAGATGTTTCATGTGATTAAATTGAAGTACACTCTTATAAACTGACTGTAAAATTACAGTTAAAATAACTGGCAACTGGGGTGCTCTCAGATGCTCCAAAACAAAAAAGATATATTCTATTTAAAGGTTAAATTTTCAGAATTTAATATAACTTTATACTACTTTTTTTACTGTTTTTCAACTACAATACATATTATTGCATTCTTCCCTGGAAGACTTTCGCATACGATAATATTAACCAAAATGTTTGTTTTGCGGCATAAATGTAAAATGCTGGACTTCCGGTCGATTTTTTCTGTTAACTTTTTTATGTAAAAAGAAAAAAATAATATTTATGAATCTTACAGATCTTACGGTCATCACCAGGAAAGGTTCCTGACAAGAGAAGGAAGGTATTTATAATAAGTTATATTGAACAATTTTATTTTTTTAGCTAGTAATATAATCACAAAATATACTAGTGGATGATAAAAGAGAATAGATAATCATGCGTGTGTAATTATATTTTATACAACAATAGTTGGTTTGTTAGAATGCCTTCAACCTTATATCTTAACAAAGAGGCCTTTTTACGAATGCACATTCTGTGTTAAATAGATTTTAAATACAATAACTGTTAGCGAGAAGTTTTAAATACTGAACTTCAGAATTATTCTCTCAGACCAGGTGGTTACCTGAACATATAAATCATAAAAAAAATATTAAGTTTTCTATATCATCTAGGTCTTTAAGCTCATTTACGATGTACAAAATTAGAGTAAAAAGTACATAAAACAATATTAATAAAATAATTAAGACCACCCCGGGTGAGGACAATGGAGAGAAGGGAAGAGGACATTGTCGCCCTGTAAGTGTTGGTGACCGATAAAGGATAATAAGCTATATCCTTGTTTAAGTCCATATTAAATATATATATATATATATATATATATATATATATATATATATAAATGTTGTCCGGTATAATTGAATTTACATAACATGTATTAATTTTAATGTTACTAATTTATTTCCAAATAAGAAACAGTTAAAGTTAATTCTTCCTTGACTGATGAATAAAATTGTAAGTGGTTATTCTAAAATGACCATATAAAGCATTGCTTGTTGGAAAAACTCAGTGAGGAACGCTTTATATTGTGGATATATATATATAAAAGAAATTATAAATAAACAATCAGATACATATCTTACAACAATTTTAATAGAAAACACTGTAAATGAGATAAAACTTTATTTTCAGACTCCTGGTGGCGCATCTGATGTGAAGGGACACAAGGCAAGTAAATATTTCAGCTTCTGAGTATATACATGCAAACATAACTATCTTACTTATTTCGTATGGAATCAGGGTCATTATGTTATGCTGGAGAGGTTTCAGATAAATATAATTGGCTTAGGACTTATTAATTGCAAATTCCATTTAATATTATCAATAACATTAGTGACATATCTTTAGAAAAGTATATTCATTATGTAGACTGGAACTGATCGGGATCAATCCTAAATATTAAAGCCAATATATGAAAAAAACTGTAGAATGGAAGGTTTCATATATGGTACATCGGTGTTGTTACAGGGTGCACAAAAAGCAGACCGAACTGTCACGCAAAAGATCCGTCCAATAGTTTCCCCTGAACTAAATGTATAAGTAGCATATGGGGCCCGGGGAATGGTGGTTTGACAATTTGAGTAATTACCGCTACCTAGTGCACGACTTCTAGGTTAATAATATTATAACGGATCGAACTGTCTAGATAATGAAGTTTTGTTTTCTGAAGGTAGAACTTTCCTACAAGAGCTTGTGTCACGGGGTGCATGTTAAAGAGGACCGAATTGTCTCACTTGTTTTGCAAAGCGGTTTGTGCGTGCGGACCACCGATATGTGTTTGAATCACGGATCGGCCCAATAATTCCCATTGAAGAAATAAATACTTAACAATGTGCTTCTGTTTTATTTTAATTTTCTTCAAATTATTCCTTTATCCCTGTAGTGAGACAAGAATAAAGTTTAAAATGAAGTGACAGTCTTTCGAAAGATGTTTCATGTGATTAAACTGAAGTACACTGTTATAAACTGACTGTAAAATTACAGTTAAAATAACTTGCAACTGGGGTGCCAGTTATTTTAATTGTAAAATTGCGGCGGACCATGAATTGCAATTAACTGTAAAGTTGCGTAAATTTAACTGTAAACTTACGACTACCGTGATTTCCATTTATCTGTAAAGTTGCATAAATTTAACTGTAAACTTACAACCTACCTTGATTTGAATTTAACTGTAATTTCGAGGACATTTAACTGGGAAATTAAGCATACCTCTGATTAGCTTCTACCGCGTTTTAATATAATTTATTGACTTCTACAATTGTGTATGGTTTGATGTGTGATAACTGTGATACCCATACATTTATATCTGTTATTACTTCTTTAATGTTTGTGAAGTTTTATTTTACATGCTTTAGCTGAAAAAAAGGAAGGTACATAATGAATCATAATGAATAATGAAGGCATAGATAACGGACCAAACATTGTAATTATGTTATGGGGCAGACTGTAAATGTATATGCAGCATATTTTACCCATACAATTATCTTGGCCTGAAAAGGGGAACGAGACTGAAAGTGTTGATGGGAGAATATATATTGCTTTACTTTGACCGGAATATAAACTTAAGAATCTCGGATAATAAGAAGTAAACATGAACAAGAACAAACATTGACTTTGCTTTTATTAATTTCAAGTATATCTAGACAGAGAAACATTGATCTGCATACATATGTTTACATTAAAGCATATTCATGTGTGAAGCGTAATTATATATATATATATATATATATATATATATATATATATATATATATATATATATTTATATATTTTTATATATATTTATATAACAGGAAAACTGTGTTGCTATAAAATAATTATTAACACACAATAGAAACACTGAGTGGTTACCTTTCACCTGTAATCGTCACATATAATATAGTGCGGCAAACAAGTGGCCCTTGATGTTCTGCTGGAGATACATGTACAGGTTCATATGCTAGAGTCCATCAAAATACTATATATTAACATTGTAGTTTTGATAGTTTTAAACTTTACATATCCCATTCACTTCTGAAGTCTCCCACATAAGTACCCAATCAGGATGTTGATAAAGTCTTTTTTTATCCTTTAAGGCTGCAGCTTTACTATAAAAACAAGTTGACCATAACATGACACGCAGGTTGATGAAGGAATATATATATATATATATATATATATATATATATATATATATATATATATATATATATATATATATATATACTCCCGATCCAACACAGTGGACTAGCTGACAAAAATATAAGCATGAATATATAAACAATGGAGCCGATTTTGATACTACCATGATACAATCATGACCTTTGTATAGTTATACTTATTATGTTAGTGAATAGTGCATATAAAATCAGTCTAAATTATAAATAGGTATATGACTATATACATAATAATAAGCTTTATTAGGTTCAATCATTTGGACCCACAAGCCAAATGTTTTGCCTGCTCTTGTATTTAAGATAGACGGTCCAGCTGGGTCACACATGTGAAGAGGCTGACCTAAAAAGACTTGCATGCTGTGCTGAATGACTTCCTCATACATGCAAGAGATTCTGATACATCAGAAACATGGTCTCAGACGACCTAAGCGTTTGGCCAGTTTACATTACATTGGTGACATAAATTACTGTAGTACAGCTAATATTTACCTGAAAATATGTTGTTGCGTTTCCCCTGCTGATAGTGAGAGCTGGCTGCAAAATGGCACCGATTCAAAATCAGCGCTCTTGCGTATCACATCTGTAACTTAAGCGGAATCAGAACTGATAAATATCCCGCGGGTCTGCCTGGCGCAGCGACCTCAGCAGGGTGCCAATCCTTCGCCAGCGCAGTGACACTTTCTCATCCAGCAATTCCGTGAACATTATCTGAGTATAACAGTGAAATACACGTTAGTCTCTGTTTACAGTTAATATAACAAGGAACCACTATGTTAATTTAACTGAAAAATTACGTCAATTAATAAAAGTGTACTGTTCATGTCAGAAATAAATATATATTTCCTTGACTATTTAGAGTTTCAGTATTATTTGGCTTTTTAAACATTTATGGGAATGTTAGCTAGCTGTTTAAAATACTGAACTTGAGTATAATTATATGTCATGGAAAATAACTAGGCTAGCTTGTTATATGAACTACCCAACAATTATGAAATTGTTATATTGTCTTAAAGAGCTTCGTCTTTAAAATCTTTAAATATCTCCAATTGCTCACTAGTTAATTCCACAGCCAATTATAAAGTGCCTAAAATAATTTGAAATATTAAATACTAATTATGCTTTCGTATAATAGCATCACATTTGTATTCTGCAGGGACCAACGTCCACAGAATTACCAGGAAATGAAAATGCACCGCTCAAAATTGAAGACCTGGCACAAGGAGAATTCATTAAAGGCATGAAAGAAGCAAGAGAGTATGTGGAAAAGCAGTATGGAGAATACCAAAAGACATCTGGTCAGGAAGCTCCGGGGGGAAAGCCGCCCATCCGTATCGCCTTTATCGACAGTGGTTGCGATCGAGATCACCCACACTTCGAAGGCTGGGATATAACTTGCAGAACATTTACCAGTTCCCCTGGCCATATTGATCCTACTGGGCATGGCACCAAAGTGATTGGTCTGTTTTGCTCCATGTTCACAAATACACGTTCAGCGATACAAATACATAGTTTCAAAGTACCTGCTGACCAAGAATCACTGTTGCAGGAAAGGGCTATCCGGGATGCTCTAGAAGAAATACACCGGGCTGAACCTCCCTTCAACATTGTCAATATAAGTGGTGGGTGGCCCGGTTATCCAAAGAGGCCCAGTGAGCAGCAAAATATGTTAAGCGACATCGTGAGTATGATCACAGACATCACTCAACGCACTGCTGTCTTATGTGCTGCTTTAAACGAAGGAATAAATAATGACGCCAAGATATTTTATCCAGCATCAGATTGTATTGCAATAGGCTCTTCTACCGCACGAGGTGTCAGGAGTGATTTCACTCCTCAAGGCCGACTTCTCCTGTTCCTAGCTCAAGGAGAGGACTTGAGAGCACCTCTATCCCGACAAGCACCGAGGTCAGCCGAAGAAGAAGGAAATCTATATACTTCTCGGTGCATGGGAACGTCCTTTGCAACCCCTCTCGCTTCAGCCATAGTGGCTCTAATAATCATCAAAGCTGAGGCTTTTGGTAATTACTGTTATTATTTATTCGTAATTAGTTTGCGACATATCGTTTAAAAAAATGAAGCTATATACTGTGTACCTTGTCAAGCATATCAATAATAATTATGTATTACGTTTTAGTTTGTATTACATTTGTTATAATGTTACGTTTTATCACATATTTATTATATCAATAAACCTGAATTTTAAAGGATTAATATGAAGAGTAATATGAACATGTTATATTCTTCAGAACTCACAGACGAAGAAAAAGAGTCTCTCGTCCAGTCAAGGTTTATGAAGCGGTTCCTCAGGGAAACCACCGACTATACTCACGACCCACAGCGAGGCTATGGTCCCCTCAGACCTCAGGAACTCCTCCAAGATGACGATCTATTTCGATCAAGGCTAAACAAAGTGTTACAGCGCACGGAACTTTACAGATACGGAACGGATGCTTGAGATGCTACCTCTTGGACCACGTGAACTGTTTGATTTCAAGGCTAAATATAATGGAGTTTACCGGTGGTATTAAGGATACTGGTTAATAGACTTTGGGAAGCTTTGCTCCAAATTTTAATTTTCAAAAGATGTTTTCTGATTCGATGTCATCTAAAAGGTATAAATAGGATTTGGTGTATTGAAACCTGATTATCTCCGAATGAATTAAAAAGTATGTTATTTACAAACATTACAGTGAATCAATCTCATCATGCATAATTTTTAGGGGATCTTGATTTTCAAACCTACACACATTATCATGTAATATTTTTTCCCCTCCATACCTACACTTTTTTTTACTCGAAAAAGATTTCATAACAAGCAGACATGGTGTCATATCTTTTATACTTACCACTTTGTACGGGTACCATGTTTGGTAAACCTACCTTAATCCTATATAAGACGGCATACGAAAATCCATAATTTAATACCCAGATGCCTTGACTATAATGCATAATTTGTATCTCATGGTTTCTATAGATTCCATGAATTGCTACTCTTTATATCTCATGAATGATGCAATTTACTACAGGCAGCGGTTATTGTGAATACAAATCCAGAATTGATAAATATGATAACCGTACAGGCAATTTTAAGACAGTTATTCTAAACAGGAAATCATAATACAAATCTAGACAAAACGGCCAGTTTGTTGATTTGGCTGATCAGATATAATTGTTATTATTTCTTTGTTTCCCGATTTCTAGGATCTATGAAAGTATCATGTTGCACAGAGTATCTATTTGCCTGTATCATTACCAGCTTGCATCGGCGGATCAGTTATTTGACACACCTGAGGTTTAATGACGTGCAATATCTTTTCGTTCACTTCTGTTTAATATAAATTCATAATGTGTTGGAATTATAATGGGGCGCTAGATCATCCTGTGGTATTTTGTCAAATATAACAAATATGATATGTATATATTTACATCGGAATATATTTGATTATCCCGGAAATATTAGCATCATGGGCAATTCATAAATCCCATGTATGAGAGGTCTTTAGAGGTGTAATTAAGATGAGAGAATGTTCTATGATTTTCAGTCATACACATGTATCTTTTTATTTACATTGCTGGTCCTTATATGTACTCTGTTATGAACTTTGACCATGTAGAGTTACAAGAACATTAAAGTTTGTATCCCGCACCC
The DNA here is from genome assembly GCA_026874595.1 of Sipunculus nudus. NCBI lineage: Eukaryota > Metazoa > Annelida > Sipuncula > Golfingiida > Sipunculidae > Sipunculus > Sipunculus nudus. Next base: position 53,046,085 of record CM049320.1, read on the forward strand.
AAACTCGCATTCTCTCATTTTTTTCAATTCAAGTGTGTGGGCGCACAAAACATAAGAAGGTTAAGCAGTAGTAGGTGACAAGAAGTCGAAACATCAAACTCCACTGTTAATGCACATGAATTAGCGTCGTACGTAAGGGATACTAGACGGATTATTTTTCTGTTTATATTTCCGACAGGTTTACATCGTAACAATGATTAACCCTTATGCCCTGCCTCGCATCGAGGCGAGACTACCTCCCCGGTGTCGTCCCTCTGTTAACAGACTTAGCTTGGTAAACTTACTTTGTGTATGTTTTTTTTGCATTTTCAGTAATGGTAACTGACATAACATGTATGTTGTCTGGACATTCTTATATTAAAACAAAGCCCTCAGTAATTTATCATAATTTAATAGTATAATTGCATCTTTTGATCATTTAATTCATCTTTTAAATTGCTAACACTTAATATCCAGCAGATGTTAATGTATTTTTATCATTTATTTCAGACAAACATCGTACACTGTAATATTTGATATATGCAAAGGGAAAAGCCGATGTAATTGCTTATTGTGTGGATATCAAGGCAAGCATACGTTCTAAAACTGCCATGTCAAAAGTATCTACTTACATGGTACATTCAGTAATTTCTCTTATCAACTCCGCCTAAGCATATTTATCTTCATTAAATGAGTCTATTGATAATCATTTATTTCTATTCACTTTGTGGTACGATTCGGAAATGTTTGTGTATTAAAGCTTATTCTACTCCATCATGTGGCTTACGCTGCTACCAAGATATGTCGAAAGGTCCCGACAAGCATTCCAAATAATTTGGTAAACATAAAAATTTCCTGAACTATACATATACACTTGTATACAACCAGGCAAACCATGGGCTTTGATTATTTAAACATATTTATGCATTGGCTATTTTAATGATTTGTCTTTGCAGTCCTGTTTTTGCTAAGAACCTTCATCTTATTTATGTAATATATAATGTCGACACTGGCATAATTGACCCTTCTTGAATTCGCCCAATATAGATTTCAAAGCTATGAAACATTAATCTTATATTTTGTAAATCTACAGGTCACCTTCCAGTATTAGTGTATATATATATATATGCATAAATTGCATTTAAACCGAAACCAAAGGGGGGGGGGGGCGGATTCTTGTGTAAAGTGTGCTTGTGTTTGTTCTGGTGTAATTGATACAGTGACAATAAAAGCAACAAACACCCCACTCGGAGTATGGCTTCATTTATCTCTGTTTTTGTCTGTCGTTATCTCATTGTGTGTCTCTCTTTGTCTCTTTGTATTTTTCTCTCTGGAGTTTTTTTAGTTGTCTGACTACCCAGGACTATTCAGGATGCACGTTTATGTACTAAAATTGTTAAATTAATACACGCCATAGTACTACTATGATATTTATAGAACCTGAGTTCCTCTTCAAGTTCATCCTTTGCGGTTTTCTTATACCAATTACTTTTTCTTCACTCTGGACACGACTGTACTTACCACAACAACAATAGATGTCAGGTGGTTGTGAAGATCTCAACATTAATGGATACATGGTATAAGAAATACCGTCAGCGGCTAAATAACTATTTCTCCTAGAAACGACTGATATATTCGCTAAGTTATAGTATGTAACTATCAACGTGCATTTGGCCACTACCGTTAGTGTGTGTGGGTACAACTCCGACAGTGTACTTGGTCTTTTACATGAAGTAACGACTATATATTATTTTGCCCTCTTTTGTGTTTACAAGGTGGCGCTACACGTTGCATATATTTGTCAAACTGTCACCATTTAACCAATAGACAACAGCAGATTTCGAAAACCTATTTATATACAATTTTTTGCTGAATTGTATGTCAGATTAAATTACTCTGATTGTATAAATAAACGTATGATTCGTCTTAGCGATAAAAGATACTTTTAATATTCAGTTAGCAAATGCTACCTGCTTATTTGAAAAGTTCTTTTTTACTTATGTTTATCAACCGCTGTAACTGCCGAGGATTATTATTTTTATTCTACCTCTAACATTTCAGTTCTTTCAATAAACACACTGATGTTAATCAAACATAATGATAACATATATACTGTAATAACTTTAATCTACCTTTATAAAAAAACATCGGAAAATATAAAACAAGTACAGAGAAAGATGCAAGTTTTTGAGAATCCATCATTATCATAAGTTGTTTTTGATATACGCTTTCATTAAATCAATGTATCATTTAGTGGTTGTCATTCAGTCGGATAATTTACGATGGTTAGATTTAGGATTCATTAGCTTGAATGTAATACTGATATCTCGGGGAGGGTATAAATCACAAATTAAATAAATCCGCATTGCATTCTGTACACACCAATGACGGCAACGTATGTATAAGTTAATGTGCATAAAGCAGAGTCATTCAGAAGGACGATTGATATAAATAATAATAATAATAATAATTTATTTTATATAGCGTAAAACCACATATGTGCTCTAAAACGCTTCGAACACATTCAATACACATAAAAAATCATATCTAAATAGATCACATATTAGAACTTAAAACAGAAAATAGAAATACTGAAGAACTATGATGTATATGTATCACTAAGAAATGCACAGTCATTGGATAAAAAAAATAGGTATTTAAGGATCGTAAAAACATTTACATACAATCATATGTCTCCCTAAAAAGATGTGTTTTCAATTGTTTTTTAAAACTTTCGAGTGTGACTGCAGATTTTGAATGTTGAGGTAGTTCATTCCACAATCTAGGCCCCGAAACACTAAAAGCTCGTTCCATAGCCAAAGACGACCTTGTGAATGGTACTACCAGTTGGTGTAGATCAGATGACCTGAGTGACCTTGTGGGTTCGTAGGGAATGATCAGCTCACTTAAGTATCCAGGGGCCTCACCATGTATACATTTGAATACCATCACTAAGACTTTGTACTCTATACGTTGACGTACCGTGAGCCAATGGAGAGTTTTCAATACAGGAGTGATATGATCTCTTCTTTGGGCTCCGCTGATGACCCGTGCGGCTGCGTTCTGGACACGCTGCAGAGGGTAAAGACTAGACTGAGGCAGGCCAAGTAGTAACGAATTGCAATAGTCCAATTTCGATGTTATAAATGCATGTACCAACTTCAGAAGTGAGTCATCTTTCAGAAACTTTTTTAAGTGTAGCAATGTTCCAAAGTTGTAATTAAGCACGCTTACAGATATTCTGAATATGTGGTTTCATACTTAAACAGGAGTCAACAATGACGCCTATGTTGCTTGCTTGCAAAGACCTATCTACTGTGGATCTACCGACTTTGAGTGAGGGAACCAGATCCATCTGCGGTGTTTTGGAAGAAATTACCAAGTCTTCAGTTTTAGACTCATTCATTTTCAAAATATACTTGTTCTTCCATTCTTTGACAAGATGAATGCAGCTTTCTATTTTTAAAACCGCTTCTGTTAATGATGCTTGGTCAAAAGAAATATATTATTGTGTGTCGTCTGCATAGAGATGATATGATATTCCTTGCGCACGCAGGAGTCTGCCTAGTGATGCAGTGTATAAAGTGAACAAAATTGGACCGAGGACACTACCCTGAGGCACCCCACAAGAAAGCTCCTTCCCCTAGGACTGCATGCCTGATAGACAAATATGCTGTGGGCGATGCATTAGGTAGGAATCAAACCATTTCAGCACTATGTATGATAGACCCAACCTAGCGAGTACGGTGAGCAGCATTTGATGACTGACAGTGTCGAATGCTGCTGACAGATCCAATAGTACCAAAATGACAGACGTCTTTTCTGACAAAGCAAAGAGTATATCATTTTGTACCCTCAGGAGTGCAGACTCTGTGCTATGACCTGCTCGGTAGGCAGATTGCAAGGGCTCTGCTAAGTGATTTTTTCAACAATATGTTTTTTGAGTTGCTTTGCGACCACTTTTTCCAATAACTTGGATACAAAAGCCAAATTTGACACAGGGCGGTAATTCTTTAAGTAATTTTGGTCCAGTGAGGGTTTCTTTATTAAAGGTGTCAAGAGTGCCCTCTTAAGAGTACTGGGGACATGTCCTTCCCTCAGAGACGCATTTATTATTTTACAAATGGGATGGGCAAGTATTTCTGCAAATGTTTTGCATAACACTGTTGGAACTGGGTCAAGTCCATTGGACTTGTCAGAGGAGGATTTGATAAGTTTAAATACATCATCAACACTAACCAGTGTGAACTGAGTCCAGTAAACCTCACACTGAGGTATAAGAAACTCTGCATCTGATTCTCGACTGTGATCAATACTGTCCTGAATTAGTTTGATTTTCCTAATAAAATAGTCACTAAATCTGGACAGGATTTCTTCAGTAGAGGAATGAGTAGGTAGCACAAAATGTTTCTTTGAACAACCTTATAGTTCATTAGCAACTTTAAAAATAGTTCCGCCATCACTGGCGTTATCAGTCATTTCACAGTAATAAAGTTTTTTAGCCTCAGTCATCAGTCGGTTTGTCACATTCTTTTGTTCAATAAACATCTGTTTATGAACTTCAAGCTTTGTTTTGTTGTACAACCGCTCCAATTGACGTCTCTTTTGCTTTGCCTCTCGTAAGTGTTCATTAAACCACTTAGCTTCCTCACGAATCACTACCTTCCGGGTTCTCTCAGGTAATACCTTGTCGATAATTTCACTCAGTACATTATTGTAACACAAAACAAGAGCATCACTATCAAAACTAGCACCATCACCTTTTTCTAATAGAGGGGATTTAGTTAATTCCTGCATGAAAGCAATGTGGTCAAGTGACCTGAATCTCCGGTATGTAACATGTGATCCGGCATCCAAAGCTCAATTGAAAAATATAAATACCTCTAATATACAAGAAAGCATTTTGGATTCTGATCCGCTTATTTATTCATTTTGTACATGACTTGTAGTGTAATTACCAGACGTATTTATATCATAGACTTTATGACTTATTGATGACGTGTAATCAATCTGAATAGTTCGAATCGTTACAAACCTGAATAAAACGATTATTTCCGGATTTATAATAGCTTGTATAATTATTAATAAAACTTAATCCTTTTGAGTGTTGGTAATTTTATACAAAGCAAAACTTTGAGCAAGTTTAAAAAGTGATGCTGTTAGAAGAAAAGGATGGCGCAAGAATTCAGGAATTCAATTAGCAGGTAGGTGAGGAAGTCTGGGTCGAAGCATGGCACGGGCTCCTTCAACGTAGAGGATTACTTGTTTTAGCAAAAACCAGACGGAATTTAGTAGGGGTAGAGATTAAAAGCTAACATGGGGTGTTAGTCTACATAGAACAAAGTCGGTTTTGATTAAGAGAGCTTACAACCTAACAGATTTCGAACCCAAAAAATTGTTTGGTGGATATGTACTACATTGAGACCCTGTCAGTTTTTTTGGGTGCTTTATTACACTTGGCGCAGTCATGTATAGCACGTCATTCGTCATGTTTCCTAAAAGTTATGTTCAATAAGGAATAGGCATGTTTCAGACAGGGGCCACTGTGTCCTGTGAGATGGAATTAGATGCGGCTAGCCGGTCCATTTGCATGCCGGCGTTAGGTGAGGTGGAGTGAGGTGCTGCCAGCTTGTCTCCAGGGAGGTCCAGTGAAGTGTTGCCAGCCAGTGTCCCGTGCGGTGGACTAAGGTGCTTTCGGCCGGTGTGCAAGGAGGTCCAGTGAGGTGCTGCCTGCCGTTGTCTAGTGAGGTGCTGATAGCCGGTGTCCAGTGAGGTGATGCTCGCCGGTGTGCAGTGAGGTGCTGCCCGATGGTGTCCCGTGAAGTGGAGTCAGGTGCTGCCGGTCGATGTCAAGAGAGGTCCAGTGAGGTGCTGCCAGCCGTTGTCCAGTGAGGTGTTGGCAGGCGGTGTCCAGGGAGATGCCGCCAGCCGATGTCCAGTGAGATGCAATGAGTTGCCGCCAGCCAAGGTCCAATATCGCGAGTTCAAAGATAAGGGACCGTCAAACCGGGCTCTCTTAAGTTGTTTTTAGATTTTACCAGTGTGTCTAGTGAGGCGTAACAGGCTAGGAACTCTGTAGCTTTAATGATCTTTTATATGCTGTTTAGGTGCTGACATTGATTTGTTGTGTGTTTGAGTGCCGATACGCTGAGGGCGCCATCAAAAGCCACAATCTTTACTTTACAACGTCAAAGCAAAGGCAAGCCGGTCCGTTCCCTTGGGCACCAGAAAGAAATAATTTTTATTGGGCGACAATAAAACATTGAGTATAATCTTCCATCGAAAAATATGCTAGACGAGTAAACTTTTTTTCTGAAATTGTAGTGGAAAGGAGTGTAACAGTTTATGTCATACCGACCTAAAACCGCTGTCGATTGCTGTTATAAAATGTAGGATATCTGATAAGCAGTACCGTGTTTTAACGGATATTTCAAAGGATATTATATATATTTATCACGCATTGCAGAAATTATATTTTGTTCTGCATTCAGTTCCTTTAAACATTTGACTTTTAATATAAGATACCATGTTGCTTAGTGAAGTATACAATTGGGTTTAATATAGGTTATTTTATCTGCGGGGGTTGACGTTCCTTACGGGCGATATGACTGCTTACACACCAAATTAAGTGCTGTTATCACCCTTTCCTAATTACGAGTCGGGTTATTTCCATATAACAAAAATATAAGCTTATAGTATTTAACATTTCAATAGAGAAGTTCAACACTTTCCATCAATGTCAACTCTTGTAATAAAAACAAACTTCAAGGGTTTGAAGTTTAAACATTTTATTGTATTGGTTCCCATTATAACATCACTGGTAACTTTAATTTCATAATAAACTAGGAACTATCTTTTCATGATTTCCTGAACAAGGATTAACGTTATTTTCTCTCCTAAAGTTGATCTTCGTTGAACTGATGAGAAAACAATTTTCAATTCAATTTTCAATTCAACTAGCACGACAAGAAAAAAAGTATGCTCTTGGTTTGATTTTAAGTATGGCAATCTATTTAAGAGTATTTTTATGGGTGTCGGGTGTAATAGGGGCAATACAATTCTTTGTGCAGGATCAACAGCACACAGTCTCAATGGATAAATTGTGCAGGCGTTCCTAAACAATGGACCACATTAGGATTTTATATGAATTCTGATTAGAACCTGAGAGTGTCCGGGCATTACAAGACATTCTAGACCGATGACAAATAATTCATAGGTGCTAAATTATATCTACATCATAATGATTCGTTAATTATTGTGTAACAGGCATCTCATGATGATATTTTTAGTTTTAAATAAATACAAATTTCCGTAATATCTCGATATGCGACATCTATAGCGCGGGCGAATGTATAGGGCTTTTATATGGTCGCGTCGCTAATGAATAATGGAATATGTTATAAGAATAAATAGAATACCTTAAAAAGAAAGCTCTCTTCTGTTCATCTTTTCAATATTAGTTATTGTTATTATTTGTAGCTCAGCTGACTGAAAGTCATCTGAGCTATAGCGATCACCCTTTGTCCGGCGTCCGTCCGTCTGGTCGTCCGTTAACAGGGCACAAATCGTAACCATTGGACCTGGAATCTTCTAACTTGACATCAAGGGAGGTCTATAAAAAATCTCCTTGGAAACCAAAATAAGGTCTCTGTTACTCGTATCCTCCGAGCTATGGGGCTTGTAAGTACCCCTCAGAATAATTAAAAATTTGATACAAAAGCTCAAGTATCTGAATAACTAATGCATTGATCACCATGATTCTTTGCATTAATATTGGTCATGGAGTGTTCCATCCGTTCCTGCAAATTGATGGCACCATGTGTATTTTTCTAATTTTTTAAATTTTCTTAAACTATTTTTGATACCTTCAAAGAAGCTGTCATCTGTTAACAGGGCATAAATCGAATCCGCTGGACCCTTGGACTGATCTTTCTTTAACCTAGCATAGTTGTTCCCTCATCTATTTTGTTGTGCCTAACAAAGACAGATGGTACCACCGGCAATCTTTTTCTGTGCAGTATGACTCTGTGTGTCTTTTAGATAACACCAACATCTCAGGAGTGGCTCAATGTATTGTGCTGAAAGTTTGAATGTTCATAGATCTTGGATCTCTCTTTCTCCTACCTGCTACTCGTCGCGCCACCAACAATACTTTTTGCGTAGTGTCCATTTGTGCATTTGCCATCTGTTCGTCTTAGTGCTTCTTTAATGTATTATGTTGAAATTGTCCAAATTCATAGATCTTGGACTCCTTCATCTTGTACTCAAGACTGGTGCAGCCACCTGCAATCATTTTTCTGTGGCATCCATCAGTACATTTGCTTTGGGTGACAATTGCTCATATCTCAGGAGTGGTTCAAGGTATTGGTCTGAAATTTGGCATGTCCATCCATCTTGGAAAATTTTATCGTAAACCAGACAGATGGCACCACCTACCTTCCTGTTTCTGTAGAATAAATTAATTTTCTTTTCTTAGGAATGGTGTGCCGTATTGGCCTGAAATTGTGCATGTCCATAGATCATGGCCTGCTCCATCTTATACTCAAGACTGTAGGCGCCACATCCGCAATCGTTTTCCTGTGGCGTCCATACGTACATGTGCTTTTTGGAAAAAAAGATATTGGTCTAAAATTTTGCATGTCAATCCGTCTTGGAGTGATTTCTCGTAAACCAGACATTTCTAAGGATTCTTCATAAAATTCATGATTTTTTGGCACTCTGACAGTCATCTTTCTCATTGTTCAACATTCCTTAAATTCAGCTGAGCGTCATGGCCCATGGGCCACTAGTTATTATTCAATACCCCCGGTTTTTCAGCTTTATAAACTCTCTAGAGATGTTTAATTATCACATGCATGTATTAAACTATGATTAAGTAAAACCACGTTATGATGAGGAATTTACAAGAGCTTTACTGGTTGGCATTTTTCTATTTGATATGATAAAATGAAATCGGTATAAAAAATAATGTCCTCTTCTGCGTTGACATGTCACAACAGCATAACAGTTGCTTCTACTTAATGACAAGGCACACAAGTAAGATATTAAGTATTGGGTAGTGTTTATTAGTGATTTTGGGCAACAATATATTGAAATGGATTCTCTCATGTAATAACGTATTAGACCGTCCCCGTGTAGACCTACAACTATGTGCATATTAGGGCCCTAATAAATTGAGCCCGCACCCGCCCCGCATCATGCCCTGTCAGTCCGCAGCCCGCCCCGCAATCGAAGAAAAAAAAATCAGCCCACCCCGTCCCGCAGTTACTATGATTCCTATAGCCCGCACCCGCCCCGCAAAATTTTCTTTCAGCCCGCACCCGCCCCGCCCCGCATTTTTTCATGTTTCCGGCCCTCAGTCAAGCCCTCAAAATAATTTTTAAAAAAGTTTTCTGATCCAAAGGTTTACATATCAAGAATATTTTGCAGCACACATATAAGCCACGCTTATTATAAATATATGTGAAATGTTTGATGACTGGAATGAAAAATTAATTTTAATACGTTTTTTGCAATCATTCACACAATGATTCATAAACATTTTTAAGGATATTTTATTGGTTAAATGGATTTAATACATACATAATAATAATTAAACACAACTTAAATATGTTTTCATATTTTACAGTGGAAATAAAGAAAGTTTTGGATTATTGTGTCTGTTTCTACTTAAAAAAAGTAAAAAAAAATGATTTCTTTAAAGTGTGTGTAGCCAAAGTTACCCTCTGGAATTGTATTGGCTAATCACAAGCAATCAGACTACTGAGATGTGTTGCTGGTCATAATCAGCAAAAAATTTGAAACTGAGACTAATCAGGTCAAGGGAGTAAAGGGGTAATCTGACTGATGTGGCTTTAGGTTAAGAATTTTATTGAGATAGGCATGACCAGAGCGGTGTTTCTTATAGCAATCATCAACATATTGTGCAGTGCCTAAACAGGGATTTGACCAGCCAGTGGTCAATTTCAGTAACAATTAGAGAGCACAATGTCATGGAGTTACAATTAGATAAGGAGTCCACCTTAGGCTAAGTCAATTGAGCCACCTATAGAGGCAGCTGTAGCCACACACTGCCTATTACAAGACAAAAGGTAATCAAGCTCTTGCTTCACTCCCAGCCATATTATGTAATATATGAGACCTGACACAAGCACTGCAGGGTTACAGTCCATATACAACATCAGGCCAAGTAACTTTATACAAAGTTATGACCAGCTTCCATTGCAAGGACAATTATTTAAAATCTAGATTTCAGATTAATGATGCATCATCTATTTTGTATAGCAAATTGAGGTTATACCTTGAAAAGACACATTTGCAAAGTGTTGTTACAATTGTCAGTCAGTGGTAGGGGTTAACAGGAATAAATTAAAATTTATACAAATTTATCTTTTCATTTTACTACTTTTTTGACACCTGAAAACATTTTATACAAAAATATCAAGGTCTTCAAATGATAGTTAACTAGTCATTTTTAAGTATAATTATATATTCTTGTTCTGCCGGATCATCAACCCGCAGCCTGCCCCGCCCAATCCCGCCCCACACAGACCTTATTTCGGCCCGCCCCGCCCCGCACTTTCGTAGATGTAGCCCGCCCCGCCCCGCAAAGAATCCTATGCATGGGCCCGCAGGGGCCCGCCTTCTGCGGGCCACCGCTGGCCGCGGGTCAAAACCCGCCCCGCGCAGGGTCCTAGTGCATATACGTGTGTTCAAGATTTTTTTTTTCGCTGTGTAGGACATAGTATGACTGGAGTCGTTTAGGAAACCCATTTACCACACACAATTGAATTCAGTATACCTCCTAACACGTGGAGCCTAAATGTTTGTATTATATATCATATAAACTTGTTCTATCTATTGATTTATCTCTCTGTCCATGGATCTATGTCTCTCTCTCTCTCTCTCTCTCTCTTTCTATCTGTCTATCTATCCCCGCTATCTAAGACATATGGATAGGATTGGAAATAATATATATATATATATATATATATATATATATATATATTGTTATATGCTAGAGTTAATTTATTTTTATGTTATTTGGTAAACTAAATTCATGGTTAAGAACAAACAATGCTATAATACATTTACCAGTGCAACCAATGATCTTCGAACAAGAATAAGTTTTTGTTTTTATATAACATTGTTTAAATCTCACTTAAAATAAAAAAGTCACACACAGAGTGTATCCATTTACAGTACGTGTGGGTGTGTGTATTTGGCGTGTGACTAAATGAAGTACGTGTTTGTGTTTATACCATTAATATTTTTGCGAGTGTGTATGTTTGTCTCTTCTCCAAATGGGTATATCCGAATGATTAATAATACATGGATAAACACTTCCCATTTGCTCAGAATGACTACGCCTTTTCGCTAGTATTCAGTATAGATGTGTTGCGTATGGTATTGCATGTGCTCGCCTTCTTGTTATTACTTTGGCAAAATCGATTTAATGTTTATGTTACTAAGATGGATTGCCTGACTCTGAGGGATGGGCCAAATATCAGCAGTAATACCTTGGTATGGGTACAGGTATTTGTGAGATAAATTTCATGGTTTAATTCCAGGTTCTCCAGAGAGTACATTGTTACAGGTACAGATAAGACATGTTTCATTCAAATACATTTAAATAATCACAATTAGTTACATTTGCAAGCCATTATATACATTTTATGTATTCTTAGGGTACAGATACCCAAGACCCAGGCACAGGTACCAGGGACTTCCTGATAAAGGCACAAAGGTACAGGTATAGGTACTGGTACAGGTTAAGGTAATCTGAATTGGGTAACTTAGTGCAGGTACGACTTAAAGTACTGGCTCCAACCCTGCTGCGTTCATCAGTGTGTGTGTTTATGAGATTGATAAAAAAATAAATAAAACGGTTAATAAAAACAACTTATCAGAAAACTCTGTTTTATATATCAGGTCCTTTAAAGCAGATATGTATATTTTGCTTAAAGTTCTTTCGTATCTGGTCTGGAAAAATCATAGTTTTTTTTTATTTCATGATAGTAAAAAACTGTTGTAAATTTGTTTGATTCATCGGTCATTGATCAATCAAAGCTTACATCTAATGTCGAACACGGGGCTGCCGGTGACCTTCGGTCGGTATAAAAGCACCTGGGGAAATTGTTCTGCTTACATTTTAATCAAGTAGAGGTAAAATTATGGAAATGTAAAGCGATATACATGCACTATTGTGGTCAGTGAATTAAAGTAAAAAAATAAATAAATAATTGAACGGTAGCAATATGTAATGTGAGTATCGATGTCATCAATACCGTCAGGAAGGTCAGTAATCATTGGCCCCGGGGGGGGGGGGGGGAGACATGTCTCCCTCACTTTTTAGGAATATGGACAAAGTTTGGTGGGGACAAAGTATCATTTGTTCCCCCCCCCCTTTTAAGGGAATAAAACACATAATAATGTAGGTAGCGATTTCGAGATTATATTTTAATTATATTAATATTTATCTTATTTGTCTTTCAATTGCGCATCTTATAACAAGAAATTTTCTATATCTTGAATGTTCAAATAAAAAAATTATGAAAATAAAGCAAATATAAACTTCATCCCAAATTACATATACCGTATTGTTGGGGAATAATATAAAGAGAGTTTTATATTTTGGGTGAGGGCTACACTGTCCTCATTACAGTGTTTTCCCCTGAAATCCGGTGAAATGTCCTGCTCTCATATTCGCAAGAACAGGGCTCTTATGTCAGTATCGCTCACATGCGTCCGATTTTCATCGAACCCCTTACATGCGTATATACATTTCTGATCCAGTCGACTATTGGGCAAAACATTTGTCTAATTAAAGTCTGAAAATTCAAAATATAAAATATAATTTGGCAATAGCTTTATAAGTAGTTAAGGTTAAAATGTAAGTTAGGTTTATCCATATTTGTGAGCAGGCATGGTTTTTAGCTCAGCTGACTGAAAGTCATCTGAGCTATAGCGATCACTCTTTGTCCGTCTGTCCGTCTGTCCGTCTGTCCGTCTGTCCGTCCGTTAACCAGGCACAAATCGTAACCGCTGGACCTAGAACCTTGTAACTTGGGATTCTGAGAGGTCCATAAAAAATCTCCTTGGAAACCAGAAATTAGGTCTCTGTTACTCATATCCTTCGAGCTATGTGGCCCCAAAGTACCCCCCAGAAAAGTCAAAAATTTCATACAAAAACTTCAATATCTCATTAACTACTTGACTGATGGTCATGATTTTTGGCATACATATTGATCATGAGATGTTACATCACTTCCTGCAGACTGGTGGCGCCACCTGTATTTTTCGATTTTTTACGAATTTTTTTCTCTATTTTTGAGACCTTAAAAAATGTGAACATCTGTTAACAAGGCACAAATCATAAAGACTGGACTTAGAATCTTAATTCTTGACACACTGAGAGGTCCATGAAAAATCTCCTTGGAAACCAGAAATTAGGTCTCTGTTACCCATATCCTTCGAGCTATGGGGCCCCAAAGTACCCCCCAGAATAGTAAAAAAATTCATACAAAAACTTCAATATTTCAATAACTACATCACTGATGGTCTTCATTTTTGGCATACATATTGATCATGAGATGTTCGATCAGTTCCTGCAGACTGGTGGCGCCACCTGTACTGTTTGATTTTTTACGATTTTTTCCTCTATTTTTGAGACCTTTGAGGATGCTGTCATCTGTTAGCGTGGCACAAATCGTAACGACTGGACCTAGAATCTTCATTTTCGACACACTGAGAGACTTATGAAAAGTCTCCATGGAAACCAGAAATAAGGTCTCTGTTACCCATATCCTTCGAGCTATGGGGCCCAAAATTACCCACCAGAATAGTCAAAAATTTCATACAAAAACTTCAATATCTCATTAACTACATCACTGATGGTCATGATTTTCGACATACATATTGATCATGAGATGTTTCATCAGTTTGTGCAGACTGGTGGCGCCACCTGTATTTTTCAATGTTCACGAATTGTTTTCTCCATTTTTGAGACCTTTAAGGATGTAGTTATCTGTCAACAGGGTACAAATCGTAACGACTGGACCTAGAATCTTCGTTCTTGACCCACAGGGAGACCCATGATAAGTCTCCATGGAAACCTGAAATTTGGTCTCTGTTACCCATATCCTTCGAGCTATGGCACTCCAAAGTACAGCTCAGAATAATGGAAAATTTGATACAAAAGCTAAAGTATCTGAACAACTAATGCAGAGATAACCATAATTGTTTGCATGGATATTGATCATGGAGTGTTTCATAAGTTTCTGCAGACTGGTGGCACCACCTGTATTTGTTCGTTTTTTTTTACGAAATTTTTCTGTATTTTTGAGACCTTTAAAGATATGAACATCTGTTAACAGGGCACAAATCATAAAAACTGGACCAAGAATCTTCATTCTTGACACACAGGGAGACCCATGAAAAGTCTCCATGGAAACTTGAAATTAGGTCTCTGTTACCCATATTCTTTAAGCTGTATGGGTCCAAAATACCCCCCCCCCCCCCCAGAATAATGGAAAATTTGATACAAAAACTGCAGTATTTCAATAACTACAGCACTGATGGTCATGATTTTCGGCATACATATTGATCATGAGCTGTTCCATCAGTTTCTGCAGACTGGGTGTGCCACCTCTATTTTTTTTTCAAAATTTTACGAATTTTTTTCTTTTTTTTGAGACCTTTAAAGATGTGGTTATCTGTCAACAGGGTACAAATCGCAACAACTGGACCTAGAATCTTCATTCTTGTCATGCAAGGAGGCCCATGAAAGGTGCCTGTTGAAACTTGAAATTAGGTCTCTGTTACCCATATCCTTCAAGCTATAGGACTCCGAAGTATCCCTCAGAATAATGGACAATTTGATACAAAAACTGAAGTATCTGAACAACTAATGCAGAGATCACCATGATTTTTTGCATGGATATTGACCATTAAGTGTTTTTATTAGTTTCTGCAGACTGGTGGAGCCACCTGTATATTTGTATCCGCCAAAACGATGTTTTACTATGTTTTTGACCGAGTTCCTCCACCGCGGCGGCGTTCGTTTCCAGAGAGCTCCTCGGAGACTAATGGACCGATTTTTCCCAAACTTACACCTATTATCGGGTCACATGTGAACTGGTGCCTAACCAATTTGCGTTGACCTCTGACCTTTCCTCTCTATCCAGTGTCCATTTGTGGGTTTGTTTCCACTCATAAACCCTCATATCTCGGGAACCGTTTGACCGATCAGGAAATAAAATTGATACAAATGTAGCCCTTGGATTGCTTTATAACATACACAAAAAATGGTGGCGCCACCTGTAACCATGTTTGCACAGTGTCCATCTGTTCATCTGCCTTGGGTTAAAATCACTCATATCTCTGCAGTGAATTGACTAATTCACCTGAAATTCGTCATGCGTATACATCCAGGATAGCTTTCTTGATTTTATGACAGGTGGCGCCACCTACGTTCACGTTCACGCTGATGACATCCAAGCTTATATCTTGGGAACCGTTTGACCGATCAGGAAATAAAATTTATACAAATGTAGCCCTTTGATAGCTCTGTAACATACACAAAAAAATGGTGGCGCCACCTGTAACAATGTTTGCACAGCGTCTGCCTGTTAGTCTGCCGTGGCCTAAAATCACTCATTTCTCTGTAGTGGTTCGACATAACTGCCTAAAATTTTGCAGGTTTATACATCGTGGACAGCTTTTTTGATTTTATGACAGGTGGCACCACCTACATTCTAGTTAACGCTGCACACATCCAAGCTCATATCTCAGGAACCATTTGACCGATTGGGCCAAAATTTTGCATGTGTTTGGATCTCACATAGGTCTTTATCATACACAAAACTGGAGGGGTTACCTGCAAAGATTTTTGCACAGTGTTTGTCTGTTTGTCTGCCATGGGCAAAAATCGCTCATATACATGTAGTGGTTTGACTTTTCTGCCTAAAATTTTGCAGGTGTATACAACTTGGACAGCTTTCTGGATTTGTGGTAGGTGGCACAACCTACATACACATTTAGGCTGCAGACATCCATGCTAATATGCAACATACCTTACTCTATTTCCCCTTGCCACTCAATCCATGCCTCACTATCCGATTTTGGCAGATACATGTAGTCACTTGTCGGTTACCCGTATTCTAGTTTTAAAAGTCTACACATTTTTCTCTATTTTTGAGATATATAAATACAGACTAAATCTTGGCCTGTTGGTTAATCTGTTTGATGCTTCAGTTGAATGGGTATATACTACCATTCTGATGATAAAATTTCCTTTTGCGAATCTCTTCCCAGTCAGCTGAGCGTCATGACCCATGGGTCACTTGTTCTTAGATACGACCAATAGAATGTGGATAGTTTATCGGGAACCGTATAAACATGGCGTATCGACTCGTATCGATATATGGAAACATTGCTATAGCCCTGTGATAAAAGGAAATATGTGTTCTGTTCAGATATATTAATGGCAACTATTATATAATGATCATCGATTTGAACAATAAAGAGGACTGTCAGTTGTATTCCTCTATTAAACACATTATTGGCAATGCCATATCTGGCGTGATCGTTTACTTGCAATGTCAACAGAACAGTCCTAAGAGAAAAGTCCGATTAACATACATGGTTGTGTCTTTTTGTCCGGAAGTAGATCCTGATTCATATCATCTCTGGAGACCAAAGATGGCCCTGGAGCAGCAGAACCTACATGTATCCTGGATGTGCTGGATCTGGTGACCTCGCTCATATATCCCTGATTTCCCACATTTATAACACTTGACATGTAGGGTTTGGTGACGGTAAAGCAGCCTTGGGGGGGGGGGGGGGGGGGGGGCTGCTAGAAGGGCGGTCCGGTGGACCCAGTGGACAGACCTCGGGGAGCGGTAGATATTTCACTAAGCTGAGAGTTCGATCTTGTCCTTTGACTTGGTGAAAGCTCGGCTAACGCTCTTGTGCACATAAACCCGATCATACCGGGAGGGCATCCACCTGATCGGCAACGGCAAACGGTTTTACTGCTACTTATTGTGCCGAAGGTATTGGCGCCTTAGCATCTACCTCGTCCTTAGAATACGCGCCTGTTCTTTATATCGATGGCTAATGGAAGTTTGAACTTTAATGAGATGAGTACGGATCAAGGTCTTACCTCAGACCTGGATTAAGGTTCCTAGTACATTACTTAAAAAAAGGATGTCTTAAGTCCTTTCAGAAAAACGCCGACGGCAATTCTTGAACTGTTGGGTAAACACCTAAATAAGCTAGAGCAATAGTCTGCTAAATATTTTGGCATAATCGTCCAGACTGACTGACCCTTGTTTGGCTTCGCTTAATTGGTGGTGAAGAGAGGCTGGTGTCTGATAATGGCCTTACCTTCGCCCAGGTTCTAATAATTCTTGGTGACCATGTGATGTTGTTGGGTTATTGTGGTTCGGAGTATTTTAGTTTGTGGTCATATCCGCTTTTTCTTAATGCATCTTGGTATGGTTAAATCCACCATACAGCGCAATTGTGAAAACAAACATCGGAAAAAAGTTCCTGCAACTCCTGGATAAGTGTTTTCCCCGGACCACAAGCTCCATAAAATACTGAATCGGAACACCGTGAAACCCAGCTACAGCTGCATGCCAAGCATGAAACAGATAATATCGGCACACAACCAAAGACTCCTCAGACATGAAAGAGAGAAAGAAAAAACGGAAGTTACAAGCACAAATTGCAACTGCAGAAATTAAAATGAATGCCCGATCAAGGAAGGATGCCTAACACAAAGCGTAGTTTACCAAGCCACAGTCACCAGACAAGATAATAATCACGTGGAAACATATATTGGACTGACCGAAAACACCTTCAAGACAAGATATTATGGACACATCAGTAGTTTTAAGAATAAGAAATACAGAAACAGTACCACTCTTAGCCAATATGTATGGACCTTGAAAGAAGATAAAGTGCCATATGCCATCAAATGGAAAATTATCACAAAACGCAAAGCCTACTCCACCACTACGAAAACATGTAAATTATGCAACACTGAAAAAATATTTTATTATATGCAGACCAGAAGAAAGCACATTGAACAATAGAAGCGAACTGACCACAACATGTAAACACAAGGCCAAACACCTGCTTTGTAACGTTAAGTAATCACACAAAGCCCCACGGAACCAGGGCAACACAATAGCCACCTGGGCCCCAACGACAACCCCAAACGAACCGAATAACCCCAGATTAATCCTACCTATTATGGCGAACTTTCCCACACATCTGATCAGTTCAGTTAGTACCTGAAGAGTGAGCCGGCTAGATAGCTGTACTCACGAAACAGTTCTGTAGTAAATGAAGTAAAACTAACTGTATATGATACATTATATATGTATGTATAAATTTATATTGTTACGAGGTGCTCATAAAAGCGAACCAAATTGTCTCACTGGTAAAGATTGCTTTTCTAGCGAAGCGGTTGGAACTCCAGAATCTGCGCCACCGACATGGGTTCGAACCCGGGATCGGCCCGATATTTTCCCCCGGACAATTTGTCTTCGTACTAAATCGGGGCTCGTCCAGGACTACACCCAACAGTGGGGCCCGGGGTGCACTAGTGTTCACCAAAAGTGTGAATCCTGGGATAATAAATGTTGTTCTGACAGCAGAAAGCGCTTACGGGGGAGTGTTACGGGGTGTACGTAAAAGCGGACGGAACTGTCTCACTAGTGAAGCTTGCTTTTTCAGCTAAGCGGTTGTACATGTGCGCTAGCGACATGAGATCGAACCTGGGATCGGCCCGATAATTTGCCCTGAGCAATTTGTCTTCGTAACAAATGGTCCCCATTTCACATGTCCGGGATTTGCACCGCTTTGCTAGGCAGGCATAATAAGCCTTGCTTCTGAAAAAAACTAGGATGTTCTATTTATACTCTGGCCCTGCTGTTTCAGCGTGTTTTCTCTGATGGTTCAATGAAGGGGCATAACAAGACAGTCAAATAAGCATTGCTGAAAAGGCAGCAGAGTTGGTTATCATGAATGGCTGGGTGAGCATTTTGTTACAGGTAGTATCAGTGAATCGTAGGTGATAGGTTTTCGGTCATGTGTGTGTGTCTGAGCCATTTCCTCGAATGTCATAGGAGGATGTCGATTGGTCGTAGACAAAGGAAGACAAAACTCTAAAACTGGGATGATTTGTGGATTTAGATTCAGATTCATCTCAATTCGTTGCTTTTGTCTGTTGTCTGGGAATCACAATATTTATCATGATTGTAATAACAGAGTGCTGACTAATGAGTCATTCAGTCATACCCCTATTTCAGTGATAGTTTGTATAGTAGGTTACAGTATAACCTACTGATGAGTATCATGCAGGCATAGTCCAACATATGATTTTGTTACGAAAGGTTTTAAAAAATGGTTGCAGTCATTTATTTTTCAGTATCAAATTATCATCCTGAGCAGTACTCATTAAGAGTAAACTGTCATGGTATATCTTGCAGGATCTCTGTGAAATAATCTTATCGAAACCACCTTTGACTCTCTCGCCACAAGAGTGACCTCTCAAGGTGGCTGATGGATTTTGTTTTACATTTTCTTTACATGTAATGACGGAGCATCATCTCTACTGCCAGAGCTGCACAAATGATATTCTATTAGTAGTTGTTTTGGAGTACTGAGGAGATAGCTCTGGTTGGCAAAGTACATACAGAGAAAAATAAACAACGTTTCGTGTGACATGAAGGAAGAATATATTTAACAGCAGCGGGTGCCCTGAATAGATCGTCGTGTGGGTTGCCATGTAAACAATGAGTAGATGTACAATCATAAATAATATCAATATTTGAAGGAGATATACCCTTCTGCAGAATGAAGATTTGTTACTTTTCCAGCTGAATCTGTGACCTATAAGGTAGAAAAGAAAAGGAAGTACTTAGTACAATTTATATAGATAAAAAGACTAATTGTCAAATAAAATATATCCCTTCTTTAGATGATACAACCTCCCTTCATCTAGACGAACCAAGCTCCTATTGAGATCAAACAACCGTTAGTCAGACGGTAGTATAATGCCCCAATCAGCGAACGGTGACAACATTACAACGAATCAGCCAAAAATTATTCCTGCTTTAATGTTATGAATCACAACAACTGAAAAATTATTCATCCAGTGTAAAGGGAAAATAAACACACACATATATATATATATATATATATATATATATATATATATATATATATATATATATATATATATTAATTATATGTAGGAACCCGCTTGAATTTAGGTGTTATATTGAGGGGGATTTTTCCAAACGCCAGCAAAATCATTGCTGAAACAAGAAAATATGTCATGTTTAATTACTGTAAGAATGCTTCCTTCTGCAGAATGAGGATATCTCCTTCAAATATTAATTTTATTACTGAACACTTTCACCTTCAACTATTTATACATATTTCAGCATCCTCGTTATGCGTTACACAATATTATATATTTATATTTATTATATATTTACACATATGATATACGTGTTTATATATATATATATATATATATATATATAAATATATATATATATATATATACAGTCATGAATTGATGATCCCACGCTTAATGTGATACCCATATTTATTACTGAGACAGCAAGGCTGTCACTAAAAGTGATGGAGGATTAAGATACAAGGCGAATTGGATGAAAGCCGTGTGTTAAACAAAAGACTGGACGTTACTAAATACATGTGAGAGCAAGCCTTTTTGGTTAGTTCGACACGTTTGTAACTTGTGTTTCGTGCTGGGATCGTCATGATGGCCCCGTGCGGAAGTCTAAAATTTTATAACCCCCCCCCCCCCCAACACCAACGGTGCTTTGGGTATCATTGACGAACCACCAAGAAACACCTACTTAACATCAAACTCTAATATTAAAGGTCAGAGCAATCGATAAATATTCAAAAAATGAATATATCAATGCAATGGTGTATCATAAAATTATGACCTAAAGATAAATGAGAGTATTTCGGTCCAGTGTGTTTGGTGTTTGGGGGACCCGTCTCGTGTAATTTATTCGTCCATCAGGACAGAACTATCATATTTCATGTTGTACCAGTCCAACAGTTATCCGATGCGCATCGAGTGATTTCAACCTTTGCAGCTCCGACATCAAATTTTGTTGTAAATATCCCACCTGTGGTATCTTACTCCATGCTACCTCCCTGTTCTTGTTCACTTCATTTGGCTCTTGTGCAAATGTCCTACGTCATTCAAAACTGTTGTCGCGGGCCTTACAGGCTTTTGTATTCTCATTGACCGCGCGTGTTTACGGTTTTTAACGTATATTTGGTATATTTTAAGAGTCAGGGTTAACACATACACCAGTGAGTCCACCTTGTCAACCGAAGAGCGAGACATTGTACATTTTAGTGGTAAGCAGTTAAGCGGCTGCGGGTTATTTTTTTCAAGCTTTTGCGATGTTCGGGCGCTCTGCGCCCGGGGTAGACGGACGTTTCGGGCATGGACGTGTCGGACTAGGACATTTCAAAAAGGGCTCTTTGCAAGGGAGGACGGTTCGGGCAGATCGATATTATTTCCAGAAATTAACCTTTTACAATGTAAATTTGAATGTATCGTTGTACTAACATGTTTTATTTAAATATTTATTTGAGTCATAAAATGGGGGTTAATTAGGTACTATATACCATTTAATAATATGCGCTTTGAATGTGGGCAGTTCAATTTTATGACCATCACAAAACATTCAGAATATACTTGCTGAATGTATGAATGAATGAAATATTTCTTTTGTTAAGAAAAAAACATTTTTAAAAATAAAACTCTTACCTATAAGTCTTTCATTTACTGGTAATTTATACCTTACCAGCAGCAAAATGATAGACGCGTTCAACAAGATAGCGCAAATCACTGCCATTAATCCAAACAATGAAACCGTTAAAGTGGCTAAAGGGGCATCGGTTGCTTAATTTAGAGAGATGGGCCAGGTGATATACCACTACTTTCACAATACAGAAGCCACAGTCTTGATATTGAGGAGAACATACAACTACCAGAGCATATGCAACATTTCATTGACAGTACCTCCGATGATCTCACTCGCATTCAGATTTATTGCTTAAGGACAGTTGTCTTTGAATATGAGGTTGCCAAGATTGGACCATACGGATAGTTATGCCTTACCAACATGGCTGAATACCGGATTGATACAGGATGTAACCTGCCGATCAAACAATCACTGTGAAGAGTCCCGCAATCCCAAAAAAGCTCTCTTTGAAGCTAAAGTACAAAATATGCTGGACAAAGGTATAATTAAACCCGGTATCGGCCCCTGGGCATCGCCGAACATTCTCGTGGCCAAGAAGGCAGATACTACCTTTTTTTGCGTCGATGATCGGCGATTGAACAACATAACAGACAAGGACGTCTATCCGCTCCTTTGGATCTAGTTGCTAGTGGTATTTAACATTAGACATGGCCTCAGGTTACTGGCAGCTTAGGATGGCAGATGATGGGTCAAATGAAAAGACTGTACGCGCCTCGGTTAACACCAGGGTTGTGCCATTTTGCTTTGTAATGCTCTCATCAGCTATGAGCGGTTAATTGAAAATGTCTTGCAAGTTCTAAATGGAAACAATAGTCTATATTGACGAAGTGAACTGTGTTGGCAGAGACTTTAATAAGTGCAGTAGAAATTCTGATGATTGAGTGGCAGAGGTTTCGAGAGACAAAACTTTGAAACTGAAACCCTAGAAATGTCATTTGTTCCTGCACAGTGTGACATTTCTGGGATACCTGGGTAAAGGGGTAGTAGAATGGCCTGTGCCCAGTAACCTGACCGATATTCGCATGTTTCTCGGTTTGGCAACTTACTTTCGTCGCAACTGGTGCATATTTTCTTAATACGCTTTGATTAGGGGCAACCCCAACAAGAAACATTTCATGTAGAGTAAAAAATGTCAAAGGTCATTTGAAATGCTAAAGAAAAAAGCTTACGGAAGGCTCGTTGTTAGTATATCCTTCTGAATATGACCACTTCGTTTTGAATACTGATGTTAATGGTCAAGGAATTGATGACAGAATACTGCCCCAAATTCAAAATGGTCAAGAACGTGTTATCGCCTATGGCAGCAGTCCCCTTAATCGTTCCCGACTTAACTATTGTACAATTATACGTGAAAATTATTCCTGCAAAGCTGTAGCCTGTAGATGCTAAATATAAGACTCAAGAACAAGCAAGGAGGCGACATTGGAGACAAGTGACAAACAGACAGGTATACTGACATAGTGACACATCTGATATAACAGTGGACTAGATAAGCTTTTAGAGAAGATGAATAGAAACAAAATGAGCTATAGTTTATATAGGCAAGATCAACAGTTTTGGAGTTAGGCCAAAATGATATGTCGTAGTGTTTCGAGTGTAGAGCCCCTAACATCTATTTTCCGAAAAAGAAAAAAAAAATGCTTTCAAGATATTAGTATGAGACATAGGCTGTATCTGTTTAAAACGGTTCTAGCCTGAAGAATGCTAATTGTAAGACACAAGAACCAGCAAGCAGCTGAAATTGAGGACAACTAACAACCAGACAGACAATCTGACAAAGGGACACATCTAAGATAACAGATGCTCATGAAGAAGGTATAGAGAAACAAAATAAGCTATAGTTTATGTAAGGTTTATAATTTTGGAGAGCTGGCCATAAAATGATACGTTGTTTTGGTTTGGGTGGAACGCCGCCCCCTAATAGCCATATCCCGAAAATTTTTTTTTAATTACTTTTGAGATATTAGTGTATGACAAACGATATACCAGATTCAAAATGATTCCTTTAAAACCGTGTCCTGTAGATTACTCAGTGTAAGAAGCTAGAGCCAGCAAACAGGATAAATTGAGAACAACTGACAAACAGACAGACATACTAAAAGAAGAGACACAAGATTGAAACCAATCGACTAAACCAGTTAATGGAGAAGACTAAAGGAAAAACTTAAGCCTAAGTTTGTGAAGATAGGCCTAATATTATCGAAAATATGAATAAAATGACCTTTCGACATTGTTTTATGACCTCGACCTGAAACTTCGACCAATATTGAGAAAAACCAATAAGCTTCGGGAGCTTTTAGTTTTCTATCAACTTTGCAATTTTGAAAGCGATTGCTGCAAAACGGTGCATTTTAAAAGAGAGACAAACATACAAACAAACAGACAGACGCAATTGACCAACATGCTTGCCGAAATCGAAGATTTCCGGTAGGCGATAAAACTGCTCGTTCTCATCGAAGGAAGTATTTAATAGTGCATTAATCTTTAAGACACATCATTTTATGTGTTGCATTTGTCGTCGGCTCTCGTGACTTCGTATCCTTGTATATATATATATATATATATATATATATATATATATATATATATATATATATATAAAACCATATAATTTCTTATATGTTATTATTAAGCACCACATAATCAATAGCCTTCTAATAAAACAAATTTCCTTTTATACAAGGAAAATATTAGCAGAAAGGTATAAAACTAACATTAGATGCAAGCACTTTCCTCAGGCGGTGATTTGTTTTACCTAATCTGAAGAATTTTTAAGTACTGTAGCCCATATGGTAGCATTATATATGGAGATTATATATAGACATTCAATGCGTACATAATGCCTTTATTGCATAGTCCTCAGGGAGGCAGTTCCATAAGGTAAACAACACACTTTCCTTTGAAGAGGGACTTTCAATAGCAGATTTGCGCCATAAGTTCCGCAACGCATTCAGAGACCTAAACGATAACGAGGCAGATCACCTTACATGTTTTTTTTTTCAGATTACATGGTACTCCATGTGTTTATTTAACGACAGAGTTTCCCACGGTGTATGGCAGAGACAAAGCATTCATGGTAATCAATCCAATTTCCCGACCATCAACAAGATAAATATAGTAGAAAAATTCCGTATAAAAAGATACAATTCTTTTCTAACATTTAGATTAAGGGTTTGAAAATGTATTACAATAGATCAGCCGATAAAACAATGTTTAAACTTCATGGGATTTAAATATATCAACCGTCTTAAGAGGCTATTTTTTTTGCCAATACGTGTATTCAGTAGAGCCTTGAATTTCAGTTTCTCTTTTTTCCTGAAAATTCATTTTTAAAAAATTAAAGAGAGGAACAAACATTTTATTCGATTAAATATTTTGCTGCCTTTGAAAGGAAAATAAGATTAATTATGATTAAAATGATCTGATGAGATAA
Organism: Sipunculus nudus; assembly: GCA_026874595.1. NCBI lineage: Eukaryota > Metazoa > Annelida > Sipuncula > Golfingiida > Sipunculidae > Sipunculus > Sipunculus nudus. The sequence continues at coordinate 53,071,333 of CM049320.1, forward strand.
CGATGCTGTATGCCAGGGCCAGGATTAACATATTATGGAAAGGTTTGTACTTATGTGCCAAATGTTTTAACAGAATGGTTGTTGAAAAACGTCTGACCTTGAATATCCGTAAGATTGATCCGAACAAATTTTCTCTCCCAAATGATATTGATTTTCCAGGTTCTACTGTATTAGACTATTTCATGACAATGTAAATCGTATACGATTTCGTTTAAATAAGATTATCTTAAATTTGGTGATTGAGTTAACAAACCCTGTTAAATTAAAAAAAATCCTTGATTATTCGTTTTTAACTCACCTAAATATGTTCAATGTAATAACTCTATGACTGTCAAAGCGTTCAGCTGCATTACGTGCCCGTCTTTCCTAATGAAATATGTTCAACATTTAACCTGCTCCTGCTTCACTTGCATTGGAATAGTTAGAGGAATTCCTAGTGAATGCGGAAACACATAACCATATGTTAATCAAACAAATTCAGTGTTCATCCTTACCCTCTTTTCTTTTGAACTGTGTATTGAGTTTTAAAATTAGCACGAATCTGAATGAATGTGGGAATGACACAAAAAGTCCTTGGTATCAACTTCAAAGAGTGTAAACCTGCGAACTAAAATAAAAGTATGATATATACTATAGCAATATCTCCAGATGACTTTTCGCTCACATGGGCTCATATCAGCAGGGTTCATATCAATGGCCAAAGGGACAGATGACTCAACGCTCAATGAGCTCATATTGGCTGGGTTCATATCAATGGCCTATGGGTCAGATGACTTAACGCTCACATGGCCTCATATAAGCTGGGTTCATATCAAATGACCATGGGCAAGATTACTTAACGCTCATACGGGCTCATTTTAGCTTGGTCCTGAACAATGGCCCATTATTCACATGAATGAACGCTCATATGGGCTCAAATTAGCTGGGTTCATATCAATAACCCATGTGTCAGATGACTTAACGCTCACATGGGCGTTAGCTGGGACATTAGCTGGGTTCATATCTTTGCCCCAGGGTCAGATGACTTTACGCTCAAATGGTCTCAAATTAGCTGGGTTCATATCAATGGCCAATGGGTCAGATGACTTTACGCTCAAATGGTCTCAAATTAGCTGGGTTCATATCAATGGCCAATGGGTCAGATGACTTTACGCTCAAATGGTCTCAAATTAGCTGGGTTCATATCAATGGCCAATGGGTCAGATAAATAAACGCTCATAATCTAATGTAAAACTACATGACTATATCTAAAAACTCTTTTATTATTTTTATCCTCTACCATGTTTCTTTCTTGTCTAAAAACAAATTCATTACTGAATCAAATTTTTAAAATTCAAATTTGAGCCAGAAAGAACAAATGTTGTATTGATTTATTTTATTCACTGAATGTCAATAACGTTGGAGTGCAACAGTTATTCGTGTGATCTAACAGCAGTGGATGGTAAATAGTAGTTATTTAAAGATTATAAAGAACATTGATATATTTTAACACTAACATAAATCCCTTGCGTATATCTTAAAAAGGGCTTATCAATTCAGTGCTTCTGTCTCCTTGGTAATAGTTAAAATATTACCAATCTTAGAACAACATTCAGAGTCTATACTGGGAATAATTTTAGGGTTAAAGTGCTCTGATGTTAAAAATGAAACAAATTTAGGAGTGCTGACAGTACCATTCCATAATATATTGGAATTGGGTCAAGAAAAGCTGTTTCATAAACCCATCTGCATTACTCAAAAGAAAAATAAATTGAAAGTTTACTTGCACTGAGAGTTAAAAAGCTATGAGTTTAATACCTGTAAAAAGAAGTTTCTGCAAGGGCCTACAAAACATTTGTTGAGAAACATAAAGAAAGGACATTGCTCCATTTCTACTCTCACCAGTAGAACAAGGTTATAGTAGGAATATAGTAACATAGTAGTAACATAGGAAATTATTTTAACTTTTCGAATTGTTTGTAAACAAGCGCATTTCTTTTTGCTAAATTGACACACACACACACAAACACACACACACACATATATATATATATATATATATATATATATATATATAGAGAGAGAGAGAGAGAGAGAGAGAGAGAGAGAGATGAAACCAGTTATTTGCTAGTCGATTAACCAAAAAGAAACGCGCTTGTTTACAAGCAATTCTAAAAACTAAAATAATTTCCTGTATTACTACGAACGCGGAGCTTAATCAGAAGCTTCATAATCGAAACTTTAAATTTATTCAGGTGTATATTGTCAGAAATGTAGAAAGTATCTTCAACTGCAAGTAAATACTTAAGTCGATGATTTGTGTTTGCGTAATCCTAAGAATTATCAACGACTATAACCTAAATGGTAGCCACTCTATTGATTGCAGGTGTGATACAGAAATTCGACACCATTACATGTGTAAAATGAGTCTTTGTTACCTTGTCCTCGATGCGGTAAACAACACAGAGGCTACCAATAGAAGATTTGATCACGAGGACAACACTTAACGACCCTAGTTATGGCAATCAAACTATGTTTGTTCCTTTGACGGTACTCATCAGAGGAATTTTAAAGGCGCTGATAAAAACTTGATGTAAAGTTTCAGTCCAAAATAGATCACTTCTATGCATTGAAGACACACGTGCAGGACACAGCCTAACTCATCGTTAAACAGAGGCGAATTATCTTACATGGTAAGTACAGACTTCCTGGGGCTGAATGTGTTTATTTGTTGACAGGCTTACCCACGGTGTCTGGTAAAGTAACAAATCAGGAAAAACAACCCTGATATCCAGACCATCAAAAAATTAATGAAAATGAACATATTCGTAGGGAAGTTATTGGAATCCTGGTCTAGGAAAAAAAGATTATTCACGTATTTTCTACCTCATTATTTTGCCGTAAGATGACAAGCAAAACTTTCCTTGTCTTTGTATATATTCAGTATGAATTCAATCAAATTATGTCATCACCATTGGAAGTGGCATTTTATATCTCTTTTGGACGATTGGCTGCTATCAATAAAGGCCAATCTCGGAAATTAACGTGTATTGTATTGACCATGGCTGTATTTATTATCAGTTGAACCTGTGAATACCATTTTATCGTCGCATCCCACTAGACATATGTATAAACTTTAGGGCACTTCACAGAGACTTATAGTTTATGTTCAAATGAAAATCCGTGTTTTTTGCTTTATGTTCAGATAATAACACATACTTATCACTACGCCTGACGTATTTGTATTTAATATCAGTATATATGTTGACAAGCCTGTGAGCTTTCCCTCAAGAAAACTATGGCGAATAAACCAGTGAAAGCACTTGGATGCCAACCTTCAACAACACATTATTCCGACGACTATATTTTTACCTTTTGCAACAATAGTAACCACAGGTAAATGGTGAACCTATCGTTTCCAACGAAGATATCTTGAAAGAAATAGCACTGCATTAGATCATTATCGTAATGCAAATCATAAATGCGATTTCCTTTAAATCAGATTATCTGAGATTTGGCGGGAGAGTAAACAGACCCTGCTAAATTAATGAAAAATCCTTGATTTTTCCAATTTTTTACTCGCCGAAACACCTTCAATGCGAAAGCTCTATAACTATCCTAGCATTAAGCTGCATCGCGTGTCTATCTTTTCTAATGAGATCTCTTCAACATTGTAAATCCGGGACAATATCCCACATGTTAATCAAACAAATGCAGTGTTCATCCTTGCCCTCTTTTCTTTTGAACTGTATATTCAATTTTTAAATTAGCACGCATTTGAATGGATGTGGGAACAGTAATCAAAAACAGTCTTTGGTGTCAATTTCAAAGAGTGTTTATGTATACCTTAAAACTGAAATTAAGGTACGAAACAAATTATGGCAAAAAACATTCAAACGATATTGGGACTTTCTGATATAAATGAAAATGATACCGTTCCAGAAAGTATTATTTCTGGGATAAAAGATATCAACGCATCAATTTGAAACGAACGGTTCTATACGTTGGATAGTATATAACATTTAAACACATAGTAATATTTGTAAGGTAAATGAAATATGTTGCTATTGTTTCCCGGTAGTTTACGTAACATTATAATCAAACTTAAAGTAAGCATATTTTTAAAGCTATTCCACACAGCTAACCTCATAAAAAAACAACTAAAAAGCAGTTAAGTATACCTCATCCCCTAACGACACATCCAAATGCCTCTAATTAAATGCTGGAAAAAATTATCGGTGCGAATATGTTAAATGTTCCAAGGTCGTTGGCCCACATTAAATTATTTTGTGTACATAATTTGTCTTAAAATAAGGTAATAATTGAAAAAAAAATGAATATCCTTAAATTAACTTACATATATATATGTATATATATTTATATATATATATATATATATATATATATATATATATATATATATACATACATTAGTTTACCCCTCAAGCCACCAAGCTATGTTAGTGACTGAAATGGCCAAGTGGGGAACCGTGTACAAATTGTGTACGAATATAATTTTATATTTAGATTATCATTCCCTTTTTCCTCCTGCAAGCATAATTTTCATTTACATTTGTAGCAGTTATGAAAGCAGTCATGTATTCCGTTTATTGTTTTTGTAACCCCCAAAAATATGTATTATCAAAGGACCGGCTATAACAACTATTCACATATTATTAGAAATGCAATATGTTCAATATATGAGAAAAGAAATGTTTATGAATTAAAGCTGACTGAAAGTCATCGAGAACCAAGACGGACACGGCGAAATTGTATTTGGAAGCGATAAAATACTCTAATGCAATATCCAGATGGTCCTGAACAAATCTCTAAGAAAACTTAAAATTAGGTCATGGTGGACACAAAATGGTTGCACCGGGCCTAAAAACTGCCAACATAACATCCCTGGAGGTTCTTTGCAAATCGCTTTGAAAACCATGAAAATCATTATTTTTAGCACTCAGACAGTAAGAGAAGGTACAAATCGTAACCCACATCGGATAACAAAGGCTTCTGATGTCGCCATGTCATAGACCATGGTACCTTTCATGTCGTCATGGAAGGGATTTATGATGCTGATGAGCTTGGATGGACATCCGATCCTAGGGGGGCTCTCGAAGAGGCCGTCCCCACTCACCAAATCGAACTCCTTCGTCTGGTCTATGTAGGCCATGAACAGTTGTTCTCTTTGTTCCCTGCATTTATCCTGCAGTTGCCTGGCGGAAAACACCATTTAGACAGTAGACCTTTTCGCGCGGAAGCTACCCCTGGATTTCTAGGTAGACTGTTTCTGTTAAAGTCTGAGGCCTCTCCAGTGCCACCCGGGCGAACAGCTTCCCAGTGATGCTGAGGAGGTTAATACCCCGACAGTTGTCACAATCGCTCCTGTCACATTTTTTTCTGAAACAGTGTGACGATGTTGACATTCCTCATGTGTGGTACTTCACCTTCCTTCAAACAGAGACAGAGTATGTCGTGCAGCTCTTGGATTGCAGTCTCGGTACAACGCTTCAGGACCTCGGCGGGGAATGCTTCCGTCCATGGGGAGCAAGTGACTTCAGTGCTTCGTTCAGCTCTTTGATGGTTGGTTCATGTCATGCTCCTCCGGGATGGGCATGCACTTCAGGGCATTCAGAGACTTGATTCACCCTTGCATACAGCGCGGAGTAATGCTGTTCCAAGCGCTTTAATTGGTGTATTTGTCCTGGATTATCTCATATGTGGCAGGCTTTAGTGGTGCAATTTTTCTTCTATGCTGGGCCCAGTGCATGTTTGAATCCATCATACATTCCTTTGATGTTTCCTGTGTCAGTTGCAATAAGTGTCTTGGAGCACTATTTAGCAAAGCGTCTGGCATTCTGCTGAGCTTTGGTACGGACAGCCAGAAGGGTTTGCGGGTTTTGTTTGCTGGGAGTAGTCTTTTAAGCTATCAGTCAGTACGTTATTTTTTTCCCAATCAGTCTGCTGATTTATTGGTTTCCTTGCCCAAGGTGGACATCTCTGAGTTGTAAACCGAGCCTCTTAGGAGTTTCCAACTTTCGTGGGCACCTGCACCAGGTGGGCCTTAGAGGGATTCTTCGACTGCCTTTGGAAACTTCCGCTGGATGCGTATGCTGTTGGTGTCAATGCGGGATCTGCCTACCTTTCTTTAATGATGTAGCTTTTTCTTACCTTGCTGCACACCAAAGAGTGGTCCGTGTCACAGTCAGCCACTGGTCAGCTTGGAGTGACCCGGATGCTGGGTATCCTGGAATGTCCTCTCGCGTCACTCTTTCGATCGGGGATGTCTCCACAAGACTCTCTGTTGAGGCTTGGTGTTGAAGAATGTGTTGCTGACGGAAAGACCGAGGAGGCACAAGAGTTCTAGGGGACGTTGGCCATTTTCATACATCTTGCCAGTGCCGAACCTTCCCAAACACAAGGACCAGGAGTTCTGATCAGCCCCTACTCTGGCGTTGAAGTCGTCAAGGATGAAGAGTGTCTCCCTTGCTGGGGTGAGTGTGATGACAGCATTGAGATCATCATAAAACGTGTCCTTAGCTTCAGCCGAGGATGTCAATGTTGATGCTTAGGCACTAATTAGGTGAACTTGTCCAACTGAGGAGTGAAATTGAAAAGTCAGGATTCTCTCAGATCCGATAGCAGGTTGCGATTATGCATCCGAGCAGGCCGTTTAGGGCAGCGAATCCCAATCCGTGCTCTCTGGTTCCATCTGGAGGTTTCCCCTGCCAGAAAAGGGAGAAGGCTTTCTTGCTCACACTTCCTCTTCCTTGGAGTCTGGTCTCTTGCCGGGCAACCATGACCATCTGCAGTCTGCTCATTTCCATGACAGTCGTTGAGGGCAGGATATGTGTGATCTTCTTTCCATTGCTTGGTGCACACATGTCGATCCGCCTGTCGGCTCTGACCCTAAACATCACACGCACCCAGTGAAGTAAACAGACCGTGGCAAGGCAGCACCTAATGGTTGGGGTTTGCCTAGCTTAAGGTAAACGGTAGCTGCCCAAAGAGACGCGATGGCCTCTCCTACCGTCTGAAGCAGCCCCTAGCGTCTAACTCTACGCTGATGTAGTTTGGATTTTATAAATTGTAAAACAGCTACTTCCCGTGTTGTGGCTACGCTAGGATGTCCTCTGCAGTGCACAAACAGCCTGGGTAGGTGTGTATGAAGGACAAGCTGTTACCCAAGAAGCATCAACAATAAAAGTATAATCAAGCAAAGAATACAGTTTTCTGGAGAGGCATACAATGATCAAGGCACAATAATACTAATATTCACTGAGTCCACATCAAAACGTACAGGTTCAAAGATTCCACAGTTTCGTCCTAAGCCACTGGTCCTATGATCGTCACTCACGATCGAGTGGCCTGATACAGTCTTCACTCAAGTATAGACAGTCATATATATATATATATATATATATATATATATATATATATATATATATATGCAGGGTAAATGAGACAATCATTGGCAATTGTTACAGTCTCATAATGGTAAATGTTGACCTGGTGCACTAGGTGGCATGGATGTTAAGTTTCTACATGAATATATCAATATAATTCAAGGTTCAATATGGTGGCATTAATATACTTCACAGACGTACACAGCTGAATATATGTGTTGTAAGTCTGATTACATAGTTGTAACATATATAACAAGCTAAAAAAATATTAGTAGATTAACCATGACTATATACATGTATATATAATTTTTAGTATTATTAATATTTGATATTATAAAAACAATATGCTGTTATCACACAGGTGGGTATGACTGATCAGAGTAAAGTACAAAGATAGTAAGTTTAAGAAAATTCTCATAGTTTAGCTACAGATTTTAGCTGGTATAAGGTATAATTTATATATAATAAAGTCACGTTAAAGGTCGTCTTGTCGTTTGGTGCTAGTGAGAGATTTCTATATTTGTTCAGTGTTTGTAATGTGCACCATATCCTTTGTCTCCGTTCAGTCCGTTTTTAATGCCGTTTTAATGTCGCTGTTTTATATTCTCAAGATAACTATTACTATCAATACTTTATATTATTAGCTGTGCGTCCCGTTTCGAAAAATTAACACATTTCGGTGTGTTAATGTATGCTTTTGGCCTGTGACCGTTCAGTCTTACGCTAAACATCTGGCTGATTTGTTCGATGTATATTTAAAAGGGTAAAATTTGTATTTTTTAAAAGTAAACCACTGCTTTGGTTCTGCATTTAAATGTCCATGAACATGGTGTTCTTTTTTATTTACATTACTTATACACCCCTTGTGGGATTTTGGGACATGGTAGGCAGCGTGGTCTGTTACACTGATATGTATTTACTTTGCGACTCTTTTGCGCTATTTATGCTGATGGACCGTGGATGGCATCTTCCTGGCATAGCTGGTCAGTACACTTTCCATATCTATGGTTGCGTGTGGTGTCGCAATGGTCAGTTGCGTATGATCTTCAATTGACTGACGTCATCAGCTTGCCTGGCTAGCATAAAATCAGTATTCCTAAAAGCTGTAACATGTTTTGTCATATTTTGGATTATTGTCACATGCCAAATTAAAACAAGGTAAAGCATTGTTTACGCAGGTAGTCGGCGGAATAACAACCTATGCAGCAAAGAGTTTTTATACTGCTTCACTTTTATTAAATATTACTCCGGAAACTCATTGGACTGTGACGGACTATAGTAAATTGATTACGAGGGATATTTTATTTTATATTCGGGGTGTCAGTATGAGAGTATAAATCTTGGAATAGATCTTTAAGTCCTTATCTGAACTAAGAACTGCCTCTCATTCGGGAATTTTTTTTTATGTATGTTGAGACATGCTTGTGTATCACCACAGAGGTCCAAGTTTACTCGGAATACAGAGTTGGGTATAAATAGAGCATCTCTACTGAAATATTCCGCTCCTGACCCGTCACACTATTACAAATGTGCGGCAAAACTAAAAATGTCAAAGTCCACTACAAAGACGAAATATCTCTTGGTCTTCAAGCTTAAATTCAATTTTCAAAGAGAATTGTTTACCCTTTCCACCATTAGTTGCTAGATCATCACCAATGAATCCTAAGGCAACGGTTTCCAGTGCTAAAATGAGGAGTTAACTAAACAGGTGCTCGCCCCCTGAAGTCTACAACAAACAATCTTAACAATAGAGACCGCCGAACAGGGACGGCTTAAGTTTAAGATATAATGGTTAAAAATCAAGATCTCAAATATAAGACAACTTACCCTGATAAACAAATATGTTTGTACACAATATGTGGTCAAGGCACGGATAGGATTACACTCATACACACGAGCACACACATACATTATAAATATATTTATTTATTTACACACACACACATATATATATATATATATATATATATATATATATATATATATATATCCGGAATGGGGTAATGGCCTCTTATCATAGTAATAGTTATGACAAACCACAACATCCGTTAAATATTAGATGCAACAGTAATGGTAAAATAAGGAAATTCAAATTATTATTTTAATGAATTGATCAATTGAAACGGAGTCTAAAAAGCCACAGAAATGAGTCTGCCTCTGTGCATTTAACAGAAATAGCACTATTGACGTGTAAAAATTATAAAACCATCCTAGTTAATAGACACGGTAATTTGATAAGGAGATTTCGGCACATTGATCAGTATACAAATTACTCTAGTCGATTTGAATGTGCCAACAAACTTACCAAACCTGACTGTGAAACGTAATATGCTTGTCTTTGAATTGCTTTTCTTTTGCTGACACACGCGCTGTCATCAGCGATGCACTCTTGGCTTGGTCGATATCAAGATAATGTGACAACCTGAATACAGTAGCCAGTGAATCGAGTGCCTTCATCATGAAATGTGACACTGATTAAATAGCAGTAGCACCTGTGTAACAAATATCAATGAATGGTACTTTCTGTTTTTATGTAAATGTATAAGATAATTTTTTTAACAAATGGCATAAATAATTGTTGCATATATATATATATATATATATATATACATATATACATATATATATATAAATATATATATATATATATATATATATATATATATAAACAAACATATTGTTGATCGCCATTTTCCCCGAAAATTGGATTAATGGAAAACCATTTATTCGTTTTTACGAAATAGCTTTATCATCTGAGCTGCAGCAATCATCCTTTGTCCGTCGTCCGCCCGGCCTTCATACCGTCCCTCCGACAATTTTGAATCGTTAGGCTCGGACTTTACATACAGGAAATGTCCAGTGAAATCTCCTTGGTAACCTGATATTAGGTCATTGTGGCCTATAATTTGCGAGATAAGGACAGTGAACATGTGTAAGGCTAAGAATTAAAAAAACCTAGCACTGTCCTGGACAAATGTGCTTGGAAACATAATTAGGTCACTGTGATAATTATTGGAAACAACCCATCATATATGTCAAATGGGCACAAAATGTATACGTTAGGCCTCGAATCTTTAAACGCAAAGTCCTGTAATTTTATGAGCAAATCTTCTTGGAAACCTGAAACCAGGTCATGGTGACCTTTATTCTGCGACCACCAGGCCAATCGTATAATTTGAGCATCAGGATAGCCAGACATGAAAAAACTGTTTCCATTAGATCTCTAACACAAATCCAGGGGGTAATGGGTTTATCCCCCTTGGAACCTGAAACGAGTTCATGATGATCTATGTTTTGTTTGCTACGGGCAAAAAGCGTGGTTTTAGCCCCCATGCAGTTAGACAGGACACAAAGTATGCCGGCTAACTTTAGAATCTCAAAACGTTAATGTTATACCTGGACATCCATGGAAGTCCTTTCCAAGTCTCTTTTTGATCTTTAAATTAAGACACTGTGACCCATGTTCTGTGAGCTAAAATATATAAAAGATAACGAGAAAACCTGATATTGGCACTGTGAAAGTCAGATTGGCATAGATCATAATGTCTGGATTTAGAATCTCTTACTCTAAATTCAAGGAAATCCTGTGCAATTCTCCTACAACTGTAAAATGCTTTACTTAAGACGGCATGATACCAGTATGTTTGTGCCAAATATCGTCAAAAGAAAATCTCCGTTTGAATTTGTTTTTAAAGCGAAAAACGTGCTTTTGCAAGTGCCCCTGCTTTGATCATTAGAAATGTACTTATCAAATGAGATTCATGATCTCATTCATAGTTACAGGTTATCCTGTAGTGAGCCTCTGTGAAAGGCTGAACACACAGGTGCTATATTTCCGCCTGTGATGTCACCAAGTTACATTTGCTCTCAATCTTGATCTGCAGTTATTGAAGCGGATATGCATATTCATGAGAGGCTCCTCCTGATCCTATACGTACACCCCTAGCAGATAAATGATGCAACTTTAATTATGCAAAGGCAAACAATGAACCATGAGTCATTGACATGTTTACCTTTTGCCTGTGCTTGATGTAATACACTTGTGTACATAAGAGTAGCGCTGAAACCGGCGTATTAGCTTGAGATAAACTATGCGTAAAGGTAGAAAACTTAACCGCTACCTGTTTTGGTCAATAGCTGAACAATGTCAGCCATTCCGCTACTTACACTCACTGCGCACTAGTATGTTTAGGTTACTATTCCTGCACCCATGGACTAGAATATTCAGCTGAGAGGATACTTAATAAATAGCCTAAGCTATCCTGTGCCAGGAATTTATGATGATTCCACTGGATGAAGTGGTCGTTTGACATTTACTGTTATACTCGGGGTATAAACTCTGGTTGTTTATCTTATTTCTCTATGACAACTTCAGCTAATCTAATTACACTCACCTGTTAATTTTCATTTTAGAGCGAAAACATGGAATATAATCTGAGGAAACGAATGGCGGACAAGGTATTCTCATTTCATAATTGATTACCTTAAATACTTATGCCATATATCAATTTTATACTATTTTTTCTTTACATATATTAATAGAAGGTAACAAGTAATTAGTTCTAATCTTCCATTGTTACATGTAAAACCAAAAAGGACAAAGATTTTTGGAATTATCAATACATGTTTTGTGGTGTCTTCTTTTAAAATATCTGACTTTGCCTTTCACACTTCTCTCGTTTCTCTACTCGTCAGTTTAAGATTACACGGAAGGCTATATGATTAGTAAGATGAATGACTTTGTTTCCAGATCACAATTTACTTAACATCATTAGGTCGATGGGTTTCATATTAGCAGTTATGATATATTACGCCTCCTGTTACAGTTGTTACAAGAAACACATATGGCTAAAAGAAAAAAGGTATTTATATTTCGTTTGGTTAATCAATGTTCTCGCTAAGTTAAAGACTTAAGTAATGCTCGAGCCTTGATGCACAATATCGCACATAACTAAAATGTATTTTAGGCATTAGATGTATTTTAGAATTTGTTCGTCAGAATAACTTGTTATGTCTTTCGTAAAAACACTAGTTAACTATGTTAACTAGTTAACTAGTTAACTGATTTTTTTTTTAGAATTTTCCTGTTACTTCTTCAGTCATTGAGGAAGAGGCAATGTTTAATTTACACATCTTGCTTAAAACATAAAAAAACACATGTATTTCACCGTGGAACGATAAGAGAATAACAATAATGTTTGCGCTAAAACTATATTCCGATGTTATTAGTTAACTAGTTAACTGTTTTTTTTAGAATTTCCCTGTTACTTCTTCAGTCATTGAGGAAGAGGCAAGTGTTTAATTTACACATCTTGCTTAAAACATAAAAAAACACATGTATTTCACCGTGGAACGATAACAGAATAACAATAATTTTTGCGTTTATATGTCTACACAGTCGTGTTTTGTGTATCTCTTTACCTTTTTAATTTCCTTTATTTTAATTATTCAATATTTCTTTTAAAATTTGAGAGAAATACTGACAGCCATTTTCAGTTTTATGTTGTTCTGGTTTTGATGGATAATTAGATTAGAAATATACGTAATTTATAAAAATAAGTTTAAAGTGAGAAAATCTGTTCTATTGAATTTGTTTATGATCCTCCAAACTTTTCATTTAATACGCATTGTGTCTGTACTCGCTAAAGAAACCAAAACCAAACCAAGGTTCAATGCATCAACAAGAAGAGCTAAATATTGAAGAATTGGTTGAAGGGAAATTCATCAAAGGCATGACATCAGCTATACAATATGTTGAAAAACAATATGCAGAACAACAAAATCTTGACTCAAGGAAGCCTAGCCAAGAGGCTGTTAACAGAAAGCCTATTCGCATTGCTTTCGTCGACACGGGCTGCGATCGAGGTCACCCACACTTTGAAGGATGGGATGTTATTTGTAGAACATTTACTAAATCAGCAGGAGATGTTGATCCAACCGGACATGGCACCAGGGTGATTGGTCTATTCTGTTCTATGTTTAGACACTCTCGTTCAGCAATAGAAATACACAGTTTCAAAGTTACAAATGATCGGGAGTCCGGATTTGATGAAGAGAACTTTCGACAAGCACTTCAAGAGATTAAACAAGCAAAACCTCCCTTCAACATGGTAAACATTAGTGTTGGCTTTACTGGCCACCCACCCCTGTCATTCCAGCTTGGTAACTCAGTTGCAGATATCGCGAAGCACATGACTGTCATTGCTGCAGCATCAAACGAAGGGATAAATGATGACAGCCATATAGCATTTCCAGCGACAGAGTGCATATCTATTGGTTCCTCTACCGCCCAAGGTGTCAGGAGTGACTTTACTCCACAGGGCCGCCTTCTCCTGTTTCTAGCTCAAGGAGAAAACCTGACAGCCCCTCTCTCTAGACAAGCACCAAGGTCTCATGAAGAAGAGGATAATCTGTACACGCACCGATGCACAGGAACTTCATTTGCAACACCCCTGGCTTCAGTGATAGCCGCACTGATTATCTTAAAAGCAGAGTCTTTTGGTAATTAACATAAATATGCAATACCTATATATCAACAAAAAAAAGAAAAGAAATAATGAAATATCTCTATCTGTAAGAATATTAATAGTATGTTCATGCCATCGAATATGTAAAACAATTATTATTGTTCTTATGCTATCATAACTTCATGTTTTACCTTATCCATGTACTATTGAAATGTATTGTATCTCAACATCAGCAGGTCTACAGAGTTTTCTGATATCTTTTTCTCATGAATATATTAAATTTTGATTATTTCGTGAACCAGGAATATACTTTAAATGTAGGGGCTTTAACAAAAATGTCAATAATAATTTCTTGCTTTGCGTTCAGGTCTAACAAGGGAGGAGAAACAGCAACTTGTTACATCAAGAGTGATGAAGCGTTTCCTCAGGGAAACCACCGACTACACTCACGATCCTCACCGAGGATACGGTCCCCTCAGACCTCAGACACTTCTTCAGGATGATCATTTGTTTCGATCAAGGCTGGATAAAGTGTTACAGCGTACAGACCTTTACAAATATGGAACAGATGTATAAATGTGGACAGAGCTATATCACGCCACACTTTGTTTCATATACGTGTTGAATGAACACATTTAAAGATTGGAAAGTTCAGCTGTTTATACCACGTTCTAAATAATTACTTATGTTTAACAACAATATTGGACATTTCGCATATATGAATTTTATCTTTATTGTCTAGTCAGGCCACAAGTAATATTGTATGATTCTTTCTGGCTAGAAATGTTAAAATGGATGTTATAATCTTGCATGATGTCCGAGCTGTGGGCAGGAAAAGGAATATACAAGTACACAATAGCGATTTTCTGCGGAAATGTTTTTCTGGGCGGATAGAAAGTGCTCAATGTTTTAGACAGACTATGGCAAACTTGGTTGTTTTAAACTGGGCATGTTAACACTAAATGAAAGAATGTTCTCAACAACACTCAGAAATATCATACACCATTCGTCATAGAATATCGCCACCCAGCCGTAAAGAAGTTAATACCTGTACCACACCAACGTTCCGCCACCTGATGAACCGATGAGCCCATGTAGTGACTTGCATCTACTCGGATCAATCATACAGCCAGGTTATATATATATATATATATATATATATATATATATATATATATATATATATATATAAAATTGACTGTTATTATTTATAACACGTGAATACTTATTCAAATTTTAACATGTGTTTACAGGATGTGTAAGTGTTGGCTATAGCCCAATGAAATGTTATGCAAGCCGTGAGGTTTGCGAGGCTTATGTCACATGGCAGGCGAGCCGTTTAGGCTCGCCTGCCATGATTGACACAAACCAAGCAAATCTCATGGCTTGCTTTACATTTTATTGGGCTATAACTGATTTTTAGTATATAGGGGCCTGCAGGCTGTGTAGGGTAGTACTTAGGTATTTCCTTTATTTGCTGTTCTCCTTGCGCAGAGAATTTAATAAGAGTGTGTAAGGTTAGCATTCCCTCTCTCCTTTCGTTCTTGTCTTACTGAGGGCGACTATATAAACATACATGGATTTTATATGACATGTGAAGTACCTGTTGTATCAAGATGGTCCGGCGACCCGGTTGAGTGTCCAGTAGAACAAGTTTACATGTTAAGTATACATTTATTTATATGTCCATAACATTTAACAGAACATAATCTACCACTGTCAACAGTAAACATATATTTTGTATCATATCTTTTCTCGGACCACATTATGTGAAATATGTGATTACATTTGAATATGGTGTATATTCTGTGAATTAAATTTTTCTTGTCGAGTTGAAATTTGATTTGGGCTTCATTTTCTAGGAGTATATCTGTGTGGTACGAGCCTGTATAAAAGTATGGCCGTTGCAATATAAAACTATATATATATATATATATATATATATATATATATATATATATATATATATATATACTGATGATTCAGAAATATTAGTTGGCATTTCATTTTCGTGTTTTTCGGGGGTCAAGGTTATCAAATAAGTCATGATATCGACGATATGAAAGATTCACAAGTATATAAGTAAATGATGCCCCACTACATTTCATGCAGAGTTAAATTTACGTAAACAAATTATGTTATGTTATTTTTTTCTAAAGCTCCAATCATTTGGTAGTTTGAATGCCAAACGAACGACTTGTCTGATATCACCTTCTGCGATTTACGGACGCCAGGCCTACATATGAAAACTGGATCGATTAGTTTAAAAACCTTCTGAACTGTCCCATTTAATTTTTCCGCTGTTCTAGTAAGGGTTTACGTTTTCTGTGAACGTGGTGTGCATGATCGAATGTAATAACACAGAGCCGACTCATGGTCCGGCACGTCTCTCATGGCTGATTAATTTTGTTGTGTGGCTGAGGCCGTACAAGGCTAGTTTGTTTAATGTTGACAGATTGACTGCGGTGCAAGTTCACCGTGTGATAAGAAAATGTCGGGTTGCAGGATACCCCACAGTAGGGACCGCCCACATGGCGAAGTCCTACATTTCTATTCATATTTCAAGTTACATATGTTATAAACGTTGTCCATCGTAAATATAATAAAAACTTACATTGGTTATTTTTTTCAACCATTCACTTTCTTTTAAGCATTATATAAAAACGCCTAAAAATTCAATTTTCAGGTCCTTTAAAAAAAGTACATTGACCCAGATTATTCATTTCATTTGAAAGTTCCTTCCCAAAATAAAAAAAAAAAAAAATAAAATCTCCTTATGAAATAAAAAATATATATTTTTTAGGTATATTGAAGGAGGCCTTCGTGGTACCTCAGATATGTCAGTAGACAATATGGGGTTATAGCCACCGCTGTGTGGAAATATTTAAATATATCCTCTAGTAAACGTTAGGTGTAAACATAAAGCGGGGACATTTTTCACGGTGAGGGTTGGTCTGTCTGTCTTGTTGCCATATATTTCCTGTAAAAGTAAAATGAACTGTTTTATTATATATTCATGCATATTATTATTATTTATTATTAATGGTCTTAAACATCATAAACACTCGTTTAAATGGTCATAGATAGCATGCTTGTATTCAAAGACAAGACCGAATAAGAACATGTGACGGGAGCGTTTCTGTCCCTTTTGTGAAGACGGCATATATACACTAGTGTCTTCTACTGCGTTGACATGTCAATTCTTCTACTGCGTTGACATGTCAATTCTTCTACTGCGTTGTCATATCAGTTCTTCTACTCCGTTGACATGTCAATTCTGCAAAAACATACACATCCTTAATATTTACAATGAGTTAACAATAATAAGGCATCAAGTCAGATTTTTAATATGAGGTAGTATTTATTGGGGAATTTGGTCATCTATATATTGACATGGATTCTCTCATGTATCGTTGACGTATTACACTCTGCCAGGGCAGAATAAGTATATTCAGGTTTTCATATACTGTTGAAGGAAATAGTATGCAAGGAGTCTTTTAGGTAACTCATATACCAAACACAGGTATATCCTGTATAAATTCTGACGTGTGGAGCCGAAATGTTCGCGCTATATATAATATATACCTGTTTTATCTATATATCTTTCTATCTATTAATCTGTCTGTCCAAGATATATATATAGGTAGGATCGGAAATAACATATGTATATATGTAAGTTAAATACTTAACATATAATAATAATAATGTAAGATATGCCACAATACAGTCACACATATTTACAGTGCGTATGTATGTGTATTTGACTAAAGTGCGTGTTTGTATTTATACAACTCTTTTTTGCGAGTGTGTATGTTTGTCTCTTCTCCCAGTAGGTATATCCGAATAATTTGCTTAATTAATAATACATGTATCAACATTTCACTTATGCTAAAAATGACGGCGAGTTTTCGCTAATGTTCAGTTCAGGCATGTTGTGTATGGTATTGGGTGTGCGCGTGCCTGCTTTTTAATACGAGATAGATACAATGTTTATGAGTTGGATTCACTGACGTGGAGGATAGGGCCACATATCAGCAGTATAACCTGGGCACAGGTACATGTATTTGTAAGATAAAGTACCCAATTTCATTCCAGGTGCTTCAGAAGTACGTTAGAACAGGTAAAGATAGTTTTGAAATATGTTAAAATAATCAAAATTACATACATTTCATCTATTTGCAATATATATATATATATATATATATATATATATATATATATATAACTCTGAAGAAAAACAACACTGTTAATTCACAACAGACTGTTTCACGGGATGCGACCCGATCATCAGGTGAATGTGGTTAGAATCTAACCACATTCACCTGATGATCGGGTCGCATCCCGTGAAACAGTCTGTTGTGAATTAACAGTGTTGTTTTTCTTCAGAGTTATACCGCTCTGGCCTAGCTTGTAGGCCATAGAGCACTTTACATCGGAGGGTAACACTACCTTCTATATATATATATTTATATTTATACTATCCTTAGTGTACTGACATAATAAATATTACAGATACCCAGGTACAGGTACAAGTATCAGAGACTACATAGTAAAATGACACCAAGGTATTCTAAATTCGGTACCTAGGTGCAGGTACGACTGAAAGTACTGGCTCCACCCTTCTCCGTTCATCACTTGTGTGTGTGTTTGGGAGTGTATGTGTGTGTTTGTATGTTAGCACTAGGGTGTTAAGAAGTTCAGAGCCACGTCCCCGACCTGGAATATAGATTCATCCGCCCCTTTGATGCTGTTAAGTTCTCTGACCGCCTCTCCAAGGGCATCCAGGTTGTACCTTCTTTGTACAGAGCATGCCGCCTTGATACACGCCGTAGTATCATTGCGACAGTTATAGTGTCTGAGACTATAGTCCCCCTCGCAGTTCATCCATGCATTCACTACACAACGGGCCGCCTTCTTGCCTTGTGGTGTCCTGATGTCAATATCCTGTATGGGTTGAGTAGTTATCCCCCTGGGTGCGTTAGGAATGTCTTCCAGGGATACCCCGGCGGGAGTGGAACCTAAAGAACACGCCATACCAGTATATGACATGTCCAACAGTCTTATGTTGACCGTGAAGCGCTCCCTGTTGTCAAATATGAGCACTAGACCCACGTGACGCAGCAGCGATGTTGCCATCTGGAACATTGCCCACTGGAATCGGTTGCTTTGTTGGATAACTCGAAATACGTCTTCCCTGTTGTATTTAAAATACCTGTCCCTGCGAACTACCGCTTGTCCCTTCGCATCATCAAGCTACAAATATACATTTTGATTATGTTTAAATTATTATACAATCAAGCATACAGGAAATGAAGTAATATTTTGATCCTGTTTGGCATGTCAGCAATACATTATACTCCACGCGACTCCCGCTGTTATCAAAAAGGTACCATTGACAGGTAGTTCCTGACTACATATTTGCCTGTATGGATATTTATCTATTCATACGGCCAGAGAATTTGTGTCATGGTTCGTCAACTCTACGATTTACAGGTCAGCTCATCAGGCCAGTACAAAGATTTGTAATATCAATGAAATGCTCTTGCCCTGGAACGGGGCAAACAGATCTCATACTGGTTATTAATTATTTGGTAAATACATATTTCAGCTAAAGTGATTACCTCCAAAATGTATCCTATTGTTCCCTGGGTGTTATTCTAACCCTCCACATATTTTAATAAAAAAACGCGTTCATAACTATTTAAGTAAAGCTACAACAGACGAACAATCAACCAACGGCTAAATAATCATGGCGGGGGTGTAGTAACATGTAAGCTGCATTTTCTTAGCTTACACTAAGCACTGCAAACATATGCGAAATTTCCCAATGTCACAGGCTGAGTTGTCCTCATAAGGTAAAGAAAATTTAGTAAAAGGCAAAGTAATTTCAATAAATTGTAACACAGTGAAATTTATGCTTATCAAATGAATGTTGGGGAAAGATGAGAACTGAAAAATGACATTTTGCGGAAATATAAGAAATTCTGCTGTCGCATTTGAGGTAATTTGCAGAGACATTGAGCCAAACGCATGCAGAAAAATCGGATTAATAAGGATCCGGCTCATATACCGTAACCTTTATGATATGTCTCTATGTATGAGTCTATTCAATAAGTCGATGTTAAAATATATTTGGCTATAAAACCCTTACATTATATATCCGAATTATTTTAAACTATACATCTGTAATCTTAAAACACTAATTAATTATAACAAGAGAGATCGCGATTCATAA
Organism: Sipunculus nudus; assembly: GCA_026874595.1. NCBI lineage: Eukaryota > Metazoa > Annelida > Sipuncula > Golfingiida > Sipunculidae > Sipunculus > Sipunculus nudus. The sequence continues at coordinate 53,091,420 of CM049320.1, forward strand.
TTTAGTTCTCTGAATGTGTTGAAGTAAACTAATATCAATAAAATTTTGTCATAAACCTCTCAAATATACAAACGTAGAGGAATCCTAACATCCAAAATTCATAGAGCGGAAAGCTAACATACAGAATATACAGAGGGGAAGGCTAACACACCGAGAGGAATGCTTACATACCAAATTTACAGAATAAGGCTAATATAGCAATTTACAGAGAGGAAGGCTAACACACCGATTTTACAGAATAAGGCTAATATAGCAATTTACAAAGAGGAAGACTTACAAACTTAATTTTAAAAGAGGAAAGATAACGTACAGAATTTACAGAGAAGAAGGCTAACATACATAGTGGAAGGCTTACATACTGCATTTACGAAGAGGAAGACTCATATACCGAATTTACAGGATGGAAGGCTAACATACCAAGAGGAAGGCTAACATACCGGATTTACCGAGAGTAAGACTTGCATGGCGAAATTAAAGAGAAGAAAGCTTACATACCGAATTGGCAAAGAGGAAGGCTTACATACCGTATTTTAAGAGTAGAAGTCTTACACTCAGAATTTTATAGGTAGCAAGGCTTACATACCGAATGTATAGGGAGATAGGCTTACATGCCGAATTTACAGAGAGGAAGGCTAACATAACGAATTTACAGAAAGGAAGGCAAAAATGCAAAAGGGAGGCTGACATACAGAATTCACAGAGAGGAAGGCTAACATCCAGAGAAGAAGGCTAACATACCAACTTTACAGGGAGGAAGACTAACATATTGAATTAACAGAGAGGAAGGCTTACATATTGAATTAACAGAGAGGAAGGCTTACATGCCGAATTTACAGAAAGGAAGGCAAAAAGGCTGACATACCGAATTTATACAGAGAAAGGGTAACATCCAGAGTTACATACCGAATATTCAGAAAAAGACTTAAACAGCAATTGTAAAGCAAGGAAGGCTTACATACCGAATTTACAGGGAGGGAGGCGAACATACGGAATTTACAGACAGGAAGGCAAACATATCGAATATCCAGAATAAAAGTAATATGTCAGTTATTTAGAGGAAAAGAGGAAGGCTTACATACAGAATCTCAAGAATATTGCATTTTCTTAGCGAGAAATACCAAATTAAAAGAGAGCAAGGCCAGCATAACGAATATACAGTTAGAATGGCTAACATACCGAGAGGAAGGTTTACATACAGAAATATATATCTATATAACAGCGAAGAAAGCTAACATATCAAATGTACAGACAGGAAGGCTTACATGCTGAATTTACAGAGAGGAAGGCTAACACACCGAGGGGAGGGCTTACATACAGAATTTACAGTAAAAAGGCTAATATAGCAGTTTTACAGTGAGGAAGGCTTACATGGCATATTTACAGAATAAGGTCAATATAACAACTTTACAGGGAGGAAGACTAGCATATTGATTTAACAGAGAGGAAGGCTTACATATTGAATTAACAGAGAGGAAGGCTTACATGCCGAATTTACAGAATCAGGTCAATATACCAATTTTACAGCGAGAAAAGCTACATACAAAATTTATTGTGAGGAAAGCTTACATACAGAATCTCCAGAAAAAGGATAATATAATATTTTCTAAGCGAGGAATACCAAATTAACAGCCAGCAAGGCCCCTTCTAAAATGAGGATTGCTAATATACCGAGGTCTCATCTGATTGGACAAATATACAGTGCTGCCCTCTGGTGTAGCAGTTCAGGATACGAGGTCATAACAAACAGCGCTTTACGATATAGATAGTAGCCCTATAGGTAAAGCGCTGTGTAAAGAGCGTACAATGCCCCATGCACTAGCGGAAATCAGTTCATTAAAATATAACCCAGTCAACAAGCCGGTTCGGTAAAAGAATCAAACCAGCAAATAAACATAAAACATAACCTCATTGAAGTGATCACGCAATTAGTGCATATACAGTGCAGTGATATATAGGAATCGAGTCCGGTCTTGGACTCGAGTCTACTTTTTTAGAGACTTGGTCTTGTGCTCGGATTCGGAGGTTAGGACTCGAGAAATCGAGCCGAGTCCATCTCGAGTCCAACAGAAAAAAAATTAAATAACTGAATATTATAAAATGATAACACTATATATATATATATATATATATATATATATATATATATATATATATATATATATATAAACCGAGCATTGTTAAACATTTATAAATAAAATTAACAATTATAGTTAAATCATGTGTAAACTATAACTTAAAAATGAACATGACAATCTGAAATTTCCATTTTAAATTACTTTTTTCGAATATTTGTATTTGACTGGGATTGGGGTTCCAAAGGACTCGGACTCGGAGAAGTTGGATTTGGATTCGAACCTTAAGGACTCGGAATTGGACTCTAGTGGGCCAGACTCTGACTTACATTTTAACTTGGGTGATGTTGACTCGACTACATCACGGACAGAGTGTTTTGGCCCATTAAAAAAATAGGAAAGGTCACACACAAACGGTATTGATCTACGGAGCAGTTGAGACATAATACATAATTTTTGCCTGTTTGCTTTTATTTGTTCCACTTCTTGAAACTTTGTTCATTCCCCATGCCAATCATACTTCTTTTAGGGAAACTATGCAATGGCATGAATTACCAACATTACCAATTAAGGACCTGGTCTTCATTTGTCAATAAAAATATTGATCCACTGAAAACTGGAGCATGGAATCAGTAGAACAATACTTTTATGGCCTCACTACAAGGGGATAACTCAACTTAGTAATTAGCACATCAACCTTCAATCATCACCCAGGGAAAAATAAAATTTCTTTAAATACTCAATACAAATTCATAAAATTGAATATATTTTTAATTAAAAAAAACGGTCAGAAAATTGATCCAATTATATTCGAATTAATACTCTCCGAGATCCAATCAACGGCATTTAAATTGAGCAGCATTCCAAGTGGTCACTGTGGGAAGTGCCATAAATCTATTTCGGAGCCTGACTTGACTTACAAAATGAAGCCAGCTCACTTCCTGAGAACGGCAGTAATTGCTTAAATCCTCAGGACTGAAGAACTCATCACCTCTCGTTCCCCGCGAGATTTGGTCCGCTACTTCAGGGTGACGGGTGGTGTAAGGGTGGCTTAGGGCGGGCTTATCAAGATTACGGGTTATCAGAGGGGAGCTCACACCAATAACCAGTAACTCCCTGAACCACAAGCGGTATGACCAGGGTATATTCTAACGTGCAGTTGACCTCTATTTGTGCAGCTTTAGGTGTAAAAGAGCAATTGTAATTCTGAATGTGGCAGTTTTATAAGTAAAAGTTTTGGGCCCGTCATAGAGGGAATAAACACTTTGATGCGCACAGACGAGTAAAATAACTGAATTTAATCCATCACTCTGTCTAGGCTACCAACCTAATAAATGGATCTGGTATGGTTTTGAAAACATACTATTATAGTTCTGTAATATAATGCAAACTTTCTGCTTATTTTTTTTTCTTTGCAATAATTATATATATTTTGCCATATTTTCCACTAAATTTCAATTATAATATCGAAATTATACAAAAATAATTTATCGATTATCTGGAAATGGTTCAGCCTTAAATGTAAAAGGCCTCTGTGTCCGAACACCCTGGTTTCTTGGCCTTCAACACCTTTAATTATATAGTTGTTCCCTATTGGGTGCACTTAACACTGACGGGGAACGATTGATTAGAAGTTTATGAAGTTCTTAAAATTCCCTTAAGATACACCCTTCACGCTCATCACCCTCCAACGACATTTGGGCCAAAGAAAGGTTTGAACATAAATCTTTTGATTCCTCGCGGCTCCGGAGTTAATAATTCCAATTGTTTCAAGAAAAGAATATATAATAAATATAAAAACTACATTCATATAATTTTATATATTATAACACAATATGATTGATAAAATATGATTTATTATATTATGACTACCAGATCAACTTCTTCATTTTCATAAATGTAACTGTATTTGTATCTTTCCACTGAGTGTGTTAAATGCCTGCTTAAATTGCATGCAAGATTGGCAAAATTATTTCCCGTTTCCAAGGGGACACCCCGTGTATTGCGATGCAGTGTAAATAAGTATACATATTTTATATTATATGATATGATATTTTATTATATATTATATATTATACATGATATATATTATATATATTATATATGCTATATTATACATGTATTATAACTGAATAATATTATACTGTATTTTTAAATTAAAATTTAGTACATTATAATATATTATAATATATTAAATTATTGTATTATACTGCATTTTACATAAATATTTATCATCATATTTTAATACTTCATGTTTTGTCAATTATTTTATTTCATATCATACATTATAATTCACCAGAATGTAAAAGAGCGGTACACCTTGTACTAAATAATTTTACTCGTCAAGATTAGTAGCTGTATATGATAAATCCGCTGCCGTGAATACACATGCCTGATTACGCGCGACACATGTTTGTGTGACGTCACCATATTTTAATAGGTTTACTCTGCAGATAACGCACAAATAACGACTCCCCACTACAACAGACATGGAGAGCCCACTTGAACTCCATATTAAATCCCCTCAACCGTCCTACAGAACTGGTCAAAGATGACACTAAACTACTTCATTATCATAATTTAAGAGGTACTTCCTAATTCATGATGAGTTAATAGTGTGTTTGATTTCTTACTGCGAACTACTGCGAAACAGTAGGCCATGCCTAAAACCACGCCTTTCGATTTATCTTTACGCTCTTTACACAGCGCTTTACCTATAGGGCTACTACCTATATCGTAAGGCGCTGTTTGTTATGACCTCGTATCCTGAATTGCTACACCAGAGGGCAGCACTGTATATTTGTCCAATCAGATGAGACCTTGTGCTGGAAGACAAAGCCGAGCGAGGAATACACTGAGCCAATCATGTTCATTTCGTTTTGTGTGACAGCTCATCGCCCCGCGTAACCGTCTGAACAGGCCACAGGCTCAGAGAGAATTGCCCCTGACGCGGTTTGCTTAGGGTCTTGGGCACGTAGGATGCTCGGCCGGTGAGCTGTAATTCAAACCAAACGTAACAACAAAGGCTGCGTGCACACCTCGCTGGCTGGTTTCAGTTCTGCAGACAACAGATACACGGCTACGCTAACACAGTCATAATGTCATAATCGAATCGGTCGATGATGCGAGAATGCAGAGGGGGCAATTTTAATTCGACCGGAAACTCATCAAGCGGCGCTTGAAGCGCAGCAATGGGCGGAGCCAAGATGCCTGTCGAGTGTTTGTTTATTGGCATCTGATTGGCTGCTTGTCACATCATACGCACGTTTATTTCAGCGGACAACGAACCGCCATCTGGTGTCTAAATATATCATAAACGGTCAAAGCTGGCAGCGTGAAAATCAGTTGCTTCTTGAGAAGCGCAAGATTTCGGCTGCCTCAGGAGCGTAGTTTATCTTGTTCACGTCTATAAATGTACCTAACTGTCACATTATGTCATCAATGACCCTCAGATATGACACTTTTGAATTGATTTAACTTCCCATGTATAGAGTCATTGGGTCCTCATCTTCAAATGCTGATTTAATTTTGTCTATCATTCGCATAAGCCTATACAATACAGTTCTTTATAATATGAAAAAATGTTGTTTTATTTCATTCATTTTATTTAATGCATGTTACTTTTATAGTTAAGAAAATGTGTTATAGAAGAAGTGTTAAAAATACGATTAACATTTTTCTTGATAAATATACAATAAATAACTATATAATTAACTATATATATATTCTTACTATATGTCATAAAAGTTATATGTATATAAGATTATTATTATATATGTATATGTATAGTCACCTATAGTTAATAAGGTATTCTACTAAAACATATTAGCAGATGTATCAGTGATTTAATTCTGTACAGGATTTTATATATCTTCATTTATTTCTTCTTTTAAAGGGTAAACATATTCCAATCACTATAACATCGCAGGCCATGCATTGATCAGAATGTAAGGCGTACACATACATACATACATACATACATACATATATGCATACATAAATAAATACGTACGTACATTCAAGAGTTAATCGTAAATATGAGACTTGTGTATTTTGGGGAAACTTTTACTGATCTTGTTCGCCCACGTGGCCGGGAGTCACTTGGGCTTGTGCCGGTCAGAGCGCGCGCTGGCTCAAATGCACTCGAGTATGGATGGTACCTAGAAAAAAAATATCATAATATAGCGCAGGCATAATATATAGGATATATGCAATTATATATAAAATTTCCTTTGTAAGGTCAATTAAATCTTTGACTTGGTTGAAAAAAAATAATATTCGTAGTTCTAACATGTGCATCACGTAATTATAAATATTGTATAATCAAATTGGAGGAACACAAATCTAGTAAACATGGATAAACAAATATAGACCTGTGCATTTATCCACCATTGTGCCATATGTATATATAAATGTTCAAATTACCAATTAGCTTGTTAGGAGTATATGTTTATATAATAAAGAATAAACTGCTTATACTGATTGGTTATATTTGACTTAAGGTAACAATAAAAAAAGCAGTTCTATTAGAAATACACTAAGTTGTCTTTTAACTACTGAAGTTGAAAATTACAACCGCCTTCCAAAGGTTATTGTTCCATCACATGCATTTGTAGTTATTTGCTCAGGTGCAATTCAATGTTTGGGTTTTCTTCACACTTTTTGAATGTTATTGTCACGAAAGTGCTTTGTTTACATTAGCGTCACTGTGGCGGGGGGAGAGTCGTGTCCTCTTTGACCCTTGGACTGTCGTCCCGGTTCATTGTGCAAGGGAGTTGAGGTGGATTTAATTCTTTTAGAGAGCCGAAAACTTGTTATTTTAGTCTCGCCGGCACTGGGGCTGCAATTAATCGGCTTTAATTCAACTGGGGTTCCGTTCGAGAGGCCAGCTTTAAGGTATTCGGGGCAGACGGCCACGAACCTCGGATCTGAGCACACGTATATAAAATGCTCTGTGAAATCTGTGAAACCTGTGAATCAGAAACCCTGAGTCTGAAGTTAAACGTTGAAATGTGCAGTATTGCAGCTACTAACAGGACACATCACCCAACCGTGACAGGCAACCTGGAGGGGCAGCTCGGACCACGTGGCACATGAGGCTGGGGCCGGCTTGACACCGTATAACCACGCTGAGAGGTTGAGAGCGGGCATTGTTCGATATTGAGGTCTGGTAAGCCCTTAACCTGATTGTTGGCTTCATGATAACGGAGCTGGTGATATTGCAGCCTCTTAATGTATGTCATTTGATTTCGGTAGCGTAACCCCTTAATTTCTGAATTACTACTTTAATATGCACAGCACGTGTTTTGTAAAGGTTTTCAAATGTCAAAGGCTACCGCATGTCGGCGTCATTGTTCATCAGTTTATTCCTGTGATTTCATATAGTTGCCTCTTTTTCCCGCAGTAAACACTAGCCCGGGACTACAGGGCCACGACCGTTTACATACTTGGCTACGGGTAACGCTCAGAAGCAGGCCGTCTGATACACGAGGCGACGTGAGGCACAGCGGCTGAGGCCATATAAGTTATATTGAATAAATTTGTATACCAAACCGCATTCTTGTTATTTGCATGTGCCTTCCGGCCTTTAATTTGGTTGAGAAAGAACTCAATCACGAATTTACGTGACATTTGGCGACCGCGACGAGACCAAATAGAGGCCGTAGTGGGCATTTGACAGATAACATTTACGAACCATATTACCATCTTATATTGTTTGTTTGCGCAGAGGGTCTGATCTTTCGCGATAACGTAGAATTAATCGCTAGCCTTTGTTGGTTATTAGTTTTAGCAGGTGTTTCTGGTTAGAGGCGAATGAGTCAGCAGGGCCGGAATTCTTTGTGGTTCACAGAGCGCGTTATAATAGCTGTCAGGTGCGTAACGGAGCTCGCACCGTATCGTGGCGGTTATATGTTCGTTCAAGTGCGTAACGGAACTCGCACTTATCACAGTGCACAGTGCATCAAGTGTGTAACGGAACTCACACTTTTAAACAGTTTGCAGTAATATTTTCTCCAGTGCGTAACGGAACTCGCACAAAGGTAGATCCGTAAAGGGCTGTGTGTATGGTCGCGTGTGTGTAGACCTAACGATAGAAAGTGGGCCAGTATTGTGACACTGCCCTCGGTATTTGGTTACGTGTGCTTTATTGTTTAACACATGCCATGGATCTTAAAGAAATAGTTGCTCTAGGGAAAGAGTTAGGATACGGGGGCGACTCCCTCCAAACATTTGTTAAAGAAGAATCCGATAGACAGGATAGAAAAGCTCAGCAAGCTGTCGAGCGAGCGGAGCGGGCCGCGGAGCGCGAAAAGCGTGAAAGCGAGGAGCAGAGAGCTCATGAGTTTAAAATGATTCAAGAGCAGAAAGAGCTCTTGCGGTTACAAAGTCAGACAGGGGTTAGAACGGATAATGTAGCAGAGGCTACCGTTAGGACCCCGAGCATTAAAATCCCCACCTATGATGACGGTAAAGACAGTATGGACGCATACATTGAACGTTTTGAACGTTTTGCGATAAGCCAAGGGTGGAAACGTGAAAACTGTGCAGTAAGCCTAAGTGCGTTGCTCAAGGGAAAAGCCCTTGAGGTTTATTCTCTCCTGACGTCAGAGGAGGCGCTCGATTATGACATCCTTAAGCATGCGCTTTTAAAGCGGTATAACCTCACAGAGGAAGGTTATAGAACGAAATTCAGGACGTGTGGCCCTGAACGTAATGAAACCCCGATACAATTTGCGGCACGCATTGGCGGTTATTGTAGCAAGTGGGTACAGCTTTCGGGTATTGAACAAGATTACAAATCATTGTTAGATTTGATCCTGCGTGAGCAGTTTATCCGATCCTGTAGTGAGAAATTAGCCGCTTTTCTGAGAGAGAAGCAATGTAAAACCATTGATATGTTAGCATCTGCAGCAGAGAGTTACACAGAGGCCCATGGGTTAGGTTGTTTTGTTGGGCAAGCCAAACCGGTTAATAGACCTAGATTCCAAGGTCGGACTGAGCAGGGCGTAGCCAATGATCGTAAACCAGGTGGTCACGTGGTTAGCAAGCCTACCGGTTCTTTCGGTAAATCGCACGGCCGCAGATGTTTTCTGTGTGATAGCCCGGCACATCTTGCAAAGACTGTAAGATGTATGCTAAACAGTCAGGTGGGAGAGAGAAAGCAGCATCTCTCGAGATGCCCAGGTCCAGATATAAGGACGGTACTTCTTGCGTTGCAGAACAAAATGGGGCGTCCGGGGAGAAAGACAACGAGGTAGGTTGCTTTGTGAATGAACTCCGGGATTGTTTTAAATTTGATGAGCAGAGTGTTGAATTGAGGTGTGGCCACCATGTGACTTTATTGAATATGAATGGTTCTTTAAAGGTAAGGGGCTCACAACTAAAAATGCCCACGTGTGAGGGCCAGGTCGAAGGAAAAACAGTCACGGTACTCCGTGATTCTGGCTGCAGCAGTGCAGTTGTGCGACGAGAGTTGGTACCGGAAAGCCAGTTTCTTGGAGAGAACCAGGATTGCGTGTTGATTGACGGAACCGCACGCACATTTCCTCTTGCGGTCGTTCAGGTTAGTACTCCTTTCTATTCAGGAGAACTCAGGGTTTTGTGCGTATCTGATCCCGTTTATGATCTCATTATTGGCAATGTATCTGGTGCGCTTGAGCCATCTGATCCTAATCCTAATTGGACTATCGGTAATAACAAGTCTGTTACCTGTGGTAAGGCTGAAACTGCAGCTAAGGAGGTAAGTGTCACAGATGACGCGTACGCAGTTGAAACGAGGCAGATGGCACGGCAGAAGGATAAGCCGACTCGTCCTTTGAAGGTTCCCAGTCAGATCGGAGAGGTAGGTCCTGACCAATTTCTTAAGTACCAGCAGGAGGATGATACTCTGTCGCATCTGTGGCAGAAGGCTGAAGAACCTCCACCGGACGGTAGTAAGTACCAGTTCCTTGTAAAGAATAATTTCCTTGTGAGAAGACGTCTAGAGAAGAGCCATTTGAGTCAAGGTGATCAGTTAGTAGTGCCAGCTAACTGCAGGCGTGATACCTTAAAAATGGGTCATGAGACACTGATGGCGGGGCATCAGGGAATCAGCCGTACTTATGACCGCATAAGGAGCCAGTTCTATTGGCCTGGTATGTACGAGGAGGTACGCATGTTTTGCAGGTCTTGTGGGATTTGCCAGAGGACTTTGCCGAAAGGCAAGGTAGTCCAGGTACCTTTAGGGCGTATGCCGATAATGGATACCCCGTTTAAACGCATAGCGCTTGATATAATCGGAGCTATCCATCCTCCATCCGACAGGGGTCACAGATATGTGCTCACAATAATGGATTACGCCACCAGGTATCCCGAGGCGGTGCCACTAAAAAACATTGATACAGAGACCGTGGCAGAGGCATTAGTTGAGGTTTACTCAAGGGTAGGTGTGCCATCCGAAGTCTTAACAGACAAAGGCACGCAGTTTACCTCAGATCTGATGAAAGAGGTAAGTCGTCTCCTTTCTATTAAACAGCTGACCTGTACAGTCCGACATCCGATCTGAAATGGTATGATCGAGAAGCACAATGGTGTGCTCAAGCAGATGCTCAAACGTATGGCAGCAGAGAGGCCTCGAGACTGGGACCGCTACTTGCCAGCGTTACTGTTTTGCTGTAGGGAAGCGCCACACAAATCTCTTGGGTTCAGTCCATTCGAGCTGTTGTATGGGAGGTTTGTTAGGGGGCCCATGACAATTCTGAGAGAATTGTGGACGCGTGAGAACGCAGACCCAGAGGTCAAGTGTACCTACCAGTATGTAGTTGATTTACAGAACCGTTTGTCAGAAACACTCAAATTAGCTAGAGAAAACCTTGCAAAAGAAGCTGGTAGGTATAAAATATATTACGACCAGAAGCGCCGGAGCAGGGATTTGAAGGTAGGTGACAAAGTTCTTGTTCTTGAGTCCACTGATAGTAACAAATTATTGATGCAGTGGAAAGGGCCATTCAAGGTCGTCGAGAAGTTTAACGACTACGACTATCGCATACAAATGGATGGTAAGGAAAGAGTGTATCATATTAATTTACTCAAAAAGTACATCGAGAGGGATCAAACGGACAGCCACTGTCTACTCGGTGTATTTGGTATAGAACAGCCAACGTCAACCAGTACGGAACAGGTAAGTGATGGAAGTATTCCTGAGGATGAATACGAGGGTAGTGACGTGTCTGAGGCTGCTCACAGGATAGTACCCTTACCTAGCTCCATCCAGAAAGAATTTGTTGGTGACGTAGAACTAGGACCAAATTTAGACGCATCACAGAGGGCAGAGGTAAGCGCTCTTTTGGGGCAATTCGCATCTACGTTTACTGATGTTCCTAAGAGAACCGATCTCCTAGAATGTGAAATTAAATTGACCACGGATGAACCCGTGCGTTCTAGACCATATCCAGTACCACATGCAGTTAGGGATGTTATGGGAAGTGAGGTCCAAAAGATGATGGATATCGGTGTAATCGAGAGATCGGACTCGTGTTACTCTAGCCCCGTGGTATTGGTAAAGAAAAAAAGACCAAAGTGTCAGGTTCTGTGTAGATTTCAGAAAACTGAACAGGATCACAATTTTTGACCCCGAACCGATGCCTAACCCGGAGGATTTGTTCCCATTGCTCACGAGCAGTAAATATCTGTCTAAATTAGACATGAGCAAGGGTTATTGGCAAATCCCGATGGCCGAAAAATCAAATAGATTAACGGCATTTGTAACACCAAATGGCCTATACCATTTTGTGGTTATGCCGTTCGGATTAGTAAATTCGGCACAATGCTTCACCAGATTAGTCAGAAGGTTATTTCAGGGAGTCCCTAACGTCCTGTATTATGTGGACGATATACTCATCCATCACCAGTCCTGGTCCGAGCATATGAAAACCTTGAAGATTGTTCTCCATATGCTGGAGAAAGCAAACTTGTCAGTTAGACCCTCTAAATGTTTCATTGGGTTTAACAATGTTGAATTTTTGGGTCATCATGTTGGCGGCGGTGCATTGGCGACAAATCCCCAACTTCTAAAGAAAATACAGGATTTTGAACGACCAAAAACCAAAACTCAAGTGCGATCTTTTGTAGGACTTGTCAGTTTCTACAGGAAATTCGTCCCGAATTTCGCTGATATCGCGTTACCGCTCACGGATCTAACGCGAAAGGGGAAACCCAATACTGTAACCTGGGGGGAAGCTCAGGAGCAAGCATACCGCACGTTGAAAAAATGCTTGTCAAACCCTCCTATTCTCAAACTTCCGGATTTCAGCAAAACGTTTTACGTTAGAACAGACGCATCCGATGTAGGGATAGCAGCCAGCCTGTTTCAGGAAAGTGATGAAACAATGCATCCGATCGCATATGCTTCGAAAAAGTTACTCCAGCGGCAACGGAACTACTCCACCATTGAGCGGGAGTGCTTGAGCATCATTTGGGCGGTACAAAAGTTCGAGGCCTACCTATACGGGCGCGAATTCGTTATCCAAACAGATCACCAGCCGTTAGTGTACATTGATAGATCTAAAACCGTAAACAAGCGTATCATGAGGTGGGCCATGGTACTACAAGAATACCGCTTCCGCTTAGAAGCGATCCCTGGTAAGCAAAATTATGGACCCGACTTTTTAAGTCGCGTGCCTGGACAAGATGTCAAGTAAATCTGTGTGCCTGGGTTACTTATTCCTGTTAGGATAAGTCAGTATAAGAACCTCTTTCTTAAAGTCTTTAAGATCCAGACTGGATATTTTATTTACGTAAAGCGATTTACTTTAAAAACAACAGTCTTTCGTGATTAGGTCGGAAAAATTCCAGGGAATTTTCTTAAAGGGGGAGTAATGTCACGAAAGTGCTTTGTTTACATCAGCGTCACTGTGGGGGGCGGGGAGAGTCGTGTCCTCTTTGACCCTTGGACTGTCGTCCCGGTTCATTGTGCAAGGGAGTTGAGGTGGATTTAATTCTTTTAGAGAGCCTAAAACTTGTTATTTTTGTCTCGCCGGCACTGGGGCTGCAATTAATCGACTTTAATTCAACTGGGGTTCCGTTCGAGAGGCCAGCTTTAAGGTATTCGGGGCAGACGGCCGCGAACCTCGGATCTGAGCCAAGTATATAAAATGCTCTGTGAAATCTGTGAAACCTGTGAATCAGAAACCCTGAGTCTGAAGTTAAACGTTGAAATGTGCAGTATTGCAGCTACTAACAGGACACATCACCCAACCGTGACAGGCAACCTGGAGGGGCAGCTCGGACCACGTGGCACATGAGGCTGGGGCCGGCTTGACACCGTATAACCACGCTGAGAGGTTGAGAGCGGGCATTGTTCGATATTGAGGTCTGGTAAGCCCTTAACCTGATTGTTGGCTTCATGATAACGGAGCTGGTGATATTGCAGCCTCTTAATGTATGTCATTTGATTTCGGTAGCGTAACCCCTTAATTTCTGAATTACTACTTTAATATGCACAGCACGTGTTTTGTAAAGGTTTTCAAATGTCAAAGGCTACCGCATGTCGGCGTCATTGTTCATCAGTTTATTCCTGTGATTTCATATAGTTGCCTCTTTTTCCCGCAGTAAACACTAGCCCGGGACTACAGGGCCACGACCGTTTACATACTTGGCTACGGGTAACGCTCAGAAGCAGGCCGTCTGATACACGAGGCGACGTGAGGCACAGCGGCTGAGGCCATATAAGTTATATTGAATAAATTGGTATACCAAACCGCATTCTTGTTATTTGTCATATGCCTTCCGGCCTTTAATTTGGTTGAGAAAGAACTCAATCACGAATTTTGGTGACAGTTATCTCGTGCAGTCTTTGACAATATACATGACTTTGTTACTCCAGTCCACTCAGTAAGCTCGGGCCGTGGTCAGCTGAGTATTGTAGAAAAGTAAGCTGGCTAATTAACGCTAACACGGTGGTCAACTTCAAACAAGTCGGGTCACAATGGATAAAATGACCGGGCGGCCAGTTTCACCACCTCGCGTGTTTAACTTCACAGTTCGGAAACAAAGATTTGATAATTTTTGGTAAAGGTGTTAAGCTATGCCTGCGTTAACACACCGCTCAATGTAAATTAATCAAACTGAATGTTCATTATAGCATTTAAAAGTGAATACAGCCAACGCACTTTAAGGTACTTTTAGGTGATAAAACATCGGAGTAGAATGTACATGTTGATAAGTTTCTTTGCCGGAAAATACCATATTCTCACAAATATTGTGTATAATAATTATAGAAGTATTATTTCTTTATATGGTTAAATAATATAAATATCTCACAATCTGTATTTCTTAATCGCCAATAAATATTTAATTATACATCGGTTGAAAAGAGTATATTGCGATCCCTTTAGGTAAAATATGGTAGTCTTTTTATTATCACATTAAGTCTGTTCTTTCTTTAATTATTATTGTCCTTTATTATTATTTTTATTATAATAATTAAAATTTTCGTTATTATTATATTTAAATAATAAAAATAATATTAATTATTATTATTATTATTATTATTATTATTATTATTATTATTATTACATCCCTTTTATGTAATATACTATTTCATGTAAACGTTGATTTAATGTATATTTATTTATATATATATATATTACGAAAGGTTTGATATCTCTTTACTAATATATTATGACTATCATTTTAATATATAACATACTATCATTATACTCCTTATTTTTATTATTAGTTATTATTAAATAAGAGGTATAAAAGGAAATACGACCATTAATTTACCATCTATATCCAGGATGGCTCTCTACTGTCTTAGCATCATGTTTAAGGATATTAAGTCCGACTACATGTCCCAATATAACCCTGTTATTTTTAGTGGAAACATTTCTGTACCTGAATCCTTGGAGGTAGGTCAGATGGAAGCAGCTGGTCACGTGGGCTTCCCCTCCCCCTGAGGACCCAGCCCCGCCCTTCCGTCTGGCCTCCTCTGCCTCCTTGCTCACGGCATCCCCGAGATGCGCAAAATCAAAGCGGGCTTTGGGTTTCTCCGGCCTGATCTCTGCAATAAAGGATGAAGCATTGAAACAAGTGTGTGAATTAATATGTACATTTAAAAGCATATAGGTATTTAATGTTTGCTTATATCCCTACAAAATACTGGAAAGTACACTAAAAACATCCGCAATATGTTAATTTTAGAGCACATATGTATAACGCGGGCTGAATATCTACAAACACGTGGAATATATTAAAAATTTTAGAAACACACGCATGTAAGATGTGACATGAAACTATTGAAATGTACATTCCCAGAATCATTGATTGTATAATGAAGCTTGAGCCTGTAGAATTATATGTACATGAGCTGTACAAGTGTGGTGAGTTTTAACATTTAACGCATGCACGCGTGTTGCACGATTTTTATATTTAAATGCAAAAAAAATATTTTCTTTTGTTCATCTATTATAATTTTTTAATCAGATGCATTTTCATTTATTTCTGTGTATGTTCTGAGGGATCTATAAAAACATTGACTTGTTTAATGACAGTTTTCATATATTAATAATATTCCATTTGATAAATACATGGAGTTATATAAGCCAGAGGAGAAAGTACTGGGAACGAGGTGTACGGGGGATGCTGCATGCTTGCGATCTTTATGAGAAACCTCACACCTATAGATGTGTATGTATAATCCATTATACCTAAATAGCAAATATGAGTGAATTGGTAATATAGTTTTTTAGATGCTTATACCATACTGCGGCAATTTAGCATACCGATATATAATAACAATCCGCTGAGTCTAAAAATTTCCTGATTTTGACGGTGACCCGCCTTTTGGACTCAAACACCTGGACCTGGGCCCCGTCTCCTGTGACGTCACTTTTGTAGTTGGCTGACCCTCGCGTTTGAGTGCAGTAGGCCTGTGGGCGGAAGCAAACCGCCGGCCCATACCGCCCTCCATAGAGGAGCAGTGGAGCCACGGGGCCCGGCCGTCCATACACAGACTCCTTGGGTCCCAGGGACAGGGGGTATTGGAGCTTGTCCTCTGGTCGTGTGAGGTTGACCCACGGGAGAGAGTGAGGTAACGAGAAGTGGGCGGAGGCTTGTGGCAGACTAATAATGGGCTGACGACCCTCTGTAAAGAAAATCATATATTAATGGGTAAATTAGTATATATGGGAGAATATAAAGTTATAATTCGTTTTGAAAAATTATAAAAGTAAAATAATAATTATAATTATGAAAATAATAATGATAATAATAATAATTAACAAATTAGTAAAATAAAAATACAGGTAACAATGCTACGCCAATTAAGAAAATAAATTGCAGCTCTCTCTCTCGCTCTCTCTGTCTCTCTCAAATGCATTTGACTTTTCATTTGAGAACTTCACAGTGAAAAAAAATCTGACTATTTAAATATTTTGGCTGTTGCTGCATGCTTTAGTTGGGTTTGATTTTCCAGAAATGTTACAATAATGTGTATCATCCTACAAAAATCCCCTTTTCTCACAAGTATCTGTTAATTTATAAAACAAGGTGCAAAGACATATATTGATTTCGTCATTTATTAGTAGGGCTGGCTATCGCCTACAAATTTCGTTTTGCAATGTATTGCGATAAGTGGGAACTGTGTTGCAATACAAATAGCGATATTTTCATTGTATTAAATTTATAGGAAGTGTTTTTTATATATGTATATTATATATATATATATATATATATATATATATATATTAATGTTATTATTATTTACCATTGTTTGGTTTATTTCAAGCTCGAAATACGGCAATATTACTTACAAATGTACTTGGTAAAGTACCTACCTGTTATTGACAGTACTCGAAGAAATCTTAAAAATCAAAATTTGCTATAGGCAATATATACATACAACTTGGCAAGTACAGAAATCTGGAATTCTGCCGTTCTTAAACAATAGTATTGTTAACTTGACATTGAGCTTTATGCAGTTATCCTGAGATGTGAGGAGATAAATATTAATGAAAGGTTAATTATTATGACCCTGTTGAGCAGTTTTTTTTACACTGGTTGTATGGAAGTATTACTCGTATAACAATAAGTCATCGGGCAAATTCCATGAGACGGACTTTTGAGCTATATGGTATATTAGGCCTACTTGAACATTTCCTACTAAACGTCTAAAGACACAGTAGCGGCTTTTCGTTTAAGCCTGTCATTAATCCCATTTCATTTAGATGTCTAAACTTGTAACAGAAACATTATTTTTACTCCAAAAAATGTAGCGTTATAGGCACGTTTTAAAAAACTAACGAGACAGATCGATACTTGAAAAAAGGGACCGGGATACGCTATATTCGAATCGCTGTATTGCGATATACCGATATATCGATAATGGCGCGCCCCCCTATTTATTAAGATATGTATACTTGTACATTTTGTCTAAAAAAGAAAATGCTGATATTTTAAAAGTTACAAAAGAAGTCCTTTTCACTCTATTCACTCTATTGATTCTTAAAGGTTTGGACTGAAAAACATGTAACGTGCACTTTAATATAAATAAATCAAAATACATTACTGTCTTGGTGCTATAATCTCCAATATAAACGGGTTTATCATATAGGAATGTCTTTGGCCCAGTCGAACATTTGGAAATGTTTACAGCTACCAGCGCCTTTTATTCTATATATAAGTTAAAATATTCGATACCCGAAAACATACAAAATACAGATAATTTGATGGGGCTTTATTTGTTATCTTAACCATATCCATGTTAGACATGCATAATACAGTTAATGTGTAAAATCATTCAATTTGTAAATGGCCAGAAATTTTCAATTTACTAATTCCCACTGGAAATTTATAAAAGAAGCGAATTTTTTTTATATTTGGGTCAGCGAGGGTCAGCCAACTACAAAAGTGACGTCACAGGAGACGGGGCCCAGGTCCAGGTGTTTGAGTCCAAAAGGCGGGTCACCGTCAAAATCAGGAAATGTTTAGACTCAGCGGATTGTTATTATATACCTGAATGCTAAATTGCCGCAGTATGGTATAAGCATCTAAAAAACTATATTACCAATTCACTCATATTTGCTATTCAGGTATAATGGATTATACATACACATCTATAGGTGTGAGGTTTCTCATAAAGATCGCAAGCATGCAGCATCCCCCGTACACCTCGTTCCCAGTACTTTCTCCTCTGGCTTATATAACTCCATGTATTTATCAAATGGAATATTATTAATATATGAAAACTGTCATTAAACAAGTCAATGTTTTTATAGATCCCTCAGAACATACACAGAAATAAATGAAAATGCATCTGATTAAAAAATTATAATAGATGAACAAAAGAAAATATTTTTTTTGCATTTTAAATATAAAAATCGTGCAACACGCGTGCATGCGTTAAATGTTAAAATTCACCACACTTGTACAGCTCATGTACATATAATTCTACAGGCTCAAGCTTCATTATACAATCAATGATTCCTGGGAATGTACATTTCAATAGTTTCATGTCACATCTTACATGCGTGTGTTTCTAAAATTTTTAATATATTCCACGTGTTTGTAGATATTCAGCCCGCGTTATACATATGTGCTCTAAAATTAACATATTGCGGATGTTTTTAGTGTACTTTCCAGTATTTTGTAGGGATATAAGCAAACATTAAATACCTATATGCTTTTAAATGTACATATTAATTCACACACTTGTTTCAATGCTTCATCCTTTATTGCAGAGATCAGGCCGGAGAAACCAAAAGCCCGCTTTGATTTTGCGCATCTCGGGGATGCCGTGAGCAAGGAGGCAGAGGAGGCCAGACGGAAGGGCGGGGCTGGGTCCTCAGGGGGAGGGGAAGCCCACGTGACCAGCTGCTTCCATCTGACCTACCTCCAAGGATTCAGGTACAGAAATGTTTCCACTAAAAATAACAGGGTTATATTGGGACATGTAGTCGGACTTAATATCCTTAAACATGATGCTAAGACAGTAGAGAGCCATCCTGGATATAGATGGTAAATTAATGGTCGTATTTCCTTTTATACCTCTTATTTAATAATAAATAATAATAAAAATAAGGAGTATAATGATAGTATGTTATATATTAAAATGATAGTCATAATATATTAGTAAAGAGATATCAAACCTTTCGTAATATATATATGTATATATATACATTAAACCAACGTTTACATGAAATAGTATATTACATAAAAGGGATGTAATAATAATAATAATAATAATAATAATAATAATAATAATAATAATAATTAATATTATTTTTATTATTTAAATATAATTATAACGAAAATTTTAATTATTATAATAAAAATAATAATAAAGGACAATAATAATTAAAGAAAGAACAGACTTAATGTGATAATAAAAAGACTACCATATTTTACCTAAAGGGATTGCAATATACTCTTTTCAACCGATGTATGATTTAATATTTATTGACGATTAAGAAATACAGATTGTAAGATATTTATAATATTTAACCATATAAAGAAATAATACTTCTATAATTATTATACACAATATTTGTGAGAATATGGTATTTTCCGGCAAAGAAACTTATCAACATGTACATTCTACTCCGATGTTTTATCACCTAAAAGTATCTTAAAGTGCGTTCGCTGTATTCACTTTTAAATGCTATAATGAACATTCAGTTTGATTAATTTACATTGAGCGGTGTGTTAACGCAGGCATAGCTTAACACCTTTACCAAAAATTATCAAATCTTTGTTTCCGAACTGTGAAGTTAAACACGCGAGGTGGTGAAACTGGCCGCCCGGTCATTTTATCCATTGTGACCCGACTTGTTTGAAGTTGACCACCGTGTTAGCGTTAATTAGCCAGCTTACTTTTCTACAATACTCAGCTGACCACGGCCCGAGCTTACTGAGTGGACTGGAGTAACAAAGTCATGTATATTGTCAAAGATTGCACGAGATAACATTCAAAAAGTGTGAAGAAAACCCAAACATTGAATTGCACCTGAGCAAATAACTACAAATGCATGTGATGGAACAATCACCTTTTGAAGGCGGTTGTAATTTTCAACTTCAGTGGTTAAAAGACAACTTAGTGTATTTCTATTTGAACTGCTTTTTTTATTGTTACCTTAAGTCAAATATAACCAATCAGTATAAGCAGTTTAGTCTTTATTATATAAACATATACTCCTAACAAGCTAATTGGTAATTTAAACATTTTATATATACATATGGCACAATGGTGGATAAATGCACAGGTCTATATTTGTTTATCCATGTTTACTAGATTTGTGTTCCTCCAATTTGATTATACAATATTTATAATTACGTGATGCACATGTTAGAACAACGAATATTATTTTTTTTCAACCAAGTCAAAGATTTAATTGACCTTACAAAGGAAATTTTATATATAATTGCATATATCCTATATATTATGCCAGCGCTATATTATGATATTTTTTTTCTAGGTACCATCCATACTCGAGTGCATTTGAGCCAGCGCGCGCTCTGACCGGCACAATCCCAAGTGACTCCCGACCACGTGGCCGAACAAGATCAGTAAAAGTTTCCCCAAAATACACAAGTCTCATATTTACGATTAACTCTTGAATGTACGTACGTATTTATTTATGTATGCATATATGTATGTATGTATGTATGTCAGGCTAATACATGAATCCACTATAGAGAAAAATGCATGAAGGTGTTCTACAAATACGTAATTGTATATAGCGCCTCGATCTATAGTCTAGAGAAATATACCCAAGATGGATTAACAGGCAATATTTCAAGCCGATACGCAAAACCACTCCTGAGAAGTAATCTATGAAAACAGGATGAGAGGTGGCGCCACCTATCTTGGCTGCGACAAAGCTATGCAAGACGGGTAAACGTGCAAAATTCCAGGCTAATACATCCGCCACTCCTGAGATATGTACAATCCCCCCCCCCTAAAAAAAAACGATTTATGGATGGATGCTACGCAAACAGATTTAAGATGGCGCCAAAATGCTTGAGTACGAGATAAAGTATCTATGAACTTGTGAAAAAAAACTCATCAAAACACTTCTGTGATAATGCATGGATGTATTCTACGAAAACGTAATTATAGATAGCGTCACCTGTCATGTACACGAGTAAGCTATTCAAGATGGACATGCCAAATTTCCGGCCGATCATTTTCACCACTCCTGAGATATTAGTGTTTTAACCTTAAACAAATGCATGGATGGACACCACGCAAGAGGACTGTAGGTGGTGCCATATATCTTCTTAAGTACCATTTGACGTGAGACCAGATAATAATGCCGATTTTCAGAATGATCGGGAAAGGGTTCTCGGATGAAATCTCCGGAAATGAACGAGGCGGCGGCAGCGGTGGTAATCGTGGGTGAAAACATAGTCCACGTGTCCACAAAACCTGTTTTGGCGGAAACAATTACCCCCCCCCCCCCCCCCGGATAGCCTTAACCTGATTTCTGTTTACCCACACACTGCAGATTACACTCCTTGCCGATTGATCTAAATAATTTATTCTTATATTTTAATTAATGATATGTTAATTGTAAAAATAAATATGAAACATAAAAGATGTAAAAGGAATAGAATTAATATAAAAGCTAGTAAATATCACAAAATGTTAAAGCCAGCTATTCACTTACCCATTCTGCATCATTCTTTTGGTGATTTCTGGCTTACTCTGCGTGCATATTAATGGTAGGCAGGTAGATAATTACTGGTAGAAAAAGGGTCTATAACGCCACTCTGATGGATGTATCAGTTCCTTTATCTATAAGATATTGTAACACTTAAGTTACATACATGTTTATAAACAGAACAAATCATGTAACCTAATGTGATTCGTTTCACATGTGCGGAAGGTGAAGGGTCACTATTTGCGAAACGCTCCTTGCAAAGCTTTGGTTCGTCTGACAATTGCCGCCAGATGTCCTTGTTGAATGTGTTTATATTATTTTGCTGGCCACAAAACCCCTGTGTGTCGTGGGATCGGCGTGACCTGAAATCGTAGAGGTTGGCGCTCGAATCGATTTTAACTTTCCAAGAGGTAGCCTGAAATCTTTACGCCCCCCCCCCCCCCCCACTTCCCCGAATCTGAACTGGGGCTTATCTGAAATCGCCACACCAGGAAACGTTTCCTGTTATTATAGATTCGCGCTTAATAATTTTGTTGAAATACAAAATCTGATGCTATAGTATCCGCGTTCGAGTCTCGAACATCAAGACATCAAGATACCAGCCCTTTCAGGTAATCTGACTGTGTGTGTTTGGGGGGTGGGGGTGGGGAGAGGGGGTGGAGGTAATCTGTACAGTTAAGTCGACCGGCGTTATAGTAATACCCCAATGCCACTAACAGATCAAAGCTATGCATGCCTTTCCGTGCAAACGAAAGTAAAAGGGAGCTGGATAATAAGAGCATAGTAGATATTTTTCCCATATATATATATATATATATATATATATATATATAAATATATATACATATATACATATATATAGAAGGCAGAAGATAGAGTTACCCTCCGCTATGGCTATGGCCTACAGACTAGCCAGAGCGGTATAACACTGATGAAGTATATATACATATATATATATATATATATATATATATATATATATATATATATATATATATATATATCGGAAAAGTTTATTCATTAGAAAGACAAAACATGCCCTTGTACGAAGTACCATCTGTTGTCAGTTATCCAAACGAGCGTCCGCAATGGTGTATATAAACTCATATAATTCTTTTATGTTCAAAGAATATAAACCGGTTTTTTTTACATTTAACTTGGTCATAAACATTTTTTTTTGGGGGGGGGTGCATTGACAATAATTTACTGAAACTACATTTATACTCTATCAGCAAAGAAGCTGTACCTTCAAAGAAAAAAAACAGGAGATACCTCACATCGGTTGTGACAAATACATAGGGCGCCATCTAGGTGTGGCATATGGAACGACCAAAATGTCCTCCAGCAGATCTTCTCGGAACACCTCGGCCGAATCCGTTGACAACTAGCCTCACAGATGCACATAGGGAGCGGCCAAAGCCGCCATGGAAGGTATTCCGGCAAGGCAAGTTCAAGGCCAGGTAAACTGTACACCAGGTCCTGTTGCACGCTGTGTAAAAGCTAAAAAAATGTATTTTATGTACAGGTACTGCCAGTCCTCAAATTTTCTCTTTTAGAGGGAACAATACCTCAAAAGTGTTTTTTCTTCCGGTATCGTGTGTCGGTTTTAATTTAAAATGAAATTCAGGATATTTTTATTAAATCATCAATTAAAACATCAGTTTTAAGTGTAGATGGACATATTATAGAGTAAACCAAGTAAAACAACCTTTAGAGGTTTTGTCATGCAGTTCAAAATTAGCCCGCTAAAATGTCTGGCTCTTACTCGGTGCTGAAAATAGCGTAAATAATTAAAAAAAAAATTAAAATGAAATGGAAATGAAGGTCAACGATACAATATGTAAATCATCAAAAAGTACACTGTACCAGGTACACTGTATGTGTCCAGTATGGGTTTTAAACAACTTTGTAATTGATTTTAGATGTATGGAGTTGTCCCTGTGATGCTACATTAAAGGGACATAATCAGGAGCAATATTATGCCTACTCTTCCACATTATCGTTCAGTTTTGCTTTATACAAAAGTTTACCAGCAAAAACATCCCAGCACACAGGCTCAGTACCTCACATACGGCGTTTAGCACCTTGTTATTGCTCTGGGTGTTGGTAAACACAGCCCACGTGTTTTTTTATACCAAAACAATCCCGCGTGGCCGGAGGTCTGAAAATGAGCCGCAACACGTGATGTTTCAGCCAGCAGTAACATGTGTTTCATTTTTAGGGCCAAGAAGTCAGGGAATCTCCAGATTGACAGGTTTTGTAGCCCGGCGATGCATGCGCTGTTCTTGTTTATACCTTTGATCGCGCCCGGTCCACATTTTTTACAATGGTAAGCAAACGGTTTCAGGGCAATAGTTTGGCAGGTATCAATTCATTTTAAAGGAAAGAGACTAATATTATCTGTCAATTCATCATGCTTTATAGGTGATTTCAAATTTGTGACTTTGTGATAGCTCTAAAAAGATTCTGTGCATCGGGTTATTTTAAAGGAGAGAATTAATATTACTTGTTTTCAAGAAACTCTTTAAAAATGATAATGAATTAAGTGGCATAGCCACATAGCTGGAGGATTTGGCCGAATTTTTTGTTCAACACACCACAAGTGATTCAGAAAATAGAATCGTACATATATTACTTTCTCTTGAAAAATCAACATATAATGTTATTTATATATACTGTCCAACCAACGTATCGACAGACCAGCATTACTGAAACAATAAGAGGATTATCTTTTGGTTGATGAATTTGTTATTCATAACTATTTTGGTAAACTGAGGGACATTTTAATGTTAAGGAACATATGGGTCCAGACAAACAGAGAAGGAGTAATGTTATCAATGATTGTTTGGTTTGAAATAATGAATTTAATGTTTTAAATTACAAGTACATGATGTAAGACGAATATAGAATTGGACCAAATTATGTAAGGCCGTTTAATTTCTGTTTTAATGTGTCAAATGACTCAGATCGTGAGAACCATGTAATCTGACCACGGTTCCCTATTGGCAGGAATAGATTATAACAATATTCCAAAAGTTCCAGGATACTGATATTTTAATTGTTCTGTTTTAAAAGATGAATAATAAAATAAAATCGTAGGGGCATTTTGATATTATTGGCAGGGACAGAGGGTAAATCAACCGATTTATGAAAATGGTGGGATTTGGGTGAACTTAAGATAAAAGCTATAATTAGAAACTATTGTAAAGCAAAGGTAAAATCCACAAGGCGAACATGTAATTTTCCCAATTGTTAAAGCATGGACGCCATGGTTGAAACAATTTTAAATTTGGAAACCAATCTGCACAACGTCCATTCGGTGCAAGGTTGAATATCGGGAGAGGGGAGAACACATGAGTTAATTCTTAAAGAGCTTAGAAAAAATGCGGTTGGTAGGTGATTTGAATGATGAGCGGGGACGGGTGCATTCAGGATTTGATTCAATGTGAGGGGTCGAGGTCTCTTTTTACCAAATTCTTTACAAGTACGAACAAACAGACATCATTTTTTTAATAATCTATCCGTCAATCTGAGCCCGACATCCGTGGCTTTGAGTGAAGGCAAGAAACCTTTAGAAGAGGCAACAAAGGCACTAAAAGATTTGAATTTGGTGAAAGTCCAGGCATTGATGGCTTGACCGACGATTGGTCCATGCAGCTGTGCATGTAATATCGCTCACTTGATGTATACTTTGTGTCAGCTACCCGTTGTACAGTACCCCGGATTTTTGCCATGTCTGTAATGCAAAAGAATCTAATATAAGATATATAAGATATATCAGATGTATGTATACAGTTGTTAGATTTCATATCAAATACAGGGAGTTATGTGTTATGGATTAGCAGATATATCAGTATTAGTATCCTAATAGTTTTATCCACTTTCTATTCTAAAAATATTGTAACTAGTGGAACTATACAGGAAGACTTTTCCAGGAAATGTAAAGGGGATCAACGTTAGCAGAATTGGTGTTATAATCATGTATTGTGTAGAATCAATGATAAATTCAATATTTCAATACTTTTAAAGAGGGAGGGGTGTGTCATATGTTCATTGTTTTATATCTATGATAAATATTGTGCGCGGATATGAGTGTATATCCGTTAATATTTAAATGTTCATCACGCTAAGGTTTACCTTCAAGATGAAGAGCGAAGTTTCGGAAAGACACTTTATTTATTTTTTTTATTTATTGATGTGTTTCATTATCTACGTAATTAGGTTCAGGGTTTTCGTTATCATGTTAAGATATTTTAAAGAACCAGTACTAGAGTCTGATGTGATAACATGATTTGATTATAACATTTAATTATAATCTCTTCTGAGACATTTTAAGTTTCGTAAGATGTAAAATTTCGCGATGATTACATTTTGAACGTTTCGCTAAGGTTTAAGTTTCGCGATCGTACCCGAACCTTTTAAATCGAAGTACAGCATTTTTTTTTATTTAATTAAAAAAAAAAGAATAAATTAGTAACCCTGCGCGAAGCGAGGATTATTGTTTTCACTCGATTCTTTGTGTGTGTGTATGTGCAGACGATATCTGAAGACTGTATCACGGATGTTATTGATATTTATCATATAGGTTGGTATTGTAAGTGTTCACGAAGTTCAATTTTGGTGTAAATCCAAGCGAAAATAACCCCAGAGTGAGTGTTTTATTGGGTTTTATAGCACATGTTACCACTTGTTTTTACTGTTCTGGTTGAGTAATCGTAATTTGGCACACCGGTGTAAAGACTTAAGATTACCCCCTCCCCCATTCAGGTTACCCCCCCGGTAATCTGAAACCGATTTCAGACTACCCCCGGGGATAGCCTGACTTTGATTTCACGTTACCCCCCCCCTCCCCCCCCCTTCCTGTTCAGATTACCCCCCCCCCACCACCACCTCCCTGATCATGCTTATGTGATTGCTTTTTGTGTAAGTCGGAGCTCACCGCTCCTGATATATTTTCATCCTCAGCTGGCTGGTGATATAGTGGTCAGCTCCCTCGGGCCGTACATGTGTGTCTATGTCCTTAACCACTTCATAACACATATTATCTCAAAAAAGTTACTTACATCCCATTTTAAATAACTTGGCAAGGTTTTGGTCACACTTACTTGATTTTTATACTTTTTATGATTTTTAACGCTCGTCTTATAGACGGATCGTATTATAGTACTGGCATATATGTCGGTCCGTCCAAAAAACATTGGACGATAACCAGGAAAATAGCTGCAGTATGCTTTTCTGTTGCCGTATTTCGTGATCACAAAAGAAAACATTTTAATTATGGATGTATTTATCATATCAGTTAATGCGCAAGACTGCATGTTTCATGTTTAGTTGGTGTATTAATAATCTTACCGGAGAGAGAATGTTTTGTACCTTTTCTACTGCAGGGATAATGACAATTTAATAATAATAATCACCATCGTTAATTTTACTACTGTTATCATTATAAATAGTGGTAGTAGTAGTTGTTGTTGTTGCTTTTGTTGTCAGGTCACTTAAGTTAATGTATAAGATAAGTATCTAAATAATCATAAGTAAACATTTTTTTTTTGGGGGGGGGGGGGGGATAATCTGAAATCATTTTAGATTAACCACGGGGGTTATCTCTGAAATCGGTTTCAAGTTATCGGGGGGGGGGGGAATTCTGAAATCGATTTAGATTACCCCCCCCCCGGTAATTTTAAAGGGGGATTATCTGAAATCCCTACACCTTGGCCGAGCGCTCGGATCAATAAGTTCATAGGTCACACGTTCGGAGGTAAAGGGGCACGCTTGCGTGTCGAAGCTAATGGAGATTTATAGGGCTACCAAACACTTTGCTTATCATGAATAGTCAGTAGTTTTTAGTGTAGTCCAGTATAAAGGGGCTCAATTCCCAAATACACAGATCACAGGGGAACCAGAGACACCAGAGCCCGCAAATTTACCAAGGAAAACAGAGTGTACCTGCCCTTCTACGGCATAAGTTCACCTTTTTATCCAACTTCCACCCGGAACCTATCACCCACCACGGCAAGCGATTCCCCACCAGTGAACAGCTTTTCATGTATTTCAAGGCGGAGATGTTCCAGGACGAATGAATCGCCGATCAAATACTGAAAGCTAGGACCCCAGGCCAAGCCAAACACCTAGGTCGCCAGGTTTCAGGGTTCTCTGATGAACGGTGGTTGGGGGAGGAAGGAGGAAAAAACGTTTAAAGCATTTTTGCTAAATTTTCTTCAACCCCCGAACTTTCTGAGACCCTTCTCAAGACCGGCACCAAACATTTGGAGGAAGCCTCTGAAACAGACACCATCTGGGGTATCGCCCTCCCGATAACCGGCCCTAAAGTCCACAACAACACAAGTGGAGGGGACTCAACCTTTCGGGGGGGGGGGGGCTTGGGGGGCTTGATGAGCGTCAGGGCGGAACTAATGAAGAAAAAAAAAAAAAAATCGGGTCCCACACCCTCCCAAATTTAAGTAGTTTAAACTGTTAAGGGGTGACATAAAACCGGACCGAACTGTCTCGCTAGTGAAGCTTGCTTTGCTAGCGAAGCGGAGGGTTCGCCGGACTGGTACGCCACCGACCTGGGTTCGAGACCGGGATCGGCCCAGGATTTTTCCCCTCAACAATTTGCCTTCGTAACAAAATTGGGGCTTGTCCGACGTGACAGTTAACTTTGTGGCCCAGGGAGTAAGCTCACCAAAGTGTGACTCCTGAGGATAATTAGTCTTGTTCTGATAGCAGAACGCTCTTAAGGGGGGGGGGGGGTGTTACGGGGTGACATAAAAGCGGACCGAACTGTCTCGCTAGTGAAGCTTGCTTTTCTAGCGAAGCGGTTGGTACGCCGGACTTGTACGCCACCAACATGGGTTCGAAACCGGGTTCGGCCCAATGTCCTCCCCCCCCCAAAAAAAAAAAAAATTTCCCTTGTAACAAAACATAAGTAAACAAAACTGCAAAAATAGCAAATACGCACACCACGTCCAACAGGTATGCACAAGACCAAAAAGGTATAAATAAAACTATTTTTTTCAGTTTTCAAATTGCAATAACCTACAAAACTATTTAAAATGCATGTAATACTTTCGGAAATAGAAAAAAAAACATAACAATATCTAAAAGGACAAATAAGAACACAAATTTTATCCATATTAATAACGACACAATCTAGAACCAAAAACATACCGGATAGCCCCAAAATAGTAAAACTAAAGATCTGTTCAACCTTCTTGAATCCAGATAAAATTAAAATAACCTAAAAAAATTCCTACCAAAAATACAAAAGGAACTTAAAAGTTTCACATGAATACAAATAATTATTACCCCCTTTATAACGTGTCAGACAAGAGAGCAGCTTCAGTGCACAGCCCACCCAGTGGGAGCTGCTATTTTTTTTCCCTGACAAAAAAGGGGTTTGTTAAAATAATTAAAACTAATACAAACACCACACGGCTCAGTGCCTACGCGATGTGATCCAGAATCTCTCGCTTGCCATTCTAGTTCGCCTTATAAATTAAGTTTCTAAATATCTTTGAACTTGTTTTATGCACCAATATCTTGAACATAACGTAAATAACAATACGGATCAAAGATGGTGTGCTCCCAGGTCTCGCCACCTCGCTAAGTATTATCAAGAATTTACATAATTCTTCTTCCCAAGGTCAACTCTACACCTAAAGGAATTCTATTTATTTAGGTGGAAAACAGAGTTCAGCATTTTCACTGCATACAATTCAATGGCTGCTATAAAGAATGTTGAAAATGGAAGAAAATACCAATTGAAACATATAAGAGTTCTGATGTGGATGTGGAAATGTCTCAAAAAGTATTTTTCAAAGGTACAGTTGCACAACACAGTGCTAGGAACAGATTCACATAAGGTAAATCAAATGTATTTAACAGCATTTTGCTCTTTAGTGAGATTAATAAAGGACACAAATCTTACCTGTGAACATATCCCGTTCGACAACAATAGCATTACAAATACAGTCAAATTTAATCGACCACTTTAGTTGTTTACTGGCAGGAAATTACTAAAAAAGCAGGGTTGACAAACTACCTTCATTAAATGAGACTTGCAGGCCGGCACGCTCGACAATGTAGGATTTTCCAAAAGATAAATAAAACAAAACAGCCATTTGAGTTATAAATCATCAAATGGCCACAATGTTTATCTGAATATCCAATGGTTATTCCTAGGACAAAATATATACTTCCAATTAAACGTGATGATCATAGGACTATAACAGTGTCCCATTATGTCGATCAATGTTTTGCCCCTAAGCACGTTAAGATGCCTTGATTAAGTGCCGTCCTAGACGTTGGCCCATGTCTTTTTCATTCATGGCCTTATGGGCCAAATGGGGTTCGTTACATCCAACGGGCCCTGGGGCCACCTACCTTTCCATTTAGGTATCCACTTATAGTTAAAAGGAATGATAGGTTCAGCACTGACATCTGACAATAGGAACGTTTGAAATAATATTAAAGGTATTAAAATCAGTTGAAAAATCAATTAATCGATCATGCTCGAGTGATGCGAAAAAAAGTAGCCGAGATAAGTCAACAGGGTGGTGTCGACAAAAAACGATGAAACGGAAGCAATTAAGGATCATAATGTAATCCTGCAAGAAAATATAATGAATCACTGAGTACTGAGAAAGACTACATAGCTGTTGACAAGAATATTAATTAGTCTCCCAACACAGCAGCTGGTAATATTACGATGAAACGTAGGGAAATATTTGTACAAAACTTAACAATTGGGTTTGCCAAAATTACCAGTAGCCTACACACTGGTGATAAACAGACGTGCTCAAAGATCCAAATTTACATCAGTGTGTGGCTAGTTAGACACCTTTAGATAAATCCAATATTTCCATCTCAGAGTGTCTGGGAAGAAACTTTAGAATTGTATTAATTAAACATTATTCCCATATAGAATGATGACAGTAAAATAACCTTGGATATCTTAGATACGTTTACTTTAATAGCACAGTTGTGGATGCTTGCCAAACAGTCTGACCTTAAAACAATGGTCATAAACGAAGGCCAAAACCCTGTAATGTTTATGAAACGTTGAACGGGCCAATAATCTTTAAATTTTTAATAAGGACACGGATAAAAGTGGGGATGATGTTGATCAGTTCTTTATTTATTACACCATGACTGCATAATAGGCAACAATGTTCAAAGGAATACAATTTCTTACAGGCCCATTACACGTAACAGTCACATAAGATAACCAGAAATTTAAGTAACGCCATCAGTTTTGTATACTTCACCTTCTAAATATATCCATGCAAATAGAGAGGAGCAATAGACGACAACGCGCCACAGCTATTGCTCACAGCTGAGTTAAATATAATTATGATTGAGAACTCAGGTTTTGTCAAATATACAGGTGTTCCCCCAATAAATTTTCAATGGACATAGAAACATGCACTGGCAGCAAGTCAACAGAGGGGTTAGTGTTAAATCGTTAAATCGAGACATCTTATTAAACATCAAGCATCTGTATGATAAAACAAAGGGAAATGGATAATCAAATTCCCTCTTTAATTATATCCGAGGCGTGTTCGTTTCAGTAACAGTATGCTGTCATTGTTCAAGCCTGGTGTCTTGGTTAATTATTATATTCTGTTTTTCGTACATAACGCCTAACGGATTCGCTGAAGAAAGTGTGACCAGAGGTATCATAACGCATAAGTATAAGGTTTATAAAATCCTGATCAAAGAGAAAGCTTTTACCTTGGATGGCCGAGAGGATCAAGGTGACTTTTGTAGCAGTCATTCATCATTTGCGACTAACCCTAAGAAACCAGTCAAACACTTCGCTGATAACTGGCTACGGACTCTTCATATTATCAGATAATAACCATATATAACACGCTTATTTCTGTTGAAATGATAAATTTGCAAAGGCGGACATAAGTTTAAGGTCTGGAAGTATTATACCCAAGTGAAATAAGGAGTTCCTGATTAATTATACTTGTTGGGGTAATATTGTTTGAATAAAAACACAGGTCACAAACAAAATCACACATATTGCTGTTGTACACGTGTCCACACAATGTGTTTGGACCGACACGCGGTTTGAGATGATCACTTTTGTACATCGTAGCAGGTGATGCAGGCATTGATAAAAAAACTCTTTTTTTATTTCAAATATTCTTTTTTATTTTCCTGGGTCCTTTGTGACATTGCCCCTAATCCTAGCGACCGCTTGTACACGTTGAATCAATGCTGAATGCGTATAGCTGCAGTAATGAAGATTTTCCCTTCTTCATGTACGTAAGCATTTCACAGCATTACAAAGTATAAAGCTTTTTTACTATTACTTCTGTTATTTCCTATAACTTGAATGATCACTCAACGATATTCTTCTTACATTAGAGTTTATACACCTGTTAGAGAACTTGTACAAAGCGGAATCAGGGAATTCTTAGTAATACTTAACTTAAAAGATCTGTCATATAAGCAAATAAGATATTGAACCAACATAAACACATGTTACTTAAAAACTACAGTTTGAATCTACGGGTAGCTGCATTAGCAATATAATTCTTGCTACCGCCAAAATGAATATTAGGATCCAGCTTAGTGCCTGAAATGTTTAAATTCTATACACCGGTTTCTGCTTTCAACATCTAAAATAAGTAGCTTTATGGTCCGTCTGATGTGTATTCTTTAAACCCTCTTACCTGTGCGTAGTGAGGAACCATAAATTCTTCAAAGGTGATTGATGGCAAATCTGTCAATGAAAGATATTCCATTTAAATATCGTTTCTATGGGTTTAACGTTTAGCAAAATAGGTAATTCGACAAATGACCAAGAACTCAAAGATCTCTTGTGCACTCGTCCTATGTGACAATACTAGTAAAGTAAGAATTATTCAATATCATAGGGGAAACTTCTTGAAATTTAAAATATCATTTTAGTTGGCAAACCTAAAGATACTTCTAGGAGAATATAAAGACATCAGTCATAAATTTGATATTGATGAGTTTAAAATTTAACACGCCTGCATAAAGCTCCAGTAATTTTCAAATTTTTGCTATTTGCCATGTCTCCTCTGTTGACATTTTGCTGTTTGCCATGTGTCCTCTGTTGCGAATTTACTATTTGCCATGACTCTTGTGATATTGTGCTATTTGCCAAGTCTCCTCCATGTTGAAATTTTGATAAACTGGTGGCAGGGTTGGCAAGTTTTAGGCAGGAAGGTTTTAACCATAGGTTTTAACCTGGTTAAAACTGCCCTGCCTAAAACAGGTTTTGGGCAGGTTTTAGGCACCAAAAGTGCCTAAAACCTATATTTGTTTAAATGTTTTACTAAAAGATCTATAAAACTACCAAATTAGCTGGGGTTATGCAGTCACAAGGCTTTGCTGGGCTTCTGGAAGTTTTCAGGTATTACAAGTAATGCAAGATTTCCTGTTGGCTGGCATCATGCAGCCTTCAAAGAGCCTGTATAGGTTTCTTGAGCATGTGACCATGTTTGTGTGGCACATTTTTTCATTGGCCAATGTAAAGTTATTATCAGGACCCTTTGGGTTTCCTAATGAGTGCCCTGCTACCTGGAATGATGTAATACTAATAAAGCCTCCAGTATGCCTCCTGTAACTTAGTGTAAGGCTGGGTATCAGGGTGGGGGGGGGGGGCATGCTTGATTAGACCAGTTAATTACTATTTAACAGGGTGATGGGGTAATAAGACCCAATGGTCATAAGTCCTACTACTGTGTACTAGTAGATGTTCATGTGAACTTTCATACATAACTAGGATGATGCAATCAAAGCCCTTGCCTTTGTTCTTGAGTCAAAATTTTTACTGAGTGATGTAGTCAGGGCCCCTGAGCATGATGTGGGTTTCTCAGGCCTTTAGGTTGAACATGGCCCAAAAGTGATTATGAATATTCTGTGGTTTGCAACATATTCACTGCAATATATTTTAGCATTTTTCAGTTTTATACTAATTATAGTATTTCATGAGGGTTCATTTTCACAATCTAATCATACAGTTAACAGAGCATTTTCATCATTATATAGACAATAAGTATGTGCACAAAATCGAAAATTTTGTCAATGGATGACCTAGCTAAGGAAAACAACTAGTGGAAATCTTATTATCAGATAATGTAAAAGATATTATCATATTTTAGTTTATGGCTAGCATAAAAGATCTTTTATTATTTATAAAATCAATCTTTTGCTTGTTGCCATTTGAAGCTACAGGCATTAAACATACATGTTATGTAAGTGAGACAACAGTATAAAGGACTATTCATCAGTGTAAATG
The DNA here is from genome assembly GCA_026874595.1 of Sipunculus nudus. Taxonomy (NCBI): domain Eukaryota; kingdom Metazoa; phylum Annelida; class Sipuncula; order Golfingiida; family Sipunculidae; genus Sipunculus; species Sipunculus nudus. The sequence continues at coordinate 53,125,415 of CM049320.1, forward strand.
GAACAACTTTTTGAATTGGGGAAAACTTCTTTCGCATATATCACAAAATTTAATCCCTTGTGATCAAAAAGCCAATCAAAGAATCTGGTTATAAGCTTATAGTATTAGCATTCATTTATAAATTTGCAGTAATGGTGGTGGGAAACCTCAGAACATGATTTTGGGATACAAGCTAAAACTTTCATTTGGAAAACCTGAAGTAGTGTTGTATTCATTTTTTTTTTTTTTTTGGATCATGGTTTATTTGTTTTGCTTGAATAAAGCGTTCCTCACTTTTAATTTGTTGAGCATATTTCTGTAATGCATTTAGCTGTGTAACAATAAAACATAGTTAAACTGCAAGTCATAGGTGAGGGTAAATAAGGTTTTAGGCAGTTAAAGGCAGTTTTAGGCAGGTTATAACCTATTTTAGGCAGTTAAAGGCAGATTTTAGGCTCTGCCCTGCCGAAAACAGGTTTTAGGCAGCCTAAAACCCAACCCTGACTGGTGGACATACTATCATAAAACGTCACAGGGTCACAAGGACAATAATTAGGCATACTTATACACGATGAACACTATTTTACTCATCTTATGGTAAGCTCAGTATTTGGACACACTTGAATGACTGTGCTAACTATAAACAAAATCCTTCTTAGATTCATATAATTTTTGTTAATGAAGATAACACCCCAAAGTTTACACCAAGATGAATATTTGAGTTTAAAATATATTTTTCATTATTAATACAGCATTTGCTAAGAAAAGCTAATCATTGTGTTTTGATTTAATTAAACAGACCATACACATTTTTTTAAGTGAGCAAGAATGCCACCAGCAAACCTAACAGCTATAAAGTGATGATGGATAACTTCCCCTCCTTGCGTAATGGTCATATTCATATTCAAATTTATACCTGTTGACTCTTCTGAAGAATTATTTATAACCAATGAATTCAATTTCTTATGAGGGCATATTGAGGTCTCCTTACTACGGTTTCCATCTATAGATATCACAATAGTTTGTATTATTTACCTCCAGGATTGCTCAAGGACAACCAGTACACGTCCACATCTGACTGGGTAATAACTGAGGGATCTGAAGTTGGGTCACGTGTCGCACACCAAATAAAGGCCATATCAGCTTCCCCTGTACACATCTGAGTAGTGTCCATCCACATACGGGTGAATTGGCCCTGCTCAACCGCGCCGTCTTAAACAACATTTTTTTATCATTAGGAATAATGTATGAATAAGGGGGTCATACGGGCAGAAAATAATTCGTTTATTCCGAAGGTGTTTTAAAATTTTAAGATAATGAGATATAACTGCATGAACTTATTTATGTTTGCTTGAGAATATGCAGTCATCGGATTTGCCAAACTAATAAAAAGGGAATACAAAGGAATTCATGGGCCAATCAGTTTAATGTAATATCTCAAGTTCATTTAATAGTTTCTTTGTCACAAATGTCAACGATGCCTACTAGACACTGGCGCTATGATCTTGCCGACACTTTTGTAGAATAGCACCTATCCTGTACACGTGTTCTTCTACATCCAGCTGGTATTAAACATGTAGCAAACTACTTTAAAGCAAAGTCGGTGCATTTAAAAGGAAAAACCCTAACAACTCTACTTACTTTCATTTTTCATGATGTCAAATTTACGCTGCAGATCTTCCTTGGTTAAATCATCCCTACCGTCTGAGTAGTCACAGAAAATTCGGCATCCCGTGCGACGTGAACGGTCGTCCACATAAGTTTCACATGTTGTGCATCTGTTGATACAGCATAAAAGAACAACAACTCATTTCTGAGATCTCTTAACATTTATTTGTGAATGACAACGAAATATGTAAATATTCCTATGAATGTAGGATGGCATGTATGATGGCAGAATCGGAGCAAGTGTGACTTTTTAATATAATGGTCGAACATATCTTAGCGGAAAGGCAAAACTGTTGTAATGCCTTTCCGTTAAAAAGGTGAAAATTCAAAGTATTACGATCTCATATATATATAGTCATTCCATGAAATTCCTTTCATGCATTTCTGGTAATGCCCTTGACCACCAGTCATTAATATTGGAATGACTAAGATGTTTAGCCATTTCATGAAATGGCACAGTTTGAATATATTTCACTTGCTTTCAAATAATATTTCGGGTGAACATTGTTTAGCCAACGATCACTAGCGGTCGCTGGGGCCTTAAGAAAAATCCATCAGCTGAGCCAGGGACAAAGATACAATCTATTGTTCGGGGTCTTACAGAGCCATTAGCAGTAAGTGGCGGGTATGAAGAAGTCTACATAGTCTATAAGTTGAGTTTAACAGGTTTTGGATCCCATTTTCTACATATTTCAAATGTATTATATATTATAATACTTACGTTTTATATAATTTAAAGGTTTTCATATATACCTAGTGAGTTCATGGACCTACGAATCAGTCACATAGTTGAGACACTGATACGTTTACATATGTGTGACAATATGAGGGCCCTGCCTTTTTCAAAGTCAGGACCAAATGTGGACGTTTCTGAACATTTTAGTCATTTTACGTAATGACGGTTGGTCACAGCCATTACATTGAATTACTCAAAATGACTAAGATGTGAAATGACTGATTTCAGAAAAGCAAAATCTGGAGATATGTTTTCGCAAGTCAAAATGTTATTTTTTTAAATGCAACCTTGAGAAATCTTGCAGGTTTGGTAAAAACACAACCAAGAAAATGTCAAATCTCATGGATGTTTTCCTTGTGACAGGTGGCTGATATTGCTATCAAAATATAATTATTGCAAATATTTTTGAGCCCCGCTTCCGCGGAATATAATCAAGAAAAACTTACGTCTGGGCGTTAGCAGCTGCAACAGCAAGGAGAAAAACAGCAAGGTACAACATCGTTGCCTCACTGTAACAATCACAAAGTCCAGCCAGTGAGTTACAGTGTCATTAATAAAAATAATAAAAAAATTGAGAGATGTTTACTTTGTTTTCGCTTATGGATGTACCTTGAGAGTTGAAAAATGAATGAAACGGCTTTGATAACTACTCTCCTGGCAGAACTCGAAAAGGCTAAGTTGTCTGATTCTACAGAGTGGAGATCACGAAGAAACAATACCATTTAATGTCAAGAAGAGTAGAGTGACTCAGACAATGGAGTCACAGACCATTAGGTGTTCCGCAAGACACAGGTTTAAATATATAAATGTATATATATATATATATGTATATATATATATATATATATATATATATATATATATATATATATATGTGTGTGTGTGTCTGTGTGTGTAGATAAATAACACCGGAAAAATAAAGGATATCCTTATTAAGCAGCTGCAGAGGATTTGTTTCACGCTAGCATCACTTAATAACTAGATGACTCTACTGGATTCATTTGTAGTCTCCAATTCTTTTCCAATGGAAATTGCAACGCATAAAGAAAGTTTTCATCACGCATTTTTTACTTATGGGAGATATTTTCCGAACATCACACCTGTACGCAATGCCCTTGATTGGCTCTCAGTGTGGCAGAGAAACCTCGAGGTGTTTGTATTGAAGGCTAAAAGCGCATTTGTACCTTCTTATCTGCAGGAACAAGCGGTCTTACAATTCATATGCCATGGGATTATTTGTTAATCCATTATTTGTATTGTTTTTAATGTGTTGTTTAATTGCTAATATAATTAATTTTCCATTGAATATTCCACTTTTATTCCTGTCACGTACTGCGTTTCATTTTACCATTTTTTGTTAATTTCACTGTGTAAAATAAAATTTTATAGAAAAATAAAATACAAATAAGGTAATATGCGCCCGAGATTGATTAAATAAACTTGATTTAAAATCCAATTAATAAAAAGAGAAAGAATTGGAAAGACTCATCCATATACAATCCCTGGCAAATCATATTCCGGCTGATTTTCACAGAGAATCTTGATAAAAACATCCTAGAACTTTGGAGTCTATCAGACCGAGTCCTCTCACATTAAAAGTGAAAATTCAATCACAAAGGCCATCAAACAAAAATGGTGGGTATGTCGTCCTTTATATCCGCACAAATACCAAGGCCCTTAAATCCCGCCCCATCTTTTATTCGCGCTTGTGGAGAATGGAGCGTCTCATTGCTTTTGGCACTCCGATGGATAGCCGTCAAGGGAGGCCAGGTGAAATAAATTCTAGAAATTTAAAGAAAATATTATCATGTTATTGAAAACTCTTTTGCAAAGTATTTATCTGACGGAACCTATGAAGAACACAATTCAGAGACTTGCTGGATCAACTTGCAAACCTAATGTCAGAAACCAGAAAAAGACGAGTTGTTCAATAAAGAAGTAATTATTTTTTATTCAAGTGTACTCTTTTGCTAGCAAATAATATACAGATAATCATACAACCCACTGCAATGGCGTTATGTATCCAACTGCGGACAACATTATAACAGTTTATGACTCACACAAACAAGGAATTTGTTGTGGTTATAATTACTGTCTCGCGTCTTCAATCATCGATGATGATCAAAGTCTGCATTTTCATAGAAAATTAGTCAAAAGGCGTTCAATGGTTTGTTTAAACCATGTATAAATTTGTTTATGACAATAATTGTATCAAGAATTCATTACAGCGCAAGAAATATTTGACATACTCATGAATACTTACGGTGTTGGTTGAGGACGAACACTGCACGTCATCCCTCGGTCACGTAACTTTTATACTTTTCTCGGTAGGATGAAATACCACTTGCGTGAGAATACAGCCACATGTAGTGACACGATAGCACATTATTCTGGATGAATCAGAATGTGCTGTTACTCATAAAAAATAACGTCCGGGACTTGCACGTGTGAGTTAAACCACATATGCGTGCAAACAGGTTGATGTGTTCTCATGTTTTAAGATGAACGGTTCTAACAATGACACCCTTGCTGCAGTTAATTTAAATTAAGAATAACGAATATTACTCAAAAGGCAGACTTGCAGGCCGGCACGCTCGACAATGTAGGATTTTCCAAAAGATAAATAAAACAAATCAGCCCTTTGAGGTATAAATCATCAAATGGCCAAAATGTTTATCTGAATATGCAATTGTTATTCCTAGGAGAAAATATACACTTTTAGTTAGACGTAATGATCATAGGACTATAACAGTCGTTTTTCTTAAAAGATGTCCCATTATATCGATCAATGTTTTGCCCCTAAGCACGTTAAGATGACTTGATTAAGTGCCGTCTTAGTCGTTTGCCCACGTCTTTTCATTCATGGCCTTAGAGAACAAATGGGGTTTGTTACATCCACCGGGGCCTGGGGCCACCTACCTTTCCATTTAGGTATCCTATTAAGGGGTCAGTCCACTTATAGTTAAGAGGAATGATAGGTTCAGCACTGACATCTGACAATAGGAACGTTTGAAATAATATCAAAGGTATTAAAATCCGTTGAAAAATCAATTAATCGATTATACTCGAGTGTTGCGAAAAAAAGTAACCGAGATAATCCAACAGGGTGGTGTCGACGAAAAACGATGAAACGGAAGCATTTAAGGATCATAATGTGTAATCCTGCAAGAATATATAATGAATCACTAAGTACTGAGGAAAACTACATAGCTGTTGACAAGAATATTTATTCATCTCCCAACACAGCAGCTGTTAATATTACGATGAAACTTTGGGGGAAAATTTGTACAAAAATTAACAATTTGGTTTACCCAAATTACCCGTAGCCTACACACTGGTGATAAACAAACGTGCTCATAGATTCAAATTGACATCAGTGTGGGGCTAGTTAGACACCTTTAGATAAATCCAATATTCCCATTTCAGAGTGTCTGGGAAGAAACTTAAGAATTGTATTAATTAAACATTGTTTCCATTTAGAATGATGACAGTAAAATATCTTAGAATAACTTAGATACGTTTACTTTAATAGCACGGTTGTGGATGCTTGCGAAACACACTGACTTAAAACAATGGTCATAAACAAATGCCAAAACCCTGTTATGATTATGAAACGTTGGTCGGGCCAATAATCTTTAAATTTTGAATTAGGACACGAATAAAAGTCGGTGTGATGTTGATCCCTTCTTTCTTTGTTACACCATGACTGCATAATGGTCAACAATGCTCAAAGGAGTACAATATCTTACAGGCCCATTACACGTAAATGTCACATACGATCACAAGAAATTTAAGTAACGCCTCCAATGTTTGTATATACTTCACCGTCTAAATATATCCATGCAAATACAGATGAGCGATAGACGACAACGCGCCACAGCTATTGCTCACAGCTGAGTTAAAGATAATTATGATTGAGAACTGAGATTTTGTCAAATATACAGGTGTTCCCCCAATAAACTTTCAATAGACATGGAAACATGCACTGAGAACAAGACAAAAGAGGGGTTAGTGTTATATCGTTATTCTATAAAAGTAGTCGACAATACAATGATCGAGACATCTTATTAAACATCAAGCACCTGTATGATAAAACAAAGGGAATAGGATAATCCATTTCCCTCTTTAATTATATCCGAGGCGTGTTCATTTCAGTAAGAGTATGGTGTTTCATTGTTCAAGCCTGGTGTCTTGGTTAATTATTATATTCTGTTTTGCGTACATAATGCCTAACGGATTCGCTGAAGAGTGTGTGACCAGAGGTATCATAACGCATAAGTATAAGGTTTATAAAATCCTGATCAAAGAGACAGCTTTTACCTTGGATGGCCGAGAGGATCAAGGTGACTTTTGTAGCAGTCATTCATCATTTGCGACTAACCCTAAGAAACCGGTCAAACACTTCGCTGATAACTGGCTACAGACTCTTCATATTATCAGATAATAACCATATATAACACGCTTATTTCTGTTGGAAAGATACATTTGAAGATGCGGACATAAGTTTAAGGCCTGGAAGTATTATACCCAAGAGAAATAAGGAGTTCCTGATTAATTATACGTGGGGTAATGTTATTGGTAAAAAAACACAAGTCACAAACAAAATCACACATATTGCTGCTCAACACATGTCCACATACTGTGTTTGGACCGACACACGTTTTCAGATGATCACTTATGTATATCATAGCAGGTGATGCTAGCACTGAAAAAAAAACACTTTTTACATTTTAAATATTCTTTATTTATTTTCCTGGGTCCTTTGTGGCATTGACCCTGATCCTAGCGACCACTTGTACACGTTGGATCACTGATGAATGTGTAGAGCTGCAGTAATGAAGAATTTCCTTCTTGATGTACGTACGCATTTCACAGCATTACAACGATATCATTCTTACATTAGAGTTTATACAACTTGTACAAAGCGGATTCAGGGAATTCTTAGTAATACTTAACTTAAAAGATCTGTCATATAAGCAAATGAGATATTGAACCACCAAAAACACATATTACTTAAAAACTACAGTTTGAATCTACGGGTAGCTGCTTTAGCAATATAATTCTTGCTACCGCCAAAATGAATATTAGGATCCAGCTTAGTGCCTGAAATGTTTAAATTCTATACACCGGTTTCTGCTTTCAACATCTAAAATAAGTTGCTTTATGGTCTGTCCGATGTGTATTCTTTAAACCCTCTTACCTGTGCGTAGTGAGGAACCATAAATTCTCCAAGGTGATTGATGGCAAATCTGTCAATGAAAGATATTCCATTTAAATATCGTTTCTATGGGTTTAGCAAAATAGGTTATTCGACAAGTGACCAAGGACTCAAAGATCTCTTGTGCACTCGTCCTATGTGACAACACTAGTAAAGTAAGAATTATTCAATATCATAGGGGAAACTTCTTGAAATTTAAAATATCATTTAAGTTGGAAAACCTAAAGATACTTCTAAGAGAATATAAGGACATCAGTCATAAATTTGATATTGATGAGTTTAAAATTTAACACGCCTGCATAAAGCTCCAGTAATTTTCAAATTTTTGCTATTTGCCATGTCTCCTCTGTTGACATTTTGCTGTTTGCCATGTCTCCTCTGTTGCGAATTTATTATTTGCCATGACTCCTCTTGTGATATTGTGCTATTTGCCATGTCTCCTCCATGTTGAAATTTTGATAAACTGGTGGACATACTATCATAAAACGTCACAGGGTCACAAGGACAATAATTAGGCATACCTATACAAGATGAACACTATTTTACTCATCTTATGGTAAGCTCAGTATTTGGACACACTTGAATGACTGTGCTAACTATAAACAAAATCCTTCTTAGATTCATATAATTTTTGTTAATGAAGATAACACCCCAAAGTTTACACCAAGATGAATATTTGAGTTAAAAATATAATTTTCATTATTAATACAGCATTTGCTAAGAAAAGCTAATCGTTGTGATTTGATTAAATTAAACAGAACATACACACAAACATTCTTCAAAGGTGATTGATGGCGAAGCTGTCAATGTAAGAAATTCTATTTAAATATCGTTTCTATAGGTTTTAAAGTTTTGCTAAATACATGTATAGGTTCTTCGACAAGTGGCAAAAGACTCAAAGCTCACCTGTGCATTCGTCCTATGTGACAGTACTAGTAACGTAAGAAAATTTTCTTATCATACAGGAAACTTCTTGAAATTTGAAAGATTATTTCAACTGGAAAACCTAAAGATAATTCTTATAGAATATAGGGACATCAGTCATAAATTTGATATTGATGAGTTTGCAAATTTAATATGTTTACATAAAACTCCTGAAATTTCCAATTTTTGCTATTTGCCATGTCTCCTCTGTTGACATTTTGCTATTTCCCATGTCTCCTCTGTTGACATTTAGCTATTTGCCATGTCTCCTCTGTTGAGAATTTGCTATTTGCCATGTCTCCTCTGGTGATAATTTGCTATTTGCCATGTCTCCTCAACGTTGAAATTTTGATAAATTGGTGGACCTACTATTATAAAATGTCTTAAGGTCACAGGGACAAAATTTGGGAATACCTGTACATGATGAACACTATTATACTTAACAATAGTCTGCTCAGTATTTGGACACGCTTAAATGACTGTGCTAACTTTGGACACGCTTGAATGACTGAGCTAACTATAAACAAAATCCTTCTTAGATTCATATACTGTTTGTTAATGAAGATAACACCCCAAAGTTCCAACAAGTGACGAGTTTACACAAAGATAAATGTTTGAATAACATACTTTTCATACTAATATAGCATTTGCTGAGAAAAGCTAGTCGTTGTGTCTGAATTTAATTAAACAGAAAATACACCGCTTTTACTGTGAGCAAGATTGCAACCAGTAAACGTCACAGCTATAAAGTAATGATGGATAAACTTCCCTCCTTGCGTAATGGTCATATTCATATCAAAATCATACCTGTTGACTCTTATGAAGAATTATTTAGAACCAATGAATTCAATCTGATATGAGGGTATATTGAGGTATCCTTCCTGCGGTCTCCATCTATAGATAACACAATAGTTTGTATTATTTACCTCCAGGATTGCTCAAGGACAGCCAGACCATGTCCAGATCTGACTGGGTAATAACTGAGGGATCTGAAGTTGAGTCACGTGTCGCAAACCAAGGGAAGGCCAGATCAGATTCCCCGAACACATCTGAGTACGGTCTATCCACATACCGGTGAATGGGCCCTGCTCAACTACGCCAGCTTAAACAACTTTTTTTGTCATTAGGAATAAGGGGGTCATACGGGCAGAAAATATTTCGTTTATACCGAATGTGTTTTCAAATTTTAAAATAAAGAGATATAACTGCATGAACAAATTTATGTTTGCTTGAGAATATGCAGTCAACGAATTAGCCAAACTAATAAAAAATAAATATAAAGGAATTCATGGGTCAACTCAGTTAAATGTAATATCTCAAGTACGATGCCAACTATACACTGACGCAATGATCTTGTCGACATTTTCGTAGAATTGCACCTTTCCTGTACACCTGTTCTTCTACATCCAGCTGGTATTAAACATGTAGCAAACTACTAAAAGCAAAGTCGGTGCATTTAAAAGGAAAAACCCTAACAACTCTACTTACCTTCATTTTTCATGTTGTCAAATTTACGCTGCACATCTTCCTTGGTTAAATCATCCCTACCGGCTGAGAACAAACAGAAAATTCGGCATCCCGTGCGACGTGAACGGTCGTCTATATAACTGTCACATGTTGTTCATCTGTTGATACAGCATAATAGAACAACAACTTATTTCTGAGATCTCTTAACTTTTATTATTATTATTATTATTATATATATATATATATATATATATATATATATATATATATATATATATATATATATATATATATCAAGGGTTGTAATAACGCCTTTCCGCCTGTCTCAGACAGCAAACACGTGTACTGAAATACATTTTTCATTCTGTACTAATCCGTTGGAAAGGTGAACACCTAAAGATGTTTTCCAGATTATTAGCTGATAAGTATAAACAAACATGATACAAAAAGAAAGAAATATGTTACAGGTGGTATTCCACCGACTCCCTTATACTCCCCGGTATTTAGGCATTCATTTCGTATATTTTTCCTGTTTGTTTTTCTGTGGCACAATCGGTTTTCTGATATGTCAGTGTTACCATTGAAAACATTTAGTTCTTTTTGCAAATGTGCATGTAGGATGGCATGTAGATGGCAGAATCGGAGCGAAATGTGACTGAAATTTTGATATAATGGTCGAACACATCTTAGCGGAAAAGCTATTTTTTTTCCGCGGAAAGGCAAAACTTTAATAATGCCTTTCCTCTTAAAAAGGTGAAATTTTCAAAGTATTACGATTACTGTATATCGTTACGGTTTGACATAAAAGCGGGCCGAACTGTCTCGCTAGTAAAGCTTGCTTTGCTAGAGAAGCGGTTGGTACCACGGACTTGTGCGCCACCAACATGGGTTCGAATCCCGGATCGGTCCAATGTTTTCCTATGAGCAATTTATCTTCGTAACAAAATTGGGGCCCGTCCAACGTGACGGTAAACGTTTTGGCCCAGGGAATAAGCTCACCAAAGTGTGACTCCTGGGATAATAAGTGTTGCTCTTATAGCAGAACGCTCTAAAGAGGGGGATCGATACGGGGTGACATAAAAGCGGACCGAACTAGTGAAGGTTGCTTTGTTAGCAAAGTGGTTTGTACGCCGGACTTGTGTGCCAAAAACATTGGTTCGAATCCCGAATCCGCCCAATGTTTTCCCCTTAGCAATTTATCTTCGTAACAGTATAACTATCAGGATCTGAAAATTGCAATTATCATTTTTTGGCCTACTGTGCCCTTCCCCCCCCCCCCCCCGGTAAAACAAATGGAGTCCCCCAAAGTGTGTAATAGATTTACACTTGAACAAAAATTATAATTACATCTTTATTGAACAACTCGGTTTTGGTTTCTGACATTAGGTTTATATGTTTATCCAGCTAGTCTCTGAAATCTGTGCTTCATAAGTTCCGCCATATCAATTACTTTGCAGAAGACCTTGATCCTAGCGACCGCTTGAACACAATGGATCACTGATGAAATCGTATAGCTGCAATTATAAAGAATCCTTCTTATTATATGAGCATTTCATATAGTATCCACATATATTTACAATTGCCTCTGTTACATCTTTGCACTGGAAGGATCACTTAATGATTTTCTTCTTATATTAACTTTTATACTTCTGTGAGACAGCCTGAACCTAGGAACTATATCCGAGCTCTCCCTTGAAAACTAAGTTATACTTTACTGAAAAGGATTCGTCGAAAAAGAATATTCGATATCTTTGCATCATATTAGGTAAATATCCGAGAATGAAGCTCCTTGTACCTGCTTTAGCAAATTAATTGTTCTATCGTCAAAATTTAGGTTTGTACCTCATATTGTTTAAATCATATATACATATATCTATAAAATTATATATATATATATATATATATATATATATATATACATATATATATATATATATATATATATATATATATATATATAAACTTTCTGCATCTAAAATAAGCTGCCAAAGCGACTGTCTTGAGTGTATATATTTAAAACACTTACGCCAATGTAGTAAGGTTCAATGAATTCATCAAAGGTCATTGATGGCAGTGCTGTCAAATAAAAATTACATTTCAATATCGTTTCTTTTGGTTTTAAGGATTTGCGATATTGGTAGTTTGACAAGGGTCTAAGGACTCAAAGTTCACCTGTATATTTGTACCTTATGACATTACAAAAAAAAATTTCGAATAATTATATTTCTTTTAAAAACTTGAAATGTAAAAAAAAATCATTTCAGCTGAAAAACATGCAGAGAATTATTGTAAAGAATAGGAACATGAGTCTTAAATTTCATTTAATTTTGAACAGTTTAAAAAATTTGAAATGTCTACAATTAGGCAAATTCTCCTGTTATTAAAAAAAAATATTTATGGTTTCTGTTGAGATTTCATTAATATGCCAATGTCAGCTTTAAATAAAACTACTGGATAGACTTTCCTAAATTTTACATGATTGCATGGTCATTATTAAACATACTTATTCACACTGAACACGCTTTTACTTCTCTAATTGTAAGCACAATACCTACACTTAATGACTGCTAACTGTTGAATATAAAAAAAAATCTTCATGGATTCATTTATTTTTTATTAATGGATATAACTCACCAAATTACCATGTGACACGTTAAAACTAAAAAGAACATATTTGCAAAATAAATTCCTTAATTTTACAGCCTTTGTTGAGGAAAGGTACCCCTTGTGTCTGAATTAAATGGAACATGTGACATAAAAAGACCAAAGCAAATGTGTATGTTCGTTCTGAAAATTTGAATGGGCAAATTATCCCCATTGTTTGCCCTGTGACAGATATATATATCAAAATGGGGCACATACCTGTATGTTTGGATTGGGTACACCATGATTGCTTCATTAGTTGCATTGCTCAAAATATTGTAATTTAGTAAGAGTCCACAACACACGTCACGCACATAGGATAAAAAAATGTAGGGGGCACCATAAATGTTGGTATGAGATCACTTGGCACATTATACACATACATACAAAATGGCTATAGCTCACAGGTGAAATAACTTTAATAACTGAATATTTATCAGATACTAGTAAAATATCTATATATGCATACATCTTTAATATGTATTACACTCCGATCAGTTCAGGGTATGGCTAATGAGAACGAACCGAATATCAGATAAAGTGCTATACATAGAAAAGAAGGTTCACCAAAGAGAAACTGTCATTGATTGGCACAAAGTTTAATTTTATTTTCCTAGGAGGTAACGAGCAGGAAACAATGTGTATTAATTTATGCTGGAATTAACCTTCAGGGTCCGGAGTCTATTAACCAGGGATGACGTTACCAAGCAGAGATATTCTTTTAATTTAAATTGACTATAACAATTCTGACGGCCTATACATTGGACTCGCAAGAATGCAACCAGCAGGTCGCAGCGTTATAAAAGAGATAATGAATAAACTACACTCCGTACATAATGGTTCGTTCACAGTCATACATGATTACTCATATGCAGAGATGTTGAGAACCAATGAATTTAGTGGGATTTTTTTAAAGCTTGTAGATGGTCTATTCACTGAGGTCTCCATCTAAAGATAACAAATGAGCAAAATATATTACTAACCTCCATCATTACTCAGGCTCAACCAGACAAAGTCAATATCCGACTGCGTAATAACAGAGGGGACAGAACTTGGGTCACGTGTCGCAAACCAAATGAAGGCCAGATCAGCTTCCCCTGTACACATCTGAGGACGGTCCATCTGTGAATGGGCCCCGCTCAACCACGCCAGCTTAAACAACATTCACTCTAGAGAATAAAGTAGGAATAAGGTTAAACATTATTCATTATGCAATTTTGAAATAAAAAGAAAAAAGGGCATGCATAATTCGTTTGCGGTTTGTATATACAGTCATCAAAATGCCAAATTATTAGAAGTGAAAAAAAAATATCTTAGACACAAGCGACCTTTCGGTTGTTTACAGATAAGTGTCATTTTTAAAAGTACAAGAAGCAGAAATTTTTAAAATATCAAAACAAATTATTCAAATAAAATCTTTACTTTGTTATATTCCAAAATAAATTGAATCCGTAAGTATCACTCTTATTGCCGAGTCTCTCTAAAGATAATACTTATAAATGTTTTATGTATATTGACGCTCTGAATTCCACTTAAACGAATCTATCTACCTATCGTGCTGTTAGAGACGTCTCTGTACCTACGGCCTCATTACACCCACTATACTTTCTCAAACGCATTTTTCAAAGCTTGGTTTAAGTAACTCATATGGTCATATTGGCTGTGATCTGCTGTCATTAATGTCGATCATTACCTGTGACTAGCTTATTCTTAATTTGCCTTCTGCAAATGCCTCGATGTCTACTAGAACTTAAACTTCATTGACAAAGACATTATTCAAGCAGATAACTACAAAAGAGTTATTATTGCAGTGATCAATGACTACTCGTTTCTCCTCTGTCAAAGCTTCGCCGAGAGTCTGCATTACTGCATTTGGAAGCCTTGGAACTGGTTTACTCATTGAATATCTGTCTTACTGGCAATTAAAACAACCGATATCAAGACTGTCATGGATCTGCACCTATCCCCGCGTATTTCCCTGACTGGTATAGTCTTAGGCCTATATTTGTCTCAAATCAGGACTGACTCTTAACCAAATATGTTTGCAACAAATTAAGTGTAGAACTGAGAGTTCTTCTATTTTTAGCAGGTTCCTTGGTGTAGCGGTAGTGTTGTGTAAGTTGTAATATAAAAATACTAATAATAATAAAAAGAAGAAGAAGCAGAACAATAACGGAAAAACAAATATATTGAAGATAATATGAAGATAATGATGTTATATTTTTGACCTCCTTCTATTTATTGCAAGCTTTGCCGAATTCCAATGTAAAGGGGAAAATGACCCAGTGATGTGATATCACAAGTCAATTTTAATATTTCCTTTGTCCCAATTGTCACTGATGTTGAATATGCATTGACTCGAAGATCTTGCCAAAATTTATTTATAAGAGCTAGCACCTGTCCTGCACAATTGTTCTTCTTACACCTGGCAAGTTTTAAACTTGGCAAACTACTGAAAGCATTGTCGGTGCGTTGTAAAATGAAATACCCAAAACTCTACTTACCTTCATTTTTCATGTTGTCGAAATCCCGCTGAAGATCTGCCTTGACTAGAACATCTCTTCCGGCTGAGAAGAAACAGAAGATTCGGCATCCCGTGCGACGCATACGATCGCCCGCATAGCTATCGCATGTTGTGCATCTGTTGATACAGTGTAAGTAAGTTTTACATTAGTTTTCCTTGGAGAATTAGGTATGTATATTTTTTTCTTAATCTTATTAATGTCTGCCCTTTCCAAGTATCTCTTTATATAATTTGGTGTCTCAAAATCATTTAAAGAAATTAGATTTCTTTTCTTTTTCAGTGATCATGATATCAGCAACTCCTTGTGTATTATTTCCCGTCGAAGGAGATATGTCTTCTAAAATGGACCACGTCTGGTCGTCCGTCCTTCCAACACCCGTTTTTACCAAATATCTCGAAAAAAACTCCTGATGCTTCCTTCGAAAAGTTTTGCAGATATGTAATTAATAAAAACACTAATTCCTCCAACTCATACACAATGATTTCTCAGAGTAAGGGGAATTAAATAAATAATATATATATTAGATGGAACTGTGTTCAAACTTTGGTTTTCTCAGGACTTTGTAATTTGGTTATCGCAAAACTGCACATTTACAGGTTTTTTTCCTAATATGGCGCAAAATGTTTTTCTTCTTATTTTATGACCTACTACACTAATCTTTACCAAAGAAGGCAGCCAAGATTGTCATGTGACTATAATGTTATTTTACCATGCGGGTGGCGCGACCTGTGGTGGTTGATTTTTTCTCTGACATGGAAGCTGGTATTTTCTGCTTATTTCTAAACTATCCACAACATATTTTAAACTTAATTTTCATATCATGATCCACTGTATCCTTTAACAAAGGAAATCAATTGTATGTGAATTTAATTGTTAATATTCGAAATTGCCTTTTAATGCAAATATAAATGTGACCAAACAAAATAAAATGTAGTTGTTTGCATACTTAGAATTTAGAATAAACATCCAGGCAACAGCAGAAGCTACACGCGTCAATTTTTACAGCTATTTTCTATTCACATTATAGCTGAAATTTTATTTATTATCACTGCTTGTTTTAATTTGTTATCCATTGTTATGCTCTTGTTCAAATATGGGGAAGTACATATTAAACAAAATTGACATATTTATTATTAGTAGTAGTTGTTGTAGGGGTAATAGTAGTAGTAAGTCAGTTTGTTTATTTTTTATATAAATGATTTTAAATAATATTAATTTTATGATTATAAAATAAACATTTTGATCTTAGTACCGGATCGCCTTCAACAGGACCTGAGCTTCAGGACCGATCCGCACCTTTAATTTTCTAGCTTATGATATCATACTCGTTTTTTCTCAATATCATAGCTCAGTATTCGTCAGAAAAACAGCTCAGCATTTCTCAGTATCACAGTTCAGTATCTGTCAGTATCATAACTCAATTTTTTTGCATTCCATGAAACAATAGACACAAGCTTATCCCATAAATTTTTATTCACTCTCAACATATATTGTTTAATATAGATTCCATGTTTTGGTTTTATATGTAGATCTACCTTTTGTTATATTACCTTTTTTCATAAAGTCTTCCTATTTGAATATTATTCAAATGATATCCCATTTAAATTCATTAAGCAACATGCTATAATTTAGGTTTATGCATATGGTATCCTAAAATTTCTCGATTTAAAATTAGTCCTTGGACGATTCCTGAAACTTTAAGTTTTTCTGCACCTTCCATTATTATTAGTTTTGACGCCATTTTCTGTAAAAGAGATTCATGGAGATCAAATTTCAAAACAAGACCCCTCTGGAAAAGTGTCAAAAAGGCATGAAGTCATCAATGTTTTAAACTAACCTCGGTACATAACTTTTGAAAATATATGGGTTAATGTCGAGGGTTCACATCACGAAACTGTTATGTGGAGGAATTTTTTTTTTTCTGCTGAATTCAATCAGAGCTACTACCACCACTAATTTTAATGTGCTTACTCCATTTGAATTAATTTTAAAACACTATTTAAAATTTAAAATTTAAAATTTCAAAATTTTAAAATTTTAAAAATTTTAAAATTTAAAATATAAAACGACATATAATTTTAAAACCATACTTTTACTTGGATACAAAGAGGCAAGATTAGTCCTAATTATCAACTGGATGAGCCAAATGGAATAGATATGTTATTTTGAAATTCAGCGTTTTTTCAAGACTGAAAGTGAACAATACTAAGCTACTTTAAGTATTTATAAGTGATCATTTGTTTATTATAAGGGTCTACATCAGCTTTTGAGGCAGAGTAAAAATTTGATGTTTACATTTCATGTTGACGGTATGGGGCAATACGTTGTGTTTCTTTTATTCGACTGAAATGAAGATACAAAAGTTAATTTGTAGATTCAATACAACATTTTAAAATGAAAAAAATGACAGAATTTTAAAGATTAATGGGAAAAAAATCCTGCAGATGCAGTCAAAAATATAAAATTGATGAAAAAAAATCTAGAAATATAACTGCTTTCAACACATTTCTACTCTGCACCCTTTAACTTGAAGCATCTAAAATAATCACTCTGCATACATTTAGGATATATTTATGCTTGTGTTGTTTTTTTATAATTGTTGTGATCCTGGCATAACATGAGAAAATTGCACTAAATTAAATAATATGAAGTGGTGCGTAAAAAATAATCGCTTAAATTATCCGCCGAAAAGGTTTGATAAATAAATTTGAAAAAAAAGACAACCAAAATGGCTGAAACCACGGAGACTTGAATTAATTTTTAGTTTAATAAAACAAATCTGATTATGAACATCGCATGCATGTTGTTACTTAAACATAACTATGACTATAAAAGGGCTGCTACTGATAATTTTGAAATTTCGAATGGATTTAATATTCGTCTGATTGACTGGCAATTCTGGCTCAGTCCTTAAATATTAATTAAAACACCTAGTTTATATTTGTTTGAAACCTCCTAGGACCTTGCAAAGAGTTTCTCTATTTACCTAGCAATGAGCATTCTGATAGACTGGGACAGAATACATTTGTTTCTAATTTCCATTACTTTTACATTTTGGAATAACATAAATAACATTAATGTACGTTTTATAAGTTGTTGATTTAGGCATTCATAATTGAACTTTTATTAACAACTTGAATTTTTAAGTCCTGAATTCCCCAGATTACCAGCCCAAGTGCTAATTCCGATTGCGAACCTACAAAATAACAAAGAATGAAAGGGCCGCCCTTTCATTTAAAACCATACACTTGTTTAAATCTTAGACAAAGTCATGAGCTGGATAAAGGATTCGTGATGACTGTAAACCCGATTTGAAAGGAGAGACATTCTATGCTTTTCGAAAAAATGCCTTCCATGAATTACTTTAACAGAAAATGGCATCAAATTCAATTATGACTGGGGTGCAGCAAACTCGAAATTTAGGGCCTGATTCGGAATTGGCCCCAGGACTAGATGAATAGGTGAAAGATAATTGACGTATATATGTACTAAATGTATATGGATGATCAAAATCCAATTGAAATCGCCATGTTTCAAAGTATAGATTTTCTAATCCCTATACAGTAAGAGGAACATGAATAGCTTTGTCCATCTCTCTAAGAAGGATGAGAGGATAAATTATTCCTGTCACCCCCCCCCCCCCGCAAGTCACATGTTTAATGGATAGTAAAAATAAGATTATTCGTTCATTGGTTAATTGGATAGCATAAATAAGGTTATTCGTTCATTGTTTCAATTGAAACATACGTTTGGCCGCGCTAGCGGCTCCAACAGCAAGGAGGAATATAGCCAAATACAGCATCGTTGAGTCACTATAACAGAAACAAAAATTCTAAACTAAATTATTTAACATATTTAATTATAGATTGATGAATTTGATTACAGATGATTTTTACATGGATTGTAGAAATAGTTATAATAATAAAAAAGGTGCACTCTCAATGGCTCGAAGTGGAGACATTGGGTGGTCTGTATGGACGTGAAAAAAATCGAAGAACCCGGGAAAATACCTTGGAGAAGCCCAAAGAAGACCTTACCACTACGAGCAATTCTCATAGCCACTCCTTGTATCGCAATCGGGTCAAAAGCGGAGAGATCCGATCCTTTTAATACTTAATTCTTGACGTCCCAGGTTATATTCTCATTCAAGTAAGGTCACCTGCCTCAATTGCAGAATTTATATTCATCCTAGCTACCTTTGGGCACATATGAATGAATTGTACGTAAATTTCTGCTGTGAAAAGTTTGAATGACCCTCTTGTAAAAGGTTTATGACTTACTTTATCTACAATGTCTGATGTAACGGATTCTTGTCAGCAATTGTGGATAGAGGATCCTAAAAAGGTAGGGGGCGCAACACCTTGTAACAGGTGAACTAGAATTTTTTTTTGTTTCATTTAAATTTCTTCCATGTTTTTTAATTGAGAGTGACTGTTTCTTCTGTTTATATTCGAAGTCGGAAGTTCGGGACGCGCAAACGAAATGTACTGTCAATAAATGTCGGCTGATAATGCCATTTACCAAAACCTCTTCACTTACTTATGTTAAAATATCGGTAGTTCTTCATATAATAAACATTATACACTTCATGTGTCATGCATCACCTGTTCATCAGAAAATGAATCGTGTGTATATTTTTTAGACTAATTTCAGATTTGGTACCTGGACTAATAAAAAAACACGAATAATCAAGGATAATAAATTTATTTCAAATTGGCAAAAAGAAATTAGAAAATTAAAGAAAACGCAAATTTTGGTTACCCATGATGTTGCCTTCAGTCGTCATCTGCCCAAGTCCCCCCTTCATCATTATTTATAATGTTTTTTGACTTGAGAAATAAACAGGTGTCGGGGTATGTATGAATTATCAGACACGTGGCTTTCTTATCTGTGTGAATAAGGTCAGTAAAAGAGGAACCTTGTCTGCGTACACAATCTTTTTGCGATAAAAAGGCGACTAAACAATAAAATTTGGCCCCCGGAAAAAAAACCTTGTTGCTCTGCATACTAGAAGTGCACGAGTTTGGACTGGACCCGATCAGATCGCTAACACAAAAAACGAACCTATTATCCCTAGACCGGGCCGGTCCGGACCGTTTTAACTAGTTTTTTAAGGTTAATGCTAAACAGGTGATTTTTTTATTTCATTCAACATAACGAAGAATCTTGTCATTTACAAGGTGTAATTAAACACTCTTTAGCTACGTAAAATGTATTTAAATGCAATAGTATAATTATATATGTGTCAAATTTACATATTTGTCCTCTGAGTAACAGTAAAGGGTACTTTTTTCTTTAAATACTGATGGAAGTGACATGTTCAGCATTAGAATCATTGTCCCCTGCTGTGTAACACAATGATCGGGCTTTTCCTCCGTGTAACTGTGTATTATATACAACAAGAACAATATCTTTACATTCAATACGCTCAATATATATATATATATATCCTATATAAACTATGTATATCAAATCATTAACAGAAGATTAATAACGTTTCTATTTTCGAGTCGCACTGAACCGCTAAATCATTATTCAGTTTATGTCAACACGGAGCCATCCCCATCCAGCAAAGTCTTTGAATAAGCTTGCTCCACCCTGCACAATTTGGTTTATATTCTTATTACCATGTTCCGCACAGTGAAACAAAATATTTCACTGTTGTAAAGTAAATTACAAAGACTGTGATTTAAAATGTTTAATTAAAAAATCAAACCCATGTCTTGCGAATCATGGACAGATTATAGTATTACCATAATCGATTTTGTCAAATATTTGAACGAATATATATTATGAAAATTATGTAGAATAGAAGTTTTTTTTTTTTCAGGACTGGCAAGGGTTAAAGGCGCAAAGGGTAAGCTTGATTCAAACTAGTCGTGAATACATGGCCGAGTAGGCCTTTATATCGGACTGATCGGTCTACTTGAATCGTAATACAAACAGTACGGAGGAATGTACTGCAAATGTCATCCATCATGTTACATAAATATCGTGGTATGAGCCGATAATCTTAACATTAGGCTACGAATGATGAATTATCACAAAAGATACATGTGAACACAGAAGCGAAATTGAGAACCCGTCTCCATTGTAAAGAGTCATTTCCTGAATCGCGTACAAGTTGGCTGCCGTCCAGCAATCCATGCGAGCTATGTTTGTATTCGAGTCAGAAATTTCAGGCACATGGTAGGTGTTGTTAGAAAGTATTTTAAAAAGCTAACTCGAGAATGTCGCATTATGGACACCAAGACGGGGAATAAGATAGAGCTATGTCACTATTTCTGTTTGTCTGTCTGTCTGTCTGTCTCTCTCTCCAGAGAATGTCAAGGTAACTGAAAAAAAGGTATCTTTATTTCAGAATGAGCATAGATGAATCGACTAGATTTTGATGCTGCATCTTATTCAGGTTTCGGAGCGTCAAAACTATTGCAAAATAATGTCCTGATGTAATAAAAAAATTTTCACATTTGAAGTCACCGGATAAACAGTCCCTAATTCTTACGACAACAAATAAATAGTCACCTCGTACCAAAAGGCAAACCATGACTCAGTTGTGGCTCTGCGTGTATGCCATAGCCGGGGCGGATGACTAACCTGAAACAGCTCACCGTGTAATCTTTAATCTCATGTTTACTTGATTATTTTCACGTTTCATTACAACACATTCAGTAAGAAAACTGCTTGTAGGGATAAAAAAGAAACGTAAGAAAACGCTATTGCTATTGATTTTTTTTTACACACACATAAATTCTTGCACCTGCGGGTACTGATTTGCCTGTTGGAATTTCAGCTGATTGTGGGTCACTATTAACGTGGTTTTGCGCAAGGACAGGACCATCGGAAGCGAATGCCTTAAGTGTACGCTAGAGTACGTGAATTGTACCAGACCAGTGGCCGGGGATAACTCCCAGAACTATACGGCACCAACATTTATGAGCCTCACAAATGTTCTTTTACACATTTTATATGTTAAAAGAATATTAATGTGGCAGCACCATGTAAAATAAAAATGACGGCGGATGTGACGGCAAAAAGCGACTGTTTTCTCAAGAGAGCCATCTATAGCAGTTGGTTGCATATAATCACGTTCTTTTACCTGCGGCTGTGGGCATAAGAATACCTCTTACCCATAACTTAAAGGAGCACTTTAAATCTGAAATTGCTGCCAATATGGATAGCACAAAGACGACAAAAGCGAGTAAGTCACATTTTATCAGTCACATGTAAATATATATATATATATATATATATATATATATATATATATATATATATATATATATATATATATATATATATATATGACAATTGCAGTACATTCTTCCGTACTAGTTGTATTACGATTCACGTTAGGCTTGTCAGTGCCATTTAAAGGCCTACTCAGTCGAGTATTCACGACTATTTCCAATCAAGGTAACTTTGCACCTCTAGCACTGAAACCCTAAGATTTACTAGTCCTGAAAAAAAAAAAACTGGTACAGCTCAAAGGCGCCTTATTTCTTGTGCTTGTTTCACAAACGAGTTTCTTATAAAAAGCGCCTCGTGTATTGTGCACAGCATGGGTTGCATTTTCTTCAATGCAATGTAGCCTTCAAGTAACGTATATGGTCATCTAGATGAGAAATGGTATCCAGGGGCGGTGTTTTCTTCTCTAGTTTTCAACAGCTACTTTATAATTATATTAATAATAACTAAAAAACATATTGTATCGGGTCTGGACCTGTGTTTAACCCATTAGCTCTGAATGGTTTACAAAAAACGCACAAAATATGTTGCGACAAAAAGTAAGGTATGGATGCGACAATATATCAGTATTTGGTATACTACAGTAAGTAACTGTCATCGAGTTATTATTGTATATTTTTTTTAAATGTTGCCTAAAGAGGTAGGTTTAACTGATGACATGAACAGGTACTGTAAAATGACAATCGTACGATACGTAGTTGTTCGTTCGACAGTGGTTTACCAGGCCCTAGAGATGAGGTCGTAAATGACACAGTCAGCAAGTCCTGTCTGCCAGATCAAAAGGGTGTGTCAGTTCCTGAATGTAACTTGAAGCTATATTTATACCAGCTTTTATAAAAGCACAGAAATCCGAAACGTAATACGTTCTTTCCCTGGCAGTTAATATCAAGAATACAATACTGATCTGTGTTGATGGTACTCCAGAACTGCATGATGCTGACGGGTCTCAGAAACATACACCTCCCCTATCCCCAAATGTTCCTCCCAGTCAGCGTCCAGCACGAAATGGATGTCTTGTCCCAGCTAAATCCTCAAATCCCTGATCACGTCAGGATTACGAAAACTGACACGCTTAACCTTCTTGTAGGGATATCATGCTTGTCCCTCAACAAGACATCTAATAATCCCCATAAATGTACATTGAAGGTGTATGATGTAAGCATCGTTTTTATGCATAATTCTAGGGATCATTTGATCATTTGTCGAGGGATAAGCAAGATATCTCAACCTGAAAGCATGTTACATTTAATACTTTGAGGTCACAATTACCGTTGGTGGGACTAGGATTTTATCTACAGGCCTGTTATGCAAACAATCCTTATTTGTTCTTTCTTGTTAGCGTCACAGGCCCTGAGGTAAAGAATTTACCCTCTAAAGCTCGGTCAGATCTAACCAATGTGGTTCAGACCATGATATTCGGTGTTCAGTGTGAGGACATCCAACAACCCCTACATATAACGCACAATACAGTTGTATTGACTCAGTTGGGACATAACTTGTAACTAAATAACGAAAAAAGTTGGCACTTAATCTCAAGAAACCAGATAATTGTGACATCAATGGGCTCTTGATTACAGTCTGAGAAGTCATAATGGGATGACTTAGGAGGGTCTATTATTGGGTGTCGTCATGGAGATCTATGAGGGAACATCCATCTTTGTTGTTCTTTTTATAGATCCCCCTTTTAATATGCATAAAACTCCCGTTTGGGGATGTGTCGAATTAGAAGAAAAACTCCCACACATGTTCGGAATCCATTGCTGAATAGAGGCTGAATGTTCGGGGTACTATTATTTGAGCCTAAGGCCGAAACAAACCATTCTGTCTGATCTGACGGCTGGAGGTGTCCCTTTTGTGATGGACGCTGAAAGGCCGGGGCGTCTGGGGTTTGGGAGATAGAGGGTGAGCCCCATCGGCGTTCAGTTCTTGACTACGTTGATTGCACACCGCACAGCTCCAGAGTGCAGCACCATGGTTATGCATGCGTGAACCACATACTTTTCGGCATATTGTCAAGGAATTGCCTCAGTTCTTAAATGTTCTTCAAATAGAAGCGGGTCATTTACAACATTTGCTAAGTATAAGACCTATTGACAGTCTATCGTTCTCTTGGGCTGTAGGAAGTAAATCTTCGGTGGATTGTATGACTGTAAGAGGAATTTTAAACCGAGTCATATTTCGAATTTGTTTTGCATATCTTAATTTGTTTGCGTACCTAAACTAAATGGTCCAATCATTTTTAATTACATGGATGTGAATATATTTTACAAACAAAAACTTGATTGCACACCGCACAGCTCCAGAGTGCAGCACCATGGTTATGCATGCGTGAACCACATACTTTTCGGATTATTGTCAAGGAATTGCCTCAGTTCTTAAATGTTCTTCAAATAGAAGCGGGTCATTTACAACATTGGCTAAGTATAAGACCTATTGACAGTCTGTCGTTCTCTTGGGCTGTAGGAAGTAAATCTTCGGTGGATTGTATGACTGTAAGCGGAATTTTAAACCGAGTCATATTTCGATTTTTCTTTTGCATATCTAAATTTGTTTGCGTACCTAAACTAAATGGTCCAATCATTTTTAATTACATGGATGTGAATATATTTTACAAACAAAAACTTTTACATGACTAACATTTCCGGAAAATGAAATAAAAAAAAATATTTTAGCTAATTATATAATCATAACTTTTATGCAATGATGTAAATCATATAATTTAAAACACCCGAGCATGCATGGGTCTTGCTCTGGTCACCATTACATCAGCAAGTTATAATATAAATGAAGTCAAGTATTTAACACGTATTTTCACGAGATTTTTATGCGGACCTGAAAATGAATTATACAGTCTGTATTGTCAGAGACGCAACCTCAACCCTGTACTGAGGTGCATCTGGAAAAGAAAATTCTTCAGCCGGAAGCAAAAAAAATATCGTTCGGGTTCAGTGTGAATGATAATTTCGTATGCGATCGAATTTTAGTTGTAGCCACACAATATGCGTTCATGTCATAATTGCTCGTACCCATCCGGTGTGAAACTGCCTTTAAGGCCAATTTACACAGTGCAATTTTTTAATGTCGACTATGGCTTAGGAATATCGGTATGATTTGTGTGGCATGCCTGGGACCTCAGCACTTATATAGCTATTTGGCCAGTTCGCGAGATGTAGGTCAAAACGGAAGTTTAAATGGAGAAGGATTGGATCAAAAATGTGGGAAGGCCGGGGGTCGTTCAACCAAGGAAGATCAAAAAGAAAACCTCATAAGGTTATCAGATCTGTAAAAGATTTTCAATGTCTGCATTCACAATATGCCATCAAATCAAAAATTGCGATATTACAATTTTTTTTGAAAAATCATTAATTTTTTTAATCCGCTGGAGCAGGTGTCGTCGGCAATCACAACGAAGAGGTGAAACGAGATGGAACAATATTTAACATTGTCAACATGATTGTCAAAAATTCGACCAAAGACGATCTTTCCTATTTTTCAACAAAGATGCTCTCTGCAGGTCACATAAAAGGATCACTATTTTTAATCTGTATAGATAAGAGTACTATGTCTTCCATATAACATGTATTGGTGATTACTAAGTGTTTCATATGACATAGTATACTTGAAGTTTTCACATTCCATTTGAAAGGCCTAGCAAAGGATTTTTCCATTGGATTTTTTTTTCATATCCGCAGAAATCTGCCGGATGACACAGATAATACTGGTACTTCTAGAAATTTTCATAAAAAATGTGTAGCTTAAAGATTATTGACATGTCAAATGGAAATCATGTATTTTGAAATTCAGGTAATATTTAGGAAAACAAAACAATATGTAGGCAAACCTCTGACACCGTTGTCGTTCTAGGAACCTGAGAAAATAAGTGCCTGTGTGTGTCCGAGTGCAAACATATGAAACTAGTCTTCTTATATATATATATATATATATATATATATATATATATATATATATATATATATATATATATATATATATTGTAATTTTGTATAAGAATATTCTAATTCTAGCGTAGGTATCAAGGAAATCCTGCTTTTTCACTGTCGCAGCACAAGATATAAACTAATACATTTTGATTAAATTTTGATATACAAAGCGTTTTCCATTCAATTCATCGCTTAGTCTTCAACACAACCATCGATTTTAGAGCTGATGTAGAAAATAAATGTAAGGAGAGTTTCCTTTATATGTGATCTGAAATCTGTACAACCTATACGATCTCGCCAATGTATTTTGCATAAATGCAAATACTCCGGCTCGGTCGAAAAAAAAAACATGAAAGGTAATTTATTTCCCTAGTTGTTGATTTATAAAATCTTTATTGGTGATTAAACTTTATAAAGTGATATAAATTCTACAGCAGGACATGAACTATATAGCCATTGATAGGCCTTGGAATGAACGGTTGCAACTCATAACCTCCACTTAAATATTGGAAAACCAACAGTATTTATTGAACATATTCATCTGGATAACCCTGCATTGTTGTGCCTACCCATGTGTCTATCCCTGCGTTAATATGTATGAGCAAGTGAGTTACCGCGTTTTAATATGTCCATGTGTCTATTTATGCATTAAAATGTGTGTCCGTGCTTGCAACATGTATACATTTGCCTGTCCATTTATTTATTCGTGTTTTCAGTGTATAAATGTAATCATTAAGCAAAGACAACACAACATTAGAAAGGAGCTCCCACGCAGCATCAATGTCAACCTGCTGAACCAAGTCAGCGTTATAACCCCCAAGAGCGGCATAGGTGTCAAAGCATAAGTTGGCCTCATAATCGCACGTCTGGGTAACCTGCTTCTATGAACCACTGAACGTAGCCCTGTTCACGTTGTCATCTGCAAAGGAATATGTTTATTGCAAGAAAAACTTTTAAAAATAAAATTAATAGCCATAATGAAAGAATACATCATTATAAAACTTAACCGAAATAGTATATTTCTTTTCTCTTAAAATAATCTTGTTTATATAATTTGAAATAAATTTAAATTATTTAGAGAGATTTCAGATTTAAAGTTTAAATTTGATTATTTATTTTAAATGTTTTAATGACAGGTGGACGAGGCCCCTGGAATAACCTGTTTTTAGCTTAAATCACTTGCATATTGTGGCATAATTTATATCAACCTCTGATACTGTTTAAATGGTTTAAATGTCCTTTCTATTGACCAGCATTCTTAATGCCATCGAATGCTGCTTGAAGGTTCGCTTTGGTCATTGTGGCTTTATCGACGGATACGGCGCAAAAAGCGCGGCACCCTGTCCAAGTCTCAGGGTCTGATACTGCATCATAGTTAGCACAGTCGAACCTGAAGAAGAAAACTACATTCAAAAACACAAATAATAGATGAACACGTTATTAATATTTGTATATTCACAAATGTGGAATGAAGCATACAAAACAGGAAACCAAAAGATACTATCGCAAGAACTACATTTATCGTAAATATAACAAAAAGAATTTAGACAAGAGAAACAAAGGACATGGGAAACGCTATTACACAGCAGTATAATTTAAATCTATAAAGCGGGGATACGCACACTGACATTCGAACACTGAGTAATAAAGATTTAAAGAAAACGACGGGAAAATTAAGACTACTAGATTAGCGGGTCAGAATACAGAAAAACAGGATAATAAAGACTACTAGAATAAGATAGTAGATATGACTGTTAGAGGAAGACATGGTACTTAAGATAACAAGATGAAGGTAGCATATATGACTGTTTAAAGAAGAAAGGTTAATCAAGGTTCTTAGCTAAGAAAAAAAAGAGATTTAAGACTGCTAGAGGAAGACAGGTTAGCTAAGATTGTAAGAGGAAGACGGGAGAGTTTTGACTGCTAGAGGAAGACAGATAAATTAAAATTGTAACAGGAAAACGGGAGAGTTTGAACTGCTATAGGAAGACAGGTTAGTTAACACTGTTAGAGAAGACAGGATAGTTGAAACAACTAGAAACAGACAGGAACAAATAAGAAAAGGTGAAGGAGTTAACATCATTCGATAAGGCCAGCAACAGTAGCACACCACAGGAAGACTGAGACGTCACGCCACCATCGAGATGCAGAGTTAACCTAAGCGCGTTGTAGGAAATTAGAAACCGTTATACTACATAAAAGGACGTTTATCGAATGTCTGCTTAAACTATGATTAAATTCATTGCTCTCCATAATAAATATTGATAAATGCATATTAGCATTATAAATTTTAGAATAATTTAATTTTTGACCATTTAGTAGTACTACTGATAAGAAAATTATCATGAATCTCTTTCTTACGCATCTTGGGCGGCATCGAGCGATCCATTAATAAATCACAGAGGCATGCGTTGAATGATAATGATATGGTGATGAATTTGATTAAAAAAATATGTCTCGTCTTACCTCTTTTGTTATTACAGTAATTTAAAATGTCAGCTACAAAATTACTTTCAATATATTTCATAATGAATATTCCAATATATTTCATTTGAATGAATTTCATACACTGTGATAATCCTAGTTTACGTTTCTGAAAAGGAAACCCTCGCAAAACTCCTACCAAAAATCAGACTGAGAAATTAGACCGAGTCCATCTCGAGTAAAGCAGAAAAAAAACTGTCACGTAAAGCCTCATGTAAAGACTTAAAGGCACAAGGTAAGACAAATTTTACACACAAAAAAAATAATAATACAAAAAAGTTTCGACTATGTGCCAAACTCAATCGTTGCACTGGTAGCTAAATGTAATTCACATTTCAAGTAAAAAATAATGTAAACCTGCTTAGAAATACACATGATGATCTTAGATTCGAATTTTAAGGTAGTTTTGACAAAGCCTAGTTTCCAAAAGATTCGGGCGCGAAGAAAGTACACTTAGACTCGAAACTTAAGGACTCGCACTCGAACTCGTACACTGTAGGGTGTTACGGAGCCTCATATCAACAGATCATGTAGTCGTGACGAGCGTAAATTTTGTTATGGAAATAAAAAAAATCATATTCTGTAACCCTTGGCAGTGTGAAATGTCTAGGGGAATGAATAAAGAAGTCAGTGTGTTTTTTTTTGTTAAAAAATAACTATAATTTATTCTTTAAACAACCCTAACATTACAATACACTAAATCAATGCAATTACACAGTAAAATAAGCAAAGTGCACAGTACCTGGATACCATCATTGTCACAGCGATAAGTCCTTTAAAATAAGCCAGATGAACAGTTCACACAAATCTTCTCAGAGAATAACAGTCCAGTTCATTCACAAAATCAATCCGTTGTAATCCCAAAGTGAAGTTCTTGTTATAATCCCGAAAGCAAACTGAAGACTATATAAGATCCGTCACAAATTTAGAAGAAAATCTATAATGTCGCACTTATTGAAAAGGTCCACAACTGACTTACAAGCTTCCGTGTCCGCTGGAATATTTCTCTCCTCTCTCTTCTACTCTAAAACACAGCCCCTTATTTATAACTTCTCACCCCAAGCCGAGAACTTTCCATTTCTCGACCGATCAAAAGAACCCAATAGTACACACGTTACAGGAAACATCTAGAACAACAAATGCTGTGTCTCTACATATCAGGGTTCACACGTGGGCCGGCCCGGCTCGGCCTGGCGAGAAAGCCCCAGACTAGCATGACCGCTGTGTTTACACGTGAGCCGCATCAGGCCAGATAGAACAAGGAACGCTGTAGCTTAGCAACGCCCAGGGTTTGAGCCAAACACGAAACAGAATGTCAACCGGGCACAATAAAAGAGACATGTCAACAGCTCACAACAAAACAGACATTTGTAACAAGACAAACAAGTGACCCATGGGTCATGACGCTCAGCCGACTGACATGTTGACAATATGTCCTTGCACAGGCAACTAATTAAGATAATGTCCAGCCATTCCTGAGGAATCTGGCAATTTGTTAGTATTTTGCATTATTTTTGGGGTGCTCAAACAAACCCCAAAACTCTGGAAATATAGGTCACAGTGACCGAATTTCAGTTTCTTGGGAGAACTTTTGAGGAACTCCCAGGATCTCAAGTTAGAAGTTTATGGGCCAAATGGTTATGATTTGTGCCCTACTTTGGTATCAAATTTTCAATCATTCTAAGGGGTGCTTATAAGCCCAATAGCTCAGCAAAGATGGGTAACAGAGACCTTATTTCACGTTTTCAAGGAGATTTCTCATGGACCTCCCTGGATTTAAAGTAAGAAGATTCCAGGTCCAATGGTTTGATTTGTGCCCAGCTTTGGCTGAAAAACAAAGAAAAATATAGTAAACAAATTTTAAAAAAAAAACAGGTGGTGCCATAAGTCTGCAGAAAGTAATGAAACATTCCATGACAAATATTCATGCAAAGAATCATGGTGATCAATGCATTAGTTGTTTATCGTAAATATATTTTGAAATTTTAAAATAAAAATATAAAAAGGCATGAATGATTTCTTTGCGGTTTGTATGAGTATATACAGTCATCAAAATACTAAAATATTAGAGGTGAAAAAAAAAAATTAAGAAATAAGCGACCTTTAGTTATTTGTTACTTTGTTATTTTCCAAAATAAATTAAATCCGTAAGTATCACTCTTGTTGCCGAGTCTCTCTAAAGAGATAAGTTATTAATTTTTTCGTGAATGTTGAACCTCGTAATCCCACTGCAACTTATTCTTTTCACGAATCTAACTACCTATTTTACTTTTAGAGACGTCTCTGTGCATACGGCCTGTTCACATCCTCTTTAATTCCTCAAAAGTTTTTGTCAAAGCGTGGTTTGGGCAACACATAGGGTCATATTCGCTGTCAGCTGGTGTCATTAATGTCGATCATTACCTGTAACTAGCTTATTCTTAATTTGCCTTCTGTAAATGCCTCGATGTCTACTAGAACTTGAACTTCATTGACAAAGACAAAATTAAACAGGAAATTACAATAGAGTTATTATTGCAGTGAACAATGACTGCTCGTTACTCCTCTATCAAAGTCTCTCCGAGAGTCTCCATTACTTCATTTTGAAAGCCTGGGAACTTGTTTACTCATTAAATATCTGTCTTACTGGGAAAAAAACAACCCATAACGAGACTATCACGGATCTGCACCTATTCCCGCGTATTTCCCTTACTGGAATAGTCTTGGACCTATATTTGTTTATAAAGTAGACACATTACCTCAAATAAGATTTGACACTAACCATACATGTTCGCAACAAATTGAATGTAAAACTGAAGTTCTTCTATTTATAGCAGGTTCCTTCGAGTAGCTGTAGTGTTGTGTACGTTGTAATATAAAAACACTAATAATAATAAGGAAAAGCAGAACAATAACGGAAAAACAAACATATTTAAGATAATAATGTCATATTATTGACCTCTTTCTATTTTTTGCAAGCTTATATAAAAGGGCAAATGGACCAGTGATGTGATATCACAAGTCGATTTTAATATTTACTTATTCACAAATGTCACAGATGTCAACTATGCACTGACTTTAGGATCTTGCCAACATTTATCTATAACAGCTAGCACCTGTCCTGCAAAATTATTCTTCTTACACCTGGCAAGTTTTAAACTTCGCGAACTACTGAAAGCATTCTCGGTGCGTTGTAAAATGAAATACCCAAAACTCTACCTACCTTCATTTTTCATCTTGTCAAATTCCCGCTGAAGATCTGCCTTGACTAGATTATTCCTCCCGGCTGAGAAGAAACAAAAGATTCAGCATCCCGTCCGACGCATTCGATCGTCCGTATAAGTATCGCATGTTGTGCATCTGTTGATACAGCGTAAATATGTTTTACTTAAAACTGTATTTTTCCCGAAGACTTAGGTATGTATGTGTATATTTTCTTTTCCTTGTTATTGTCTGCTCTTCATCAACTATCTATTTTAATAATTTGGTGTCTCGGAATATATCTTTATTTATTATTTTTTTTAAATTTAGGTTTCTGCCCCTTTCAAAGGGATCATGATATGAGCGACTCTTCTTTTATCAGGTCCCCACCGTAGGAGATAAGACTTCCAAATGGGACGTCTGTTCGTCCGTCCTTGCAATCGCCGTTTTTTACCAAATATCTCGAAAAAAACTCCTGATGCTTCCTTCTACAAGTTTTGCAGACATACTCATCAAATTGTCGACTTTTCCTCGTATAATCAATAAATAACAACACTGAATCCTCCAAATCATATACATTGCATTCTTAGTGTCAGGGGGATAAAATGACTAAATTGAATGACTGAATTTTCCTGATCGCCAAAACTGCACAATTTCAGGGATTTTCTTATATGGCGCTATTTCATTTTCTTTTTATCTCATGACACATTACACCAACATTTTCCAAAGATTACAGCCAAGTTTGATCATGTGACTGTTATGTTATTTCACTCTCTGTCAGGGGAACTGGTATTTTCTGCTTATTTCTAAATTAGTCAGAACATATTTCAAATTAAGCTTTCATATCATGATCAACTGTATCTTATAACAATAAAAGTGTGACTCTTATGGTTCATATTCAGAATTCCTTTTTAATGCAAATATAAATGTGACCAAACACAAAAATATGTCCAGGTGTTTGCATACTGAGAATCAAGTATTAACATACAAGCAACAGCAGGAGGTACATGCGTCAAATGTTACAGCCATTTTCAATTAATGTCATAGCTGAATGCTATTTAATTTCACTGCTTGTTTTGTCTTGTTATCCATGATCATACTCTTGTTCAAATCTCAGTTCTCATTTCTCATAATTTACGCCATGTGTTGAAACAGGGTCATCTGGATAATAAGCTTATAATGCATTTTCATTTTTTAGATCCATTTTTTGTTTTTCATTTAAAGGGACTCTTGTCATGGTTTCAGACTATAAGTTCATTACTAACCCCATATTTCCTAAATAAACACATGGCGGGGGATTATTTATGACTCCATGCCGTTCTATAACTGAAATCAGGTTCGCATACTAAGGTTCCTACCCCTAGGCCCTTGTATAAGTGACTTCGGGTTGTTATACTTAGGACACTACCCCTAGGCCCTTGTATAAGTGAAGTCCGTTTCTCATACTGAGATCACTACCTCTAGGCCCTTATTTATGTGATATCGGGTTCACATACTGAGCTTTCTACCTCTAGTCACTTGTATATGTGATATCAGGTTCGCTACCTCCAGGCCCTTCTACAAGTGATATTTGGTTCTCAGACCGACTCACCACCTCTAGCCCTTGTGTTACTGATATCGGGTTCTCATACTGAGCTCTGGATCTGAGCTCTACATTTTCTCCCCAAATTTACCAAATATTCTCATGATAATTTTCTCAATGATTAATGCAAAGGCTACTTTTTTGTATGTTTGTCATCCATTGTGTTATCCATTGTGTAAGACTTCTTGCTTTGACATTTTTTCAGACTTTTTCATCTAAATTGGTTATGGGTGTCACAGCATAAATTTGGCAATCATCCAATGCCTCAAGTATTTGTGTTGGTCGGTATGCTTTAATCAAACAATTATTTTTACTATTTTGTAAGTGAGCTGCAGCTATTGAAAAGTCATTATCTATGACAGAGCTTTTTTTATATTGTGGTGCGGACCGCTTGTATTAACAACGTGCTTATGTTTGTAGGTAGCTTCTAAGCAAAGATCCCTCATTAACAACAATAAATATATTAAAACTACTGACAGGAAATTTGTTTCGAAGAAGATGTTCTTAATTTCAAGGCCTATATTCGGGTGTGGTGTGTTCAACTCTTTTAGTTTATTTCTTATTTCTTCATCATCTTCTTCTTCTTCTTCTTATTATTATTATTATTATTATAAGTAGTAGTAGAAGTAGTAGTAGTAGTAGTAGTAGTAGTAGTAGTAATAGTTAGTCAGCTTGTATGATTTTTATATTAATGATTTAAATAATAGTTTTTTTTAATTATTTATAAAATAAACGCTTTGACCGGTCAACTCTTAGTACTAGACCGCCTGCAGCAGAGAGGACCTGCAGGACCGGCTTGCACCTTTAATTTTCTAGATTAAGATATCATAGCTCAATATTTCTCAATATCATAGCTCAGTATTTGTCAGTATCACAGCTCAGTGTCATAGCTCAATATTTCTCAGTATCACAGCACAGTAATTGTTAGTATCACAGCTCAGTATTTGTCAATATCACAACTCAGTGTCATAGCTCAATATTTCTCAGTATCACAGCTCAGTATTCGCCAGTATCACAGTTCAGTATTCCTCAGTATCACGCCTCAGTATTTGTCTTTTTCATAGCTCCGTATGTGTCAGTATCACAGCTCAGTATTTGTCAGTATCACAGCTCAGTATTTGTCAGTATCAGAAGCTCAGTATGTGTCGGCAGCATAGCTCAATATTTCTCAATATCACAACTCAGTATTTTTCAGTATCACAGCCTAGTATTTGTCAGAATCATTGCAAATTATTTTTCAGTATCACAGCTTAGTATTTGTCAGTATCTTAGTTCAGTATTTGGCAGTATCAAAGCTCAGTATTTGTCAATATCAGAGCTAAGTATTTGTTGTATCACACCCAGTATGTGTCAGATTCATAGCTCAGATTATGTCAGTATCACAGCTCAGTATTTGTCAAGATCACAGCTCAGTATTTGTTAGTTTCAGAAGGTCATTACAGTATCATAGCTCAATATTTTTCAGTATCACAGCTCAGTATTTGTCAGTATCACAGTCTTGTATTAGTCAGTATCACAGCTCTATATTTGTCAGTATCGCAGCTCAGTATTTCTTGAATCGCAGCACAGCATTTTACAGTATCGCAGATCAGTATTTCTACGTATCACAGCTAAGTATTTTTCAGTATACTGAAATATCATACTGAGAAATACTGAGCTGTGATACTGAGGAATACTGAACTGTGATACTGACAAATTTCATTTTTTTACATTCAATTTAAAATATAATGTTTTGAAATATTTTCTCCGTAAATCATTTTAACAGAAATTGCCATCAAGCTCAGTTATAACAGGAGTGCAGCAAACTCGAAACCTGTTTTAGAATTGGCCTAAGGACTAGACGGATAGGTGAACGATTATTGAAGCAAATATGAATAATATGGAGAAAAAAAATTGAAAAAAAAATTGAAATCGCCACGTTTAAAAGGATGGATTTCCTTACCCCAAAAAGTGAGTGGACAAGAAGAACTTTGTCCACCTCTCCTAGAAATATGAGTCGAACAAGTATTTCTGCCGTTTCCCCCAGCAAGGTCAGTGATTAATGGAGTAGGAAAATAAGATTTTTTGTTCAATCTTTCAATTAAAACTTACGTTTGGGCGCTAGCGGCTCCAACAGCAAGGAGAGATATAGCCAAATAAATCATCTTTGCGTCACTATAATAAGACAAAAAATGTACACTTAGTTATTTAACACGTTCAATCATGAATTTATTAATGTGATTATTAAGAATATATTAAAGGACTTGTAGAACGAATTTTTATAAACATATATGTACATCCTGGCTATCTTTGGGTACAAAAGAAAGAAATGTAGGTAATTTCTGCTGAGAAAGGTTTGAATGGCCCTCTTGTGACAGGTTATGAACTGATTTATCTACAGGAATGTCCGATGCAACAGTGGTAAGTCAGCAATGGTGGATAGAGGGCCCTAAAAAAGATAGGGGGCACAACACCCTGCCACAGGTGAACCAGACTTTCAATTTTTTTAATCCGATTGTAAATTCGTCCGCGTTTTCGGAATAGAGAGTGACTGTTTCTTCTGTTCATGTTTGAGTTCGAAAATGGGGGGCCGCGCAAACCAAATGAAACTATCAGTAAATGTCCATTGATGATGCGATTAATCAAAACCGTTTAATTCAAATATTTATTCATATAATAAAAATTATACACTTAATGTATCATACATCACCTACTTTATCAGAAAATGAATCATGTGTACACTTTTTAAAACAAATTTCAGCTGTAAATATCCATACTGATTTTTATTTTATATTGGAATATCACACATCACCTGCTTTGGAACAGATTTGGAACTTGGACTGTTGAAAAAAACATGAATAAGCAACTATAATGAATTTATTTCAAACTGACTAAAAGAAGTAAGAAAAGAAAATGCAAATATTGGTTACTCACGATGTTGGCTTCACTCGTCAACTGCCTAAGTTCTCTGTTCCGTCTTTATTTATAACTTGACTTGAGAATTAACAGGTGTGCTGGGGTAATGACGAATTACCCGACACGTGGCTTTCTTATCGGTGTGAATAAGGTCAGTAAAAGACCCAGGGAAACTTGTTGCTATGCATAATAGAAGTGCAAAATGTTGGACTGAACTCCAGCGGACCGCTAACACAAAATGCTGGACCTCTTATCCCTGGACCGGACCGGTCAGAACCGTTTTACCCAATTTTTAAGGGTTTATGCGAAACAGATGATTTATTGATTTTATTTAACTTGTCATGTACAATCTTGTCATGTACAACGTGTTATTAAAGACTTTTTAACCAGGTAAAATGTATCTAAATGCTTTTTTTTCTCTGGGTAACAGTAAAGGGAATTTTTGTTAACTATTGATTGACGTGATATGTTCAACATTAGAATCATTGTTCCCTGCTGTGTTGCTCAATATTCATGCTTTTCCTCTGTGTAACTATGTATTATATACGAAATGATCAATTTCTATACAATCAATACATTCAATACATAGTCCTATATATCCTTTATATCCTATATAAATATACACGGTGAAACTCCTACTTGCGTACAACTCAGTGAGGCGGACAACTCGCTAATGCGGAAACTAAATCTCATTCACTTCAATTTGCCTCAATATGTTTATCGTAAACTCATTAAAGCGGATTACTCACTATCCCGGTCAACGGTAAAGCTTTCCCGTACCGCCTGTGTATCTAGTATATTACGACCGACTAAAGCGGACAGACAGCGCGAGTTCTTTTTTTGTCCATATATCTGACGGCAGATGGCGCTCCGAGGTCCTGACCTCGTATGACCTGTTTTTGGTCAAAGCGACAGCCCGAGGACAAGCGTAATATGATGAACCATCGTGTTTTTTTTCATGTGAATATACAGTGGAAATTGTCGTTTATTTCTATTAATGTGCAGATATCACAATCGTTACTTTATTAAGATTGGCCGGTCAATCAGTAAAAAATACGCTTTCAAACGACTTTTCATGTGATAAGACCACCATCAACGACTAAAGTTCGTGAATTGAGATCGGCGCCAGGGAAGCCTTAACTAGTTAACGACATTTTGCACTTTGTTATGGTGAATGCGTCGTGAAGACTATACCTTGACAAAAAATTATGCTGTCCGGATGCTATCAATCATCAGTCTTCAACATACCTAGTGCAACCATCAATGAACTATGCTTACTTATAGAAGATGAAGCATGGTGCGTCGGAGAGTAAGTGCCTAGATTAGTGTGCGTGGCCTAGCTGATGAAGTTAAAAAAGAGAAAGAGAGTGTTTGTCTTTTCTTTGTTAATAATCATATTGTAAAAATTACAAATGCATATTAAAGCTATTTTAAAAATAATTAAAATAAAATTTATATATTTCAAATTAAGCGTAAACATAATCAAATCAGAGGATATTCAATGAATAAATGACCCAATATGCCAAACTCCTCTAAACGGGACAACTCACTAATAAGGACAAAATCCGGCTCAGAGGAGTTTCACTGTATATATATATATATATATATATATATATATATATATATATATATATATATATAAAATCATTAACATTAGAATAATAACTTTTCTTTTTTCGAGTCGCATTAAACCGCATATTATCATTCAGGCAATGTCAACCTTGAGCCAACCCCGCCCAGCAAATTCTTTGAATCAGCTAGCTCCTCCCTGTACAATTTGGTTTATATTCTGAGCACCATGTACCGCACAGTGACACAAAATACTCTACTCTTGTCCAATCAATTACAAAGACTGCTATTTTAAATTTCTCATTAAAAATCGAACGTGTGCGAATCACGTACAGATTATAGTATTACATTTATTGCACGGGTTTCTGTGTATGTCATTAGGGGTTGCCAAATATTTGAAAAAAAATGTTTTGACCATTGTGAAGAATAAAAACAGAATAAAATATGTTAATATATTTTTTATTTTATTTTTACAAAGGGACCGGACCATTCAGGCCGGACCACTCGACATGTTATGTCCGGTTCGCACTTCTAATGTAAAATAATGCTAATGTAAAATTTTGCTCAGACCCAAAATCGGAATAAAACGGTGTCGGGAAATCATATAGATCTTGATAGTTATTTACTAAGTAAGTAGAGGCGACTTCTAGTCAGTCCATTAATTAAGCTACTTGGTAAGTAGATCAAGAGTGAACAAACAATATGAAATATGGCATTGCTCACAAACCTATTGACCGAGAGGGTGATATTTTGACCAACTCGAAGAACAAGATTTCTTGTTATATTCAATCTAATTAAAAAATCCTTTTTAAAGTACCTCTTTTTTACGTGCTCCCCTGCAATCCCTCTTAATCCTTTTGTAATCCGCCGATTGCTCCTGATAAAGGGGCCATTTCATACAAGTTTGGTGGCTACGCCCCAATCCCCCTCCCAGCTCATCAACTGCTTGAACATACCATATAATATCCGAAACACTAAGCAAATGAATTTTCACCTTTAAAATTAAGCTCTTTTGATAATTCGTTAAAATATGAATTGCTAACGAAAATGTGTTACAGTGACTCAAAGTTCGTACAATATCAGTGCATCACAGACTAAAAACTAAAAGTCGTTTGTCATGTCTTGCCGACACGATATTTTCTTAGGTCTTGACCTTACACGTTGGCAGATTTATGAGTGTGACATGATTTCAGCCATTAAATACAGAAATTGGCCCCCAAAACTCGGCCATTAAATACAGCAATTCAATAATTCGTTCAAAGTTTATGATTGCATAGCTAAATGCTACTATCTTTGCGAATTACTATTCGTTATGGTAACAAAAGATTGGTATTTATGTTTTCAATTTCATGCATTAAGGTCAAGTGCAATGTCATACATGAAAGAGAGAAAGCAAAAATCTCCATGATATGACATGTTTTTGCAAGAAAGTAGCATAGAAATGCATTTAAGATTTCATTCATAAAATTAGAACGCGAATGCATTTGGTGTCACGTCTGAGGTCTGGAACTGCACATATCATTCATCTAGGTCAAGGTTATAGTCGAATTTGGAAGAAGAATGCAACACTCGCCATGCTAGGGTTTTTTTTCCAACATGTAAATAAATAACAAATATTAAGTGTTATTCCTATTTGGCTTTAGATTGACCGGGATTTACATTCATTTGATGATACTTTTAGGTCATGATAGGTACCTATGGAGCAATATAAGTTCAAGGTCAATGCGAAACCTGGATTGTTTGATATGATATAGCATGTATTTGTATATAAGTGACATAAAAAACATTCAAAGGGTTATTTTCATCTTAATTTAAGTTCAGATCATGCATTAAGGTCAACGTCAAGTTTTTAAGAATAAAATCACACTGTCCATGATATGGCATGTTTTTGCAAAAAAAATATATTAAGGGTGTCACTTCCAGCTTACAATAGAATTTTCACGTATTTGCTGATACTTCTAAGGTCATTATTAGAACATATCATGCATTAAGGTCAAGGTCGATATAAACTTTGCTAGAGGAAATATTATACATTTTAGAAATTTATGACGCCACTGCTCCGTAGGAATGCCTATTAACTTGTCACTGTGACCAATTTTATATTTTTTGCATTATTTATCGTGAACAATCTCATCATGTTTGATGATGGCGGTCGTTTTGAGATCGAGGACCATGTGAAAAAACTTGTTCCAGGATGTGCCTTAAAGGAAGAACAAGAGGCAGCTTTGCAGTCCCTCCTAAAAGGGAAAGACACAGTGGCTGTTTTGTCCACCGGCTACGGGAAAGCCTGGTGTTTATGCTCTTTCAAAACCTTTTACAATCAATGTATCGAGGTAAGTTATATTTTGTCATTAGATACATGTAGTTTTATTGAAAATTAAATGAGCTTTATTTGTACAGTTTGTTTACAAAACAACTTGTGGAACACCCCCCCCTAATAGCAAACAGTGTCAGGATACAGGTTTCCCCCTCCCCCAACAGCAAACAGTGTCAAGATAGATGTTACCTACATTTAAAATTTGACTAAGGTTATAACAAGGGAGTTATAAATATTTTCTATATTAATAGCACATCCAATTTACAGTGGGATTACTGTGTCAAATTTATTTTTTTTCTTTAATATGTATTTATTATGTCCCGGGATTGCATAATAAAAAAATGGGAATTTTCCACGGAGGCCCTATATAAAAACTTGTTACTCCTAAAATAGGTAAGATATGTATTTTCTCCCAAATAATCATATAAATAAATATTGTTATTTCTTTCAGGAGCAAATTATGTAGCCTTGATGATCTGTCCACTGACAGCTTTGATTCACAACCTGTATCAGGAGTACAGGAGGAGGGGGTTCTCTGTTGATTACATAACAGAGAAAAATGCTAAGGGATCATTATTGCAGGTGCTAATACAGTATTATTTAATGTTTACATTTGATCAAAATATACCACCTATATTTTAACTACATTGTTCTGTGTTTTCATTATTAAAATCCTGCTATGTTATTGGAATCCAGGCATTCCCTTGTAAATATATTCAAATTAAGTGGAAATTGATACAGACTATGAAAAATGATATAATAGATTTTTTTTTAATTTGCCAAAATATATTTCTCATATCTGATATTATTTTCGATTTTTTATATTTTTTCCTTAATTTTTAAACAGATGTAGTTGCTGGGATGCACTCTGTGCTCTTAGTTACACCAGAGGCATTAGAACAGGAGAAGTGGAAGAAAGTTGTTCTGACCAGTGATGTTTACCAAGACAAACTGTGCCTGGAGACTGTTGATGAGGCCCATGCAGTTGTAGAATGGTATTTATATTTTTTTTTTGCTTTTGTGTACATATAAAAGAAACCAACTTCACGGTCATATATGATACTTCACTTATGAATATCTCAATCCGAAATTTACCTTACAGTTAATTATAGCACACAGGCTGTCCTTTTAATGTACTTTTAGAGCAACTGAAGTAATGTTTGTTTGTTGATTACAAGGAACAATTTAATATATGATATTCTTTATGAACATGTCCCTTGTGCTTTTCAGAGAGTCTTTCAGGGAGGCATACACAACCTTGGGGGAAATCAGAGCCTACTACCCTCAAGTTCCATTTCTTCTAACATCTGCTACCTTGACCAGTGACATGCTGTCCAAAGTGTTGGCATCCCTACATTTGAAGGATGTAAAGACAATAGCCAGGGTGTCAGACAGGTGACTGAGATTAACCTTATTTTAAGTCATAATATGACTACAGTACTTCAAGGGTAACACTTTCAGTATATTCAGTTAACACATAACGCAATTATAAAAATCTAAGAAAAGTAGTCAGATGTTTATTCAATATCCTCTCTTGAGACACAAAAAGTTTCAATAAATATATTTAATGAGCCTGTATGAAGAAAAAGATAACCGAAACGAACATGTAAAAACTAATGCATACAAATTAATTCTGTGTTATAAAAAGGTACTGAACTGAAATGCATGTTAGTTGCGGAGCTAGTGTAAATCATTTTAACAAAACTAATACATACCATTAACTGTAGATTTGTATACATATACTAACAAGAAGATATCTCTCAGTGATATGCATAGCTCATATTGTATATTCAGGCAAATAATAACAAGAAGATATCTCAGTGATATGCATAGGGCATAGTGTATTTTCAGGCAAATAATAACAACAAGATATCTCTCAGTGATATGCATAGGGCATAGTGTATTTTCAGGCAAATAATAACAACAAGATATCTCTCAGTGATATGCAAAGGGCATATTGTATTTTCAGGCAAAGCAAATAAAGAGATAATTTAATTTTATATAATATTATACTAAAATGTTATAGTTTATTTCCAGGCCCAACATCAAGCTGCACTTCCACGCTAACAACCACACTAACCCTGTAGAGGCTCTGGAAGATTACATGGATGATATGAGATGGAATCAAGAGACCTGTCGCAAGGCTGTCATATACTGCAGGTAAAAAACATTACCCAGTTTCTTTTTAATAATCACTGTACATATTTAATATTCATCATATCAGCAAAAGTCAATAACACAGGACCTGCTACAGTGTACTCCATCAGCATTCATTTACAGTAGCTTTAATATTTTCACTTTGAAGACAAACAAGTTTTATCTCAGCTAATGACAAAGGCTCATGTGTCAACATAAGTATCTATGCAACCATCTTCTATCAAGATTTAACTCTATGTGTATGTAATTTAGTGAAATCTTTAAATGCAAACTTTTAAAGGTGTTACTGAAAAAAAATATTTACAGATTTACTAATAGGGATACAATTTGTATGTAATCTGTATTCAATGAGGTGAGTTTTATAATACAATGTATAATAAAATGAATAAAGATATTTTTTTATTTTTTTCCACAGATCTCTTTCACAACAAGGCAAGATACACCAGGAACTGGTATATCTTCTCCGTGAGGATGCTTTCGTCAACCGAATAGAAACCAAGGACAACAAGATGATCAGGCTGTACCATGCAGAAGTTGACCCGCAAGAGCAGGCAGAAATTTTGGAGGAGTTTTCTAAGCCTAGCTCAAAAATCAGATGTCTGATTTCTTCTGTTGCTTTTGGCATGGGTGTCAATATCCCTGATATACGTCAGGTGTA
This sequence comes from Sipunculus nudus, assembly GCA_026874595.1. Taxonomy (NCBI): domain Eukaryota; kingdom Metazoa; phylum Annelida; class Sipuncula; order Golfingiida; family Sipunculidae; genus Sipunculus; species Sipunculus nudus. The sequence continues at coordinate 53,168,606 of CM049320.1, forward strand.
CCACTGGGGGAGCCTAATACTCTCCTGCAATACTGGCAGCATGTTGGCCGTGCTGGTAGAGATGGCCTTCCCACTGAAGCCCATATTCTGCACAACGGACACCAACTTGCAAATGCCCAGAAAGATGTGAGGTTTTATTAAAACTTTGCAAAATGACCCTGCTGCATGTATCAGGAAATCAATCCTTGAACATCTGCATTTGCCAGCCATGGGGGACATAAACAGGACGGCCACAACTTGTGAGAACCCAGGGAGCTGTGAAAAGTGTATGTGCACATGCTGTAGCAAATGCATGGAGTGGTGTGGCCGTAACTGATGCTATTTATGTACGGACATAAATCATAGGGTTTTAAGACAAAGGAAAAAGGATTGTTTTTTCAGGCATTATTTCAGATATTAGGACCGGAGCATGATATATTTGAAACATTGTATTATATTTTCAATGCTGTTTCATATCATGAGAGGTCACCATTAATTATCACCATAATTTGCCAAACCGTTAAAAGCATATCATTACAAGACAAATTTTTATTTAAATTTAATCATATTTTTTATATAGAAATGTCAGCTCCAAATTAGTTATATTCAAAGGAAAACCAGAATAAACCTTTTGATGTAGCCGCAGAAAATGTGTGGTGCCTCAGAAACCAACCATTGTATATTCTGTCATACATGCACATACATTAATAGAAGTACACTGTCTGTATCAATATAGTTGACATCTTAAGTTGATGAGTGCACTTGTGTCTGTGGAAGGTTTATGTTGTACATTTCTGCATCCAAGTTTTTTTTTTTTTTTGCATATTTCTTTATTTTTTGCGCAGCAGGTCCTGATCACATGCTCCATATGTGTGAATGAAGTCTGGGAAGCTTTCATGTGCTCTGCCTGGCATGTTCTGAAAGAGCTAGGCTTCCTTTTATTCTGTAAATAAATGCACAACAACTAATAAACATAATGTGAAATAACAGAAAAACATGGCAATTGTTGAGACAGTATAAACACCCTTCAGATATTAGGCTCAGTATCACACTGAAGGACTGTTATTATAATCCCTCTGCAAACTATGTTGATATTAAACTGAACTACAAATCAAATCCCTTTATTTATTTACTGATGATTCTTGTTGCCTCTGCATGTGGTTATCATTTGATATCTCAACCACTCAAAACTTATGAATACATGGCAGAATTTGCCATCTTGATCATGTGTGAGATTATGTATGAAGACTTGACTGTTTGTGTTGACATATCCTCAGCATTATGGAAAATGTTTTATTTTATTTAATTAATGTATTCAATAAACTTGTGTGTGACCTGACATTATCCGAATGCCAACAAAAAGGTGATAATTTTCCATCCTGAATGAATCTGTTTCCCAGGGGAAAGAACATAGTTTTTTTTTAATAATTTCCTCAGTTATCACAGGACACTACACCTCAAGGTGAAATATGACAAGCATAATTACCTTTAACAAACTTTGGAACATCAGCTGAGTATGTCTTTGTCCACTTTTTATGTCCACGGCTCATGTATGTGTCACCCATTTCTTTTATAAAGACCTCTTCGAGAGCTTTTCGAAACGATCCTGCCATGTGGCTGGCACGCTGCACCTGGTCCTCCCCATAGAGCCCATGGCTGTGACGTAGATGATCTGTAGGTGAAGATAAGCACAATGATAAGAATATAGTAGCCTGTCACAACATATATATTTAGACTTAGATCTGGGTTCAGGATTAAATAACACTGCTACAACTGTGAGATCACAGAGGTAACCATGGCGTCTCACCTTTGGGTTAAATGACTCAAATAATTCTCTGCGGAAAGACCTCAGTTCTAATAACTGCTGATGGGGGACTGATCTTCATTTTCATTAGGCCTTGAAGAGGCTGGAAGTTAGTGAAATATGTGATGTTCAAAGTCTACTTAACATGAATCAAGCAATAGATATTTAATATGTCACAGACCACTGCATGACAAGGTAAAAGAGATCTCCTGTTACAGTGTTTTGACAGCATCTTTCTATTTTCTTGCTTAAAAACCCTTAACAGGTCATTCAAATTTACTTTTGAACTCATTGTTGCTGTGTTCTACCAGTAGATCCAGTGCTTTGTTTCTGCCTGGAACTCCCCAGGTATTAGCCACCCGGTTATACCAATAACAAAACAGTTTTCCTATAAACAGGGAATTTAAAGAAAACATTCTGCGGACCCCAATTATGTATATATAAAGAAATCTTACAGTAAAATGAATATATAGTTGGAAATATATATATATATATGAAACAAAGCTGTTGGACAATGCTTTATTTTGCATCGGATAATGAGGTAACGAGGCGTAGGCATGGAGTCCTGGCTGGCCTATCAATGGTGTAAGTGTTTTAATGAAGGGGCAAACAAAGGTAGGGGAAACCATTAGACCACAAATAGTTTACAGTTAACCAGCAAATCAGTACCAGTGTGTATGAACAACAAATATCTTAGAGCCCTGGCCAAGGGATGCATGACAGCAATCACTGACCCAAATTTGATTGAAATCTGAAAAAATTTAGGAAAGTTACTGCACGGAAACGAACCTGACGGACAGACAGACTGACAGACAGAGCGACAGACATACAACCCCAAATCAATGTCCCCCATTCCTAGGAAGCAGGGGGAATTAAGTAGTAGGCCTATAAGAGAGAGAATCTTAGGCTGATCAGGATGATATGTTGAAGTGTGGTTTACCTCTTGACATTTCAACTGAATCATTATTTATTGAATTGGTGAGCACAGCCAATCAGGATGCATTATAGTTTGTGTTAAAATACTCAAGATTCAATATATATCTTACTGATACTAGTGTTTCCTAAAATATTTAATTTAAACCTTTTTTAAATAGTGACAGCACATAAATTTTCTTTCAAAGCTTGGTTTTTATTAAGGTGTATATCAATATCAGATGACAATCCTAAAAGAGATCTGACAAAATAGGATCTATTAAATGTGGGTGAATATTGAAACAGAAAATTACCTGATGTCACACGGTGGGCCAATATCAAGTATTTATTGTTGTTGTGGAGAAGAAATCCTGGCATGTCATATCGCCACAGCATCATCAGCATGGGGCCATTTTCTTCCCTCTCTGCATCCAGCAGGGCCTGATGCATCAGGCCCTCCCATGCTAAAGCCTTGGTGTACTCGCACACAGAGTCATATGAGGATGATGGCTTTTTGGCTCTGAAATTATAGTGTCAATTTAATACGACAACATTGGTGTATATATAAGTGACACAACATAACCATTTTTTTTTTTCTTTTAAACATAAGTTACTGGAACCATCAAATTTGACAAACATATGGGTAACATTTACAGTTGAATAAAATCAGGTAGATTTTGCCTAAATAACGCTATTAACAGGCATGGTTACCATGTCCTGTTTGTCTGCACACATATAAAATGTTATACCTGGTATGGTGTGGAAATTCACACATGACAGGTAGACCCCTCCCCAGCGACACATGCTTCTTCATTGTCATAGCCTAGCCACTGGTGTTCTGGAAGGTTAGGTTTTTCAGCATTGCAGGAGTATGGAGTATACTCCTTACATTTCTTACTGCAGTAACAAATATGACCCTGTGGTATGTCACCTCTCCTTGTCATGCAAATTGTGTGGAAGTACCTCTCTGACTGACAATTTTCTTTTGATGAACACTCTAAGATGTCAGCATCTGTGCCTGTAAAAAAAAAATGTAATTACATTGTATTTTAACATTTCATATGTAAACAGGCAAAAGGCTAAATATACAATTAAAATAAACAATTCAAACATATTCTAAAGCAACTTAAAACAAAGATTAAACACAAAGTATACTTGTACAAAAAGATTGTGCTATTTGTAAATTTTGTTTAATACATCCATGTTAATTTTGCAAAAAACTTTAATTCCCTAGTGTGTTTCCTTTATCAGTTAAATAATTTACCTTACTTCGGTTATACATACTAAAAAAATATTATTTACCAGTTTATCATCAATTACAGGAAAAGTGTTCTTTTTATATACAATAAAGGAGACAGTCTATACAACTATCTTCTATTCAGTATAAAATATCTTATGCCTAGTTCATCAGCAGATAAAACATAAACGTACAATCAAGTTGTTCAGAGGAGGCCTGGCAAAAGCAATAGGTTGCTTTAGCTTCCCAGTTTGGTTTCATTTGCTGGACGACCTGGAATGGCTTCAGGAATTTCACAATTTCCTCACTTAACCTTTTCAGGTCAGTTGGATTTTGGGGGACATCTGTCAGACCTTCCATTTCCAAAAGCTCCATTGCCAGCAAATACACCATTCCTTCTGTGCTAAAATTCAGGAGCTGATAACAGTTCCGTATGTTTTCAGACACTCTTCCCTTCACTGAGCGGTGCTAGAATCGACACTTTATATTGAACAAAGTGCCTGCCTCCCTTGCACTTGTGGCCCTGAACTGGTCATTGTATAAGTTCTGAAAAATATCAGAGATCATGTAAACTGCAATTCATAGGCAAAAAGGAATGAATCTGTTCACTTGTTAATTTCTGAGGGTCTTATAAAAATAATATGAGACAGCAACTGAAATATTTCTATTTAACAAATTTTTAGAAATATTCCAATTGGGTCCTTTATATGCAAGGTTTTAAAACTGAACACTATTAATTTTTTTATTTTAATAAGAATATACCAATATAATTACTGCAATCATAATAGTACCTTTATTCGACTATTCCACTTTTTTAATAATTGTTATCAATTGTTATCAGATTCAGAATTACCTTAGTGAACAATTAATTTTTTATGTGCACAAATAATATACCACGCACCTGCAAGCAAATCATACGATGATGAAACTCCTGGGGTGATGGTTCCAAGCCCTTAAGTGTTGTCCTGGGTAGCTTTTGGTCCACCATTGCCTGTCGAGCCCTGACCATCCTTTCTACAGGGGACTGGTCCCCTTCACACAGAATAGGGAAAGACTCTCCCTGTAAAAACTAAAGTGCAGTGTCAACACAATTCATATCAAAACTCACCTGACAACTTAAATACCTAAAAGATATACCAATTTCTCTGTACACAGAAACGAACTAGATTTGCAATACATACACCAAATGACATCATTATTTAAAGATATACATCTGATTGCACCATGCTGTTCATATTATGCAACCAGAACATCATACTTTATCAATACAAATTGGAAGTTCTTATAATATCATGACCATCACCAAAAAATTATAGAACACTTTTATGAAACCAACTAAAAGTGTACATTTATTTTATTCTACTCCTGGATTGGCACATGAAGCAATATTAAGAATAAGAAAATACTTGTGGTCAAAATTTATCATAAATATTTCCTAGTCTAATTAAATTCTTTACAATATGTAATATAATATTATATGGTGACATTTATATATATATGTTAAATGATTTTTACATTGTCCTGAAAATAAGTGACATACCTCAGTGCCATCTGGGTATGGGACATATTCATTCAATGCTTTTAGTATGTGGAACACCCCCTTGGTTGAAGTTGGATCAGCATCAATCACCCCTGGATTTACAATATCTAACTTCTTGTTCATCAGCTCTGTATTGTCATGTTTGAGGATGGTGGAGGCATTCCCAAAATGTTCCTGTAAAAAAAGGAAGGACAATGTTTTGTGAAAATTCAAGAGTTTTTTATATCCTCCTGTCAATCATGTGTGTTCACATATTGACTACCATCACAAACAAAATAACTTCAAATTCCCATCTTCTGCTCCTCTACTGAAGAATGATTTTATATTACTAGACATGGCAACTGCATGGTATTTCCATTTATATTATGCTATGACCATCAAAGCGCCCACTAACTCATATTTTACCTTACACCTACAAAAAATCAGCTCTAACATATAATGTATACGTGTGCATTTAAAATGATTTGCAAGGCCTAAAAATCCTGTAAATATTCAGTTGACACTGAAACCGAGGTTCACCTGAAAGTATGGCATATGCTCTTTCAATATCCTTTGAACAAGGACTTGGGTGTAATCGTAAATACTGTAACAGTCTCCTGGACCAAGGAAGTACTTGTCCATAGGGATTGAGCTTGCAGGCACAGTTTCAGCTTCTAGTGGTCCATCATAAGGAACACGATGCTTCACTGCCATCAGCATTGCCCACAACATCATTTTGTTCTGATGATCCAGGCTCTGCAACTGTGTCCGCCTCAGTTTTCCCACATTGTCCCATACAAGGGAGTATTCAGCTGTAAAAGATGAAAATGGACATGACTGCATGTCTAACTCATTGATACAAGTTGATCATCCTCATGGATCACACATAAACACACAAACATGCATACACATATAATCCAGTTTTGTTCTGAATTGGAAAATATCCTTTAAATCTATTATTAGTTTCATTAGTTTCACATGATTAAAAGTAATAATGGGTACCGTAACCTATGGAAGCTGACACTCTGAGTTTAAACTTTCCAACTCGATTAGATGTGCAGTTTGATATGTTTAATTATATCTTAACTAGAGCTTCCTCGATGTACATGCCTTCCTTTTTAATATTTTGGGTAATTTGGAGACATAAAGTTAGCAGCTGGGTTTTTTTTTGTGCATATGTGTGTCCTTGAGGCAGTATCACATCCACTAACAAATACCTAGAATAGACATTTTGTGGAGGTTTCTTCAGTTTATTTGACTATTTTGCCGTTACCATGAATAGGTCAGTATATGTGATATAAGTACTGTGTATAACGTAAATACATCTGAATAACAGCTTTTGAACCTTAAGCCGCGAGAAAAATGATGTCCTGCAGATTTGGGAGTTTGAATTTCATTCTGCATACCCTCAAGAGATATTTGCTTTGACCATCTGTTCTGGAAGGGTTAAACCTTGGTATGTATGCTTCGGGGGAACGGTTTCCATATCCCTTGGTTTCTTTGCCTGTCAGGGTTACAAAGCAAGCAGCTACTGAACATTTTAAATTAGTTAAGTGCAACTGTAGGGGTTATGTGTTGTAATAAAAATGTACCTGTCGATGGGATGAGCTGATATGTTCACCAGTAATAATCACTGCACCAATGCACAGTAATTGCGACCATGAAATAAACACAGCTAAGAGCAGGGATTTAGATAAGAATGATGATGATGGTAACCATGATAATGAAGAAGATGGTGATGATGTTCTGAATGATGAATAGGTTCATACCTTCATGGGTTGTAGAGGGACTTTGCAAATATATATGAAATGGTGTATTCATTCAAATTATAAATCACAAGTTATGTTCCAGCACATATAAGGTTTGTTTTCAATGGCTAAGCATAATATAAACAGTTACAGTGACATATATATATATATATATATATATATATATATATATATATATATAATTTATGTTATTTTTTTTCAAATACCTACCATATAATGGCGGGTCTGGTATTGTCTTATCAAATTTGCCATTGGTCTTGACCTTGAAGCATGATATGTACCTTTCTTGGGCTCAGGAGTACCATCGAATCAATGGGCTTTCTAATCGCAGCTAGAACTGACACTTTAATTGTAACCTTGTTGCAAAAGCATGCCATATCATGGTATTTTTCAATCAAACGAGACCTTGACCATAATGAGTGATGTAAGCCTTTATTGGCCTATGATTCATCATCGAATTAATAAATGAATGAGTAATCTAAATTAAGATGGAAACTTTGAATGTGTTTCTATGTCACGTTCTTGCAAAACACAGAACATGCTATATCGTTGCGAATGCTTCTTTTTTCATGTAACATGTTTTTATATTAACGTTGTTTTTGAAGACAGGTAGGGATATCAGAAAACTTTGAATGAATGTTTTCATTCCAGGTTAAAAAGAATTGTAAAAAAAACGATAATGGCTGTCAATATGGCCGTTAAAATCCAGATTAAGATCAAATAGTTTATTTGTTATATATACGTAATAAAAGTAGCACATACAATAGTATATGTTTTGACTAGCTTGTTGTAAAATCACACGGAAGAGGAAAATCAATTCTTAAAAATATAGTTAAGGTAATTTACAACAGATTAGTTTTCAGCAAGGGATCAGTTTAGTTCCCGGATTGCTGACACGCAGGTACTCGTTTAGATTCTTTTTTGATCACTTTGGAACGACGGATAACGACATGGGAACGTCAAGATCTCTTTATTTGAATTATGGTGCGCTACATGATTAGAATCTGTAACTTTTACATACGCTTTCTTTAGCAAACTCTAATGGTAAACCAATTAAAAAGATGGCAAAGAAGTCCCGACTTTCTTCCCAGCCGTTTAAACGGCATTGATATGCTTCCTCCCCACACATTGACAGAGAACGTCAATACAATATCTGTAAAATTTCAGCAGCACCGAGAAGCTAAACCCTTTAATTCTTATTAAAAGTACGGCCTTTGTTTGGCTTTCTACGTACAAAAGAAACATTTACCCTCCTACTTCAATTCTGATGACATATGCATACCTAACAATTTAAAACGGTCAACAATTTCTGCCACAGAACCACCAATTTCTATGGGCAAGATCTCTTACCATTTACGCTAACAGTCTATGTACGTCTCCTCGGTTGATTTTAATATGATATTTATATTAGTCATCACGTGATTTTTTTTTTGTTGCGTCATTAGACTATTGGGTATTGAGAAAAATATGGTTATTTTCTACCTTTTACACACAAAAAAGCTTTTCAGGTGCCAAAATAAGTTTTATAGCTGATCATGAATGGAAGACTGATTTGGCACCTTTAAATAACTGAAGGAATTTTTTTTTTATTTTATATACTAGAAATCTGCATCCCAATGTATACATGCAGCCGCCATGGGAGCTCTGTTGTTCGCTTGACGCCGTCACTCCAAGGTACTGGGTGCTCAACCGTGACCTGTGCAAAGGGCCGGGCCACACTGACTGGGGGGGGGGGGGGTTCTGTGCATTCACCTATTTTTTGCCCAGATTACCAGGTTCATTCGTGCATAAGTGACCATACAGTTGTGAAAATTCCTTGATGATGCTCCGGAATCCGAAGAAGATTCAGCTTCAAAACCAAAATCTAACCGACTCTTCCTGGCCCATTCCCGAAATGCCCTTAACATTTCATAAGATTCCCTTCCTGATTGCGTGAGTTATGTTGTGAACAATCAGTTACACACAAACACACACACACACACACACACATGAGCGGGTATTAACACATACTCTCTCGACCAGTAACATGCCCTACCACGTGATAAACGAAACTACGTTCCTTGGAGTGTCTCAGAAGTGTCTTGTAAAGCACAGTTTGAAAATTCAACGGGTACTTTGGGGAACCCCAAATACTTGGTAGGTTCAGTTCTGTTCATCAGTTCTCTATGAAATGAAAAGCATCCCATTCGATTTTTGTAGCTAATTTAGTCAACTGTCTATTGTTTAACGACAATATACAATTTTGAAAGTAAATAATCCAGGATGACCTTACTCATACTTAAGCATATAGTAGTTTTCAGCAAAGTCTCACCTATCAATTATTTACATGTGACTCATACAATGGGGCGAAAGAATTCACTACTGTAGTCTTTGTGCTATCCATATTGATAGCATTTTAAGATATGAAGGGCTCCAATAAAATATTAATTAGAGGCCTCCCTATGCCCACAGCCGCAGATAAAAAAAAACATGATTGTTATGCAACCAACTGCTAAAGATCAGTCGCTTTTGGCCGACACATCCGCCGTCATCTTGATTTTACATGGTGCGCCACATTTGTATTCTGTTAACTTATAAAATGTGTTAAAGAACATTTGAAAGGCCCATAAATGTTGGTGCCATTTAGTTCTTTGGGTGATCCCCGGCCACTGGTCTGGTACAATTCACTCAACCTGGCATACACTTCACGCATTCACTTACGGCGGTCCTGTCCATGCGGACAACCGATGTGAATAGTGACTTACAATCAGCTGAACTTTCAACAGGCACATCACGACCTGCATGTGCGAAAATTTATAACTGAACGTAAAACAATTGCAAAGGTTTGCCTTTTGGTACGAGGTTACAAAAATTACGGATATTGAATATTTTTGTCATCCTTAGAATGAGGGACTGTTTATCTGGTACCTTCAAATGCTGTTTATTTTTTTTTTTTGTTACATCAGAAGATCATATTGCAATAGTTACTAAAAATCACATACGGAGTCCTTGATAACGCTCTGGAATCCGAAGAAAATGCAGCATCATCATCAAAATCTAATCGACTCATCTTGGCCCATTACCGAAATTCCTGTCGTTCTGTTCATGTCATCAAAATGTTATGCCATTAATGTTGGCCTGTTATCTTTGATACTTATTGTTAGTTACCTTTGCACTTTCTGTGGAGAGGAGGAGAGACAGACAGACGGAAAGACAGTTAGACAGACAGACATAGCTCTATCTAATTCACCGTCTTGGTTTCCTACATGCGACATTCTCGGGGAGCATTATTGTATAATTGCCACAACATAATTGGAAATATTATGACATTCGACATAAACCAGACCAATCGTGAGCTTTTCTTAGTATACTTTCTAATAACTCCTACCATGGGTCTGAAATTTCTGAACCGAATACAAACATAGCTCGCACGGATTGCTGGACGGCAGCAAACTTGTACGCGATTCAGGTTATGACTCGTTACCATGCGTTTTCAGTTTGGTTTTTGTGTTCACATGTATTCTTTTGCGTTAATTCATCATTCGTAGCATAACGATTAGATTGTATGCTCTATACAACGATGATGACGGGCCTCACAAACACCCACCTCACCCCATCCCCAAACGCCCCGGCCCGTAAGGATCACGACAGTGACACGTTCCGTTCTTAAATCCGTCATATCAGACTGGATGGCTTGTCCCTAAAAATGTTCAAATCTGAGATCCGGTCTTACCTGACGGCCGTATGTGTTACTTTTGTGCTGAACGCTGACGGGCCTCGGCCCGTTTGGGGATGAGAGAGATAGGGGATGGGTGTGAAGCCCGTCAGCGTCAAGTTCTGGACTACATTGATGGCACACCGCATAGCAAACGATTGCAGCACCATAGTGCAGCACCATGGTTATGAATGTTAGGACCACACACTTTTACGGCTCACTGTCAAGAAATCGTCTCAGTTGATGTTCTTCAAATGGGAGGCGATTCTTTTACATATTAGCGAAGTATAAAACTTATTGAGGCATGAGAGTCAGTCGTGTCTCTTTGGCTATAGAAATTTCGGTGGATTGTATGACTGCGAGCGAAGTTTTAAACTTAGTCATTTTTCCATTATTTTTGCTTATCTAAATCTTTATGCGTATCTAAACTAAATGGCCTTATAATTTTTAGTTACCTGGATGTAAATTAAATCTACAAACAAGAATTTATACATGATTTTACATATCTGGAAAATGAGATAAAAAATATTTAGCTAGTTATATAATCATAACTTTAAGTCAATGATTTAAATCATATGATTTAAACTAACCAACCCTGCCTGGATCTAGGATAATGCATAAAACAGTAAGTATTGTCAGAGACGCCATTCCAAACTGTACTGAAGTGCATCTGGAAAAGAAAATACCTCGGCCGGAAATGAAAAGTATCATTCGTGTTTAGTGTGAATGATAATTTCGGAGCCACAGAAATATGTTCGTTTCATATTCGTTCGTTCGCATCCGGTGTGATACTGCCTGTAAGAGCAATTTATACAAGGCGACTGTGTGACGGCTGTGGCTAAGAAATATTAGTATACTCGGTACGATTTGTGTGGCATGCATGCAACCTCAGCATTCATTTAGCTACTGGGTCAGATCTCGGGATAGTGGTCAAAACGAAAATATAAATGTAGAAGGAACGGATCCAAAATGTTGGAAGGGAGGCGGGGGTCCCGCCAAGGAAGACGAAAAAGAAAACCTCATAAGATTGTCAGATCTATAAAAGCTCTGCAATGTCTGCATTCACAACATGCGATCAAAAATAAATTGCGATTTGACAAATTTAATGAAGAATTATAACTTCTTTTAAAATCCGCTGGAGCAGGTGTCGTCGGCAATCACAATGTAGAGCTGAAACGACATGGAACAATATTTAACATTATCTACCTGATCGTTGTCCTCATTTACTCAGCATGCGACTCAAAGACTCGATCTTTCCTATGTTTCACCAACGGTGTTGCTCTCTGCAGATCACAAAAAAAAGATCATTTAAAGATTATTTTTATAGATAGGAGTACTAGGGGTTTCATATTACATCTTTTTACTGGAAGTTTTCACAAGCCATTTGAAAGGCCTAGAAAAAGATTATTCGGATATGTTAATCAAACTACTGGGAGCTTTTAAGATCTGGAAAGATATGTTTCACAACTTGAAGGTATTTTTATAAATGTTTATAAGAGTTGGATCTCAATATCTGGTATAATGGGACTGCATGAGTATTTTCAGATCCTTAAAAGTACCTTAAGATCAATTTACCTGATCTGTTAATGAACCTACTTGAGGATTTTTTGTCCGATCTTGTAATAATGCTAATAGATAATGTTTGATATATGTTTACAGGATAACAACAAGGTTTTTTTAATCTGTTGACAGGACCACTAAAATATTTTTAGATCTCTTAACTAGACGATATTTTGTTTAGAACTGTCCATTGGTGTTTTAGCTATGCTAGCAGGACTACCAGGTGGGTCAGGGCGGTTGATAGGTCTATTCGATTTATTCATATATGCAGATAGGTCTGCCGGATGATACTGGTAATACTGGTAATTCTTGAACTTTTCATATACCACTTTGTATCTAAAAGAATATATATATGTCAAATGGTCATCCAGCAACATTTTAGGTAATATTAAGGGAAACAAAACAATATGTACGCTGACCTCTGCCACAGTTCTAAGACCTTAAGGATATATATATATATATATATATATATATATATATATATATATATATAACTGTCTGTGTATGTGTGCAAGTGCAAACGTACGAAACTAGTCTTATGATTGTTTTTTAGTAATTTTGTATACGAATACACTTACTCCAGCGTAGGTATCCAGGAATCCTTGTTTGTTCACAGTCGCAGCACCTGATACGAATAGATACTTGTAGAAAATAGATTTAGGGAGAATTCTCTATATAATATGATCTGAAATCTATAAAATCTCGTCAATGTATATTACGATTAAATTCATACACTCCGACGCCGTTGAACTAAATAAAAGGTATTTTATTACCTGGTTGAGACTAGTATAATCTTTATTGGTAATTAGACAAATTCAGTTATATAAAGTCTGCAGCAGGACATGAACTATTCAGCCAGTGATAGGCCTTGTGATAAACATTTGCAACTCATACAATCTATTGAAATAATAAAAAAAAAACAATATTTATTTAACGTGTTTGTGTGTGTAACCCTGCATTGCTGTGCGTGTCTATTTGTGTATCCGTGTATTTATGTAAAACTACTGTACACATGTGCAATGAACTGAATGGTCTGTGTCGCCAAGTTATGTCTCTAGAGTTCTCTGAAGAGAAACAGGCTATAGGAAGCATGGTCCTGGACTTATTTATAAGATGGCATAACCGACATTTACAGTTTAGTTAACAGGTTCATTAATGTTTGCATCACATTACTTACAGTATACTGTATATGTCCATGTTTGTTATCGTGTATTTATGTGCGTGTCTATGTGTGTATGGGTTTATTAATATGCGTGTCAAGGTTTGTACCCGTGCATTAATATGCGTGTCCATGTATGTTTGAGTGTATTAATGTGCGTGTCCTTGTGTAAAACCCTGTAATAAAGTGCCTAATAATGGGTGTATCCATGCATTGGTGTGCGTGTCTATGTGTGTAACTGTGTATTATTGTGCTTGCCCATGTGTGTATCCCTGCATTAATGTGCATGCCCAAGTGTGTAACCACTTATTAATGTGTCCATATGTGCATTCATGCATTAATGAGCTTGTCCAGGCTTACGAAATAAATTAATGTGCCTGTCCATGTATTTATTCGTATTTTCAGTGTATAAATGTAATCATTAAGCAAAAACATCAAACCATTAGAAAGGAGCTCCCACGCGGCATCAATGTCAACCTGCTAAACCAAGTCCGGGTTATCACCCCCAAGAGCGGCAAAGGTGTCAAAGCATAAGTCCGCCTCAGAATCGCACATCTGGGTAACCTGTTTCCATGAACCGTTGAACGTAGCCCTGTCTACGTTGCCATCTGCAAAGGAAAATTTTTATTGCAAGAAAAACTTTTAAAAATCAAAATTAATAGCCATAATGAAATAATACATCATTATAAAACTTAACCGAAATAGTGTATTTCTTTTCTCCCAAAATAATCTATAATCTTGGGGATATAATTTAAAATAAATTTAAATTAATTAGAGAGATTTAAGATAATTTCTATCAACTTTTGATACTATTTAAATGGTTTAAATGTCCTTTCTACTGACCGGCATTCTTAATGCCATCGAATGCTGCTTGAAGGTTAGCTTTGGTCAATGTGGCTTTATCGACGGATACGGAGCAGAAAGCGCGGCACCCTGTCCGAGTCTCACGGTCTGATACTGCATCACAGTTAGCACAGTCGAATCTGAAGGAGAAAACTATATTCGAAAACCCAAATAATAGATGTATATGATATTAATATTTATATATCCTTAAATAAGGAATAAAGCAGGCAGAACAGGAAACACCAAGACTTTATTGCAAGGACTACATCAATGGTAAATAGGCAAGAGATAAAAAAAAAAAAGAATTAAAAAAAAGAGAAATAAAGGACATGGGAAAAGCTACTACACAGCAGAAGAAGGTAAATCTACAAACCGTACATACAAATAGTTTAGATTTTAAGAAAAGACACGGAGGGTTAAAAGTACCAGATTAGGGTGTGGAAGTTACGATTAGAGAAGAATCAGAAAACAGAAAACCCGGAGAATAAAGACTACTAGTAGATATGACTGTAATAGGGAGACAATGAAGTTAAGATAACTAGAGAAGAAGGTAGCAAATATAACTGTTAAACGAAGACAGAGTAGACAAGGCTCGTAGAGAAACACAGGATATTTAAGACTGCTAGCGTAAGGCACGAGAGTTAAGATAGCTAGAGGAAGACAGGTTAGTTAACACTGTTAGAGGAAGACAGGAGAGTTTAGACTGTTGGAGGAAGGCAGGAGAGTTTAGACTGCTAGAGGAAGGCAGGAGAGTTAAGACTGCTAGAGGAAGGCAGGAGAGTTAAGACTGCTAGAGGAAGGCACGAGAGTTAAGATTGCTAGAGGAAGGAAGGCGAGCTAAGACCACTAGAAAATGACAGGTTAGTTCCTATTAGAAGAAGACAGTAGATCTAAGACCACTAGAAGAAGGTATCACATATAACTGTTAGAGGAAGGCAGGGTAGTTAAGACTGTTAGAGGAAGACAGGAGAGTTAACACTGCTAGAGGAAGGCAGGAAAGTTAAGAATGCTAGAGAAAGGCAGGAGATTTAAGACTGCTAGCGTAAGGCACGATAGATAAAGATAGCTAGAGGAAGACAGGTTAGTTAATACTGTTAGAGGAAGACAGGAGAGTTTAGACTGCTAGAGGAAGGCAGCAGAGTTAAGACCGCAAGAGGATGACAGAAGAGTTAAAACTGCTAGAGGAAGGCACGAGCACTAGAAGAAGGTACCATATATAACTGTTAAAGGAAAACAGGGCAGTCAAGACTGCTAGCGTAAGGCACAAGAGTTACAAATGCTAGAGGAAGAAATAAGAGTGTAGACTGCTAGAGGAAGGCAGGGGAATTAAGTCAACTAGAATATCTTAAGGAGGTAACATCATTCATTATGGTTCGCAACAGACAAAGACCACATAAAGACTGAAATGTGAGGCCACCAGAGAGATGCCGAGTAAAACTAAGCGCGTTGTAGTATAAGTAACCGTTATTTTACATAAGAGGACGTTTATCGAATGTTTGCTGAAACAATGATTAGACTCCATGCTTTCCATATTAAACTGAAATATGTTTATAGCATTAAGAATTTTGGAAAAAATTAAGTTATGACCATTTAGTAGTACTGCTGATAAGAACATTATCAAAAATCTCTTTCTTACGGATCTTGGGCGGCAGCGAGCGCAAGGAGGCAGAGGAAGATGGCGGTACGTTCCATTTCTGGTGTCTGTAACAAAAGAAAACTAGAAATAAACATGTAGCTGAGCATGCATGGTTCACGTTTTACACTGTTTAACACAACGATCCTTTTATAAATCATATAGGCATGCGTTGAATGGAAATGATTGCATGATGATTTTGATAAAAAAAAAAGTCTCCTCTAACCTCTTTTGTTTTTACAGTATCATAAAATATCAGCTACAAAATCACTTTCAATATTTTCATACCATACCACGGTTTATAATAGCAACATGTGATAAATGTCAAATGAATGTATATAAAACTGTGATGAGGGATTTTCAACAACCCACATCAGATCTAATATATCGAATTATAATAATATCCAACTCTGTTACGTTTCTTATAATTATAATAGATTATTATAATTTACCTTGAGTAAATTCTCGGTGCTGGACGTTGGTAGGTTCTTCGACTTTGGGGCGGTAATTGTTCGGGAAACCTTATATAGGGGTGCGCGGTGTTCATTCGTGTGACATCGACACTCGGTTACGGTCAAAAGGTTAAATGACAACATACAGGGTGAGCCGATAGGCGTGTCAAGTTAGAGTTACCCCTTCACATTAACCTTGAACCGTGTTTCCATCATTTGCTGCTTGAAATATCTTTCCTGGTCAACACAGTTATCTTCGTGCATAGAACATCTGGTATGGTCATTAGCCGCTATCTGGTGGTCTGATGTCAATGACAGCTGGGATCATATCATACCGTTGACATCCACTCTCCTTTGAAGACGATTGGACATTGCGCCTCATGCAGGTTGGGTGGTTTGTTTGTGATTGGTAATGCTTGTTGCGGCTGCCAGTCCAATCCTTGAACGGCGGAATCAGTTGTAGTTACTACAGGTTAATGCTGCAAGAGGCTGTCTTGAGGGGTTCAATGCTACCTTTGTCCAGTCCACTCTTTTTCTCTCTTTGACTTGGTTTAACTGCCTGTCTCTAGGTGCTGCAGTCAGATAATGTGGTTGACTAAATATTTACGAGGTTAAATATTCACGATTTTCCCTTCTCCGCGACGGTTTCAGTTTCGCAATAGATCATACAGTAACTAACACAATGTACATAAACTTTTTGATATTAGTTACGTAATATGCACGACAAATCTTACCAATTGTAAAAGGAGCTGAGGAAGCATCGAGTAGGTAGAAGTTCCTCATGCAATTGTGACAGATATTACAGAGGAATTGATATTTTTTTAATTGTCAATCTTTAAAATACGGGAAACATAAAATGCGTGTTAATATTTACGCTACAGGCACAATATGCGGGAGATACTATTGAGACTTTGGAATTAATTACTGTTCACTTGTGCAAAGTAGCGTATTATTCACCAGAGTTTATCTTACTCCGTAATTTCCGATTCGAGTTCGCGGATTTGAAAACTTCGCGAACATTAAGCCAACAACAGCAGTATAGCCTCCCAGACGGACTGGTTAGTTCCACAGGCCTTCAGGATACTTTTTCATATATGTTTTATAGAGTTCTATCCATCTACAGGTTCCACCCACTTGGCCCGATTTATTCACCGGGTGAGCGATAATACATGTATCATGTGGCCCCTCCCCGCACTGCGCTGAATCGGGCCCACAAGGGTACGACTAAGCTGTTAAGGATTTTTGGGCGTCATAATATGTACCCCTTAATGCACCGCGGCTTCTAAATACACAAGTATGGCTTAGATGTGAATTTATTTATGAGGGTAATATAGTCAGTTCCAGTACATTGGGTAAGACTTGTTCAAGGCAAATTATATGCATAAACATGGGTGTTTTTGTGGTAAGGACTTTACGGAATAAGTAGTATTTTGCCAGGATTAGTATGTAAATAGAATGTGTTTCTTTTTAAATATAAAAAAAGTTTTATTCCAAAGTTTGACAGCCTGTCTCACAGTGATTAACAGAAAGAGGTTTGTTTCGAGAAGAGTTAATACTCAGAAACAACCGCATATTGAAAGTACTGGCACCGGAAGTGGGAGGGTAGCAAAGTTTTACTCTCTATATATTGATTGACCCACCAAACTCAGCCAATCATATTGGGAAAAATTTTGTCAAATTACTTTTGACCAGAGATACAGCAAAATTTCATAATTACGGCATTTCAAAACCTCAGCCTTAGTATATGTTATTTCTTGTATGAAGTCGAGCGATTTATACTAAAAAAAGATGAGTTTGCTTATCAGAGCACCTGGCAGTCGCAGGCCCAACTATTGTACAGTCATTGTGTGGCCGCCCAAGCCTCGCCGTGTCTGCCGTTTTGGTATCACTTAATCAGTGATTTAGTCGAGTCCACATCATCCGAACCCGAGTCGAAGTCCGAGTACATACCACTCGAGTCCAAATCCGAGTCCAGACCACTCTAGACCAAGTCCGAGCCAGGCCACTCGAGTCCAAGTCCGAGTCCAGGCCACTTGAGAACTAGTCCAAGTCCAGGCTACTCGAGTCCTAGTCCGTGTCCAGGCAACTCGAGTCCAAATTCGAGTCCAGGCCACTCGAGTCCTAGTCCGAGCCGGCCACTCGAGTCCTAGTCCTTGTCCAGGCAACTCAAGTCCAAGTTTGAGTCCAGGCCACTCGAGTCCTAGTCCGAGTCCAGGTCACTCGAGTCGAGGTCCGAGTCTTTGAGTTTCGAGTCCATGTAGGTCCACCTTTTCCAGTCCATATCATTTGAAACTGATTCAAAGTCCAAAACCGAGTCCAATACAATTTTTCTTATTAAAAAAAATTAAAAATGGAAATTGAGGATTTTCATGTATGTTTATATTAAGGTAGCAGGACTGGTCAAAATCCTAAAAAGATTGGTTTTTTTTTTCAATTAAAGGTATACGTAATATTGAATACTGGGCGGATCTAATGCAGCTGATCACATTTTTGGTCCCCGGTTGCATTTTGTAGAAAAGGGTGATTTCTTTTCAGTTAACACAAAGATGTGTTGACAGGGTGTTTGTCAACTAACTCCAGCCCTGCCACAGGCCTGTCAATCACTCTGCCCCCAGCCCTCACCTGGGTCATCCAGCCAATCGCTAGGTGCAAGAGTTTAATTAATGCATGGGCCAAGTACCTCCGTGCAGGAGGTGACAAATACTGACGGTCGACGTTTGTTTGCCCAATCTAATTAGCTGAGCATACAACTGATAGGCGTTGGAGAGCAACCCTAACTCTAGCTAATTAGTGTGCAAACAAACCCGTCCTTGTGAATGATCTGTTAGTGTCATTGGCCTTTCTGTCTTTTGTCGGGTATGTTACGCCGAAACACAATGTTTCACTTGACATCATGTTATTTCTGCTATATCCTGTGCCTATCGCCAGATACGTTCAATTGCTTTATAATAAGCTGCCTCATACCCCAACCATAACGTCTTTGATATTCATACTGTCAACACCCCAACAAATAAATATTACGCCAATACCAAACGAAACTACGAGGGGCCGACGACGCAAATCCCGAATGCCACTTAAAAAAACTGCAGCAGTTGAATGATATCAAGAAGTCTCAGCGGGTCGAACCTACTTCCGTGATCAAACTGATGGCCAGCGACGATGAATCGTCAGATGACGGCATCTCTGCGTTTACACATGAAGGAAACCCGGAGGCCGACACCTATCGACTTTGGCAGTGTTATCAACTAAACGCGCTATTGTCAGCCGCTGTTGTACTTCCCTCCAATAAACAATAAGTCCAGATTTCACATATGACTTGTATGTGTATGCGAGATTTAAATATAAACTTTATTTTACATGGATTGTACAACTATTTATAATAACTAATACGAGACACTCTCCATGACACGGATGTTGGCGCTGGGTAGTCGGTAAATATATAATTTATTTTATACGAGATTTGTATGATCGTTATAAACTCGTCTCTATTGTCAACTCCCAAACACCTATAATGTATGTAAACCGTGATTAGTAAAGTAATCTTCGTTCTCCTTGAATGGTCATAGATCCCGCTCCCCTTGTTCCTGTGTAAACACGTGGTTATCTATAAAGCCTGGCTATGCACCTGTTCAGCCGCGGGTCCCGGGTGTCGAGTGCTCAGCGAACCTTTGCACTCGGCCAAAACTGTAAGCTCCGCCTACATAGTCCATGCACGTGGTGTTTGACAAGTCGCTGATGTGACAGGACAAACTTTCATAGTTTTAATACGTTTTTAAAGCAAAATAGACAATTAATCCATGTTATTATAGCATGGTTTGGTAGGAACCACCGTCTTGACCAAATTCATGTGACTGTCAGCATGTAGTTGTGGTTAGTTACGTGTGTAGGACGAATGATCTCTACGAATATAGTTTTTGGCCATTTTCTCGAAACACCATTTCAAATGAACACCTTATCTTTAGAGCGTTATTTCTCAGTAATCACTTGTCCGAAACATACCATCTTTGAAATATATAATTGTTTATATGTCTTCTAAAAAGCGTTCTTTTTTCTATTTTACGCCTATACTAAATTTGAAGGATTTTATTAAGGTAAAAGTAAAAAATGAAATGATTTGTGAAGATTTCAAAATTAAATACTCTGTAAAATCGTTATTTTTAAACTTAACTCACTAAACAAAAAACGCCTGGGGATTATTATCTAAATTCTCGATTTAATTTAGAAGATTTTCTGTATCTGCTTTAGTTGTGCTGGAATAAACGATTTTTTGTTAAAAATTAAAATTAAATTAAAATTCTAACAAATTCAAACCTGTTCCTCGGAAACACAGTTTATTATCACCATACTATAGAGAATTTTCTTAGCTTTCAGAAAATGTATACTTTAGGGGGTATTAAAGCATTAGATTGTCCCATGCAAAGGAAAAATTGAAACAAAGTCAGGTCAGGCGGGGGACCAGTCCTGCCACCTGAAAGTTTATATTATAATTTACATGCATGTTTTTCACTTCAGCTCAGAGATAAAACCTTGTAGATCATCCTTTTTTGTAATATTCTGTAAGTAGTTGCATTTGTATGTAACCGCCATGTTGCACTTACAAATGAGTGCGCCTTTCAGGGAGTTCTTCGGTGGCATAATATACACCCAGGGCCCCGCAGATACAGTAGTGACAGGGACTGGCTAACACCAGAATATAAAACGACAAGAAGCGTTTGCTACTGCCCTGCCATCTTGGCCGAAATTCTGCAGTTGTGTATACCTGGTTAAGTTTGCATCAACACAGTGGAAGTGATCAATTCCAACAAAAATAAAATAAAAAAATAAAAAAAAATAAAATTAACATTTGTAATTGGTTATTTTAAATATGGTGGAAACCGAAATCTTGGTGCATGTAATACGTAGTGTTTACACACACACACACACACATATTGTTATGGAACCTAATATCAACAGATCACGTATGCGTGATGAACAAAAATTTTGGCAAGGAGATAAAAAAAAGAGACAGTAAAATAAACAAAGTGCACAGTACCTGGATACCACCACTGTCACAGCGATAAGTCCTTTAAAATGTATAAGCCAGACGAACAGTTCACACAAATTCTCTCGGAGTATAACAGTCCAAAGTAAAGCTCTTGTAACAATCCCCAAAGTAAACTGAAGACCAAGTAAGATTCGTCACAAATCCCGAAGAATATCTGAAGAAAATCTATAATTGCCGCACTTATTGGAATAGGTCCTACAAACTGACATACACGCTTCTGTGTCCGCTGGAATATCCTCTCACCCCTCTCTCGGCTTTTAAAACACAGCCTCCTTATATAACTTTTCACCTAAAGCCAAGAATTTTTCATTTCTCGAACAATCTAAAGAACCTAATATAATAAACACGCTCAAAGAACATACTAGAACAAAGAACACTGTGTATCTACACGCCAGGGTTCAACCGTGAGCTGGCCAGGCCCGGCCAGGCGAGAAAACCCCAGACTAGCATGACAAAGAGAGGTCAACCAGTACGGATTAAACTGAGAGTGCAAAACGCGGCCAGGCGAGGCTGCTACAACACGAGTTACGCCCGTGTCACACAATAAAAAGGGCACCTGTAACAATATATATATATATACTGCCGCCGAATCCAAAGGGAAAGAGAGCAATCCCTTACCCCTTTGAATCTCTAGGGCAAAAGTTTTACTTGCGTTAGTTTCTTAATATATATATTTATTATTCCTTGATACTCAAACCGCTTCTAGATTGCTTATATTCTCAATGACAAGTGTAACCCCCCCCCCCCCCCCCCCCGCTGAATTTTTTTTTTCGGATCCACTTCGGATAACATTATTTTATTGAGAAAATGTGCCGGAAGATCTGAGTTTAAATATGGTATATACCCCGCTTTAAGCGTCTGTGTATAAGGGAGGGGGGTTCTAACACTCCCTACCCTGCCCATCCCAAACCCCAATACATTGCTTAAAGATATTAAGTATACGCCCCTGCTTACATCAAGTGATTAAATATGTATTTGCCCTGAATTTTTAGGTGGAGGAACAGAGGTACCTAGAATGAAAGGAACAGGAGCTGTCTGAAAAAAAGGCCTTGTTGATACAATCTTATCTCATATGTAATACTAGCTGATAAACCCGGTATACCGGCCTTTTCACCGGGGTTGGGGAGATATATTAACTGAGATGTGGAATGTTGGCTCATTTTTAATTCCAAAAAAAAAAGAAAATATAGGTTTTCAGTGGGATACTGTCTCAATAAGATATGTACAAATAATTTAACATTTATTTTGTGACGCTGTGCTCGTGGCAAGAACAAATCATACCCCGGTGTGTACTGACCTGGTCAGTGATGATGTTTAAATTGCGAACCGGAATGAGACGCGGGGGCATTCAGGTTTCCGATGATATTTGACGTATAAAGAATAGGTTGATGTGAGGATCACATGAAATATTAATTAAATGTATGTTGCAAGGAAACTGTTCCTGAAGAAAGAAACAGAAATATGCATACCTCGTAAGTAGCAGAAGTGGACCCAATGGGACTCCATGCAGAGGGTCCGTATCCCATTTTCAGCCGCCGCAACCTTTTTTTCATCGTATCAGACCAATTTTGAGGCCTGAAACCCCCGCCTCCACCTCACCCCATCCCTGTTCCTGAAATTTGGACCTTGAATCAGGTTTTGTTATTAATCCCCTGGGTAGAACCCTTCGTTTCATCAAGCGAGAAATGTGTTTTTCACTTTTACTGACCACGCACGTGGGTTAGAGCCTGATTCCAGTGAAAAGCCAGACATGCTCCAATCCCTCAAAGAAAGCAAGCGTTATCATATGAACAATATTCCCTAATCGTGTGGTTGAGTGACCACGATGCACGCATTCAGGTCATTGCCGAAGGCAGTTTGGCTTCTTGGTCTAACCTCCGCGCAAGTCAGAAAGCGGAAAAATCACTCAAAATGATGTGCACATTAAAAATTATTCATTCTCATATCGCCAATGTCACTGCGGGGACAATAACCTTTAAAATGAGGTATGTCACAGTGTCATACGCAAAGTGGTTTCAGATAACATTGAGAACAAATGTGGACCGAATTCCTTTTAGATTGGACGTTCAGCTACCTGTTGGCATTTTAAAAAGAGAACTTCAGTGTAAGCCTACAATAGTTTCGCCAGGGTCAAGGTTAATCTTACATACTTGATGAGAATCTTTTATATTAAAAGGCTCTTAAATTGAAATTATATTGAAACGAATTACCTCCATAATTCGATGGCTTGTTTCTTGGGGGTTAGCCCCCCCCCCCCCCCACACACACACACGCGCGTACACATACACAAAATTAAATGAGGATCCATTCATATTTTTTTAGAAAAGCTGCTAACACTCAAAGAAAACAATCAATTTTCAATTTATCAAGCAAGCAAATAAGGGAAAGTGTATTTTGAAGCCACCTGGAGGAGGTCAGACATATTACATCACTGAAGCATATTGAGCCAATAACTAATGGACGCCAACAAGAAACAAAAAAGCGGGAATTCAAGTATTTATTTCTATAAAAAATGGTTTATTGATCACAAATAATTGTCCATATTACCCATAATTCAAACTTTATTTGTACAGGTTGAACTGATATGTCCATTATATTAACTTATTCCTGAAATAGAGCATTATTACAAGTTAGAAAGTTAATCTTTATCAAGTATACATAAGATAGTAATTTAGTGACCTTGCCTCGCTTATATACAGGAGTTGAGATAGATCGTAGTTTAGAATGAGATGGACAGAACAGCTGCAAGAGTTCTGGTAATAGCCATTGGTCAGTTATATCGGGACTCATGGCGTTTCAAAATTATGGGCATGACGTCAATCGCCAGCAACCGACATTCCTCGATACCAGGTAATCGCTACTGGCGCATATTTGGCCGTGGTCAAAACTAAAGGTATCGATGGACCAGTCTAACGAAGGGTTGCTAGCTTTTTAATGAGAATTAGATTATAGTCTAGACTAAGATAATAATAGAGAGGTTTGTTTGGACTAAACAATTACGCTAAATAGTGGATAAGTGTATTATAAGTTAACTGTGTACAAATAATGGAATTACGTATATATAAACCCCTCACCCATATTTCTGACAATGAGGTTAAGGCAGCAGTTTGGGGAAGGCTACCTTAGCATTATGTTTTTTTTGTGAAGGTCTAATATTGTCCACACTAAAAGAAAATATATAAGCTAGTAGGAAGTTAGAGAGTCAGTTCCTCGATAGGCTCCTCCATGCAGTTCCTGAGATTTCCTGCGAGTTCCTGAGAGTCTTTCCTCCAGGGTCACCCAATATACAACACAATACTTTGACCAGCACTTAGGTATTCTGGACTGCTCTAAACCAGGAACCATGGTCTGGCCATAGGATAATAGTAATGTTACCCTCTTTACAAAGCGCTTTACCTATAGGGCTACTACCTATATCGTAAGGCGCTGTTTGTTATGACCTCGTACCCTGAATTGCAACACCAGAGGGGAGCACTGTATTTTTATCCAATCAGATGAGACCTTGTGCTGGAAGACAAATCCAAGCGAGGAATACACGGAGCCACACTGAATAGGCCACAGGCTCAGAGAGAATTGCCCGTGACGTGGTTTGCTGAGGGTCTTGGGCACATAGGATGCTCGGCCGGTGAGCTGTGATTCAAACGAAACGTAACAACAAAGGCTGCGTGCACACCTCGCTGGCTCGTTTCAGTTCTGCAGACAACAAATACATGGCTACGCTAACACAGTCATAATGTCATAATGTCATAGTCGATGATGCGAGAATGCAGAGGGAGCAATTTAAATTTGACCGGAAACTCATCAAGCGGCGCTTGAAGCGCAGCAATGGGCGGAGCCAGGATGCCTGTCGAGTGTTTGTTCATTGGCATCTGATTGGCTGCTTGTCACATCATACGCCCGTTTATTTCAGTGGACAACGAACCGCCATCTGGTGTCTAAATATATCATAAACGGTCAAAGCTGGCAGCGTGAAAATCAGTTGCTTCTTTAGAAGCGCAAGATATCCGCTGCCTCGGGAGCGTATAGTAATGTCGGACCCTTGACTTAATAATAAACAGAGTGATTACAACAAGACGTTCAGGATAAATACAGTGATGAGTGGACTGTATTCCGTGTAGATATATGTCGTTTCAAGAAAAATTACATAATCTTATAAACTTGGTTGTATTATGGTAAGGACTTCACGGAAATAGTAATATTTATATATTGAAATATAAAAAGATGTTTAATTGAAATGTAAATAATTTTGTTTTAAAGTATATCAGCTGAGACAAGTAGTCCCGGCCGTCCGTCCCATAGTTCTTAACAGGAGATGTTCGTTTTGACTGGAAAACGATATCTGGCCTAAGGATGGTCTTTGTTATGTATACCCTACTAGTACCCCCCAACCCCCCCCCCCCCCTCTCTCTCTCTATCTCTCTCTCTCTCTCTCTCTCTCTCTCTCAATGTTTATAAATAAAACCCATACACCCAGAATAGCAGGTATACATGTCTTGTCCGACAGTAGACCTGCACTCCCTGCTCCTGGTGATCTTGTTCCCACGTCCTGCGAATCTTATCATCAGATAGTGTCAGATAAGGGTATAAATAAGGAAACAACTAGACATTTGTGATGTATGACCGGAGCCTGGAGTCAGCCTTATCAATAGTGTCAACGAGGTTTCGAGAGAATTTTATCCTCCAAATGCTTATTTTCCAGTGATAAACAATGACCAAATTAGCACACGGTCCTTTCAAGGAACCCTTCACAAACCAGATATAAACAGCATACATGAAATGAAGTATATTCTAAATATTGTGGTATCTGTCAGTTTTTCGAAAAACCCGTTTGTTTTCCAAAAGCTTGCACCGGACGCGACCAGTGGCACAATATGTACACCACCTGGTGGTCGTACCATACAAGATCAGACCTCTGCTATCTGGACACACAGTCTTGGTATTGTAACAAACTCCATTTACTTACACACACCCTTAACAACTAAACGCATAAAAAGGTGAACTGGAGTTATTGAATCCGTGTCCCTGGATGGCTTCGCTGAGAAAATTTGTATTCAGCCACAATAAGTTAATAACATGAGATAATACACATATTGTAATGTGAGATAATATCGTGAGATAATGAATATGAACCTTTAAAGACCGCACGTCTTGTGCTGTTGTAAGTAGCTGTCTCACTTAACACAACTGAAGTTTACAGTTGTCTGGAAAGAAATGGTTATGTGAGCAGTCTTCCTGTCAGTAATTTTTGTTAACAGTTGGTCTTGTGAACAGTTGTCTAATGAGCAGTTCCAACAAACAGTTATCTTATGAGTAGTTGTCTTGTGGGATTTCGGAAAGAGCTGTTTTGTGAGCAGCTGCATGCCTTGTGTTTAGTTCTTCTTTACACTTCTCTGGTGAGCAGTTCTTACAAACAAGTTTCTAGTGTGAAGCCTTTTGGGCTTTCTTGTAAACATTCGTGTTGTGAGCAATTATCCTTTAGAGCAGTGCCTTTAAATATTTGTTATCTGAGCAGTTGTTATATGGGCAGTTCTTACAAATAGTAGTCTTGTGAGCAGTTGTCTTATGAGTAATTATATGAGCAGTTGTCTATGAATTACATAATTGTCCTGCAAATTGTCAAAAATCATGCATTTTTATTCAAATTGGGGAAATTAAAATAAAACCGCACTGTTTGCCCCAGGTATTAATGTTTGCTGACCGTCATACCTCAGGTTATGGGCATACTTGGATTTAGTATTGATATCAACCGCAAGATGGCGACTAATGATGACTAGAGAGACCCTGTCGGAATGTCAGTTATTTGCTCATAAAATGCAAAAACAAAATTGTACGTGTTATTGAAATTTTTTTGGTTACTAACACATTTTAAAATCCTTTTAGAATTGAACAAATAAGCAATATTACCAAGGACCTGCTCTTTATTTGCAAAGAAAAATTGATCCACGAAATATGGGAGAGGCAGATCCGTAGTAAATAATGTTTTTTAACAGACCACAATTTTGAGAAGCAATTTGATAAAAAAAAACAATTTGGAATAAAATCAATATCTCGAAAAAAGTCGGTTTTTATGCAAACCAATTTAGCGGCCTAGATATGCCCCCCTATATACATTTATGTACATGTGTATATTGACTGTTGATATCGAGCTAATCTCGATGCTAATGGCGTGCTATTGCAATATGACTATTTTAGTTACAAAAAAATGTGAAACCAGGTGATAACTTTCAGTAACCAGGTGTAATTCCAAATTTACTTGCATGTGTGCATTTAACTTTCTAACTTTCAATAGATAACGTTAGAATTCAAGCTACCATGACCCGGCTGTGCATCATCAATATTACTTTTAGTCAAGTTATAGTATCTTAATAGTATTACCGAGGAAAACAATGACGTAGGCACATGATGTAACCGTTGCACTTGGCTCTATGTAGCATTGAATAATTTGACGCCTTGATTAGACCAGCATTTATGAAAAGAATGCATAAAAAGAAATCATCCTTGAAATTTAATGTCCATACATAATATAGACTTTTCTCTCCGAGAAAAAACGCTGAATATATTTTATAAGGTCTACAAAATAGACCCTGTTTCAATTCAAAAATGTTTCTCGTATTTGAACAAAAAAGTTAAAAATCAAAACAAAATTAAAAATTTACATTCTAATGAATGCAAGCCCCATCGTTTGTGTATAATCGACTCTACATTTATGAGGATGTTCCCGTATCGGGGTCATGAACTGGATCTACACCAAAATCAATGCAGGTATTCTTATTTTAACTTTAATCAAATCCAGTCAAATACCCTATTCCGTGTTCGGCAGGCATATGTGGAAACGCATGTCAATTTTTTTTATTCATGTAGCTTTTCTACGGGAGCATACAACCAAAGCAGCCATAATAAGGGTTAGACGATTACTCCCTCTAAAGTTTGCCTTCGCTCCTGACCAATACCCGTACGCTCCTGGGTGTAGAAGGTGCACCCTTGTGGTAAAAACTTTGGCCGGGTGTCTTAACGCGGCGGGCGATCCCAATGAGATGCGAGCAAACACTCTTGCGGGCTCAGCTCCACTAATTGAACTAGCTTGGACGAAACTTAAGCACGAGGAACAAAAGCTTTTTCAGCTGATGGCTGCCTCATTAAAACAAGGACTTAGTCTTTCTCCGCCAAAAGTTGGGGTCAGCCATTAGTTAAGGCGGTAATAATGAAAAATATTTAAAGAACAAGTTTTGTTTTATACAATAAATTACGGAATGAGTAATTGCCATCAGAAGACAGCGTCCTAACATGAACCTAACCACAGGCAGAAATCTCCCAAACATGCAGAACAATATACGAATATATTGGGTTCTAACGGAATATTTCACACACATGGTAGGTGTCTTTGGAGAGATAAGAAACTTATTAAAAGGTTTAGTTGGATTATTTGAAGTGACACGACACTTGTAAGCAATAAGGCGTTGTAAAAAATGACGAAAATATGTGCATCCTCATGGGGCTTTATGATGCGATCCTCAGAGTTGGATGTCCAGGCACTCTGGCAAGCTAGTAATCTGGCCATAATTTCAGAGGGCCGATCTGGCGAAAGTGCTTGTATGAACCACTCAAAAATAGTTGATGAAGCCGCTGGTTACTACATCACTTTTTTCTTAAGAACATCATAGGTCATTCACTCTTTATAATAAAGCCTTTCATATAATGCACTAAATAGATGAAAGACAAACCACGGGGTCAAAGATCAAAGATTAACCTAGAGACTCTTCCATTCAGGTGGATAAGCAGCTCGTATGAGCCAGTCACACGTCGGCCCTGGGGTCGCCGAAACCACTAGTTGCGCTCGGTGGTCGGTACATGCGCACAACAATAAAACAAACAGCGAGCCCGTACAGGTGACAGCGACTATACGCATAGACACTAACGACCGATCAGCGCTGGTCAAGGTGTAACACTGAGTTCCCGTATTAGACAGGTCAATTTTTTAGTAATATATCACATTGGTCTGACAAAATAACTTCCTATAATCTGTAACAGCCAGGTGGTCGTATTTCACAGTGTTCAGAAGGGACTGATATCCAGAGGACGTAATAGCCAGTTGCCCGCATTTCACCGGACAGGTTGCTATATATATATATATATATATATATATATATATATATATATATATATATATATACATATATATATATGTTTGTTTAAGTGTTTTAGTTTGATAAATGAGCATACATGCACCACGGTTTGATTTATATCCTGCCTGCATATAATGAGGAAATAGTTAATTCCTGATTGTGTCGAGTTTTATGTCTTTATATAGGAGATACAGCAACGTATGCAGGTTAAATATTAATTTTCATACATACATATATATATATATATGTATATACCTATACTTGTATACACACACACACACACACATATATATATACCAGAAATATATCGTAAAACCTTTTCGATTTGCTTTTCTTAACTATTAAAACAAAGCGATTATTTATCTTGAACTTATCTATCTCTTCCTTTCCACATGTTAAATAAAAACGATTTAAAGTATTTTGGCTTGTCTATACCTGGTCTTACTTGGAAGATTGATCATAGCACATGTGGTATTTACATGTCCCTCTTGTATAACACAACACCGTATAAGGTTTTTATATGACATAGTTGTATACAAAACAGGAACTAACAGAAGCTAACGAAAATTTCAAAATTTACTTTTTACTAAAATCTCTGCAGTGCTTCAAGCCAAGTCTTCCATGTTATGATTCTGATAAGAAGTGTTGATCCTGCATTCTTAACACCTACGATGCTTTATTTTCTTATGAATGTTTTGAATACAAAGATATAGATAATGTGACCTGTCGCTTTAATGATTTTTATTTATTTTATCATTTTTTCATAAATCAACAGCTTCCATGAAAAAAATGATTTAAACGTAATATCTTACATTCAAAATATTTCTTAAGGCACATGTACGTGTCAAATTTCGTTTTCTTTTTGTGGTTTCCTCTGTCTTTATCCTAATCACTCAGCCTTTTCATCCATTTTATTTGGATTTATACATGTTCAAATGTAAAAACCAAACTAATTTTACCAGTCATGGTACATATTTTTTACCAGTATATGCCCTAACGCGTATAATAAAACATTTCCGGTGTAACACATAGCTGAAATATGCTGGAAATTGCATATTCATTTCTTGTATACCATAAGAAACGTCAAATCCTCTTGTAGGCTTGTCCATTGTATCGCCTCTAATAGGATTTCCCCTTTAATACATGCAAGAACACAGGCCCACCACTGCCTATACCAGAGAGGATTCCTTGTATACTTTTGCGTGTGCGTTCATCTAATGATAATTGTGCATCAAGGTTTGCTATTTTTTTCAAGACTTAGAATGAGAGGAAACTGCCGATGATTAAACACCAGGGACACTCAACTTCAACCCTTGTAAACACTTTAGGATGAACTCAAGTAATTGTTATCCTTTGTGGCTTATGCATTTAATTTAAGGCCAAAATTCCTTATCAGGCCTTGAACAAGAATATATCAGTGACGGTAGATAGGATTCATTTTAAAATTATGATCGTCTCATATCATTGTCTTTTTATATTTAGGTGATGTTAGTGTTCATACAGGACCCAGATTTACATTTTATCGAAACAAGACACTTTCAGTTAAAAACCACAGGAAACCAGTGTTGTGTAAACTGCAAAATAGCAACTAGAAACACACACTGATAATGATAATTTCATTTTAATGAAACAAAAATTAAAACAGTCAACATGACGACTTCTGAATTAAAGTTTGCTAATTATGGGAATAAAATCCTATAGCGTCCCAGGATGGAACTGGATGACTTAATTGTAAACATTTTGTCTCACTTTATCTCAAATATAAAATAACAAAATCAAGCTTGAATAAGAATGACGTAGCACAATAATGAATCAAAAACATATATTCTTATATAATCACAACACTTTTATAAACAATATTAACAACTATTTTTACATGACTTTTTTTCTTTTCTTTTTGGCGCGAATTGTAAAACAAAAGACTACGTGTGCCAGCGTGATAAAGCAATAATTTAAGGTCATTAAACGCATAAATCCGACTGTGTGATATTTTCTATAATTGTAACAAGATTTTGATCATCATTCATAATTGAATGGGAAATAAAGTAATCAAATTTGTTTATCTACCAGCCTGTCTGTCAATTACTATATATTCAGTAATTGTGAATGATTTTTTTATCCGTTAAGCACTGTTGAAGTAAATTAATATGTATATACAGAGATGTTGTAACTCCTATCCTTAAACCCCATTATAGGATGGATCAGAGGATCATCGACGGCCATGCACGAATAAAGGTAAGGGAGTTAACCAGACGGCCTAAAGCTTGATTGCAAACTAGTGAAACCCGGGAGGCAAAACAGAATTAGAGGCAGCTTGGAAAGCTGTGGAGAAAGACTAGCCTGACAGTCTATCCATATATGTACAATGAGTTCAAACCGAAAGTCAGCAGGCTCACACAACAGGCTATGACCAATTACTACAAAAGCAAGGTATCAGAATTCCACAGTGACACCAAGCAACTGTTCTGGCTTATCAAAAAGTTGGCTTTGCAAAGAGAAGTTTGCTGTACTACCAAAGAGGCCAGTCAACTATTTGGTAGAATAGTTTGTTTCGTGAAATGTGGATTGGATACACAATATCAAAGCAACAATTCAAGATCAGGATGCTGGTGATTTACCTGTTGTCCTGCTTACAGTTGTGCAGACTCCTATGACCACATTGACACCTTTGACAACTGATGGAGTAAAATGCATTATAGCATATTCTACAAGCAAGCCATCCGAGCATAATCAATTCGCGGTCCGATCAACTGATGCCTTAAATTACTCAGTTGTTAAACACTTCGTTGCCACAGCATAGTTTCCATAAGACTACACGGCAGCCTTCGTTACCCCTCTCCTGAAGAAAAGGACAAAAGACACTGAAACATTAGAGAATTTCGGGCCACTGTAAAACCCTGACCTTTGTCTTTTAAGTTTTGGAGAAAGTTGTGACAGCAAGGCTGAACAAGCACTTGTCTGAAAATAACCTGCTAGAGCCATTCCAGTCCTCATACCGGAAGGTCCAGAGCACACACACAGACTGCTACACTGAAAGTGCATAATGACATTCTGTGTGCCCTTGGTGAAAGCAAGTTCGTCTAAGTTGTGCCAACAGATACCTCTACTGCTTTTAACACGGTGAACGATCATCGCCTGCTGCAGACACTCGAGACATTTGGTGTAACTTGCACTGCTCAGCGATGGTTCAAATCTTACTGGACCTGACGCATCGAAGTCATCTAAAATGGAGGATGCAAATCTGCCTCCCAACCTCTTGATTGTGAACCACCCAGGGATCGGCCCTTGGACCAGTCCCCTCCACTGTCTTTACAACACCACTGGGTGCTCTCCTTCACATGCGAAGATTCCTCCATTTCTGTGCAGACGATGACATACTGTACCACATCTTAAAGCATGAGGAGCTGTATTACACTAATCATCACGTGCAGAAAATATCCCAGGTACGCCGATGATGGCGGATAATTATATAAAGATGAATGATGACAAGACAGAGGTGATGTTTATTTCACCAAAGATCCAACTCGGTTGCCCTATGCTACTCGTTGGTGAGCACAAAGTAAAACTGTGTATGCGGTCTTGGTATACACATCGACTCCCATTCCACAATGGAGCAACATGTAAATAGTTTGTGCATGGCAGCCTATATGCATATTCACATGTGCCATTTTGACAAATCGTCGCTAGAGGTACTGATACATGCTTTTATCACAAGCAAATTTGATTATGACAGCGCCCTCTTAATCGACCATCCAAGTTCTCTGCCTCAGAGTATGCAGAAGGTACTTAACTGTGCTGCAAAATTCTGAGTGGCAGTCGTAAACTGGACCACATTACGATACACCAGTATTACGATATCTACACTGGCAATCTGTCAGTCAGCATATAACATTCAAAGCTGACATGCTGGTATTCAGAGCAAAGCCTCGAATCGCCTTACTTGCAAGCCTGATCTAGCCATATGTGCCAAATCGTAACATGAGATCTCCAAAAAAAAAATTCAGCGTCGCTGGACCATCTTTGTTCAACAGTTTCTCCTTCAAACGGAGGAGAACTAATAATCCGGTCATGCCCAAGAGGAACCTAAAGCCGTTTTTGTTTAAGGAGCAGTATGTTTAAATGTGATGAAATGTACACTAAGTTTTTCTTCCCAGCGACAATAAATTCTTTTTAGTTAAAATGTTTTTATGTTTTATCTCACTACTTTGTATGTATGTCCTCTTGTATTTTAAATAGCGTGCTAAAGCGCATTTTGTTCATAGACGCTTTATAAGAATAAACTCTTATTATTATTAGTTATTATTGTCATTTTTATTATTATTATATCTTATGTGCATTCTGGTCTTAGGTGTGACAATCCCCGTTCCTTGTTTTGTGTGACATATATATATATGTGTGTGTGTGTGTGCGTGTATATCCATTATTAGATCAGGCAAAGCTGTTAAACAAATATGCATATGCAACAAAATCGTCCTTAATAACCTTAAACGATTTCAGTATTTTTTTTACAGTTTCATAAACATATCCTACATACTAACGTGGTCAGCATTAGCTCTCAGGTCTGTGTAAGCCCTGCAGTCCTTTTTTCAAGTAAAAAACAGGTTCAATGACCAACTGTTGTCGCTTCTCTATTATGGAAACACGCATGTAAATATTTCTACTGTGGGGTATCCCTTTGTTAATGTTCTTCTAATGTTTGCGAAGCAAGAGTCAGTATTAAGGCTGTCACTCAAAACAGCGAACAGATTACTTATCTGATAAATTGAGTTACACGCTGATATGAAAAAAAGCTCAAAATATATTCATGCACGGCTTTATTCGCTGTATGATAAGCAGATAATCTATGATTAGCAGATAATCTGTGATTATCAATTGGATATGACTGGATAGGTCACAAATTTTCAGTTGTTTTGTAATGTGAGCCGTCACTTTCGAGACTCTTTCTTTGTGATAAAGTGATGAATTGTCTGATAAATTGTCTGGTGCATGACCGCACACAGGCGTGTAAATACAGTTGAAGCCCGGTTCTGCAAAGCGCATGAACAATGTTATTTGTCTTACCGGCTTTTCTCGTGGAGTAAAGGGTCAATAATACCCCCCCCCCCCCACAAAGAAAATCATTGGGTCTTTTTTTATGCTATCTTATCAAGTTCTTGATCAAAGAATGTACATCTACAGAGTTCCATTTCGGTTAGGGACTATGCGATCCCATTCGCTTCCTGTCAAATCATTCTAGTATCCTGGTGTCACCCAGGCCCGATATCTACAGCGTCTTCGGGTCCTAGGTGTGTAATGATCCCCATTGCTGGGTCTTAATACCGATGAACCCCAAAAGACGCACTAGTACGTGAGTGACACACTTCTTTGGGACACAGCCTTCCCATTAAACCCACAGAGCGCTCACGACATACCGGCTTTGAGTCATGTGCCCTACCCCTGAGCCACAGAAGCCGGTATTGTTTGTTAAACCTTTTTCAGTAAATTCCCTTTGTCATAAAATGTCGGTAGAATTTTTAGTTTATATTTCGGTTGGTAAATTCCCTATTAATGGTAGAGGATCGGTAGACCAAACTCTTTGAAATGTAATTTTTTATTAATTAGGGGGAGGTATAGTTTATTTGTTAAGTTTCCTATTTGTGGGCGAGGATCAGTACACCGAACTCTCCAATTCTAGCTTATTTTTATTAATAAGAGATGGGGTTACGTTTATTGATAATATTCCTATTTATTGGGGAGGATCGGTGAGCCGAACTCTCTGAATCTACAATTGTTTTAGGGGGGGGGGGAGTGGGGATTTTGTTTCGAAGTTTCAGATTTTGGTAATTTTGGCATAAACATACCTCAGTGGTATGCAGCCTAGTAACCTTCTATCAGGCGGGGAGAATCAGAACATGGGGGGGGGGGGGGGGGGGGGGTGCGAAAGGGTTGTTTTTTTTAGAGGGAGTTTGTTTGGATATTGTTAGCATGACGGGGCACCAACATGGGTCGTGCTACCTAACCTCTGAGTTTGATTCTTGGATCTTGGACGCTGCCTGGCAACTTATCCACTTATCAGTATTCAGTATTTTAGTATAGTTTTTAGTTGTTGTTTTCCAATATAATGTTTATAGGTGGTATTTGTCTGTTCCTAGGGGATGTCCTCCTGTGCTCTGTTAGTAGTTCTTTAATAAGATTGATATGTTTTATCCTACTAAGGCACTGACTGCTTGTTCTTTAAAGTATTCTTAGATTTTGGGTATTTTTGTTTTTTTCTCTTAACTTACCTGTTCTTGTTTTCTTTTTTTTTTTGCTCTTAATACAGCTCTGAGGGCTGCATTTTGTTTAGCCTCAAGTTTTTAGGCATTTCTTTACTGCATCCAGGGACGCTTTAGGTCCCTATATGCCAATTGGTAGGCGGCTGTTTCTGGTGTGGGCCCTTCTTTTATTCTGCACACTTCTTGAAGGGATCTGTGTGTTACCACATTTTATGTGTTATGTCATCAATTTGTATTTTCCATAAACCTTTTTTTATCAAAAGTAAGGCCTAGGAATTTTGATTTGTTACTCATTTTTGAGATAATTCCTTTGTTTTTTCTAATGGTTCTATTCTTTTCCATTTGTGTGCTTTTGAAACTAGCACTGTCTGTGTTTTGTTTGGTTTTGATACGCCAGCTGTCGCACCATTCGCTAATGCGATTTAGTTGTGCTTGTAAACTTCATTGTTATTGACGGTAGCCCATATGGCAATGTCATCTGCGAATTGGGACACTTTAGCCAGTTGACCTGTTTTTAACAGGTCATTGACATATATATACAATAATGTGGGGCTTAGGACTGATCCGTTTGGGCCTGCCGGCTTGTAGTGTTATTTCTTTAGAGTGTGTCCCGTTTACATTTATTTTTAGAGTTCTGTTCCCTTAAAATGAGGATATGATCCGTATGAGTTTATAGGGGAGTTTAGATCTCCTAATCTTGAGGCGTCCCTTCAGGCCAGACTGCTTCGAAAGCCTTTTCTACGTCGAGGAATGTTGCTAGTATGGCTTGTGATTTATTGGAATGCACTAGTCACATTAGCCACATTTCTCGACTTAGAAATTTATATAGAAATATATTAATGGAGCCGATAAACGCAATGCCACACAAGCACGAAGCATTAGCGACCGGTGTGGCACCTGGTGTTAAACTATATTATTAATGATAATTTTTATCAAACTTTAAATTTTTAAATGGAATGTACAAATAGTCATTATAACTTATACTAAGCACTCTCCATTGCTCAGGTAGTGGCGTTCGTTAGTGTCCATAACATTGGAAGAAACTCGCAGAAATCCACCCAGCCTTAAGTGGCTCATTACAAACCAAACAACATAGCAACGCCGGGGATCGAACTCGATTAGCCATAGAAGAGAGCCGAGTGTTTATCCCACGACCATCCAGGTCCCTCCCAGCGTACCTTTAAATTTACATAGGTCAAGGTTCAACAATATTCTATGGACTAATTCAGGGAGAAGTCCCTTTCAATACGCAAATGAAACAAAGGGCTTCTCAATATTTTTTCCTCTCTAACGTTTCAAGTATCCATCCACATGTATTAAATACAGCAGTGGGATTAACAAGTAATAAAGATGACACACAAACTTGACACATTTTTGCCGGGTATACTTATTATCAGTCACTCTTGAAGAAGAATCGCAGATATGATATTGCTAATTAAGGAGAAGCATAAGACTATGATGTATATAACAAGTGTTTTCACATATAAAGGAAAACCTGGTTCAAGGCCGGCATTGCAGGTCGATCATCTTGAATTAATTACCACTTTTCACGACGACTAACTTGTTTGCTCTTTATTTTGTATAATATATATATATATATATATATATATATATATATATGTGTGTGTGTGTGTGTGTGTGTGTGTGTGTGTGTGTGTGTGTACGTGGGACTAGTGGGCACCACGTGTTTCTTTTTGCAGTCACCTGTTGTGGTCCCAAAGGCGACCTGTACCACAATTATTCGACTAATAAGTACATAATAAAGTTTGTCTGCCTGGCCAGAGTTTGGCCCAATCGACGTATTATGTCATCAGCTGGTATATAAGAAACTGCAGTGCATTTATTGCATAATCTGGGCAGTTAAGAAAATGTTTAGCTGTCATTAAAAGCGACTTAGCACTCGTTGATTAATTTATATATGTGAAATATAAACCAGTAGCCGAAACATGGAAGAGCAGATTCCACTGGCAGGCAGAGGTTCTTAATCGTGTTTCAGATTGCTGTCAGGTACCCAGGCGAATATACTTCTCTACTTTAAGATTATTTATAAAACATAGGTACTTGTTACCTACTACAGTGCTGTGAGAGTGGTAGACTCAAAACGGCAATGTGGCAACTTTACATATACCAATACCTGAGAAAATATACTGTATCATCGACTCGTACATTTTTGTTCCAATTCTTCTACATTTTTGGAATAAGTCGATTCGTTTACGAAAAAAAAAAATTTTTTCTGATCATATTTTGAACAGAAATTCATTGCCCATATTGTGATGTTGTTAATAATTGAAGTACGATGTCAGTAGTACAATACAGTTTTATAGAAAGGGAAACATATATTATTTGGAAACCACTTTTGGTTTGCTTCGAGAACATGGTCAACATCCGGTAACACATGCATCAACATAATCACATACGCTATATTCAATGCACAAGAGAGTGACAAACTCTAAAAATATCTTACATTTCATCAATATTATTATTAAACAAATAAAAACAGCCATATATTAGCCAGGACATTAAAATTCATCAGAAGATTAGCCTGCTATGCAAACCAAAACGAATATTTGTAGAAAAACCGGACCCAGTTTTTTAAGGGGATATTGACGATGGAATGGCTGAAACGTTTAATTGAATAAAACATAAATGATACTCCATAAATGATGATGAAGTTGACTGTATTGATAAGTTTATTGGCCTATTGATGAGGATGACCAATAAGATAACATCGGTTATAATTATGAGGTTACCATACAA
Source organism: Sipunculus nudus (assembly GCA_026874595.1). Taxonomy (NCBI): domain Eukaryota; kingdom Metazoa; phylum Annelida; class Sipuncula; order Golfingiida; family Sipunculidae; genus Sipunculus; species Sipunculus nudus. Next base: position 53,207,345 of record CM049320.1, read on the forward strand.
ATGACCATATTTCTGAGAATGATGTACCGATATTGGTGATGAGGTAACTATTGTAATGGTCATGATTCGTGCATGTCAAAATGATCTTTTGATTATATTGATGATGTGACTATATTGATGATGGGACAATAGTAATGTTGACGACGATGATATATATATCAATTACTCAATTTAACCTTCATCTTCCTCTTTGGAACACTACCTCCTCACACATTATTTTTCTTTAGAAGTAAGCTGATGCTACATTTTTTGCAAACTTTGATAAACCATTTTTAAGGCAAGTAAAACATCACGGCCATACTGACTGCAAACTGCACGTTACCTATAGCAGTCTTGTAAATTGAAATGTCTGGCAAATAGACTTTCAGACTGTGAGGTAAACTGTTATACGAACTGTAGATTATTAGTTCTTTAAAATGCAGTTGAAATGCTGTCATTTCGGGAATTCATAAGGATATTGTATTGTGAACTACAGCTAATACATTTATTGAACAAAACGTAAAGGATCTAGGCCTCGGTAAGAATGTAATGCAGGGCTATCTCGATTCAAGCCCAAAACAAGCCATCTTTAATAAAAAAAAACTATTATTTGCTGTTAATCTGATATGTTCTTTTTAAGGGATAATGGACACATAATATTACACGTAATATCGTATTATTAGGCCAAACAATAAAAGGTATAGTTCTCAGGCACCGCCCGCGCCAATTATTACCTACCGCATCGAAACTATTGTTTTTGATTTTGATCTTTCAAGAAGATAAAATAACACAATGTTGATAAGATTTTCCTTGTAATGTTGTGCTCTATATGTTTAGCCATAACATTCTGTTATCTCCGATGCTTTTCCCTGATTATATGATAAATTTATCGAAACATAAAAAAAGGTCAAAAGTAAAATTTTGCCCGTCCGCATTGATTTCTGAAAATAGTGCCTGATAATTATATCTTTTTTATTACCTTATATGAATTTACGGGGTTCCACCACGAAGGATTTTTCCGTTGTCCAAAAAAATTGTATTATTTAGAATCCAGCCACCTCAGTGTATCATGTAGCCTTTCTAAAAAAAGAGCCTCCTTCGTGTATCATGTAGCTGTTCAGGTTTCATGACCGCGTGCAGATGGTAAAATTGCTTTAACAGAACACGGATTGCTGATAAGTATACTGCTTAATTCATTTGTAAGTCCTTTTCCTCCCGACTTAGAATAGGGTCAGTTTGACATGCGTATTCAAGCGTATTCAACCTGGTATGCTCTGATATGTGACATTTACATCCGACAATAATCCACGTAAAATGTTGTCTGTCGCCAAAACGTTAATACTATATAACGTTTAAGATTATCTGGGAAGCAGTGTTCGGTAATATTAGAGGACATAAAAGTGATTATGATAATTTTGCGTGATTTAAGTGTCTGAGAGTTAGCATTCTCTCTACTAATGTTGTACTCTGACAAGTTTGTAAGATTGGTGATCGCCTTTAATCCTTATGGACGAATCCAGAAGATTTGGTTCCCTCATGCAAATATAGGCATGACATGTAAGATAAAAGGAGGGTTTATAGAGAGATTAGATTCTGTATGAACACATCCACATAGAAATTCATAAAACAGTCACCCGTCATTTTGTCCCATAATTGCTCACCTAGTGACGGAAAAAAAACAAACTACTCTTGTGCCTGACCTCTGAGCAAGACCGGCGTCAGAATAAGGTTCGCTTTATTTTTAAAGACATTGTTTTGTCTAGGCCACTTAATAAGGCTGGTGACTATAATGAAAAAAAAATAGAGTCATATATCAGGAAATAATAATCATTTAAGTAATATGAGTTAACTGCTGTGATTTAGTTTCCATATTGCTAACCACGTGACGCAACTTCGGAATATATTCTAATATGCATTTTATAACTGACCTGAAAAAAAAAATAATAATAATAAATTGAATACCTGGTTAAATATTTTGTTAACTTTGCTTTAAATGTCTACTTCACTTTTCCTCTAACTCATTCTTTACTCAACTTAAATATACCGATGTGTACTTAGCTGAAATTGTAATTAATAATAATAATAATAATAACATCAACACCAACAACAATAAAGACAATAGTAATTCATGTCAGTTGAAGTGAAAAAAAAGAGAAAAAAGAGAGAGAATAGGCAACACAAAGAATTAATAACTAATTAAATAATAAACAAACAAACAACTGACAAACACTCACCTGGAATAAAATGTAGTACAAGTCTGTTCGGTGTACATTTTATAAATATTAAAGGTATTCTTCTTCTTGTGTTCATACTCAATTTAAATAGAATTAAATATGATCCTGAATGACAATTGTGCATTTACTATTCATTATATATCATCTTAAGCAAAACACAACATGTAAGTTAAAAATATTGTACGCTCATAATGTTAATTCTGCCATCTGTTCAAAGTGTGTTATTCAACCATAAAAATTCTGTCGAACATTGAATGACGGATAAACAAAAATTGCTAATTTTGATATATGAGTTGGATTTTCTGAATTTAATATTTCTTTAAAATTAATTTTATTGGTTTAATACTTTTTAGCTCCCAAATATTTTTTCCTAAGTTCTGCATACATTGGACATTCTAATATGAAATGGATCTCATCCTCTGTAATGTTGTATCCGTGATTTAAGCAGTACATACATATTCTTTCTTCTATGTTAAGATTTTGATGTCTGCCTGTTTCTATGGCTAATTTGTGATTAGAGCATCTAAGTTTAGCTAATGCACATCTGTGATTTTTATTTGGAACACAGACAAGATATTTTTATAACGTTAACATAGATTTAAAAACACCATATGAGTACAATTTATTACAGGAGTTAATGTCATTTTGCCAATCTTCAACTTCCATATCTGTGAGTCTCTGTCTAATACCAGAAAAAAAACATGATCTCATCTCCTATATGTTGTGCCATCCATACATAGCCATAACCTGCTTGAAATAATAATGATCTTACACCACTGACCCAGTTATTTTTTCCATTATTATCTAAATCAAATAAACATGAATATATATATGTTTTGGGAATCTGTTTGTATCCATATGTAATAGTCTTATCCAGTATTCCAGGCATTTCAAAGAGTATTTAACAAATAGTGGTAATCTACCACATTCTCATAAGGCAGCTGCATTAGGTGTACTTGCACTTACTTTAAGAATATACTTGCAAAATTTATACTGTACTCTTTCTAAAATCATATATTTTGAATAACCCCACAATTCACAGCCATATAATAATATAGGTATCACCATGCTATCAAAAAGATAAAAAGTTGTTTAACATTTAAATTAGCACATTTCCTATAGAAAGCTTTTATAACACATAATGCTTTGTTAGCTTGCATAATTTGTTGCTGATGTGTTTTTGTCCATGACAATTTTGTTGTGAGGAAAATACCAAGATATTTGTAATTATTTACCACTTCTAACTTTTTGCCTTGGAAATACCAGTTTTCATTCTTTCGTAGTGGGCCGCCTCTTCTGAACACCATGACTTTTGTTTTTTCCAAATTCACTTTCATACAATATTTAACACAAAATTGCTGAAGCTTCTCTATCTGCTTTTGTAGTCTGCCGACAGTATCTCCAAAATTCACGACATCATCAGCAAACATTAAAGTAGTTATATTTGGAAGGTTCTCATTAACATATACACCTTTACAGTCAGAACTGTCTAATATTTGTATATATTCATTGATAAATAGAGAAAAAAGTAAAGGACTGACCATACAGCCATGTCTCATCCCTACTGAACATTGAAAGTACTCTGTAAGCCCACCTTCCGATAATACACATGACTTCATATTTGTATATAATGATTGCAAAGCCCTTAAAATATTTCCATTAATACCATGCTTTATCAATACATTCCATAATATATTATGTTGCACTGAATCGAAAGCCTTAGAAAAATCGACATACAAACAATAAAATCTGCCTCTTTGTTTTGTTATATATTTTTGGACCATGGCTTGTAAAATAAAAATATTATCGACAGTACAGTACCCTTTCCTATACCCTGCTTGTGCTTCTGACATCAAATTATTACTCTCAACATAATCTACTAATCTACTGTATAAGATTTTTGTCAAAATTTTCCCAGTTATATTTAGTAATGAAATACCTCTATAGTTACCTGGATTATTAATTGAACCTTTCTTGTGGAGAGGAATTATAATAGCTTTACACCACTCATCAGGAAAAACTCCAGAATGTAAAATTTTGTTAAACAAAGATACCAATAAAGGCTGCAGAACTGGATAGTATGATTGTATAATTTCCAAAGATATTCCATCTGGACCTGGTGATTTCCCTTTTTGCATCTCATTCAACGCTTGTATTATTTCATCTGTAAGTATAGGTTTGTTGAAAGTAGGTTTTGCAAAGTGTTCAATGTTTATGGTAATGTCATCATTTTGTAATTGGTGATCATTTTCAGTTTCATTTACACTGCTCATAAACAGATCTTTGAAGTAATCGAACCATTGCTTAGCATAAACTTAACGGATTCACTAAAAAAATCATACCTGGAAGTAACCAGCAACTGAGCAAAGTTTTTCGTCTCTCAGTGTTAGTAGTTCTATGTATGCCCAGCTTTGTAATCCGACGTTTTAACGTAAACAGAAAAGGGAGAATCCATTAAGAGAGGGGGAGGTAAGGATGCCGGAAAAATCAATGAACAACTTCATTCAAGTGTTAAATAACTTACCCAACGTTTCTACAAATTAAAAATTTTCTAAATAATGACAGGCATGAGAATAACTAGTTAACAAATATATTTAATTTTTTTACACACTATATATATATATATCCCACCCTACCCAGAGCTACTTCAAGAACTTCCAGAACGGACGATTTGTCCGTTGAAACGGGTATCCGCCCCTGAGGGGGTCATATCTGAGATCCAAGTGCGGGGCAAAACAATCGATGAAAACTTATTTTTCCTATATCGATTGGTTCTTTACGTCCACATTAAAAACGAATAAATGTTATTGTTATTTTTTATCCTTTTTTTTATTAATAAGCCTATCACATGTATGATTATAAATTCATGTTAATAATTGTTAACGTTATTTCGTCATTTTGGTCTTTTTCAAATGTCGTCTTTTTGTTTTGCCATTAAATATCAATAAACAGTCAAAAGGAAGCTAAAGGAACATATTCTCTTTTAAAATCACTCAAAATTTTATTTACGTTACAGTTTAAGTGTTGTATCACCGCCATTTGTATTTTAAAGACCAAGTACCGCCACCGCAGGCTGTTTTTTGGGGTTTCATAGTCTCCATCTTGGATTTTGACGCCAAAACAAAGATTCCCCACGTAAGATGTAGTAACACCCGCTTCATTCATAATCTACACGCCACCGTTTTCCGTTTCTAGTAATTAAATTTTAATTACAACGGGTAAACGCTTCATTTGCATCCATTCTATGATTTTTTTTTAAATAATTGCAGACGCCATCTTGGATTTAGGCGCAAAAATAACGTTTTCTCACGGAAGGACGGTAGCACTCGCTTCTTGGCATGGTCTATGGGCAACTCTCTACCATTTCATGAAATAAAATTGTAACCTAATTGAGTAGTTTACATCCATTCAATGTTTTTTTTAAATTATTTACGGGCGCAATATTTGATTTTTGCCACCCAAAAAAAAAATGCAAAAAAAAGGGTGACAAGATGGCATCGCCTTGATTCATGACCTATGGACCACCCTTTATCATATTATGAATACAATTATAATCATACCCAACGTCACACCAATGCCTGGTATCTGCTTGACTAACATCTTTGGCCGCCTTTGATGTAAAGCCCAACCAGGCACCACCGCTCAGGCGGGATGTCATGACCTGTGACCGTCCATGCATGTGACACCTAGCAACGCAGATACACAGCCATACTCGCTCCCGGGCCCTTTGAGAGAATAACGCCGCCCGAAGTAAGGATGATCATTTTCTGGGCAATTATGGTATTTGTCTTGACGACGGTCTTTGGTGTGTCCGTGAGCGGGGTGATTTTAACTTTTGGGCGCACAAAAAATGTCCATTGCGCTGAATAGCGGTGTGTCCGTCCAAGAGGGGTTCTTTAAATAAGAAAAGGTCTAGTCGTCCCAAAGACAGTTTGTACAGGGGAAGTCTCCCCAGAGGAGTGTCCGCAGCCCGAAGTTTCTCTGTATATATGTGTTTGTATATATATATATATATATATATATATATATATATATATATATATATATATATATATATAGTCGAACGCCTGTATTACGGTCACCATCGGGACTGGAAGAAAGTGGCCTTAATACAGGAGTGGCCGTTATACAGGACTTGACCAGGATAGGGGGGTTGAAATGTAACACGAAACCAAGTTCAAATCTTCTTTACGATCAACAAAATAAACGTTTATACAGAGTATTAGTATAACTACTGTCATCATTAAAAAAATAAAATATTTCTGCTAGGTGTCGGCTGCTTTTCCCGTCACTCTTCCTGATCAGATCAACCTTTTTTTGAGAGCAAGTTCGTGTCTTTTCTTGGTCGCGATAATGGTCAAAGTGATCGGGACAGTGTTTGCGTAACATTTTATACATGTAACAATATTTATTTTGCATTCATAATTATTCATGTATGAGTAAATTTGTGATGTTTGTCGCACTTTTTTTTCGTTGAATGTACGTGTTCACAAGGATATTAAAGAAAGTTTAAAGATGCACAGTTAGCCTAACTTTTTTTCTGATGACATAATCATCGGGACCCGTTGGTTGTCATTCCTTATTTAAAGACAAACACTCTGATTAGGATCCGGCTCGCACGACTGATTCCCAAACATACACGCAGGTTGGAACATATGCCTTACTATTGTGCATACTAATGAGGCTGAGTGGGGTAGCACGACGCTGGCTACGTTTCAAGCAACTCAGTCACGGTCGAGTGGTTACCATTATCCAGCACACATTAACAGACAGGAATATGTGAGAGCGGACACTTGTGTAATGACATTGAGGTCAGAAGTGGCGGCTCGATTTGTTGACCCCATGTCACGGTCACTGCCCCTGACCGTAACTGAGGCGTTTCCCGGCCTGCGGGACCGAGAGAACTGGACGTAATACGGAATAGAGGAGTGACCGTAATTAACAACAAAATGATGATAAAATATAACGGTCGAAAATTCGGGACCGAAAAATCTGACCGTTATATACATATTGACCGTTATCATCTCACATGTTTTAATTACAATAAGAAATATCAGTTGTACAAGATGAATAAATATAAAACAACATATTTGCAGGATCCAACCTGAAAATGTAGGAAATCTAGAATTATCAATAAACAACAAACGCTGCGGCCCCCATCGAACACGCCCCTTTTAACGGTCATCATCAAAACCCTTTAAAAATTCCGATTCATTTACCTTTTCAAAAAGAATGATGTAATTTCTGGCTTCCTCTGTGTATATAAGTGATTTAAGGGTTATTCTTGTTATGAAAAGTTCTTATAAGGCCTCCGTGAAGGATGTATGAACTCATTTATTAGCAACATGTTTGTTAACACAGCAATATTAGAAAACGGGAAAAACATGCAACCTAAGTGGGTAGCATGCATGTATGCGAAGTTAGAAAGATCATTTTTTGCAAAAAGCCATATGCAAAGCTGTTGCTTACCTGACTTGCTGCCAGATACCCTTGTTGAATTAGTTTATATTTTTGCGGCCTCCACAAATTATAAACATGTGGAAATAAATAAAACATGCAGCCTGTGTGTTGTAAAATCCACGTTTTCTGGCCTGCTTTTATAAAAGCTCCAGGGGGTTATCTTTAGTGTAAAACGGTAAGGTTAGGTGATTTTGCCCCCTAAACCATTTATTCCAACATTGATAGTAAGTGATTGGCTAATCATGAATGGAGATGTGGGGTTACGTGGGCAGGCTGAATAACTTTGCCCAAGGCGGGTCCATCTCGGTCTCAGACATGGCGGCACCTTGAAAAATCCATAAGATAAGGCACAAAAAAACACATGAATAACGACGCCGCCAAAATATGGTAGCTCACTTAAAAGACAAGACTCATGGTTTTATTATGTTCTTGATCACTGGTATGAGATAGCTGATACCGTATACCATACAGTTTGCTCTTAAATTATACATCCAATACTTCCGTTAGGTGGCAGCACAAGTTTTTTTTTTTTACAAGAAAACATTACAATAATTATGTTTTATCAGTATGTGACAAAATTATAATGACCTAATTCAGGACCTATCGACAGGAACAATCTGCCAGCTGAAATACGAACTGTAACTTTACTTACGTATTTTAGAGAGAGTAAGAGCATTTCTATGACTTGATATCGGGCATGTATTCTAGGGGATGTAACATAAATTTTCTCATGTTTTATAAACATAAAAATTGTTAACGTAATATTTTAACTTCTTGATTTGTATATATGCTTTGCATATGAATTTTCATAATGATTCAGCTGAAATCCTTGCACTCTATCATGTAGGACATTTTATATTTTATTCATGCATAATATATACATTTTAGTCGTTATTTCTTGTCATTGTCTATTTGTATATTCAACGAACCAATGCAATTGCTTAAATGTATGTGTTACTGAAACCTGACTCTATTGAAACAAAGAATTATGCTAAACTTGTAATAAAAAAATACATAGTAAATCACTTGTCAAGTTACTTTCTGACCATGAAATAATTTCAGATAAATTTAATGTTACTTTTCAGACAGTTTGATCATTTATCCATTTCTCAGCAGCTGCTTGTTTCCATATTTAGTTTACACAACGGCACTAAAAGAATAAATATATCTCTTCAATGCTGTTACAAAACGAGATGCCATGAGTATGAGCTGACCAGGGTACGGGTTGACCGGTAGTATGAGCTGACCAGGGTACGGGTTGACCGGTAGTATGAGCTGACCAGGGTACGGGTTGACCGGTAGTACGAGCTGACTAGGGCACGGGTTGACGGGTACCTGTAAACATGTGGATTCTGGCTTCTTCAGATATGCCGAAGATCTGAGGTGGTTGTATATGGTTTGCAATAATTTATTGAAACAGCCTTTCGTTACTGGTTTACCTCTCAATTTATATATAGAAAAATTCCGTATATTTTTCCAAAATTAAAATATTAAGGGGTGTCTTTATCACCCCTTATTTATCCATACAGGCTTTGCTAACGTAATTCTGTAAAGTGATCACCTGTGGTAATATCTAGGTTTATGTATTGGCTTGCCTTTTATATCTGTTACTATTTTATGAATATGTTTTTGAATACTATTTTAAATCACCATGCTGCCCAAGTGGAGTTACGCATATCAGAGCCAGCAAGGATTATGTCCCCACTCGGCTTGCCATAATAAAATAATTGAATGAATCTCTTGTTAAAAAATGATTCCATAATGGAAAGTTTCGCTTCATTTTGTTTCCGTGTCCTTCTAACAGAGAAAATACGAGGATATAAGCCCCATTTACACACGTTTTCTCGAACGCTCTACATTGTTTAGCGCACGCCAAGTCCCTCGCACGCGCAAGATTTCGAAGATTTTCGGTCTGGAGCGCGCTACATTTTGACCACCGGTTTGAGTCGGTTCAACATTCTAGCGGTCTACATTTATGCTTCGAACGTGGGTAAACTACGGAAGCGTATTGCTGCCACCTGGTAAAAGAAAAATGAATTATTTATCTCTTACGGACGACATACTATCTCGTACGTACGACATGTTATCTCGTACGTGCGACATACTATCTCGTACGTACGACATACTATCTCGTACGTACGACATATTATATCGTCCGTCCGACATATTATCTCGTACGTAGGACTTATTATCTCTTACGTACGACATAATAAATCTTACGGATCTTATTCTTAGATTAAACAACATGCCAACATATATATTAGCAATATGTATATGTTAAATAATGTACGTTTTCACATTAAATATATTTGCAACATCTCCACCTCCTTGCAAACCGCTGGATTACCGTTAAAACCAACACATACTCGCATATAATTATTTATTTATAGTATATATTTAAATGCTATTCGGTTCAAATGTTTTTTTGTGTGTGCCCAGGTTTCTGTTATATTTCAAGCAAGCAAATATTCATCAAATCGTTGTCTGATAGTCATACACATAACTCTCATTTTAAGACAGGTGATTAAATAATGTTAACAGTATATGATGTTATAATAGTGAGCCTGTCATAATGTTAATAAGAAACAAATCTTGCTTCTGCCAAACTGAAACTACTTTTTGGATAAAGAAGGGTTCGGACAAGAGTTAAAGCTCCCAAATAGCCTGATTTTAAGTAATTGAGAATGGATATTTGTGGGGCAGGTTTCTAATATTCTAAACTGATCTTTCTAAGAACTAGATTGATACATAACGCAACGTGTAGTTGATCTTTTAAACTATTTATTGAATATACAGCCATTGATATGATTGGTGGGTAGCTGAACAGACAACAATCCATATAATGGGGTACGTAATTTTTTTTGTTTTGAACTAAATTATAAAAAAAATATTAAAATATATCACTCAACAATCCATTTAATGGGGTACATATACTTTTTAAAAACTAAATTATAAAAAAAAATATTAAAAACTTTCACTCCTAGACGTGCGGTTAATATGTGACAGAAGAATACGGAATTATAAAATTAGTCATAACCTCATTGTCAGGCTAAAGTGGTGGTAAAATCTACACCTCAGATTTGTCTCATTTGCGGATTGGTATAAGATCTTGATATGATTGATATGATTGGTGGGTAGCTGAACAGACAACAATCCATTTAATGGGGTACGTAAATTTTTTTTATTTTGAACTAAATTATAAAAAAATATTAAAATCTATCTCATTTGCGGATTGGTATAAGATCTTGATATGATTGATATGATTGGGCGGTAGCTCCAATTTAGATTTTGACCCATGTGGAATGAATTCACGTTTTGCACAATTCTTCTCCCAGAAGCTGGACTATAAAGTGCGGCCCTCTTTACATTGTAAGCCCACTGACGCTGGCGGAGACTATTGTCAAGGATCAATGGCCTTGCACTGAGGCGGAATGCACTTGACGCGGATCACTGCGTTGGCACCCCTGTAAAGATCGCCTCTTTGGCAGTGACCTATTCAAACCCATCACAGTTTCAATTTAGGTTTCACATCAACCACGTCAACCTCAGCCGAACTGAGTCACAGCGGATGAAGGATATCTTTTTAAATCGGTAAAAGTCTTAAATATTCTTAAGAGGATAAGGTTTTAAATGTGTGGTCGTGATTTTTTTTCTTTATTTGGAAATAACAGGTAATTGTGCACTTACTTGACACGCTCGGAAGGAGCGCGGATGACGCCATGAAGTTAAGACCCCTTTACACAGCTCGGAGATCGTTGGGAGACCATTGAGCGATCAAACGTTATCCCAACGATATCCTTAGCCTCGAAAAAGCTGCTTCTATGTAACTGTTTGGGAGATCCTTGTGCGCTCGTTGTGTAATGAAAAATATTCAAATTCGGCAACTTTAATGTTAATATGTATAGATCTTTGATCTGCCTTGGCGGTCATTGAGCGCTCATTGAAACATCTTTGAACGACCATTGAGAGTTCAGGGGCGGATCCAGGATTGGAAAAGGAGGGGTCCAACCTAGAAGGACTAGTGAAAACCCTGACCAGGTCCGGAAAAGAGGTGGGGGTCCAGGCTTAGAATTTAACTCGGGCGAGAAAATATCTTATAGACTAGCGGCCATCCTCCTAAAAGAAGCTTAGAAATAGGTGTAACCGCAACCGGAGGTCTAACAAAACACAACCTATATCTTAATAGAGGTAGTCATCTCCTCATTCATTAAAAATAGGTGGTGGCTTCAAAAAAGTATTCTTTGGTATAGATATTGACCAGTTTCCATGGCAACCTCTCAACTTTTAGGTGAGGTAATTAATTTCACTTTTTTGTTAATACTTTAATTTATATTAATGATAGGCACCTGCAGTTATAAAAAAAAAATGTAGCTGTTTATTTACGCATTTGGAAAACAGAAACTATTATAGAAAAATGTAATATCTGCATATTAGTTATGTTAATTAAATTAATTAAATGCTAATTTTATTTAAAAATTGGCTATATATGCAATTATATTTTCTGTAGCTTTGCGAATGTGTAAAAAGGAGCCACAAAATGTGATCAAATGAAAAGACCAGCTACTATGGAATAAATAAATATCAAATATGCCAGGGTTAATGGAGTATAATGTTATAAAACAGCCAGAAATAGACTGATGCAAATTAGGCTAAATAAGTGGGAATAGATATGGCAGTGCACACAAAAAAGACTAACTTGCACTGATTTTTGGAACATTATATGCAGGTTGTTTTTGACTGCAAAAACAGTTCCAGTGTGGTTATATGTACACATTTAATATTATAGTAACTTTCTTTGCATAAACATTTGCATGCATATAAAGGCCATATAACTGAATCAAAGTTATAAATTATGAAGAATTTATGTTCCCTGTCCTAAAGGAAAAATTTAAGCAAAGACAGAATAACATTTTCATAACATGTTTTATTTGAGACGGCTAAAAATGCACTTTTTCAATTGAAAGTTACATATATTTAAATATATTATCATAAATTAAACAAATAAAGAATACAAAATGTTCAATATGAAAATCCCCATGCTTTTCCCGCAATTTGGTGCTTGTTTCATTTTTTCTATGTGTAAACACAACAGAGTTATGGCTATTTATTTAAAGATTATTATGACCTTGTAAATTACAATGGTTACAATGGAAAATGTAGGACAAAACACTTTCATGAGACCACGACCTATTTTTTTCTGGAAGTTTATGAGTTCTTTACTAATAAAAAATAGGTTGTAATTTGTTATACCTCGGGTTGGGTTTTGACTAGCGTCATATCGACCCTCTGGCATTACGACCAGATTACTAGCGCCAGAGTGTCATGACATCTACGTATGAGGATCGCATTATAAGGCTTTATGAAGATGCAAATATTTTCGTCATTTCTGACAACGCTTCATAGGCTTCAGGTACACTATCAATCAACACAAACCAGACCACTCGTTAGAATTTTTTGTGTTCTTTCTAAAAATACCAAATATGAGCGAGAAAAATGTTCCTTTTTAACCCAGCACATTGGTTAAACCCCTCGGCATGTTTGTTGAATTTATGACCGCATGAACACGAGCATGGCTGGCACGGGTTACAGGACGCAGGCAACTTGCAGGCAGACACAGGAAATGGCCCGTGTCCATGGAGACGGTGTTTCAGTTTGGGTTGCGAGTTCACATATATACTATTGTGTTTATTCACCATTCTAAGCATAATATTGAGATTATTGGCCGTTTACCCCAATATGAATGCAACCATATGCAAGACCACTGCGATACATTCCTCCATATTACTAGTATCACGACTCGAGTAGGCTTACCAGCCAAATTATCCGATTGCCTACAGAGTCGGGTTATCACGGCTAGAATTTTACCCCATGAAACCCCTCTTTGCCGCAGGTCTATTAATGATGAATTGATTGATTGATTGGTTTTATCTACAAACGGCTTCATGTGGTCTATCACAAGAACGACCTTACCTCTATGACGAGATAGAAATGTAAAATTGGATATTTAAAAAATGTAATCAATGTGAAATCTAAGAGAAGGGTATAAGCATTCAGAATAAAATAGGAGGTTACTCATTTTCTCTGACTGTATATTACTGATTACTGAGTTAATGACAAGTATATAGCCAGTTTAAGAATTTAAAGGTTTCTGCAAATCTCAGTATGCATGTTTTAAAATTTGCTATATGATTATTTCTGTTTCATATATCTGTTAATACTGATAAAACTACAGCTTAGTGTATATCGAACAGAATTGTCAACATGATTTTCTTCATCAGGACACACATTGGTCACGTGATCCAGGATGCTGGTGACGTCATTTTGTCTCTGGGTCCTCCTGTTGACGATCAGTAAAGCCACGTGCTCTGAAGACAACAGACATGGAACTTCGGTAATAATCTTGTTGCCTTTGTTCAGATGTCATCTCTTGATATTTTAAAATGGTGAACTATATAATAAACAGTGATAACACAAAAATATTTCCTCGAGTCGACCACAATATGAATTACTCTCACAAATGTTAATAAACAAGTGATATTTTAAGGAACTACAACCAATTCGCATTCGTTCTGCGCTTCTCCCACTGCACTGCAGTACTTGCAAAATACCTCTGCAGTGGTCATAAACTTAAATAGATTGTCATGACGATAATAATAATTAATATTACAATAATAATAATGAAATATAATAATAATAATGATAAAATATAATAATAATAGTATAATAATAACGAATATAATGATAATAATGATTATAAAAATAATTGATAATAATGGTAATAATTATAAAATATAGTTATTATAAATATAATAAAATAAATAATGATAATAATAAAAAAAATGTTACAATAATAATAATAATAATAATAATAATAATAATAAAATATAATAATATAATAATAATTATATAATAATAATGATAAAATGAATAAAAATAAAATAACGAAAAAGGTAGTCTGATAAATTATGATAAAGTCGAAATTATGATAACGAAAAAGGTAGTATGAGACCATAACTATACGCATGGCCAGCTAATGCATCCCCATTACCAAACAGGTGACAATAGCTATCAATGTTTTTTTAAAGGTCTATGTGTGTAGATAATAAAAATGCCTGATAGCAGTATATAGGTGGTAGCTTTCTGTAAAATATCAGCCTGTTTTGACATGTACTTGCACCGAAATTGCAATTTTGCGGTAAATACTGTTATATATATATATATATATATATATATATATATATATATATATTATTTAGTTATAACATCTTATATAATGCCTGTTTTAAAACAAGTTTGATGTCAGTTGATTGTAGACATTAATAGCTTTCATCTGGTGTGTTATTCATGCATATAGCTTTCCAAATTCCAAAGATATGAATACTTTTCCTCACCCTGTATCATAACAATTTGTATAATTTTAGCTCATTTAGCTAAAAAATACAAGGTGCATATCTGATTAGACCAACCGTGACCGGTTTGGTTTTTATTAAGTGATTAATGAAGTCTGAAGTCTTTTAGCTTAAAAAAAATATGTCTGGCGCCCAACTACATTTTGTGGATTTGGGCGTGGTCACAGAAATGTGTTATTCCGTACATAAGTTAGCCGGATACATACCCCATTGCCACCAACTGTCCGCAGAAACAGTTAGTGCCAGGTTGATGTTTTTGAGTACTTATGTGTCGCATACCCATGCACTTATCGAACCCTGATTGGTTAATCATCCCAATTATTCCACTCGGCTGATATCGGGGGCCGATATATAGACTAAAACTCGGATGTCACAAACCGAATGTCACACATGAGGGCTAATTGTTTAAATATATGTTTTTGCATGTCTCCGGTTGAAAAAAAAAGAAAAGGACGACAAGTCATTTGAGCAGTATATTTTAATTTGTAAGTTTTTGTAGTTTTGGTGCCTAAGTCACTTGTGATATCGTACAAACTAGGCCGCCGTATCTGCACTTTTGGTCAAATTCGCGTTCTTACACGAAATATAAAAGAGCCTTCGGCTGAGAGAGGGCTATATTAATTGTCTGCTGAAATTTTTTCAAGCAAATATTTCTTACAAACTTGCATCATTCTGGGTTGCCTCTGTTTATACTGTTAACATTTCTTACAGGAGAGAGATTTTTAAATAAATACCACTTCTGTAACGGAAACTAGACGTTTATTTGAACCATGGGGCAAACAGATTTTAACATGAATATATACCAGGTTGCAAGATTGCCAGTAAGTGCAATGACTTATCCTGTTCCGGTTTTATGTTAACACAAAGTCTAGTAAATGCTAGTGATAAGCCCAAATTAATAAAATCAGTTGGTGAACAAATCTAATTTAATTCTAACAGGAGATCAGGGATTATGTCTCAAACAAAACTCTAGCAGTCCAGTGTGTCAACTAACTCTACCGGATTGGAAGACATACATGGTTCGCTTTGGGCTATGTACTTGCACCATAGAGTGCCATTAAGGTCCTTTTGATTTAAACTTGCAATGCCTTTTTATCACTAAACGGTCAAAGCAACTTATGGCCCTGTCATTCCCCAGGTTTAAGGGAGATCATGTTAATCACTGACTGTTGTATTGCCCGTACAATTATAATATCAATAAGGTTTATGGTTTTGCCCTTAAGAGAATATCATCTGTCGCTTACTTGGATATAATTGTAACTGTTAGATCACAAGGTGGAGATACATATTATAATTTTTTTGTTTTCATATTATTTTCTTTTATTTAACATTTCACTAGAATCACACCTGATAATAAACATGAAACAACTGCTTTGTCATTCATCTAGTGATTTCTATTTTAATTCCTGGCAAATGCTAACATTCTTATGACTTCTTTGGCAAGGTAGCCAGGCCTGAAATAACTATACGATATAATGGACTTATAAAAGCCCCATTGATAATCCAAAATAAAAAATTACGAAATGATTTTTATATTTCACTCGATGTTATCTTTCCAACCATGAAAACTAGAACTCATCAGATCTGATGTTTTTCTGTCAGAAAGCGATTGCATATTTATATGATTATGAACTTATAAACTGATAAACTGCTTATTTTCCCTTTAAACCTATAACATTGAATATTACTTAGATAGTTTTATTTTGGAATATGAAAGCTCAAAATACACAAGGGCCTAATTGTGAAATAATCAATGTAACAAACAATTCTTTATGGAGTCTTTATCACATAGCGAAAATTCACGCTGAACAGTGAAACAGTAAACAAATTCTATATCTTAAATACGTTATAACCTGTTACCTCTTCTATTGATTTTAAATGTTTAACTTTACAAAGTGCCCCACTGGTCATAATGCTCAGGTTTAAGAGAACCTGTATACACAACGTCTGAACATCCCACGTCTAGCGATTACTAGTTGTGCCTTTATATATATCACACTGATGTAATTGCAGTCTGTCATTCACAAAAAGAAACTTAAATGTCTTACATTATCTTTGTATATAATCGTGAATAATGATGGAAAATAGAGAGTGAAGCTAAGAAATACAATTTCAACTGTAGTCCATCATAATCGGTAAGTTACATATGGATAAAATTTCTTACCTTTAAAAAACTAAAAATGTACCGGTTTTGCTCGCAGACGAAAGGTAAACATAAATGTTGCCATCTGTAGTTAATATACTCGTAAAAGTCACATGATCAATGTATGATAAAGCACAATAACAAATTGTAGGTAAAATCAAATATCAAATACAACAATAAGCGAATATAAGTTTAACTACCCTAACGTAACGCTATCGCTCACATAAAAGGCAATTTTTTTTATTTCCTGACTTGAGTAGGAAGAACATGAAAAAAAGATCATTTTGACTCAAGTCAGCAAAAGTGGCGATACTTGCAACTAACACTGACATACCAGTCACGGGATCAATATGCTGGGTACATTATGAATACAAACATTTGTGATCAGCAAAGTTAAAATAAAGACAAATCTTATAATAATTCAGCACACCTCATACTTATTTAGTCATCTTTTGATTATCTCCAATGAATAAGCCATGGAATGAAAAGAGTTAAATTTTTTGGCTTGCACAAGTTAGGACAACCTATAGCTTTTAAACAAAATACCAGTCCCATGATCAATATTACCACAGCACTTGGAGCTGTCAGTTCCTGCTGTATTCGGTTACCGACATAACATTACAGTTGTTAACGTATTCTATATATGGAGTATTTTTCTTAAGGGTATGGCAGAAACCGGGGGGGGGGGGGGTGGTCCAGGAGGTCCGGACCCCCCTGTTCAAGTCCCCACAACTTTTTTAAGGGTTTAAGACTAAGTTTTGTGTCCTGGAAATCCCCCCTCTTTTCCGGACCTGGGGACCTTTTTATAGGTTTTGACATTAGTCCTGCTGGATCTGCTCGTATGAGGGCATAAGATAGTATAACTGTAGGTGCATACACCTTTTGATCATAAATGATACATCATTGAAAAGATTATTTTACTGGATATAAGTTTGGCATATAAAGTAAATTTATATAACCACTCATTTGTCGTTTTTCCTAGGGGTGGGTGTAAATATAAGAATGTATTACTTAAGCAGTATATAGCCAGGGGTCATAAATTGCATGTCATACTGAAGCGTTTGGTTTAAGCTATCATTTGATACCAAATTTGACTGGTTACGTTTTGTATATTAAGTAGTATGGGCCTTATAATCACCCGAAGTCGATTTCCTTGAAAGGGGAAAAATGTATACGTCATCCGAAATAAAATATCCATTTATTCACTGAGAGCTACCATTTTTATACTGCTATCAGGCTTTTTTTATTACCTACACATGTATACCTATCAAGCACACATGGTGAAAATTTGTCACAAAAATGGTACCGATGATCCAAACTTTGGGGTCTGGCTGATGTAGTATTATAAAACTGTGAATGACAAACTACCATTAAATGATATTTAAATATAATACATCTTGGCGAGGTAATAATAATCTCAGTAATAGTTATAAATACTACTACTACTACTACTACTTATAATAATAATAATAATTATTATTATTATTATTATACTTATAATAATAAAAAGTTTGAATTTAGTTTAACTACATACAAGTATATCTTACGTCCATGAGTGCACAAGATGGCGGACATAGGGAAGGGGGTTATGACAGGCATATTTCAAACTTAAAACATCTATATGCTAGAGTAGCGACATGTGCTGTCATGCCTGCTTATCTTCCGGATAGATTTGACAAAAAATCATGTTCTTTATTATGATTTAGTATCAATTGTTAAATATGGATTAGCGACCTGATCATGCACAGACACATGTACATTTCATTTATATGTAAAATCCCAGTTTCATCTAGTCAAAATGAGTTAAATTATATGTCCACTTGCATGGCAAAGACGGTTACATGTTATTAACATTGAATTACCAACGTAAAAGGGCCAAGTCCACTCTACACATTATAAGGTTTATTATCTAGGTGAGCTCGAGGGAAACCTTTGCTAACAAAATTGCGCACTTTATGCTTCAAGGCCAGGTATTTCCCATTGAATTGAAATTATAGGCCTACTCTTCACGCATATAAAACTGCTGTATGCATCGGTAACTTCCATTCTGAATATAACGACATACCCATTCAAAGGCTAAAGTATGTGATTGTTAAACATTTCTTATTTTGTGAAATCCCTCGCACTTCCAAAGTAGTGGGGCCAACAACTGAACCGTGTACAGTGGGATCGTGACGCTCCGCTACCCACCGGTGATCAAGAAGATTCTGTTTATCGAAACGATCATGAATCCTGCACCAATTGCCTATGCTAGGAGGGCATGCTTTCTTCCTCGATCGCGCGTGTGTGTGTTCACACAGGCAATCAGGCAATCAGGAACGGAATCTCATGAAATTTGCAGTGCATTTCGGGAATGGGCAAATAAAAAAATCGATTTAATTTGGGTGTGGATCCCACTCATGATCCGGTTTCAGGAACGCCATCGAGGAATAATCAGAAATGTACAGCAATTATGCACGAGTGAACCTGGTCATATGACCCGAATAAATATTCTTTTAATGTGCTATTATTGATAATTCTTTTAATAAAATGATTATTTAAGTATGACGTTTTATAAATGTATGAATATCATATTATATGAAAAGTGGAAGATTACTTAAATCGATTGTCAAATGAACCTTAACTTTATGCAACTTTTATTTGAACAAGGCCTGTATGCGAACCTGTGCAATTGCATTTACACCAGGTATAATGCTTCAATGCTGGACCATTACATTTCAAGAACATGTGTAATATGTACATAACAAATGCAAATACTAAACATTTTGAACAAGAATCAATTTCACAAACATCACTGCTGAAATACTAGCATGGGTGCACACAACACAAAAAATGATAGTAGGTGGCGCCACCAGTCTTGTATATGACAAAGCTATCCGAGAAGTATACATATGCCCAATTTCAGGCTGATATATTAAACCCCTCCTGAGACATGAGCAGGGACATACACTGTGTAAAAATAATTATTGGTGGCACCACCAGTCTTGTTTACGACAAAGCTATCAGATATGTATATACATGCACAATTTCAGGCTGATATCAACCCCCCCCCCCCCCCCCGAAAAATAAGCAGGCACATCCAATCCGCAAAAGTCATTGTAGGTGGCGCCACCAGTCTTGTATATGACAAAGCTATCCGAGATGTATAAATATGCCCGATTTCAGGCTGATATATTAAACCCCTCCTGAGACATAAGCAGGGACATACACTGTGCAAAAATAATTATAGGTGCCACTTCCAGTCTTGTTTACGACAAAGCTATCGGATGTGTATAGACATGCACACTTTCAGGCACCAGTCTTGTGAACGATGAAGTCATCAAAGATGCAGGACAGGTCAAAATATCATGCCAAATACATCAAACTTCTGGAGTCAGGTGATGGGCTAACCAGGCCTAGGTGAGAAAGGCCGTTGCCCCGAGTGAGAACAAACTGCTTGCTCCAGCTACTGCACTGAGTGAACTATTGACCTCCACCTGCCTGCACTGAGTAAACTCTTGACCTGTACCTTGCTGCACTGAGTGAACTCTTAATCTGTTGCATAATCTGAGACAGATGGCACTCTGCCAAAGCTATAAATAGATCTAGAATATCATTTGGCTTGTTGCTAAATCTGAAATAGTAGGCTGTCTGCCAAGCTATATATAAATACAGACTCAATATTGGCCTGTAGGTAAATATGTTTACACATAATGAAAGACTTTGGCTACATTTTTTTTTTTTCAAGCTAACATGTTCTAATATTTTATTTTTATCAAAATGTTTACAATAATGAAAGATTTCGTTCCTTTCATTGTTAAAAGTTCAATAATTCTGCCAACAATCCTTGAGTAAACTCGAACAAATGCCTCCTAAGAATCATTTTGTGCAATGTTATACAGAAGTTGAAACAACAGTTTTGCAGAAAAAGATTATTGCAGTCAAAAGTTTGAAATAGGTTTACTAATGCCGCAAAACCAACTTCAGTTTTCTATGACTCTTCCAAAAAATCATCAAATCCAATCGATTCTTATAAAATTGAAAGAACCATACCCCAGGAAAATTTTTGTGAAAAATTAAACGAACCAACTTGACGGTTTATCATAAAACATTTTTAAATTGGAAGAGGCTTAAATTATGAGGTTTTGTCCTTAAAAAACAGGTCGAAGTAGGTGGCACCACAAAGAAACTAATTTCACATATGAATCATGTGACCAACATTTGCACAAAACTTGTCAGTGTGATTACTTGGCCAAATGACTTACTCCAAATACCTATAACTCAGCCAAATTTCATCAAACCAAAACCATTTGAACAAAATTTGAGGGAGCTTATCTCTGAGATTTTTTTCGTTTCTTCTGGCAATGTAAGTTAATTCAGGTTACACCCCCAAAAACGCTCAATCCCACAACATTTGTTATGTGACAGATTTTTACATAACATTTGGGGATGCTAGCTCAAGCTTTTCCTGAGAAATTATGGGTTAATGCACTGATGAACGATGACCCTCATACAGAAAAAAAAGTCGATGCAGGTGGCGCTAATACGTCAAATTCTTCTATGATCCATGTGACCACCGTATGCATAATATTTGGTGAAGTTAACTCCAGCCATTTCGATATTGTAATTTAAGTATCATTTTTGGCCAAAAAACTAAGTTCAGCTGTCTGTAACTCAGCTAAAGTTCTCTGAACTTCAGCCATTCGCAGAAATTTGAGAAATTTGGTTTCAGAGATAATTTTTTTTAATGAAAAATTGAACAGTTTGGCCGGAAAGTTTTGGAGGAGAAGATTTGTTAAGTTTTTTCCGCATTTTCTTGATAAAATCTAAGTAAATGAAGAAAGCCAAAATATAAGCAAAGTCCGATGGATTTCTTTTAGATGGCCGATTTTTTTGGCATAAAGTTTGATGGTGCTAGCTCCTTCCGTTTACAAGATAGAATTGATTAACGTATAGTCGACGGACGACGCAAAACGCCACATATTCACATAAGTTCACAGATTCGCTAAAAAGAATCTTTCAGAAAAAAAGGTATTTCATAACTACTCCTGGGCCCTGAAAAACATAGACGATAACACCAAAATCAACCCCCTACTTTGATTCCTTGGCTTGTCTTATGCGATTAAATGGTACAGCGGCCATATTGGCAGCCATATTGAATATCACCGTAACCAAATACGGTAC
The DNA here is from genome assembly GCA_026874595.1 of Sipunculus nudus. NCBI lineage: Eukaryota > Metazoa > Annelida > Sipuncula > Golfingiida > Sipunculidae > Sipunculus > Sipunculus nudus. The sequence goes on from CM049320.1 coordinate 53,229,733, forward strand.
TGTCTTGGACATGTTTTCAATAGATTTCTTGACCCTGAAAACTTAGGCAAAGACACCAAAATCATAGCCCTACCTCAATTACTTTTTGAGTTATGTATGATTTTATGGTACGGCGGCCATATTGGCAGCCATATTGAATATCACAGTAACCAAATACGGTATTGTCTTGGAAATGGTTTCAATAAATTCCTTGACCCTGTAAACATAGACAAAGACACCAAAATCAAACCCCTACCCCAATTACTTTTCGAGTTATGTATGATTCAATGGTTTGGCGGCCATCTTGGACGCCATCTTGAATTTCACCCTTTCTGCCCTCGATCCAGGATGTCTACCCAAGATTTTGTTACTCCTCTAAAGGTGTCCTACCTGGACCAGAAGTCAAAATTAGGGAACATACGATTGCACACAGGACCCCCTCAGCCCCCAGACTACGTCCGGCTGTCCGGCCGTCCGTCCGTTAACAAGGCACCAATCGTAACCGTTAGACCTAGAAACCTCTTACTGTACATCCAGGGAGGTCCTGGGCAAATCTCCTTCGAAACCCAAAATCAGGTCATGGTGACCTATATTTTGTGACCTATGGGCCGAAAACATGATTTCGAGCACCCAGACAGTCAGACGGGGCACAAAATGTATCCATGAGACCTAGAAGCCTCTAACCTGACATTTTGCGAGATCCTAGGCAGAAGTCCTGAAATTAGGTCATGGTGTTCTATATGTTGTGACCTTCAGGCCAGAAAACATGATTTTGAGCACCCTGAATGTCAGATGGAGACAAATCGTGTATGTTGGGCCTAGAATCTTCTAACTCAATATTCTGGCAGTTTCTAGGCAAATCTCCTTTGAAACCTGAAATAAGGTCATGGTGAACTTTATTTTGTGACCTACAGGCCGAAAACATGATTTTGAGCACCAAGACAGTCAGATAAGGCACAAATAATATCCATTAGACCTAGAATCCTCCAACATGACATTTTAGAAGATGTGAGGCAAATGTCCTTGGAAACCTGAAATTAGGTAACCTTGACCTATATTATGTGACCTAGGAAAAAGATGTCGAATGAACACCCTGAAAGTCAGATGATGACAAATCGTATCTGTTAGTCCTACAATCTTCTTACACAATTTCCTGGGAGGCTCTAGGCAAATCTCCTTGGAGACCTGAATTTAGGTCATGGTGACCTACATCGTCTGACCTACAGGCCGAAAACAGGATTTTGAGCACCCAGAAAGTCCGGCAGGGCACACATTGTATTTGTAAAGCCTAGAATCATCTAATGTAACATTCTGAGAGGTCCTTAGCAAATGTCTGTGGAAAACTGAAATTAGGTCACCATGACTATATTTTGCGACCATTGGGAAAAGAAGTCATATAAGCACCCAGACAGTCAGTCATGGCACACATTTTATCTGTTAGGCCTAGAATCTTCTAATGTAACATTCTGAGTTGTTCTTGGCCAGTGTCCCTGGAAAACTGAAATTAGGTCACTATGACCTATATTTTCAACCTATCAGAAAAGATGTCATATAAGCACCCAGACAATCAGACAGGGCACAAATTGTATCCAATAGGCCAAATCTTTATACATAAAATTCATGGAGGTCCTAGTCAAGTGTCCTTGGAAACCTGTAATTAGGTCATGGTGACCGAAACTGTGTGACCTATGTGCTGAACAATGGTTTTGCGCACCCAGACAGACAAGGCACAAATTGTATCCATTAGCCCTAGACTCTTCTAACATGACATTCAGGGAAATCCTTGGCATTTCTCCTTGGAAACCCGAAATTGGAACACCTATATTCTGCTATCTATGGACCAGAAACATGATTTTGAACACCCGGACAAACAGTGTACAAATTGTATCCATTTTCCTCGGAACCCTCTGTTTTGAAATCCAGGCGGGTCTCTGATGAATCATGAAATTTTATTTTCTGTCCAATTTTAACATAGTAACATTAGCAATAGGCTATTCTCACAGACAATATATTACATTTATAAAAGAAATGAGCACCCTGTCAGATTTAGCTCAGCGTCATGGCCCATAGGCCACTTGTTTACATGTACGTATCACACATGTACTTAAACGATCAAGTACTTTTCTAAAAAAAAGCATGTTATCATGGAAGCATTATACCTGATGTATATCTCATTTCACAGGTTCGCATTAGGCCTGTAGGCCTTGTTTTATTTAATGAAAGGATGATTCTCGTATAAAGAAAGAGTTATACTTTGCTTACATTATTTACATTTTCATAATATTAAATGATACAAACTAATATCTTGATATTCTGTAATGATTTATTTAAACTGCAATTAATACAATTAATAACATGATTGTTAATGGGCGATACTAGGTGATTTTACTCTATATCACCTAGTGTCATTCCAAGAGCTTGAAAGGTCCTAATTTACTGAAAATATGCCATATCAATATTTTTTGCAGAAACAGATGTAAGGCAGTCAAAACGTTTGAATAAAATATTTATTTTGCAAAATTTATTTATACTCAATGAAAAAAGTGTTTTATTTTTTAATTTTGAATACAAACATGATCAATATGATTATATTTACCTAATAAAATCCTCAAAATACATTTGGTTATGTGTGGAAACTTATAAAATTCGCCATTTTAACATCACTTGGTAATCATAATGAATGTTGCCCGGACCGATCCCGAACCAAATTTTTAACAAAAAATCAGTTGTATTCAAAAATGCACTTATTTTTAAGATAGCCGCCAAAAATACATTAAGCTGTGCATGCTGCGTGTCCATCACATGTTTTTTTTCATACATTTCAGATGCCATAGTAATTGAAAATATAACGGCATTTATAGTCCCCACATTTGGCAGTCACCCAGTTTTTGGGGGGCCTGGCTCATGGACCATAAGATAAAGACGAAGTCACGCTTCTGTTATTCATTAGTACATATTTAATCAATAATGAGCATGTTTATACTTCAAGGCATACCTTGTTCACAATTATTTGGCATTTCTAATTTTCTTCTTAGAGTTACACCAGTGTAACTTACCATCATATGGTGATGTTTATGTACTGTTTTATCATCTATTTTCATTTGTCAAAACGGACACTTGACACGATCGCCCGATGGCATGTTACTTAAATCTCTTCTAATGATAGGTTGTTATCATATTTAGAAGTAAAAGTATGTGGTTGGTTATAAAATTAATTAAAACTTATCTGTATTCGTTTATGCTTTTCATAGGCATCTGTTAATTTTCTAAACATTTTGCTTAAAACATTTATGCATATGTCAGTTTAATAAAAAGCATTTTAGCCAAGGTTTTCCAGTATGTATAAGCAGAGTTGGCAACAGGCTAAGATTTTATTAGTATCTATAAATCGGTTGGCAGATTGTTAACTATTTAAGATATTGGCAAAGGGCCCATTTTCAATTGTATCTATAAATAGCTTTAGAAGACTGCATACTGTTTCAGATTTGGCAACAGGGCAAGAGCCAGTATAGTAGCCACACTCGGCAAATAAGTTACTTTAACAAAGGGTCAGCTGAGCTAGGCTCTCCCCCTCCTGATTGACACGATGCATATATAGCTTTTTATATGCTGTTATTTGACTACCGCTGTGGAACTGCTGTATTGTATTTTCATGTTTAATTCAGTACAGTGATTATTCACCTTAAGATGTCTATGCAACATGGATAGCATTATTGTACAAAAGACTCGGGCACCACCTACAATCATTACATCCCTAAGTATTTGCCAGGAGCGATTTGATATTTTAGCCTGAAATTATGCATTTCTATGCATCTCGTGTAATGTCGTTGCCACATAATGTTCTTTCAGGTTCGTTAAGTCTCTCAGTCCTCGAGTTATATATGATTATGATGTTGACTATTCACATACTTTGACAGAAACGACAGACACTAGTAGAATGTGCAAATACTAAAAAATACAACATTTAATAGAAATTAAATCCGAACGCGGATATCTTTCCTCTTGCATTTTACGAACCCCTAGCCTCCCTGACACGTTGAGTGACATTGTTAAAAAGCTATATCAGCACCACGTGGCTCCGGAACAGGTTCCACTTTAACTTGGTACATGCATTCCGCTCCCAGAACAAAATGGAGAAAAAAAGTAGAAAGGTGACATAAGGACTTGCAGGCCGTACCCATTCATCTGTTCGGGTTTTCGTGAAGACGCAGCTATTAGAAAATAAAAGTGTTAAACTGTTTAAAAGATAAACGTAAATGGCCGGTCTTCCCCTCATCGAGAGCTGTTCCGAAATGCGACGTGTTTTTTGCGGGAAAGTCTATTTATAGTCACCCTGTTCTATCCCACTGTACAGGTTCGCATTAGGCCTGTAGGCTTTGTTTTATCATGTATCTCGTATAAACATAATATGGAATATATATATACAGAAGATATTTTCTTGCAAGGGCTGTGCTATGTATGAACCTTAACAAATATAATAACTGAAATGAGCGGTTGAAATAGGGGGGCCATATATTATTAAGGTTCAATGATCGTCAAACATCTTTAGTCTAATTAAGCTTTTTACAAACATGTTAAAATGAATTTTGACATTTTAATTACACGGAACGGTAGGTTATATATAGTTAGTATTTTTCAAGGTTAATGCCTTAACAAATCTGATATTTTACTTAAGATAACTAAAATATAAGGAATATATCTTGTCTTTATATTCTTTTAATAAAAAAACTGCAGTAGCTGGTCACTGCCTATTCCCTTATTAACTCCAGTATCTGTTAAACTAATATGGTTATGTGTAATTTAGGCCTTTATGCGAATTTACATAAAATAAATATACTGGTTTTTCAATGAGGCCAAAGAATTATATGGTTGACTACTTTATTGCACAGGAGATGGGAAAGGAACAACTTATAGTCCAGGAGTCCATATCAATGAATCAGTTCTTCAAGAAGTTTAAAGACAATATGGGTAAGTGGGAAACTAACATACTACAGATTTATGAGATTTAACAGTAGTAACAGGTTTACAAAAATATGAAGCACAAAAAAAGATTTGTTCAGAGCAATTTCTTATTTATATCTGTTTGTGTTTGTATGGGTGTCATTACACTATAGAGATGTTGGCCTTCAGGGTATATTGTATGCGTTCAAACTATTTATGGTACATTATTAATGCTCCCCTGTATGGTAGACCACTTTCACCGTGATATATTGAAAGTATATATATATTACATTGATATATATATATATATATATATATAATGGTATACATGTACACAGAAAAGTCGGTTCACTGACGGTGGGAATCGAACCCATGATCTTCCGATTTCCGGTCTTGGGCCTTACCACTTCGCTACGCCAAATTTCCCTTCCCCTCTGTGTATTTGCACACTTTTATAGGAACCAGCAAAGTGACGTCACGGTAGAGACGTCATAGTCTCGCCCACTTCATGTGTCGGCACGTACGTGTCATACTTATGCTTAGGGTTTATCCGAAGATTTTCCACCATCTGTACAGGAATGTATTCATCAAAGTCATCAAGACTCCGACACAAGGTCAACTCATAAAAGACAAGCGAAATGTCAGATTCACAGATATCTTATGATGGTAACATTGTACAACCAAGATTTTCAACTATGTTAGACTAAAACCCGTGCGTTGCACCGGTAGTTGCTAGTTGTATATAATTGTATCATTATAAATGTATATTTTATAACAATAGGTCCTCATGCAAGTGCAGGTGACCGGTCAATGAAACACAGACTGAAGGAGATGCTGTACGACTTCTCTCATCCCTACATCGAGCGCTACAATAACCAGTACATCCGGTTCGGCACGTATGTCTGTTTACTATTCTTTTAATCGTATTTGCGGGAAATTGCACATTGTAATCTATGTAAAACTCCCATTTACGTCAGCGTATGCACAGGCTACGGAACCGTGGTAGGGGTGTCGGCGGCGGGGTGTTGGGTGGGGTGATTGGTGGGGGTGGGAGAGGGAGGGGGGATTAGACGAGTGGGAACCAAGTGGCCCCGATTGATATTCTTCCTTTTAAAGAGCTTTATTTAAACCTTTTAACGATACAGCCGAGGGAAGTCCCCATCCAATACACTCGCATAATTCCTCTAACCCATGTGTAGCTTTTCATGTATGATGTAAAGTCGCATATATATATATATATATATATATATATATATATATATATATATATATATATATATATATAAGCCCAACTGACTAAACGTTATTTGAGCTATATGGATATGCCTTTGTCCATCATCTGCCCGTCCGATCAGCCGCGCGTCTTGCCGTCCGTTTGTTATCAGGTCACAAATCGTAACCGCTTGTCCTAGAAACCTTTATTCCATCCAAGAATATTTATGAGAAATCCCCTACTACACCCAAGATAAGGTCACATAATGTAACATCTGTAAACAAAAATCTCATTAACAGCTGCTGCCGTCTGCTTCAAATATCGATCTCGAACTGGTGTTCATATGAAAGATACAATATTCTTTCTTCTCCTTCCTGCTAGAAAAAAAGTCATTTGAATTTCCTTTTCCCCGATGAAAACTGAGAATATGACACAAGCTCTATATCTTGGTTAATTATTCATTAAGGAAAGGATGATAAAATGAGTTTGAATTGAGTTATGTTATTTTTTTTAAACACGACACAGAACTACAAATATTTCATATCACAGAGTTTGACTGTGACTCTAGATCCAGATATAAAGAGACACGATCGCATCCAGGATCAAATGCTGGTGGTCCCTTTATGTCACCAGAGGACTGTTACTTTTTGTGTATACATTTGGATATAGGGATTATGATCAGACAATTGTTTTGCAGAATATATTAGCGAGATAAACTCAGGAGTAGCACGTGGTTTGTTTGGTATCGATATCAGAAAGATTAGCGATCGATATAGAACACCTGCACTTTTGATGTTCCTTCCTTAAGCTGTGAGAAGCCGATTTTGTACGACAATCTCTTTAGCACGGTGTTTAGCTGGCGCCAATGTGTCTATGTCTGTCAGTGGATTTCACTTAGAATAGTTTTTCCCACGTATTATACCTGGAGGCCTGTCTACAGTAATTTGATGTTTGTGACAGCGGAACGGATGGATAGTGGTGCTAATTGGCGGAGGAGTGTGGCGGGACTTGTGACTTTAGGAACCGGTACAAAAAAACCGCTTTGAGAGTGGTGTCTTATCTGTGTGTAGCTGCGAACTGTCCGACCGACATGTCTGCTTTTCTTCAATGCGCCTTGTGGGGCTGTAGCGTCATAGTGTTTGGACAGTTTAGCCTAAGGGAACCATACTCTGACGTTGTATGCAGTACTGCAGAAACTGTCCTGATGTTTGCCGATGGACGGGCAATTCGGGTCGTTTTGAGAGTATTAGTTTTGACGCTGAGATATAACGGTGCTGAGATTCGATAGTAAGAGTTTCGGTCGGTATCCGACAGCCGGAGAGTTATTGTCGAGTGCAACTAAGATAGAGCCGTTGACTAAGGCCTCAGTTCCAAGTGGTCCGCTTGCTCTGTATAGAGAAATAAGTTGTTCGTGGCCAGGACTAGGTCATAGTGGTCCGCTTGTTCTGTGTAGAGAGATGACTTGTTCGTGGTCAAGATCAGGTCTTGGTGGTGGGCTTGTCTTGTCCAAACTCCTGTATGGAGAGATAATTTGTTCGTGGTCAGAATCAGATCTTGGTTGCCCGCTTGTCTCACACAAAATCCTGTTGAGATAAGTTGTTCGGGTCAGGATCAAGTTCTGTTGGTACGCTGGTCTTACAAAAGATCCTTTTTGGAGAGTTGATAAGTTGTTCGGGTCAGGATCAGGTCCTGGTGGTGCGCTTTTCTTACCCAAACTCCTGTATGGAAAGATAATTGGTTCGTGGTCAGTATCAGATCTTGGTTGTCCGCTTGACTCACGCAAAATCCTGTTTAGAGTGATAAGTTGTTCGGGTCAGGATCAGGTCGTTGTTTTCCGCTTTTCGCATGCAAAATCCTGTTTAGAGTGATATGTTTGTTCGGGTAAGGATCAGGTCCTGGTGGTGCGCTTGTCTTACCCAAACTCTGTATGGAGAGATAATTGGTTCGTGGTCAGACTCAGATCTTGGTTGCCCGCTTGTCTCACGCAAAATCCTGTTTAGAGAGATTTGTTGTTCGTTGTCAGGATCATGTCCTGGTGGTACGCTTGTCTTACCAGAGATTTCTTTTGGAGAGTGATAAGTTGTTTGGGTCAGGATCAGGTCCTGGTGGTGCGCTTGTCTTGCCCAAACTCCTAAATGGAGAAATAAGTAGTTAGTGGTCAGGATCGGATCCTGGTTGTCAGCTTATCTCACGCAAAATCCTGTTTAGAGTGATAAAATGTTCGGGTCAGGATCAGGTCCTGGTTGTGCTCTTGTCTTACCCAAACCCCTGTATGGAGATATAATTTGTTCGTGGTCAGAATCAGATCTTGGATGCCCGCTTGTCTCACACAAAATCCTGTTTCGAGTTATAAGGAGTTCGTGGTCAGGATCAGGTCCTGGTGGTTCGCTTGTCTTACCAGAGATCCTTTTTGGAGAGTGATAAGTTGTTCGGGTCAGGATCAGGTCCTGGTGGTGCGCTTTTCTTACCCAAACTCCTGTATGGAGAGATAAGTAGTTAGTGGTCAGGATCAGATCCTGGTTCTCCGCTTGACTCACGCAAAATCCTGTTTAGAGTGATAAGTTGTTCGGGTAAGGATCAGGTCCTGGTTTTCCGCTTTTCTCATACAAAATCCTGTTTAGAGTGATAAGTTGTTCGTGTCAGAATCAGGTCCTGGTGGTGCGCTTGTCTTACCCAAACTCTGTATGGAGAGATAATTGGTTCGTGGTCAGAATCAGATCTTGGTTGCCCGCTTGTCTCACGCAAAATCCTGTTTAGAGAGATTAGTTGTTCGTGGTCAGGTTCATGTCCTGGTGGTACGCTTGTCTTACCAAAGATCCTTTTTGGAGAGTGATAAGTTGTTCGGGTCGGGATCAGGTCCTAGTTTTCTGCTTTTCTCATACAAAATCCTGTTTAGAGTGATAACTTGTTCGGGTGAGGATCATGTCCTGGTGGTGCGCTTGTCTTACCCAAACTCTGTATGGAGAGATAATTGGTTCGTGGTCAGACTCAGATCTTGGTTGCCCGCTTGTCTCACGCAAAATCCTGTTTAGAGAGATTTGTTGTTCGTTGTCAGGATCATGTCCTGGTGGTACGCTTGTCTTACCAGAGATTTCTTTTGGAGAGTGATAAGTTGTTTGGGTCAGGATCAGGTCCTGGTGGTGGGCTTGTCTTGCCCAAACTCCTAAATGGAGAAATAAGTAGTTAGTGGTCAGGATCGGATCCTGGTTGTCAGTTTATCTCACGCAAAATCCTGTTTAGAGTGATAAAATGTTCGGGTCAGGATCAGGTCCTGGTTGTGCTCTTGTCCTACCCAAACCCCTGTATGGAGATATAATTTGTTCGTGGTCAGAATCAGATCTTGGATGCCCGCTTGTCTCACACAAAATCCTGTTTCGAGTTATAAGGAGTTCGTGGTCAGAATCAGGTCCTGGTGGTTCGCTTGTCTTACCAGAGATCCTTTTTGGAGAGTGATAAGTTGTTCGGGTCAGGATCAGGTCCTGGTGGTGCGCTTTTCTTACCCAAACTCCTGTATGGAGAGATAAGTAGTTAGCGGTCAGGATCAGATCCTGGTTCTCCGCTTGACTCACGCAAAATCCTGTTTAGAGTGATAAGTTGTTCGGGTAAGGATCAGGTCCTGGTTTTCCGCTTTTCTCATACAAAATCCTGTTTAGAGTGATAAGTTGTTCGTGTCAGGATCAGGTCCTGGTGGTGCGCTTGTCTTACCCAAACTCTGTATGGAGAGACAATTGGTTCGTGGTCAGAATCAGATCTTGGTTGCCCGCTTGTCTCACGCAAAATCCTGTTTAAAGAGATTAGTTGTTCGTGGTCAGGTTCATGTCCTGGTGGTACGCTTGTCTTACCAAAGATCCTTTTTGGAGAGTGATAAGTTGTTCGGGTCAGGATCAGGTCCTAGTTTTCCGCTTTTCTCATACAAAATCCTGTTTAGAGTGAGAAGTTGTTCGGGTGAGGATCATGTCCTGGTGGTGCGCTTGTCTTACCCAAACTCTGTATGGAGAGATAATTGGTTCGTGGTCAGAATCAGATCTTGGTTGCCCGCTTGTCTCACGCAAAATCCTGTTTATAGAGATTAGTTGTTCGTGGTCAGGTTCAGGTCCTGGTGGTACGCTTGTCTTACCAAAGATTTGTTTTGGAGAGTGATAAGTTGTTCGGGTCAGGATCAGGTCCTGGTGGTGCGCTTGTCTTACCCATACTCCTAAATGGAGAAATAAGAAGTTAGTGGTCAGGATCGGATCCTGGTTGTCTGCTTATCTCACGCAAAATCCTGTTTAGAGTGATAAAATGTTCGGGTCAGGATCAGGTCCTGCTTGTGCGCTTGTCTTACCCAAACATTTATGGAGAGATAATTTGTTCGTGGTCAGAATCAGATCTTGTTTGCCCGCTTGTCTAACACAAAATCCTGTTTAGAGTTATAAGGAGTGCGTGGTCAGGATCAGATCCTGGTGGTACGCTTGTCTTACCAAAGATCATTTTTGGAGAGTGATAAGTTGTTCGGGTCAGGATCAGGTCCTGGTGGTGCGCTTTTCTTACCCAAACTCCTGTATGGAAAGATAATTGGTTCGTGGTCAGTATCAGATCTTGGTTGTCCGCTTGACTCACGCAAAATCCTGTTTAGAGTGATAAGTTGTTCGGGTCAGGATCAGGTCGTTGTTTTCTGCTTTTCGCATGCAAAATCCTGTTTAGAGTGATATGTTTGTTCGGGTAAGGATCAGGTCCTGGTGGTGCGCTTGTCTTACCCAAACTCTGTATGGAGAGATAATTGGTTCGTGGTCATACTCAGATCTTGGTTGCCCGCTTGTCTCACGCAAAATCCTGTTTAGAGAGATTTGTTGTTCGTTGTCAGGTTCATGTCCTGGTGGTACGCTTGTCTTACCAGAGATTTCTTTTGGAGAGTGATAAGTTGTTTGGGTCAGGATCAGGTCCTGGTGGTGCGCTTGTCTTGCCCAAACTCCTAAATGGAGAAATAAGTAGTTAGTGGTCAGGATCGGATCCTGGTTGTCAGCTTATCTCACGCAAAATCCTGTTTAGAGTGATAAAATGTTCGGGTCAGGATGAGGTCCTGGTTGTGCTCTTGTCTTACCCAAACCCCTGTATGGAGATATAATTTGTTCGTGGTCAGAATCAGATCTTGGATGCCCGCTTGTCTCACACAAAATCCTGTTTCGAGTTATAAGGAGTTCGTGGTCAGGATCAGGTCCTGGTGGTTCGCTTGTCTTACCAGAGATCCTTTTTGGAGAGTGATAAGTTGTTCGGGTCAGGATCAGGTCCTGGTGGTGCGCTTTTCTTACCCAAACTCCTGTATGGAGAGATAAGTAGTTAGTGGTCAGGATCAGATCCTGGTTCTCCGCTTGACTCACGCAAAATCCTGTTAAGAGAGATTAGTTGTTCGTGTCAGGATCATGTCCTGGTGGTACGCTTGTCTTACCAAAGATCCTTTTTGGAGAGTGATAAGTTGTTCGGGTCGGGATCAGGTCCTAGTTTTCCGCTTTTCTCATACAAAATCCTGTTTAGAGTGATAAGTTGTTCGGGTGAGGATCATGTCCTGGTGGTGCGCTTGTCTTACCCAAACTCTGTATGGAGAGACAATTGGTTCGTGGTCAGACTCAGATCTTGGTTGCCCGCTTGTCTCACGCAAAATCCTGTTTAGAGAGATTTGTTGTTCGTTGTCAGGTTCATGTCCTGGTGGTACGCTTGTCTTACCAGAGATTTCTTTTGGAGAGTGATAAGTTGTTTGGGTCAGGATCAGGTCCTGGTGGTGCGCTTGTCTTGCCCAAACTCCTAAATGGAGAAATAAGTAGTTAGTCGTCAGGATCGGATCCTGGTTGTCAGCTTATCTCACGCAAAATCCTGTTTAGAGTGATAAAATGTTCGGGTCAGGATCAGGTCCTGGTTGTGCTCTTGTCCTACCCAAACCCCTGTATGGAGATATAATTTGTTCGTGGTCAGAATCAGATCTTGGATGCCCGCTTGTCTCACACAAAATCCTGTTTCGAGTTATAAGGAGTTCGTGGTCAGAATCAGGTCCTGGTGGTTCGCTTGTCTTACCAGAGATCCTTTTTGGAGAGTGATAAGTTGTTCGGGTCAGGATCAGGTCCTGGTGGTGCGCTTTTCTTACCCAAACTCCTGTATGGAGAGATAAGTAGTTAGTGGTCAGGATCAGATCCTGGTTCTCCGCTTGACTCACGCAAAATCCTGTTTAGAGTGATAAGTTGTTCGGGTAAGGATCAGGTCCTGGTTTTCCGCTTTTCTCATACAAAATCCTGTTTAGAGTGATAAGTTGTTCGTGTCAGGATCAGGTCCTGGTGGTTCGCTTGTCTTACCCAAACTCTGTATGGAGAGACAATTGGTTCGTGGTCAGAATCAGATCTTGGTTGCCCGCTTGTCTCACGCAAAATCCTGTTTATAGAGATTAGTTGTTCGTGGTCAGGTTCATGTCCTGGTGGTACGCTTGTCTTACCAAAGATCCTTTTTGGAGAGTGATAAGTTGTTCGGGTCGGGATCAGGTCCTAGTTTTCCGCTTTTCTCATACAAAATCCTGTTTAGAGTGATAAGTTGTTCGGGTGAGGATCATGTCCTGGTGGTGCGCTTGTCTTACCCAAACTCTGTATGGAGAGATAATTGGTTCGTGGTCAGACTCAGATCTTGGTTGCCCGCTTGTCTCACGCAAAATCCTGTTTAGAGAGATTTGTTGTTCGTTGTCAGGTTCATGTCCTGGTGGTACGCTTGTCTTACCAGAGATTTCTTTTGGAGAGTGATAAGTTGTTTGGGTCAGGATCAGGTCCTGGTGGTGGGCTTGTCTTGCCCAAACTCCTAAATGGAGAAATAAGTAGTTAGTGGTCAGGATCGGATCCTGGTTGTCAGTTTATCTCACGCAAAATCCTGTTTAGAGTGATAAAATGTTCGGGTCAGGATCAGGTCCTGGTTGTGCTCTTGTCCTACCCAAACCCCTGTATGGAGATATAATTTGTTCGTGGTCAGAATCAGATCTTGGATGCCCGCTTGTCTCACACAAAATCCTGTTTCGAGTTATAAGGAGTTCGTGGTCAGAATCAGGTCCTGGTGGTTCGCTTGTCTTACCAGAGATCCTTTTTGGAGAGTGATAAGTTGTTCGGGTCAGGATCAGGTCCTGGTGGTGCGCTTTTCTTACCCAAACTCCTGTATGGAGAGATAAGTAGTTAGTGGTCAGGATCAGATCCTGGTTCTCCGCTTGACTCACGCAAAATCCTGTTTAGAGTGATAAGTTGTTCGGGTAAGGATCAGGTCCTGGTTTTCCGCTTTTCTCATACAAAATCCTGTTTAGAGTGATAAGTTGTTCGTGTCAGGATCAGGTCCTGGTGGTGCGCTTGTCTTACCCAAACTCTGTATGGAGAGACAATTGGTTCGTGGTCAGAATCAGATCTTGGTTGCCCGCTTGTCTCACGCAAAATCCTGTTTAAAGAGATTAGTTGTTCGTGGTCAGGTTCATGTCCTGGTGGTACGCTTGTCTTACCAAAGATCCTTTTTGGAGAGTGATAAGTTGTTCGGGTCAGGATCAGGTCCTAGTTTTCCGCTTTTCTCATACAAAATCCTGTTTAGAGTGATAAGTTGTTCGGGTGAGGATCATGTCCTGGTGGTGCGCTTGTCTTACCCAAACTCTGTATGGAGAGATAATTGGTTCGTGGTCAGAATCAGATCTTGGTTGCCCGCTTGTCTCACGCAAAATCCTGTTTAGAGAGATTAGTTGTTCGTGGTCAGGTTCAGGTCCTGGTGGTACGCTTGTCTTACCAAAGATTTGTTTTGGAGAGTGATAAGTTGTTCGGGTCAGGATCAGGTCCTGGTGGTGCGCTTGTCTTACCCATACTCCTAAATGGAGAAATAAGAAGTTAGTGGTCAGGATCGGATCCTGGTTGTCTGCTTATCTCACGCAAAATCCTGTTTAGAGTGACAAAATGTTCGGGTCAGGATCAGGTCCTGGTTGTGCGCTTGTCTTACCCAAACATTTATGGAGAGATAATTTGTTCGTGGTCAGAATCAGATCTTGTTTGCCCGCTTGTCTAACACAAAATCCTGTTTAGAGTTATAAGGAGTGCGTGGTCAGGATCAGGTCCTGGTGGTACGCTTGTCTTACCAAAGATCATTTTTGGAGAGTGATAAGTTGTTCGGGTCAGGATCAGGTCCTGGTGGTGCGCTTTTCTTACCCAAACTCCTGTATGGAAAGATAATTGGTTCGTGGTCAGTATCAGATCTTGGTTGTCCGCTTGACTCACCCAAAATCCTGTTTAGAGTGATAAGTTGTTCGGGTCAGGATCAGGTCGTTGTTTTCCGCTTTTCGCATGCAAAATCCTGTTTAGAGTGATATGTTTGTTCGGGTAAGGATCAGGTCCTGGTGGTGCGCTTGTCTTACCCAAACTCTGTATGGAGAGATAATTGGTTCGTGGTCAGACTCAGATCTTGGTTGCCCGCTTGTCTCACGCAAAATCCTGTTTAGAGAGATTTGTTGTTCGTTGTCAGGTTCATGTCCTGGTGGTACGCTTGTCTTACCAGAGATTTCTTTTGGAGAGTGATAAGTTGTTTGGGTCAGGATCAGGTCCTGGTGGTGCGCTTGTCTTGCCCAAACTCCTAAATGGAGAAATAAGTAGTTAGTGGTCAGGATCGGTTCCTGGTTGTCAGCTTATCTCACGCAAAATCCTGTTTAGAGTGATAAAATGTTCGGGTCAGGATGAGGTCCTGGTTGTGCTCTTGTCTCACCCAAACCCCTGTATGGAGATATAATTTGTTCGTGGTCAGAATCAGATCTTGGATGCCCGCTTGTCTCACACAAAATCCTGTTTCGAGTTATAAGGAGTTCGTGGTCAGGATCAGGTCCTGGTGGTTCGCTTGTCTTACCAGAGATCCTTTTTGGAGAGTGATAAGTTGTTCGGGTCAGGATCACGTCCTGGTGGTGCGTTTTTCTTACCCAAACTCCTGTATGGAGAGATAAGTAGTTAGTGGTCAGGATCAGATCCTGGTTCTCCGCTTGACTCACGCAAAATCCTGTTTAGAGTGATAAGTTGTTCGGGTAAGGATCAGGTCCTGGTTTTCCGCTTTTCTCATACAAAATCCTGTTTAGAGTGATAAGTTGTTCGTGTCAGGATCAGGTCCTGGTGGTGCGCTTGTCTTACCCAAACTCTGTATGGAGAGACAATTGGTTCGTGGTCAGAATCAGATCTTGGTTGCCCGCTTGTCTCACGCAAAGTCCTGTTTAGAGAGATTAGTTGTTCGTGGTCAGGTTCATGTCCTGGTGGTACGCTTGTCTTACCAAAGATCCTTTTTGGAGAGTGATTAGTTGTTCGGGTCGGGATCAGGTCCTAGTTTTCCGCTTTTCTCATACAAAATCCTGTTTAGAGTGATAAGTTGTTCGGGTGAGGATCATGTCCTGGTGGTGCGCTTGTCTTACCCAAACTCTGTATGGAGAGATAATTGGTTCGTGGTCAGACTCAGATCTTGGTTGCCCGCTTGTCTCACGCAAAATCCTGTTTAGAGAGATTTGTTGTTCGTTGTCAGGTTCATGTCCTGGTGGTACGCTTGTCTTACCAGAGATTTCTTTTGGAGAGTGATAAGTTGTTTGGGTCAGGATCAGGTCCTGGTGGTGCGCTTGTCTTGCCCAAACTCCTAAATGGAGAAATAAGTAGTTAGTCGTCAGGATCGGATCCTGGTTGTCAGCTTATCTCACGCAAAATCCTGTTTAGAGTGATAAAATGTTCGGGTCAGGATCAGGTCCTGGTTGTGCTCTTGTCCTACCCAAACCCCTGTATGGAGATATAATTTGTTCGTGGTCAGAATCAGATCTTGGATGCCCGCTTGTCTCACACAAAATCCTGTTTCGAGTTACAAGGAGTTCGTGGTCAGAATCAGGTCCTGGTGGTTCGCTTGTCTTACCAGAGATCCTTTTTGGAGAGTGATAAGTTGTTCGGGTCAGGATCAGGTCCTGGTGGTGCGCTTTTCTTACCCAAACTCCTGTATGGAGAGATAAGTAGTTAGTGGTCAGGATCAGATCCTGGTTCTCCGCTTGACTCACGCAAAATCCTGTTTAGAGTGATAAGTTGTTCGGGTAAGGATCAGGTCCTGGTTTTCCGCTTTTCTCATACAAAATCCTGTTTAGAGTGATAAGTTGTTCGTGTCAGGATCAGGTCCTGGTGGTGCGCTTGTCTTACCCAAACTCTGTATGGAGAGATAATTGGTTCGTGGTCAGAATCAGATCTTGGTTGCCCGCTTGTCTCACGCAAAATCCTGTTTAGAGAGATTAGTTGTTCGTGGTCAGGTTCAGGTCCTGGTGGTACGCTTGTCTTACCAAAGATTTGTTTTGCAAAGTGATAAGTTGTTCGGGTCAGGATCAGGTCCTGGTGGTGCGCTTGTCTTACCCATACTCCTAAATGGAGAAATAAGAAGTTAGTGGTCAGGATCGGATCCTGGTTGTCTGCTTATCTCACGCAAAATCCTGTTTAGAGTGATAAAATGTTCGGGTCAGGATCAGGTCCTGGTTGTGCGCTTGTCTTACGCAAACATTTATGGAGAGATAATTTGTTCGTGGTCAGAATCAGATCTTGTTTGCCCGCTTGTCTAACACAAAATCCTGTTTAGAGTTATAAGGAGTGCGTGGTCAGGATCAGGTCCTGGTGGTACGCTTGTCTTACCAAAGATTTGTTTTGGAGAGTGGTAAGTTGTTCGGGTCAGGATCAGGTCCTGGTGGTGCGCTTGTCTTACCAAAGATTTGTTTTGGAGAGTGGTAAGTTGTTCGGGTCAGGATCAGGTCCTGGTGGTGCGCTTGTCTTTCCCAAACTCCTAAATGGAGAAATAAGTAGTTAGTGGTCAGGATCGGATCCTGGTTGTCCGCTTATCTCACGCAAAATCCTGTTTAGAGTGATAAAATGTTCGGGTCAGGATCTCGTCCTGGTTATGCGCTTGTCTTACCCAAACTCCTGTATGGAGAGATAATTGGTTCGTGGTCAGAATCAGATCTTGGTTGCTCGCTTGTCTCACACAACCTCCTGTTTAGAGTGATATGTTGTTCGGATCAGGATCAGGTCCTGGTGGTGCGCTTGTCTTACCCAAACTCTGTATGGAGAGATAATTGGTTCGTGGTCAGAATTAGATCTTTGTTGCCCGCTTGTCTCACGCAAAATCCTGTTAAGAGAGATTAGTTGTTCGTGGTCAGGTTCAGGGCCTAGTGGTACGCTTGTCTTACCAAAGATTTCTTTTGGAGAGTGATAAGTTGTTCGGGTCAGGATCAGGTCCTGGTGGTGCGCTTGTCTTACCCAAACTCCTAAATGGAGAGATAATTGGTTCGTGGTCAGAATCAGATCTTGGTTGCCCGCCTGTCTCGCGCAAAATCCTGTTAAGAGAGATTAGTTGTTCGTGGTCAGGTTCAGGGCCTAGTGGTACGCTTGCCTTACCAAAGATTTCTTTTGGAGAGTGATAAGTTGTTCGGGTCAGGATCAGGTCCTGGTGGTGCGCTTGTCTTACCCAAACTCCTAAACGGAGAAGTAAGTAGTTAGTGGTCAGGATCGGATCCTGGTTGCCCGCTTATCTCACGCAAAATCCTGTTTAGAGTGATAAAATGTTCGGGTCAGGATGAGGTCATGGTTGTGCGCTTGTCTTACCCAAACTCCTGTATGGAGAGATAATTTGTTCGTGGTCAGAATGAGATCTTGGTTGCCCGCTTGTCTTACACAAAATCCTGTTTGAAGTGATAAGTTGTTCGTGGTCAGGTTCAGGTCCTGGTGGTACGCTTGTCTTACCAAAGATTTGTTTTGGAGAGTGATAAGTTGTTCGGGTCAGGATCAAGTCCTGGTGGTGCGCTTTTCTTACCCAAACTCCTGTATGGAAAGATAATTGGTTCGTGGTCAGTATCAGATCTTGGGTGTCCGCTTGACTCACGCAAAATCCTGTTTAGAGTGATAAGTTGTTCGGGTCAGGATCAGGTCGTTGTTTTCCGCTTTTCGCATACAAAATCCTGTTTAGAGTGATATGTTTGTTCGGGTAAGGATCAGGTCCTGGTGGTGCGCTTGTCTTACCCAAACTCTGTATGGAGAGATAATTGGTTCGTGGTCAGAATCAGATCTTGGTTGCCCGCTTGTCTCACGCAAAATCCTGTTTAGAGAGATTAGTTGTTCATGGTCAGGTTCAGGTCCTAGCAGTACGCTTGTCTTACCAAAGATTTGTTTTGGAGAGTGATAAGTTGTTCGGGTCAGGATCAGGTCCTGGTGGTGCGCTTGTCTTACCTAAACTCCTAAATGGAGAAATAAGTAGTTAGTGGTCAGGATCGGATCCTGCTTGCCCGCTTATCTCACGCAAAATCCTGTTTATAGTGATAAAATGTTCGGGTCAGGATCAGGTCCTGGTTGTGCGCTTGTCTTACCCAAACTCCTGTATGGAGAGATAATTTGTTCTTGGTCAGGATCAGGTCCTGGTGGTACGCTTGTCCTACCAAAGATCCTTTTTGGAGAGTGATAAGTTGTTTTGGTTCAGGATCAGGTCCTGGTGGTACGCATGTCTTACCAGAGATTTCTTTTGGGGAGTGATTAGTTGTTCGGGTCAGGATCAGGTCCTGGTGGTGCGCTTGTCTTAACCAAACTCCTAAATGGAGAAATAAGTAGTTAGTGGTCAGGATCGGATCCTGGTTGTCAGCTTATCTCACGCAAAATCCTGTTTAGAGTGACAAAATGTTCGGGTCAGGATCAGGTCCTGGTTGTGCGCTTGTCTTACCCAAACTCCTGTATGGAGAGATAATTTGTTCGTACAGAATCAGATCTTGGTTGCCCGCTTGTCCCACACAGAATCCTGTTTAGAGTTATAAGGAGTTCGTGGTCAGGATCAGGTCCTGGTGGTACACTTGTATTACCAAAGATCCTTTTTGGAGAGTGATAAGTTGTTCGGGTCAGGATCAGGTCCTGGTGGTGCGCTTGTCTTACCCAAACTCTGTATGGAGAGATAATTGGTTCGTGGTCAGAATCAGATCTTGGTTGCCCGCTTGTCTCACGCAAAATCCTGTTTAGAGAGATTAGTTGTTCGTGGTCAGGTTCATGTCCTGGTGGTACGCTTGTCTTACCAAAGATTTGTTTTGGAGAGTGATAAGTTGTTCGGGTCAGGATCAGGTCCTGGTGGTGCGCTTGTCTTTCCCAAACCCCTAAATGGAGAAATAAGTAGTTAGTGGTCAGGATCGGATCCTGGTTGTCCGCTTATCTCACGCAAAATCCTGTTTAGAGTGATAAAATGTTCGGGTCAGGATCTCGTCCTGGTTATGCGCTTGTCTTACCCAAACTCCTGTGTGGAGAGATAATTGGTTCGTGGTCAGAAACAGATCTTGGTTGCTCGCTTGTCTCACACAACCTCCTGTTTAGAGTGATATGTTGTTCGGATCAGGATCAGGTCCTGGTGGTGCGCTTGTCTTACCAAAACTCTGTATGGAGAGATAATTGGTTCGTGGTCAGAATCATATCTTGGTTGCCCGCTTGTCTCACGCAAAATCCTGTTCAGAGAGATTAGTTGTTCGTGGTCAGGTTCAGGTCCTATTGGTACGCTTGTCTTACCAAAGATTTCTTTTGGAGAGTGATAAGTTGTTCGGGTCAGGATCAGGTCGTTGTTTTCCGCTTTTCTCATACAAAATCCTGTTTAGAGTGATATGTTTGTTCGGGTCAGGATCAGGTCCTGGTGGTGCGCTTGTCTTACCCATACTCTGAATGGAGAGATAATTGGTTCGTGGTCAGAATCAGATCTTGGTTGCCCGCTTGTCTCACGCAAAATCATGTTAAGAGAGATTAGTTGTTCGTGGTCAGGTTCAGGGCCTAGTGGTACGCTTGTCTTACCAAAGATTTCTTTTGGAGAGTGATAAGTTGTTCGGGTCAGGATCAGGTCCTGGTGGTGCGCTTGTCTTACCCAAACTCCTAAATGGAGAAATAAGTAGTTAGTGGTCAGGATCGGATCCTGCTTGCCCGCTTATCTCACGCAAAATCCTGTTTAGAGTGATAAAATGTTCGGGTCAGGATCAGGTCCTGGTTGTGCGCTTGTCTTACCCAAACTCCTGTATGGAGAGATAATTTGTTCGTGGTCAGAATCAGATCTTGGTTGCCCGCTTGTCTTACTAAAACTCCTGTATGGAGAGATAATTTGTTCTTGGTCAGGATCAGGTCCTGGTGGTACGCTTGTCCTACCAAAGATCCTTTTTGGAGAGTGATAAGTTGTTCGGGTCAGGATCAGGTCCTGGTGGTGCGCTTGTCTTAACCAAACTCCTAAATGGAGAAATAAGTAGTTAGTGGTCAGGATCGCATCCTGGTTGTCAGCTTATCTCACGCAAAATCCTGTTTAGAGTGACAAAATGTTCGGGTCAGGATCAGGTCCTGGTTGTGCGCTTGTCTTACCCAAACTCCTGTATGGAGAGATAATTTGTTCGTACAGAATCAGATCTTGGTTGCCCGCTTGTCCCACACAGAATCCTGTTTAGAGTTATAAGGAGTTCGTGGTCAGGATCAGGTCCTGGTGGTACACTTGTATTACCAAAGATCCTTTTTGGAGAGTGATAAGTTGTTCGGGTCAGGATCAGGTCCTGGTGGTGCGCTTGTCTTACCCAAACTCTGTATGGAGAGATAATTGGTTCGTGGTCAGAATCAGATCTTGGTTGCCCGCTTGTCTCACGCAAAATCCTGTTTAGAGAGATTAGTTGTTCGTGGTCAGGTTCATGTCCTGGTAGTACGCTTGTCTTACCAAAGATTTGTTTTGGAGAGTGATAAGTTGTTCGGGTCAGGATCAGGTCCTGGTGGTGCGCTTGTCTTTCCCAAACCCCTAAATGGAGAAATAAGTAGTTAGTGGTCAGGATCGGATCCTGGTTGTCCGCTTATCTCACGCAAAATCCTGTTTAGAGTGATAAAATGTTCTGGTCAGGATCTCGTCCTGGTTATGCGCTTGTCTTACCCAAACTCCTGTGTGGAGAGATAATTGGTTCGTGGTCAGAAACAGATCTTGGTTGCTCGCTTGTCTCACACAACCTCCTGTTTAGAGTGATATGTTGTTCGGATCAGGATCAGGTCCTGGTGGTGCGCTTGTCTTACCAAAACTCTGTATGGAGAGATAATTGGTTCGTGGTCAGAATCATATCTTGGTTGCCCGCTTGTCTCACGCAAAATCCTGTTCAGAGAGATTAGTTGTTCGTGGTCAGGTTCAGGTCCTATTGGTACGCTTGTCTTACCAAAGATTTCTTTTGGAGAGTGATAAGTTGTTCGGGTCAGGATCAGGTCGTTGTTTTCCGCTTTTCTCATACAAAATCCTGTTTAGAGTGATATGTTTGTTCGGGTCAGGATCAGGTCCTGGTGGTGCGCTTGTCTTACCCATACTCTGAATGGAGAGATAATTGGTTCGTGGTCAGAATCAGATCTTGGTTGCCCGCTTGTCTCACGCAAAATCATGTTAAGAGAGATTAGTTGTTCGTGGTCAGGTTCAGGGCCTAGTGGTACGCTTGTCTTACCAAAGATTTCTTTTGGAGAGTGATAAGTTGTTCGGGTCAGGATCAGGTCCTGGTGGTGCGCTTGTCTTACCCAAACTCCTAAATGGAGAAATAAGTAGTTAGTGGTCAGGATCGGATCCTGGTTGCCCGCTTATCTCACGCAAAATCCTGTTTAGAGTGATAAAATGTTCGGGTCAGGATCAGGTCCTGGTTGTGCGCTTGTCTTACCCAAACTCCTGTATGGAGAGATAATTTGTTCGTGGTCAGAATCAGATCTTGGTTGCCCGCTTGTCTCACACAAAATCCTGTTTGAAGTGATAAGTTGTTCGTGGTCAGGTTCAGGTCCTGGTGGTACGCTTGTCTTACCAAAGATTTGTTTTGGAGAGTGATAAGTTGTTCGGATCAGGATCAGGTCCTGGTGGTGCGCTTGTCTTACCCAAACTCCTGTATAGAGAGATAATTTGTTCGTGGTCAGAATCAGATCTTGGTTGCCCGCTTGTCTCACACAAAATAGTGTTTAGAGTTATAAGGAGTTCGTGGTCAGGATCGGGTCCTGGTGGTACGCTTGTCTTACCAAAGATCATTTTTGGAGAGTGATAAGTTGTTCGGGTCAGGATCAGGTCCTGGTGGTGCGCTTTTCTTACCCAAACTCCTGTATGGAAAGATAATTGGTTCGTGGTCAGTATCAGATCTTGGTTGTCCGCTTGACTTACTTAAACTCCTGTATGGAGAGATAATTTGTTCTTGGTCAGGATCAGGTCCTGGTGGTACGCTTTTCCTACCAAAGATCCTTTTTGGAGAGTGATAAGTTGTTTTGTTTCAGGATCAGGTCCTGGTGGTACGCTTGTCTTACCAGAGATTTCTTTTGGAGGGTGGTTAGTTGTTCGGGTCAGGATCAGGTCCTGGTGGTGCGCTTGTCTTAACCAAACTCCTAAATGGAGAAATAAGTAGTTAGTGGTCAGGATCGGATCCTGGTTGTCAGCTTATCTCACGCAAAATCCTGTTTAGAGTGATAAAATGTTCGGGTCAGGATCAGGTCCTGGTTGTGCGCTTGTCTTACCCAAACTCCTGTATGGAGAGATAATTTGTTCGTACAGAATCAGATCTTGGTTGCCCGCTTGTCCCACACAAAATCCTGTTTAGAGTTATAAGGAGTTCGTGGTCAGGATCAGGTCCTGGTGGTACGCTTGTATTACCAAAGATCCTTTTTGGAGAGTGATAAGTTGTTCGGGTCAGGATCAGGTCCTGGTGGTGCGCTTTTCTTACCCAAACTCCTGTATGGAGAGATAAGTAGTAAGTGGTCAGGATCAGATCCTGGTTGTCCGCTTGACTCACGCAAAATCCTGTTTAGAGTGATAAGTTGTTCGGGTAAGGATCAGGTCATGGTTTTCCGCTTTTCTCATACAAAATCCTGTTTAGAGTGATAAGTTGTTCGGGTGAGGATCAGGTCCTGGTGGTGCGCTTGTCTTACCAAAACTCTGTATGGAGAGATAATTGGTTCGTGGTCAGAATCAGATCTTGGTTGCCCGCTTGTCTCACGCAAAATCCTCTTTAGAGTGATTAGTTGTTTGTGGTCAGCTTCATGTCCTGGTGGTACGCTTGTCTTACCAAAGATTTGTTTTGGAGAGTGATAAGTTGTTCGGGTCAGGATCAGGTCCTGGTGGTGCGCTTGTCTTACCCATACTCCTAACTGGAGAAATAAGAAGTCAGTGGTCAGGATCGGATCCTGGTTGTCCGCTTATCTCACGCAAAATTCTGTTTAGAGTGATACAATGTTCGGGTCAGGATCAGATCCTGGTTGTCCGCTTGACTCACGCAAATTCTGTTTAGAGTGATAAGTTTGTTCGGGTCAGGATCAGGTCCTGGTGGTGCGCTTGTCTTACCCAAACTCTGTATGGAGAGATAATTGGTTCGTGGTCAGAATCAGATCTTGGTTGCCCGCTTGTCTCACGCAAAATCCTGTTAAGAGAGATTAGTTGTTCGTGGTCAGGTTCAGGTCCTGGTGGTACGCTTGTCTTACCAGAGATTTCTTTTGGAGAGTGATTAGTTGTTCGGGTCAGGATCAGGTCCTGGTGGTGCGCTTTTCTAACCCAAACTCCTGTATTGAAAGATAATTGGTTCGTGGTCAGTATCAGATCTTGGTTGTCCGCTTGACTCACGCAAAATCCTGTTTAGAGTGATAAGTTGTTCGGGTCAGGATCAGGTCGTTGTTTTCCGCTTTTCGCATACAAAATCCTGTTTAGAGTGATATGTTTGTTCGGGTAAGGATCAGGTCCTGGTGGTGCGCTTGTCTTACCCAAACTCTGTATGGAGAGATAATTGGTTCGTGGTCAGAATCAGATCTTGGTTTCCCGCTTGTCTCACGCAAAATCCTGTTTAGAGAGATTAGTTGTTCGTGGTCAGGTTCAGGTCCTAGCAGTACGCTTGTCTTACCAAAGATTTATTTTGGAGAGTGATAAGTTGTTCGGGTCAGGATCAGGTCCTGGTGGTGCGCTTGTATTGCCCAAACTCCTAAATGGAGAAATAAGTAGTTAGTGGTCAGGATCGGATCCTGCTTGCCCGCTTATCTCACGCAAAATCCTGTTTAGAGTGATAAAATGTTCGGGTCAGGATCAGGTCCTGGTTGTGCGCTTGTCTTACCCAAACTCCTGTATGGAGAGATAATTTGTTCGTGGTCAGAATCAGATCTTGGTTGCCCGCTTGTCTTACTAAAACTCCTGTATGGAGAGATAATTTGTTCTTGGTCAGGATCAGGTCCTGGTGGTACGCTTGTCCTACCAAAGATCCTTTTTGGAGAGTGATAAGTTGTTTTGGTTCAGGATCAGGTCCTGGTGGTACGCATGTCTTACCAGAGATTTCTTTTGGGGAGTGATTAGTTGTTCGGGTCAGTATCAGGTCCTGGTGGTGCGCTTGTCTTAACCAAACTCCTAAATGGAGAAATAAGTAGTTAGTGGTCAGGATCGCATCCTGGTTGTCAGCTTATCTCACGCAAAATCCTGTTTAGAGTGACAAAATGTTCGGGTCAGGATCAGGTCCTGGTTGTGCGCTTGTCTTACCCAAACTCCTGTATGGAGAGATAATTTGTTCGTACAGAATCAGATCTTGGTTGCCCGCTTGTCCCACACAGAATCCTGTTTAGAGTTATAAGGAGTTCGTGGTCAGGATCAGGTCCTGGTGGTACACTTGTATTACCAAAGATCCTTTTTGGAGAGTGATAAGTTGTTCGGGTCAGGATCAGGTCCTGGTGGTGCGCTTGTCTTACCCAAACTCTGTATGGAGAGATAATTGGTTCGTGGTCAGAATCAGATCTTGGTTGCCCGCTTGTCTCACGCAAAATCCTGTTTAGAGAGATTAGTTGTTCGTGGTCAGGTTCATGTCCTGGTGGTACGCTTGTCTTACCAAAGATTTGTTTTGGAGAGTGATAAGTTGTTCGGGTCAGGATCAGGTCCTGGTGGTGCGCTTGTCTTTCCCAAACCCCTAAATGGAGAAATAAGTAGTTAGTGGTCAGGATCGGATCCTGGTTGTCCGCTTATCTCACGCAAAATCCTGTTTAGAGTGATAAAATGTTCGGGTCAGGATCTCGTCCTGGTTATGCGCTTGTCTTACCCAAACTCCTGTGTGGAGAGATAATTGGTTCGTGGTCAGAAACAGATCTTGGTTGCTCGCTTGTCTCACACAACCTCCTGTTTAGAGTGATATGTTGTTCGGATCAGGATCAGGTCCTGGTGGTGCGCTTGTCTTACCCATACTCTGAATGGAGAGATAATTGGTTCGTGGTCAGAATCAGATCTTGGTTGCCCGCTTGTCTCACGCAAAATCATGTTAAGAGAGATTAGTTGTTCGTGGTCAGGTTCAGGGCCTAGTGGTACGCTTGTCTTACCAAAGATTTCTTTTGGAGAGTGATAAGTTGTTCGGGTCAGGATCAGGTCCTGGTGGTGCGCTTGTCTTACCCAAACTCCTGTATAGAGAGATAATTTGTTCGTGGTCAGAATCAGGTCTTGGTTGCCCGCTTGTCTCACACAAAATAGTGTTTAGAGTTATAAGGAGTTCGTGGTCAGGATCGGGTCCTGGTGGTACGCTTGTCTTACCAAAGATCATTTTTGGAGAGTGATAAGTTGTTCGGGTCAGGATCAGGTCCTGGTGGTGCGCTTTTCTTACCCAAACTCCTGTATGGAAAGATAATTGGTTCGTGGTCAGTATCAGATCTTGGTTGTCCGCTTGACTTACTTAAACTCCTGTATGGAGAGATAATTTGTTCTTGGTCAGGATCAGGTCCTGGTGGTACGCTTTTCCTACCAAAGATCCTTTTTGGAGAGTGATAAGTTGTTTTGTTTCAGGATCAGGTCCTGGTGGTACGCTTGTCTTACCAGAGATTTCTTTTGGAGGGTGGTTAGTTGTTCGGGTCAGGATCAGGTCCTGGTGGTGCGCTTGTCTTAACCAAACTCCTAAATGGAGAAATAAGTAGTTAGTGGTCAGGATCGGATCCTGGTTGTCAGCTTATCTCACGCAAAATCCTGTTTAGAGTGATAAAATGTTCGGGTCAGGATCAGGTCCTGGTTGTGCGCTTGTCTTACCCAAACTCCTGTATGGAGAGATAAATTGTTCGTACAGAATCAGATCTTGGTTGCCCGCTTGTCCCACACAAAATCATGTTTAGAGTTATAAGGAGTTCGTGGTCAGGATCAGGTCCTGGTGGTACGCTTGTATTACCAAAGATCCTTTTTGGAGAGTGATAAGTTGTTCGGGTCAGGATCAGGTCCTGGTGGTGCGCTTTTCTTACCCAAACTCCTGTATGGAGAGATAAGTAGTAAGTGGTCAGGATCAGATCCTGGTTGTCCGCTTGACTCACGCAAAATCCTGTTTAGAGTGATAAGTTGTTCGGGTAAGGATCAGGTCATGGTTTTCCGCTTTTCTCATACAAAATCCTGTTTAGAGTGATAAGTTGTTCTGGTGAGGATCAGGTCCTGGTGGTGCGCTTGTCTTACCAAAACTCTGTATGGAGAGATAATTGGTTCGTGGTCAGAATCAGACCTTGGTTGCCCGCTTGTCTCACGCAAAATCCTGTTTAGAGTGATTAGTTGTTTGTGGTCAGCTTCATGTCCTGGTGGTACGCTTGTCTTACCAAAGATTTGTTTTGGAGAGTGATAAGTTGTTCGGGTCAGGATCAGGTCCTGGTGGTGCGCTTGTCTTACCCATACTCCTAACTGGAGAAATAAGAAGTCAGTGGTCAGGATCGGATCCTGGTTGTCCGCTTATCTCACGCAAAATTCTGTTTAGAGTGATACAATGTTCGGGTCAGGATCAGATCCTGGTTGTCCGCTTGACTCACGCAAATTCTGTTTAGAGTGATAAGTTTGTTCGGGTCAGGATCAGGTCCTGGTGGTGCGCTTGTCTTACCCAAACTCTGTATGGAGAGATAATTGGTTCGTGGTCAGAATCAGATCTTGGTTGCCCGCTTGTCTCACGCAAAATCCTGTTAAGAGAGATTAGTTGTTCGTGGTCAGGTTCAGGTCCTGGTGGTACGCTTGTCTTACCAGAGATTTCTTTTGGAGAGTGATTAGTTGTTCGGGTCAGGATCAGGTCCTGGTGGTGCGCTTTTCTAACCCAAACTCCTGTATTGAAAGATAATTGGTTCGTGGTCAGTATCAGATCTTGGTTGTCCGCTTGACTCACGCAAAATCCTGTTTAGAGTGATAAGTTGTTCGGGTCAGGATCAGGTCGTTGTTTTCCGCTTTTCGCATACAAAATCCTGTTTAGAGTGATATGTTTGTTCGGGTAAGGATCAGGTCCTGGTGGTGCGCTTGTCTTACCCAAACTCTGTATGGAGAGATAATTGGTTCGTGGTCAGAATCAGATCTTGGTTTCCCGCTTGTCTCACGCAAAATCCTGTTTAGAGAGATTAGTTGTTCGTGGTCAGGTTCAGGTCCTAGCAGTACGCTTGTCTTACCAAAGATTTATTTTGGAGAGTGATAAGTTGTTCGGGTCAGGATCAGGTCCTGGTGGTGCGCTTGTATTGCCCAAACTCCTAAATGGAGAAATAAGTAGTTAGTGGTCAGGATCGGATCCTGCTTGCCCGCTTATCTCACGCAAAATCCTGTTTAGAGTGATAAAATGTTCGGGTCAGGATCAGGTCCTGGTTGTGCGCTTGTCTTACCCAAACTCCTGTATGGAGAGATAATTTGTTCGTGGTCAGAATCAGATCTTGGTTGCCCGCTTGTCTTACTAAAACTCCTGTATGGAGAGATAATTTGTTCTTGGTCAGGATCAGGTCCTGGTGGTACGCTTGTCCTACCAAAGATCCTTTTTGGAGAGTGATAAGTTGTTTTGGTTCAGGATCAGGTCCTGGTGGTACGCATGTCTTACCAGAGATTTCTTTTGGGGAGTGATTAGTTGTTCGGGTCAGGATCAGGTCCTGGTGGTGCGCTTGTCTTAACCAAACTCCTAAATGGAGAAATAAGTAGTTAGTGGTCAGGATCGCATCCTGGTTGTCAGCTTATCTCACGCAAAATCCTGTTTAGAGTGACAAAATGTTCGGGTCAGGATCAGGTCCTGGTTGTGCGCTTGTCTTACCCAAACTCCTGTATGGAGAGATAATTTGTTCGTACAGAATCAGATCTTGGTTGCCCGCTTGTCCCACACAGAATCCTGTTTAGAGTTATAAGGAGTTCGTGGTCAGGATCAGGTCCTGGTGGTACACTTGTATTACCAAAGATCCTTTTTGGAGAGTGATAAGTTGTTCGGGTCAGGATCAGGTCCTGGTGGTGCGCTTGTCTTACCCAAACTCTGTATGGAGAGATAATTGGTTCGTGGTCAGAATCAGATCTTGGTTGCCCGCTTGTCTCACGCAAAATCCTGTTTAGAGAGATTAGTTGTTCGTGGTCAGGTTCATGTCCTGGTGGTACGCTTGTCTTACCAAAGATTTGTTTTGGAGAGTGATAAGTTGTTCGGGTCAGGATCAGGTCCTGGTGGTGCGCTTGTCTTTCCCAAACCCCTAAATGGAGAAATAAGTAGTTAGTGGTCAGGATCGGATCCTGGTTGTCCGCTTATCTCACGCAAAATCCTGTTTAGAGTGATAAAATGTTCGGGTCAGGATCTCGTCCTGGTTATGCGCTTGTCTTACCCAAACTCCTGTGTGGAGAGATAATTGGTTCGTGGTCAGAAACAGATCTTGGTTGCTCGCTTGTCTCACACAACCTCCTGTTTAGAGTGATATGTTGTTCGGATCAGGATCAGGTCCTGGTGGTGCGCTTGTCTTACCAAAACTCTGTATGGAGAGATAATTGGTTCGTGGTCAGAATCATATCTTGGTTGCCCGCTTGTCTCACGCAAAATCCTGTTCAGAGAGATTAGTTGTTCGTGGTCAGGTTCAGGTCCTATTGGTACGCTTGTCTTACCAAAGATTTCTTTTGGAGAGTGATAAGTTGTTCGGGTCAGGATCAGGTCGTTGTTTTCCGCTTTTCTCATACAAAATCCTGTTTAGAGTGATATGTTTGTTCGGGTCAGGATCAGGTCCTGGTGGTGCGCTTGTCTTACCCATACTCTGAATGGAGAGATAATTGGTTCGTGGTCAGAATCAGATCTTGGTTGCCCGCTTGTCTCACGCAAAATCATGTTAAGAGAGATTAGTTGTTCGTGGTCAGGTTCAGGGCCTAGTGGTACGCTTGTCTTACCAAAGATTTCTTTTGGAGAGTGATAAGTTGTTCGGGTCAGGATCAGGTCCTGGTGGTGCGCTTGTCTTACCCAAACTCCTAAATGGAGAAATAAGTAGTTAGTGGTCAGGATCGGATCCTGGTTGCCCGCTTATCTCACGCAAAATCCTGTTTAGAGTGATAAAATGTTCGGGTCAGGATCAGGTCCTGGTTGTGCGCTTGTCTTACCCAAACTCCTGTATGGAGAGATAATTTGTTCGTGGTCAGAATCAGATCTTGGTTGCCCGCTTGTCTCACACAAAATCCTGTTTGAAGTGATAAGTTGTTCGTGGTCAGGTTCAGGTCCTGGTGGTACGCTTGTCTTACCAAAGATTTGTTTTGGAGAGTGATAAGTTGTTCGGATCAGGATCAGGTCCTGGTGGTGCGCTTGTCTTACCCAAACTCCTGTATAGAGAGATAATTTGTTCGTGGTCAGAATCAGATCTTGGTTGCCCGCTTGTCTCACACAAAATAGTGTTTAGAGTTATAAGGAGTTCGTGGTCAGGATCGGGTCCTGGTGGTACGCTTGTCTTACCAAAGATCATTTTTGGAGAGTGATAAGTTGTTCGGGTCAGGATCAGGTCCTGGTGGTGCGCTTTTCTTACCCAAACTCCTGTATGGAAAGATAATTGGTTCGTGGTCAGTATCAGATCTTGGTTGTCCGCTTGACTTACTTAAACTCCTGTATGGAGAGATAATTTGTTCTTGGTCAGGATCAGGTCCTGGTGGTACGCTTTTCCTACCAAAGATCCTTTTTGGAGAGTGATAAGTTGTTTTGTTTCAGGATCAGGTCCTGGTGGTACGCTTGTCTTACCAGAGATTTCTTTTGGAGGGTGGTTAGTTGTTCGGGTCAGGATCAGGTCCTGGTGGTGCGCTTGTCTTAACCAAACTCCTAAATGGAGAAATAAGTAGTTAGTGGTCAGGATCGGATCCTGGTTGTCAGCTTATCTCACGCAAAATCCTGTTTAGAGTGATAAAATGTTCGGGTCAGGATCAGGTCCTGGTTGTGCGCTTGTCTTACCCAAACTCCTGTATGGAGAGATAATTTGTTCGTACAGAATCAGATCTTGGTTGCCCGCTTGTCCCACACAAAATCCTGTTTAGAGTTATAAGGAGTTCGTGGTCAGGATCAGGTCCTGGTGGTACGCTTGTATTACCAAAGATCCTTTTTGGAGAGTGATAAGTTGTTCGGGTCAGGATCAGGTCCTGGTGGTGCGCTTTTCTTACCCAAACTCCTGTATGGAGAGATAAGTAGTAAGTGGTCAGGATCAGATCCTGGTTGTCCGCTTGACTCACGCAAAATCCTGTTTAGAGTGATAAGTTGTTCGGGTAAGGATCAGGTCATGGTTTTCCGCTTTTCTCATACAAAATCCTGTTTAGAGTGATAAGTTGTTCGGGTGAGGATCAGGTCCTGGTGGTGCGCTTGTCTTACCAAAACTCTGTATGGAGAGATAATTGGTTCGTGGTCAGAATCAGATCTTGGTTGCCCGCTTGTCTCACGCAAAATCCTGTTTAGAGTGATTAGTTGTTTGTGGTCAGCTTCATGTCCTGGTGGTACGCTTGTCTTACCAAAGATTTGTTTTGGAGAGTGATAAGTTGTTCGGGTCAGGATCAGGTCCTGGTGGTGCGCTTGTCTTACCCATACTCCTAACTGGAGAAATAAGAAGTCAGTGGTCAGGATCGGATCCTGGTTGTCCGCTTATCTCACGCAAAATTCTGTTTAGAGTGATACAATGTTCGGGTCAGGATCAGATCCTGGTTGTCCGCTTGACTCACGCAAATTCTGTTTAGAGTGATAAGTTTGTTCGGGTCAGGATCAGGTCCTGGTGGTGCGCTTGTCTTACCCAAACTCTGTATGGAGAGATAATTGGTTCGTGGTCAGAATCAGATCTTGGTTGCCCGCTTGTCTCACGCAAAATCCTGTTAAGAGAGATTAGTTGTTCGTGGTCAGGTTCAGGTCCTGGTGGTACGCTTGTCTTACCAGAGATTTCTTTTGGAGAGTGATTAGTTGTTCGGGTCAGGATCAGGTCCTGGTGGTGCGCTTTTCTAACCCAAACTCCTGTATTGAAAGATAATTGGTTCGTGGTCAGTATCAGATCTTGGTTGTCCGCTTGACTCACGCAAAATCCTGTTTAGAGTGATAAGTTGTTCGGGTCAGGATCAGGTCGTTGTTTTCCGCTTTTCGCATACAAAATCCTGTTTAGAGTGATATGTTTGTTCGGGTAAGGATCAGGTCCTGGTGGTGCGCTTGTCTTACCCAAACTCTGTATGGAGAGATAATTGGTTCGTGGTCAGAATCAGATCTTGGTTTCCCGCTTGTCTCACGCAAAATCCTGTTTAGAGAGATTAGTTGTTCGTGGTCAGGTTCAGGTCCTAGCAGTACGCTTGTCTTACCAAAGATTTATTTTGGAGAGTGATAAGTTGTTCGGGTCAGGATCAGGTCCTGGTGGTGCGCTTGTATTGCCCAAACTCCTAAATGGAGAAATAAGTAGTTAGTGGTCAGGATCGGATCCTGCTTGCCCGCTTATCTCACGCAAAATCCTGTTTAGAGTGATAAAATGTTCGGGTCAGGATCAGGTCCTGGTTGTGCGCTTGTCTTACCCAAACTCTTGTATGGAGAGATAATTTGTTCGTGGTCAGAATCAGATCTTGGTTGCCCGCTTGTCTTACTTAAACTCCTGCATGGAGAGATAATTTGTTCTTGGTCAGGATCAGGTCCTGGTGGTACGCTTGTCCTACAAAAGATCCTTTTTGGAGAGTGATAAGTTGTTTTGGTTCAGGATCAGGTCCTGGTGGTACGCTTGTCTTACCAGAGATTTCTTTTGGGGAGTGATTAGTTGTTCGGGTCAGGATCAGGTCCTGGTGGTGCGCTTGTCTTAACCAAACTCCTAAATGGAGAAATAAGTAGTTAGTGGTCAGGATCGGATCCTGGTTGTCAGCTTATCTCACGCAAAATCCTGTTTAGAGTGATAAAATGTTCGGGTCAGGATCAGGTCCTGGTTGTGCGCTTGTTTTACCCAAACTCCTGTATGGAGAGATAATTTGTTCGTACAGAATCAGATCTTGGTTGCCCGCTTGTCCCACACAAAATCCTGTTTAAAGTTATAAGGAGTTCGTGGTCAGGATCAGGTCCTGGTGGTACGCTTGTATTACCAAAGATCCTTTTTGGAGAGTGATAAGTTGTTCGGGTCAGGATCAGGTCCTGGTGGTGCGCTTTTCTTACCCAAACTCCTGTATGGAGAGATAAGTAGTAAGTGGTCAGGATCAGATCCTGGTTGTCCGCTTGACTCACGCAAAATCCTGTTTAGAGTGATAAGTTGTTCGGGTAGGGATCAGGTCATGGTTTTCCGCTTTTCTCATACAAAATCCTGTTTAGAGTGATAAGTTGTTCGGGTGAGGATCAGGTCCTGGTGGTGCGCTTGTCTTACCCAAACTCTGTATGGAGAGATAATTGGTTCGTGGTCAGAATCAGATCTTGGTTGCCCGCTTGTCTCACGCAAAATCCTGTTTAGAGTGATTGGTTGTTTGTGGTCAGGTTCATGTCCTGGTGGTACGCTTGTCTTACCAAAGATTTGTTTTGGAGAGTGATGAGTTGTTCGGGTCAGGATCAGGTCCTGGTGGTGCGCTTGTCTTACCCATACTCCTAACTGGAGAAATAAGAAGTTAGTGGTCAGGATCGGATCCTGGTTGTCCGCTTATCTCACGCAAAATTCTGTTTAGAGTGATAAAATGTTCGGGTCAGGATCAGATCCTGGTTGTCCGCTTGACTCACGCAAAATCCTGTTAAGAGAGATTAGTTGTTCGTGGTCAGGTTCAGGTCCTGGTGGTACGCTTGTCTTACCAGAGATTTCTTTTGGAGAGTGATTAGTTGTTCGGGTCAGGATCAGGTCCTGGTGGTGCGCTTTTCTTACCCAAACTCCTGTATGGAAAGATAATTGGTTCGTGGTCAGTATCAGATCTTGGTTGTCCGCTTGACTCACGCAAAATCCTGTTTAGAGTGATAAGTTGTTCGGGTCAGGATCAGGTCGTTGTTTTCCGCTTTTCGCATACAAAATCCTGTTTAGAGTGATGTGTTTGTTCGGGTAAGGATCAGGTCCTGGTGGTGCGCTTGTCTTACCCAAACTCTGTATGGAGAGATAATTGGTTCGTGGTCAGAATCAGATCTTGGTTGTCCGCTTGTCTCACGCAAAATCCTGTTTAGAGAGATTAGTTGTTCGTGGTCAGGTTCAGGTCCTAGCAGTACGCTTGTCTTACCAAAGATTTGTTTTGGAGAGTGATAAGTTGTTCGGGTCAGGATCAGGTCCTGGTGGTACGCTTGTCCTACCAAAGATCCTTTTTGGAGAGTGATAAGTTGTTTTGTTTCAGGATCAGGTCCTGGTGGTACGCTTGTCTTACCAGAGATTTCTTTTGGGGAGTGATTAGTTGTTCGGGTCAGGATCAGGTCCTGGTGGTGCGCTTGTCTTAACCAAACTCCTAAATGGAGAAATAAGTAGTTAGTGGTCAGGATCGGATCCTGGTTGTCAGCTTATCTCACGCAAAATCCTGTTTAGAGTGATAAAATGTTCGGGTCAGGATCAGGTCCTGGTTGTGCGCTTGTCTTACCCAAACTCCTGTATGGAGAGATAATTTGTTCGTACAGAATCAGATCTTGGTTGCACGCTTGTCCCACACAAAATCCTGTTTAGAGTTATAAGGAGTTCGTGGTCAGGATCAGGTCCTGGTGGTACGCTTGTATTACCAAATATCCTTTTTGGAGAGTGATAAGTTGCTCGGGTCAGGATCAGGTCCTGGTGGTGCGCTTTTCTTACCCAAACTCCTGTATGGAGAGATAAGTAGTAAGTGGTCAGGATCAGATCCTGGTTGTCCGCTTGACTCACGCAAAATCCTGTTTAGAGTGATAAGTTGTTCGGGTAAGGATCAGGTCATGGTTTTCCGCTTTTCTCATACAAAATCCTGTTTAGAGTGAAAAGTTGTTCTGGTGAGGATCAGGTCCTGGTGGTGCGCTTGTCTTACCCAAACTCTGTATGGAGAGATAATTGGTTCGTGGTCAGAATCAGATCTTGGTTGCCCGCTTGTCTCACGCAAAATCCTGTTTAGAGTGATTAGTTGTTTGTGGTCAGGTTCATGTTCTGGTGGTACGCTTGTCTTACCAAAGATTTGTTTTGGAGAATGATTAGTTGTTCGGGTCAGGATCAGGTCCTGGTGGTGCGCTTGTCTTACCCATACTCCTAACTGGAGAAATAAGAAGTTAGTGGTCAGGATCGGATCCTGGTTGTCCGCTTATCTCACGCAAAATTCTGTTTAGAGTGATACAATGTTCGGGTCAGGATCAGATCCTGGTTGTCCGCTTGACTCACGCAAATTCTGTTTAGAGTGATAAGTTTGTTCGGGTCAGGATCAGGTCCTGGTGGTGCGCTTGTCTTACCCAAACTCTGTATGGAGAGATAATTGGTTCGTGGTCAGAATCAGATCTTGGTTGCCCGCTTGTCTCACGCAAAATCCTGTTAAGAGAGATTAGTTGTTCGTGGTCAGGTTCAGGTCCTGGTGGTACGCTTGTCTTACCAGAAATTTCTTTTGGAGAGTGATTAGTTGTTCGGGTCAGGATCAGGTCCTGGTGGTGCGCTTGTCTTATCCAAATTCCTAACTGGAGAAATAAGAAGTTAGTGGTCAGGATCGGATCCTTGTTGTCCGCTTATCTCACGCAAAATCCTGTTTAGAGAGATAAGTTGTTCGTGGTCAGGATCTGGTCCTGGTTGTACGCTTGTCTTACCAGAGATCAATTTTGGAGAATGATAAGTTGGTCGGGTCAGGATCAGGTCCTGGTGGTGCGCTTGTCTTACCCAAACTCCTGAATAGAGAGATAAGTAGTTCGTGGTCAGGATCAGATCCTGGTTGCCGACTTGTCTCACGCAAAATCCTGTTGAGAGGGATTAGTTGTTCGTGGTCAGGTTAAGGACCTGGTGGTACGCATGTCTTACCAAAGATCCTTTTTGGAGAGTGATAAGTTGTTTTGGGTCAGGATCAGGTCCTGGTGGTGCGCTTGTCTTACCCAAACTCCTTTATGGAAAGATAAGTTTTTCGTGGTCAGGATCAGCTCCTGGTTTTCCGCTTTTCTCACATAAAATCCTGTTTAGAGTGATAAGTTGTTCGGGTCTGGATCAGGTCCTCGTGGTGCGCTTGTCTTACCCAAACTCCTGAATTGAGAGATAATTAGTTCGTGGTCAGGATCAGATCCTGGTTGCCGACTTGTCTCACGCAAAATTCTGTTGAGAGAGATTAGTTGTTCGTGGTCAGGTTCATGTCCTGGTGGTACGCTTGTCTTACCAAAGATCCTTTTTGGAGAGTGATAAGTTTTTCGAGTCAGGATCAGGTCCTGGTGGTGCGCTTGTCTTGCCCAAACCCCTGTATGGAGAGATAAGTAGTTAGTGGTCAGGATCAGATCCTGGTTGTCCGCTTTACATTCGCAAAATCCTGTTTAGAGTGATAAGTTGTTCGGGTCAGGATCAGGTCCTGGTTTTCCGCTTTTCTTATACAAAATCCTGTTTAGAGTGATAAGTTTGTTCGGGTCAGGATCAGGTCCTGGTGGTGCTCTTGTCTTACCCAAACTCTGTATGGAGAGATAATTGGTTCGTGGTCAGAATCAGATCTTGGTTGCCCGCTTGTCTCACACAAAATCCTGTTTAGAGTTGATAAGTTGTTCGGGTCAGGATCAGGTCCTGGTGGTGCGCTTGTCTTACCCAAACTCCTGAATGGAGAGATAAGTAGTTCGTAGTCAGGATCAGATCCTGGTTGCCGACTTGTCTCACGCAAAATTCTGTTGAGAGAGATTAGTTGTTCGTGGTCAGGTTCAGGTCCTGGTGGTACGTTTGTCTTACCAAAGATCCTTTTTGGAGAGTGATAAGTTGTTCGGGTCAGGATCAGGTCCTGGTGGTGCGCTTGTCTTACCCAAACTCCTGTATGGAGAGATAAGTAGTTAGTGGTCAGGATCTAATCCTGTTTGTCAGCTTGACTCACGCAAAATCCTGTTTAGAGTGATAAGTTATTCGTGGTCAGGATAAGGTCCTGGTGGTGCTCCTGTCTAACCCAAAATATTGTATTGACCGATAACTTGTTCTTGGGCAAGATCAAATATTGGTGGTCCAGATAATTTATCCGTGGTCAGGATAAAGTCCCGTCAGTTCGCTTGTCCTACGCAAATCTTGTATAGAGAGATAATTTTTGTTGTTGTCAAGATCAACTTCTGGTGGTCCGCTTGTCGTCCTCAAAACCCTGTGTAGAGAGATAAATAATTCGTGGTCGGGATCAGGTCCTGGTGTCTTACGCAAATCTTGTACATTATATCCAGGACATGAGTGAAAATGATGCTGTGAACCATTCAGACTGTGAAACTAATTTTCCGGAAAGTCCACATTTTACACTGTTAATTAATTGTACTGCAGTATTAATATACTGAAATATCGATATGCAACAGTGATACGGTTACCGATACGCTGTGCCTGCTGTATCGTCGTACCGATAAAACACAAGACGCTTTCCGATATAGATACAACTCGTACAACCCTAGTTTAAACTATAACCTGGGTTATTTTTAAAGTATATGCTGCTTTTTAGCCCTTATAGGCTGAAGGGCTACTGTCGTCACTAAAGCCGTCTGTCCGTCTGTCGTCCATTTTCTTTAACATTGGGAGAGGGATATCTCTAAAAGGATTCACCCTAGGAATTTTGTTTCTTCAATGCAGTTGTAAATCAACAAAATCTCGGTCAAGTTCGAAGATGGGTGACCTTGACACATTTTCCAATGTTTCAGAGCTAAGTATAAAAAAAGACGCTTATTTATCAGGAACTACTGTGTAGATTGTTCAAAATATGCAATGATTTTTTGCACTGGTCTGTAACTGCTGCACGAGTTTAGGGGTGCCACCTACCATTTCTGATTTTTAAAGAAGTTTTTAATTTTTTTTTTGGTCAATTTTGGCCTTGTGAGCAGGATAACTCAAAAAGTATTCAACACAGGAACTTTAATTCTTCATTGCTGATGGCTGACCTAGACTAAATTTTATAGGTCTCAGAGCTAATAAAAAATATTAACAGCTTATTTCTCTGGAACCACTGGATGAAAACTGGTATGGTCATTTGCCTTGATGATCTCTTAGGTGCATCATTTCGGGGTTGCTACATACCTCTTTGGTTCAAATTTATAACTTGAACAAAAGACGTGCAGATATGCATGCATGTAAGAACAAATATTTCATGCTTAAGTTAATGTTTCCGCCCACAAACACTGTTCTTTTGGCTGAGGGCTTTTGCCAGCTTTTGCTGATATTCTAGTTATTTATTATATTGACTTTTTAAGATTCAACAAGACCATGTATTGTCGAATAATCGACTGAATGAGGAATGGTTATACAGTTTTCGGCGCTGTCATGACAAGCCGGCACGTGTGGTGTGAGCGATGATAGACTTATGTATCACGGTCCTGTTTATTTGTTTAGGTTATACTTTTAATACTGCTTTTAATCAGAAATGATACACAAAGAAAAATAAAGCATATCGTCAATAGGTATTTGGTATCGCTTTAAGTATCTCCGAAATGCGTATTGTACCTAAATGGTCTGATCGATACTCAGCCCTGGTAAATTGATTATTAATACATGATATATTTATTAACAAAGACGTGTCTACTTGTTATATTATAGGTGAAGTTCCCCAGTAAACAATCTTGATATTAAACGGATAGAAGCCACGTCAAGGGTCGTCAATGTTAGTTACATTTTCTCACCGAATCCTGCACTGGGCTCTTTGGGA
The DNA here is from genome assembly GCA_026874595.1 of Sipunculus nudus. Taxonomy (NCBI): domain Eukaryota; kingdom Metazoa; phylum Annelida; class Sipuncula; order Golfingiida; family Sipunculidae; genus Sipunculus; species Sipunculus nudus. The sequence continues at coordinate 53,267,813 of CM049320.1, forward strand.
TCCCTCGTCTAAGAGATCGATCCCTAAAATTAAGCTCTTTGCTTGCAGAATTTGTCGCCGTCTTTTGGCAGAACATCAAATTCACCGCCGCGTGCGACGCACAGTAGGTCACATGAAACTGGTGGTGGATCAAATGATAAGTGAATGCCGGATATTCCAAGAAAATCCCTCCGAGGAATCTATCTCCAGGTAACTACATGTTGACTACGATCTATCTCAAGGTAACTGCATGTTGACTATGATACATAACAATTTATGGTGTTTGCAAAATATTGACTGCAGTCAGTATTTCATATATATTTGATCCAAGGATTAAACTGTATCGGGCTCTGGATAATGCTGTCACATGTATTTGCATGCCTGTGTGTTTGTTTGCATGTAGTAAATTATCATTAAACTAAACAGTATTTGTAGATTACACCATTAGGAGACTAAATAGCCTGACTGTTTTGCAAACTCACTGTCCGTCTTGGGTAGGGTTTTGTGGTTTTGTTTGAGGTAGAATGGCCAGGTTGTTAGTAATTACATTTGTCACTAACATATGTAAAATAAATCCATATTCAGTACTTGGATGGACGTCACTAAGACAGTATCTTCTTTACTTGCTCATACTAATGGCCTGTCCAGTAACAGCGGCGATTCCCTGATATTTGCATGTTACCACGTCAATTCTTCCAAGGGACTGGTTAATAGATCTTACTTGCATATTATCACGTCACTCTTCAGGTGACAGAAGGCGATGCCCGAATGACCCACGCTATATCTGTAATAAAAAAGCGGGGAAAATCCCAATATTGCTAAAAGTATAGTAATCTCTCTGCATGTTCGCCGATGAAAGATGGCTCCTTAATAACACCAGTAGGTATGCCAACAGTGCAATTTTTTAGAGATACGATTTGCCGCCACCTTTCAGCAAATTATCCTTCTCGTTCATCTGCAGAACTTTCATCTTTCATTCAAAGCATATCGACTCTTCCAGATTAATACGAGGCTTCTTAGGGTTTCTGTTATACTAAATTCCGAAAGCTAATTTTAGTATTTTTTTCAGACTTGAAGATTTATATAATGAACTGATGAAAGAGGTGATCTGCATGGAGCGCGGTGTTAACGTCGGGTTGGAGAGTGAATGTCGTAGTAGCCTTCGAGTTGGCAGAAGTGTTCTGATGAATGACGAAACAAGGCCTCTTCCGGACAACGCCGAACTTCCCCAAGCGGCGGACGTAGAAAAGTTCAATCACTTTCTGAAGAACTACTGTCATAAAAGGCATTTATATGGTAGGTTTTGACTTTAAATATAACACATATAGGAATATATAAGAATAACACAGGCATTCATCTCGCTGAAGAAGTGAAGCAAACCACAGGGGGATCAAGCTGTCACTAACAAGAAGAAAGTTGACAAGACATAAGGAAATTAGGGAAGAAAAACAGTAACTTAGAACAAAATTATATTTTCTTTTAAAATTATAGATCAATTATAATAAATCACTTTCTGGTTGAACGTCTATTAAAAATATCGTATTTTTTTGTGTGCATATTTCGATATATTCTTTTCATTATACGTTATACCTTGTTTGCGGTAATGACGGTGAGGTCAATGCTATGTTACTTTCTTGTTATAATTTATGCTCTTTTACTGCACCCATTCTCAAACGTACTTGTAGGTGCAATTTTGGCAGATGATTTTATTAAATAAAGGTATATGTTACCTTTTATGATTTTAGGTTTAATCAGTTGTTGGTTTAATTTTCAGATCATCATCGCATTAGGAGGTCCACCTCAAGAGGAGCTAAGTTTTCTGCCGACACTCTGGAGTATTTAGACTGCATGTGTGACAACAGGACATCGTGTGGACATTTGGCGTATCAAAGCGCCAAGGCATTTGGGGACGATATAAGTAAAATGTTGAAATTTTTATTGAAATTATATTTCAAGTGATGTATGGTTAATAGAGATTTAAGGGTTTACCTTCATGACAAAACTCTCCGAAAAAAACTCTGTGAACATACGTTTTTTTTTTTCGCTATGCTTTTATACTAGTTTCACAGCATTAGAAAGATGGAATAAGCGGAAATATAGTAAAAGTAAAATACAATTATTTATTAAAATATCAAAGTAAATTGTAACATTATTCCTGTCTATGACCACAGACTTGACGGTCTCATATTTGCGTAACTAATTGAAAGTCATATGAGCTATAGTTTTTGTCTGCCGTTTGTCTCTCAGGTTCTCTAATCATCCACAAATCACAAGCCTGAGACCTTAAAAATTTGAAATTTTTTTCTTGAAAGTTCCATGAGTAATCTCATTTTTTACCCCAAATAGACCTCTGTGACCTATATTCTGCGAGCCATGGGGCACAAATATGATTTTAAGCTAGGCCAAAAAAGAGTTTTGAGTTGATTCATAATATCCAAATAAATTGTCTAATTTAAACATTTTTAACTGCCAGAATACGAAGTTTGAACAAAATCAGGCCATTCATCGAGTTGCTTGGTAATTGATTGTTATACATTATAATATCATAATTGGATGCTTATATAATGTGAAATATGTTACAACATATTTCAGGGCCAAATTTGTAAACGCAGCTCTCAAAGTTACAGTAATGTTGATCATGCGATTGGTAAATGTATGCAAGCCGCAGGTGCTACCACCGGTGTTGAACTGTTCTGTAAGCCAAAATATGAGTTCCATTGTTTCATAGGTAAAACAAAAAAAAAGAATAACACATATTCATATGATAGCTTACTGTTGTTTACAGAGGTTAACCATTAAAAAATCATTGACTTATTCAGGATTTGAAGGCAAAAGGAGGGGGGGGGGAAGCAGCATGGAGGGAGGATTCTGCACTTTTTAGGGACATTTCCCCGTTTCTTCATATATATGTATATATATATATATATATATATATATATATATATATATATATAACTCATAATTTGTAAGCCATGGCAATCAATGCTTTAGTTTTTCAGATGCTGGAGTTTTCATATCAAATTTTTAATTATTCTGAGGGGGAAGGGGGAACTTATGAGCCCCATTGCTTAGATCTAGTTGCTCGCAGTGACCTAATTTTAGGTTTCCAAGGAGAATTTTTATGAACCTCAATGGATGTTCAGTTAGAAGTTTCCGGGTCGAGCAGTAACGATTTGTGTCCTGTTGACGGACGGAAGAACAACTGACAAAGAGTGATTGCTGTAGCTCAGATCTCTTTAGTTAGTTGGGCTAAAAATGACCAAAACAAGCTTTACGAAAGTCTTTCTATAAGGTTTGATATTTTCACTGGAATCAGTCAATTTTTTATTCATATTGTAGAGTGCTTTTTCCGAAGCTCCAATGCAAAAGGCTCTTTCTTTAGGGTCTGGTATTTGTAACTGTGGAGCACATGTTAAAATATATTGAAAATATTAAGATGAACCTTCCATTCACGATAGGGGATGAAACGGACGATGATTATGATAAGATTTAGTAATATTGTATTCACATGAGAACGTTTTTGTAGCTACATGTCTAATGATAAATAATGGTCGGATTTTAAGAGCCTCTTTTTAAAATGTTCTAATAACATGTATAAACTGTGTAAATCTCCTGAACTTAAACCTAGAAATTTGTACCTAGGAAACGTTTACATAAAAACTACTTACCAGGGATATATCACCGAAGGGTATAATTGACATACGTAATATACATAGAAAAAAAGGAGATGTTAGAAGTTATAACCTTTATCTTGTTTGTCTAAATTGAAACGGCAGGGGAAAAAGCTGGGTATCCTAGGTCCAGAGATGAACATAATTACAAGCTTTAAAATGATGCGTATTGCTGGCTTTCTTCATGAAAATCCAACACAATGACAAATACCCTGAAAAAAAGAATATTGAAAACTCTGATCTTGACGTTATTTATTTACCATTAATTTGAAGAGAAAAGATGGCATCATGTTTCTTTAGACTGATATGGTAATGCACCCTTAAACGATGCCTATCACAAGCTTTCTTCATACAATTCCCATGGATGAACAAATAACTCTAAAACAATTTTTAAATACCATGGCCTTAACCTTGTTTGTTGACCTTGAAACTGTGAGGAAAATGGTGAACATGGATATAAAGAAAAAATCGGTTGTAAGCTGTTAAATGATGTACATTGCCAGCTTTCTTCATGAAATTACAACAGACCCTGGACTATTAGTGTCAGGTTCAGCTGAGTGTAATGGGCCACTTTTAAGGACTGATATCATAATGATCATGGCATGCTTTCTTAAAACTGGAAGACCAGCATAGAATATATGTCAAACCTGGTACACAAATATAAAAATAAACAACAAAGACGGATAGCAAACGTGAGCTTTATGTAAACAAAACCTTATATCTGGGAAAAAAATTAAACAAATCAAGAAGACAAAAGCTTTGTTAAGTTTTATTTTATTTCAATCCAGAAATAGTTGTCACGTCTCTAAAAATAGATATGGTATTTTGTTATTCTTTGGTCATGTTTTATTCAGTTCAGTCCTTTCGTTCCACAGTTGATCCGATCCTACAGGACGTACAGACGGGAATAGATAAAGGTCAAAACAGGGAGGAGGAGGTTGAAAAAAAAACAAAGGATGAAGAGGAATACATGATCGCGCCAGGAAATTACTCGCATAGTGGGGCACTCGAGGAGGTCCGAAAGTTCCAGACTCTCTCGCCTCATCATCGCGTAAAAAGAACGATAGTATTACCGGATTTCAAACTGGAAATACCGCCTGCCTGTGAGATAGCTATAACTCCAAATGTACCTGCTCAGTCATTCTCCTGTACATTTTTCGAGATAATGAACATTGCATTAAATATGCACTGGATCAATATTTTACCTTATATTGAAGTCGTTCTCAATATCTGTGTCCCGGTCCTTTCTGATATTGTAGATTTTATAGAGAGATTTGTGCCTGTACTCGATGTTCTCCTGGAGAGTTTTGATATTAGTGGTGGATGTTTCATGGTAGCCAAAGGTTACGTAGACTTCTATAAAGGTGTTTTTGAAATATATTCGAATGTTCCGCAATTTTCATTAGTCATGGTGAGAGCTAAGATGAGAAGCAGTTTTCTGGTTCGGTTCGATCCAACTCGCCCCAGAGACAACGCAGATGAAAGGAATGAGTTGAACATTTATGGAGACAGGGTATACATGCGAATACAATCTACATTTAAAATAGAGTACTACAATATATTTAATCCCTTTTCTGGAACATGGAACTGTATCTGGTGTCTAACTCTCGTCGACAAAGCCTGGCCAATCGGTGAAAACCAGAGGCGTTTATACAAACCGGGTACTGAACCAAAGGAAACCTCAGGTAATTTTAACTTAAATCTGTTTGTAGCTAATATGTACTTAAATCAATCGGAGTTCTTCGGGAATAAGAATCCATTCTATTTAGACCTGCCATTGCCTGATAAGCGTTCCAGGATATCTAGAATGTTAAAACAAAATAAAAAATTATTTATATATAATTTAGCATATTTCTGTATATAAATATTTGATTTAATATTTCATAGTGCATGTACATTTGTCATTTCTGGGCAGAATGGGAACAAATTCAAAACCTCATATTGTCCTATCACATTCATTTTCTCTTTCCCCTCTGATCAAGTGAAAAACACCAGTACCCATTATCATAAAATAACAAAAAAAATATAAATGTGCGGCGAACCGTTAAAATTGGTTATCCATAACAATATATACCATTATGTTATAAATATTTTTAACTATTTTTAAGATTTTTTAAGAATTCACCATTTTAGCTGATTAAGAAATGTTGCAATGTGGAATGATAGAAGAAGTCACATTTAAAATGATGCAGTCGCGTATTTTAGTATGAACGTGTAGGGTAAGTATAAACAATAATGCTAGAGAGTACAGAAGAACATGCCAAATATGTAAACAGGACAGGACGTCATCTTGCCATCTAACACTGACTTAACTACAAGCACCACGCCTCTTGTCAAGTTAGTAACGTTCTGTATACCGTGTCTTCGTGTATGTTAATTACTACTTTGTGACTTTAAGTATTTAATTGAACCATTTTCCACTCAGCCGCTCTCTTTACTTGCAGTTCTGTCATTGATAAACAGCAACGTTGACGGAACCGGACTCCTCGAGATAGAAACCAAAGGTAAAACATCATACTGCCTAATGGACCTCTTACAGATTCCTCGTGTCCTGAATCCACCAACTGGTGATGCGATATATATCACATGGTTTACATAAAAACAATTATTGATTTTAGATATATCAGTTATTAACGGTATTGGTCCATGGTAGGAGTCGCATTCATTCAAATATGTGATGCTTGTCCCTCGCTTTGCGAAGATGACCACTTTGATCATGGTTTTGTAATTATTCGCTCAGCTGACTGTAACTCATCTTAGCTATAGCTATCACCCTTTGCCCACCATCCGTCCGGTTGTCCGGCCGTCCGTTCGTTAACAGGGCACAAATCGTAACCGTTAAAAGTTCTAACGCATTATCCTTGGAGGTTCAAGGCAAATGTCCTTGCAAACCTGATATTAGGTCAAGGATGCCTATATTTTGGGACCTACGGGGAGAAAACATGATTTTGAGCACCCTGAGTGTCAGATAGGCACAAATCGTAACCGTTAGACATAGAAACTTCTAACCGTACACCCTGGAGGTCCTAGGAAAATCTCCTTGGAAACCTGAATTAAGGTCATGGTGACCTATGTTTTGTGATCTACGGGCAGAAAACATGATTTTAAGCACCGTAATTGTCAGCTGGGCACAAATCGTAACCGTTAGACGTAGAAACTTCTAACCGTACATCCTAGGAGGTCCTGGGCAAATCTACTTGGAAACCTGACATTAGGTCATGATGACCTATATTTTGTGGTCTACGGGCAGAAAACATGATTTTGAGCACCAAGCAGTCAGAAAGGGCGCTACTTATATCCAATAGGCCTTGAATCCTCTAACACAATATCCATGGAGGTTCTAGGCAAATTTCCTTGGAAACTTTAAATTAGGTCATGGTGCACAGGCTATTTTCAATGCGCCATGAGCCAAACAAATATGAATTAGAGCACACAGACAGGTAACAAATTGTATCCATTTTCCTTGGAAACTTGTATTGTAAAATCTAGGGAGGTCGTTGGGAAATTTCCTTTGAATCCTGAAATTAGGTTACTTTTTTCTTATAATACATGTCAAATACGGTCAGATCGGGCACAAATTGTACCCTTAAGCCCTAAAATCCTCCAACACAACATCCGGGGAGATCTTGGCAAATCTTACCGGAAACCTGCACTTGACAGGCCAAAAACAAGATTTGAGAGCCGTTATCGTCAGGTGGGTACAAACTGTATGTATTAGGCCTAGATCATGGGCAAATCTCTTTTGAAATTTAAAATCAGGTCATGTTGACCTATATTTCTGCAAGCTAATGTTAGAAGCATAATTTTGAGCATTCAGACAGGTCACAATTTGTATCCATTAGCCTTAGACTCTTCTTACGTAATATTCAGGGCGGTCCTTGGCAAATCATTTTGGAAACCTGTATATTTTTTTTTTTATTTCCGTTCATTTTTAGCTCAGATGATTGTCCGTCGTCCGTCCGTCGTGCCGTTCGTCCGTCCGTTAGACTGGCACGTTTAGACTGAAACCGGTAGACCTATGAATTCAAAAATTCGGCATTATGTTAGATGTCCCCAAGACCTTCTACCAAACCGAAAACTGGGTCACTGCGAATTTGTTCCTCCGAGAAATTAAGGAAAACCCTCAATTTTCCATTACAAACCTATTAACACACTTCAGGACTTGTCTTATATCAAAACCACTTATCTTTTTTTCTTTATATTTACCAGGAGTTTTTCCTTAGTTATTTCCTATATACAAGCCAGAAATTAAGACAGTTAAGTGTAATTTCCATAAGTTATTGGCTTGAACATATTGGACTTTGTAAAAAATAAGGAAAACTATTTGCTTACTTAACATGAAATGTTTTGCAGCTAGAGACTTTTTTTCCAAGCATATAACTTTGTTACATAACGATTCAATTGTATGCCCCAAATTAGATCCGAATTTTTAATTTTTAGCTCAGCAGACTGTAAGTCATCTGAGCTATAGCGATTACCCTTTGTTCAGCGTCCATCCGGCGGTCCGGCCGTTAACAGGGCACAAATTGTAACCGTAAGACCTAGAAACTTCTAACTGTGCATGCAGGGAGGTCCTGGGCAAATCTCATTGGAAACCTGAAATTAGGTCATGATGACCTATATTTTGTGACTCCTGTGCTAAAAAATGATTTTGAGCACCAAGACAGTCAGACGGGGCACAAATTGTATCCATTATGCCTAGAAACCTCTCACCTGACATTTTTGGATATCCTAGGCAAATGACCTTGGAAACATGAAACTAGGTCGCTGTGACCTATATTCTGCGACCTATAGTTAAAATATATGTCATATGAGCACCCTGAATGTCAGATTGGAACATTTCGTATCTGTAGAGCCTAGAATCTTCTAACACAATATCCTGGCAGTTTCTAGGCATGATGACCTATATTTTATGACCCACGGGCCAAAAACATGATTTTTTGCATTCCAACAGTCAGATGGGGCACAAATTGAATGGATAGGACCGAGAATCCTCAAATGTGACTTTAAGGGAGGTCCTAGGCAAATATCTACTTGAAAACTTGAAATAAGGTCATGGTGACCTATATTTTGTGACCTACAGGCCGCAAACATGATTTCATGCTCCCTGAATGTCAGATTGGGACAAATCGTAATATATGAGGCCTAGAATCTTTTAACTCAATATCCTGGCAGTTTCTAGGCAAATCTCCTTGGAAACCTGAAATAAGGTCATCGTGACCTATATTTTGTGACCTATGGTCCAAAAACATGATTTTGAGCACCCAGTTATTCAGATGGGGCACACATAGTATCCATTGGGCCCAGAATCCTCCAACATGACATTTAGAGAGGTCCTAGGCAAATGTCCTTGGAAACCTGAAATTAGGTCACTGTGACCTATATTTTGCGTCCTTAGGAAAAAAATGTCTAATGAACACCCTGAATGTCAGATGGTGACAAATCGTATCTGTAAGGCTTAGAATCTTCTTACACAATTTCCTGAGAGGCTCTGGGCAAAACTCCTTGGACACCTGATATTAGGTCATGGCAACCTACATTTTGTGACCTACAAGACAAAAACCCGATTTTGATCACCCTGAAGGTCAGATGGGCACAAATCGTATCTGTTAGGCCTAGAATCTTCTAATGCAACATCCTGGAAGGCCCTAAGCAAATTTCCTTGGAAACCTGAAATTAAGTCATTGTGACCTTCATTTTGTGACCTACAGGTCAAAAACAGGATTTTGAGCATTCAGAAAGTCAGGCAGGGCACACATTATATTTGTTAGGCCTAGAATCTTCTAATGTAACATTCTGAGACGTCTTTGGCAAATGTCATTGGAAAACTGAAATTAGGTCACCATAACCTGTATTTTGCGACCTTTAGAAAAGAAGTCATAAGAGCACCCAGACAGTCAGTCAGGGCACACGTATCTGTTAGGCCTAGAATCTTCTAATGTAACATTCTGAGACGTCCTTGGCGAATGTCCTTTAGAAAACTGAAATTGGATCATGGTGACCTATATTTTATGACCTACGGGTCAAAAAACATGATTTTTAGAATTCAGACAGTCATATGGGGCACAAATTGAATGGATAAGGCCCAGAATCCTCCAATATGACTTTTAGGGAGGACCTAGGCAAATCTACTTGGAAACTTGAAATTAGGTCATGGTGACCTATATTTTGTAACCTACAGGCCGATAACATGATTTCGAGCATCCTGAATGTCAGATGGGTACAAATCGTATCCATTAGGCCTAGAATCTTTTAACTCAATATCCTGGCAGTTTTTAGACAAATCTCCTTGGAAACCTGAAATTAGGTCATAGTGACCTATATTTTGTGATCTATGGGCCGAAAACATGACTTGGAGCACCCTGTAATTCAGATGGGGCACAAATAGTATCCATTAGGCCCAGAATCCTCCAACATTATATTTAGGGAGGCTCTAGGCAAATCTTCTTTTAAACCTGAAATTAGGTCATGGCAACCTACATTTTGTGACCTACGAGACAAAAACCCGATTTTGAGCACCCTGAATGTCAGATGAATCGTATCTGTTAGGCCTAGAATCTTCTAATGCAACATCCTGGAAAATCCTAGGCAAATCTCCTTAGAAACCTGAAATTAGGTCATTGTATTTGTTAGGCCTAGAATCTTCTTATGTTACATTCTGAGACGTCCTTGGCCAATGTCCTTTGGAAAACTGAAATTAGGTCACAATGACCTATATTTTGCTACCTATAAAAGAAATGTCATATAAACACGCAGACAGTCAGACAGGGCACAAATTGTATCCATTAGGCCTAGAATCTTTTAATATAAAATTCAGGGAGGTCTTGGTCAAGTGTCCTTGGAAATTAGATCATGGTGACCGATATTCTACAAGCTATGGACCAGAAACATGATTTAGAGCACACAGGCAGACAGGATACAAATTGTATCAATTTTCCTTGGAACTCTCTATTGTAAAATACGGGGTGTCCTGGGCAGGTCTATGAATTTTGAAATTTTTATTTTCTGTCCATTTTTTCAACACCGTAACTTTAGCCATAGGCTATTCTCACAGACAATATACATAACATAATTAAAAAATGAGCACACAGTCAAAATTAGCTGAGCGTCATGGCCCATGGGCCACTTGTTTTATGTTATTTGCATAAAAAAATTAAATTTAGTACCTTGAATTTTGCCCAACTTTGAACATGGCACTTTTTTTTTTCTGTGAGTACTGTTCATTTCATTTTCACAGCATGTAAACATACATATTTAATGTGTTTAAATCTAAAATTTTAAAATGAAAGCTTGAAAATTAGGCTAGTTATTGAATTTTTTGTTGAGGCTCTATTGTAGTCACTTGCTATGTCCAGATGCAGCTACTCACTCCTGGTCACACGGATGTACTATGCCAGGGTTCCTGATTTGTAACAGTCACTTGGGGAGATCCCCTGCTGTGACAGGTGCACATATCACACCCCGAACCAGGTCAACTTCAGCTGAGAACAGTGACCCATGGGTCCCTTGTGTAGGTTTTTGTTACCGGAGATGACATGTCAGACCTGTCCGGGCACGGACATGTTGGACACTTGTGATCGGTGGTGCCTGTTGAGATATCCTGGCCTTGCGCATCCCGCGTTTCCTCCAGTCATGCCATCTGAGCGACTTTTGTACCTTTGTGTACAGCTGCATTCCACGCTGTTCGAGCCTACGCTATACTTTTCCACATGTTTGTGTTGATGGATAATTGTTCAACGATGCTTTGAGACTGTCCTTGTAGCTCCTCCCCTGACTTTCGATGGACCTCTTACACGGATACAAGTATTCCTTACAAAAGTTAATTTGGGAGTCTTGTATCTGGCATTGCGGCAAACGCGACCTCTCCAGCGAACCAGGGATCGATGCAAGACGGTCTAGTTTGATGCGAGGGTTGCAAGTGTTAAGATCTCAGTGTCTGGAAATGTATCTTGCCATCTGATGTTCAACTAACGACGGAGGCTGGTCAGGTGAAAGTGATTATGTTGTTTAGCATGTCTTGCAAAGACAGTCCACGTATCGTAACAATACAGCAGGCTGTTGATGACAACTGCCTTGTAAACCTGGATCTTGGTTTTCAAGAGGGATTCCTCTACGCTCCTAGACGTTGAAGCGGAGTTTTCCACAAGGAACGCTTTAGCTATTCTGCAGTTGACCTCATTATATATATTTTGACCTCGTCATCTATATCATTGATAAAGTGCTGTCTAGATATGTGAATTTGTCGACCAATTTCAGATTTGTTCCATGCACCATGGTGGAGGGTTCTTCATTTTGCTTTCCTGATGTTTGTTGGTGTTTGTCTGTGTATCAATTCAGACTTTTTATATACTGATGATAAGCCTGAAGTTGTCACATACATGGGAAAACTTGTCCGTTTTATACTGCATGTCTGATTCCGAAGATGCATTCAGGGCACAGTCGTCGGCAAAGAGCGGGTCAGGGATTTGTAGTTTGGGGGCTTTAAATCCTTACCATAGCTAACACCGACTCCAGGATCATCCTTGTTAAAAGCTGCCAATTGTATGGCAGAATATAATGATGAACTGTGTTGAAGCTAGACGGCAGCCTTGTTTTACGCCGTTGCTTTCTGGGCATTCGGAAGATGCCTAACCACCGCCATGACATTGTGAAAATGGCGGATAATGGTGATAAACCAGTCAGGACATTAACAAATTGATCTTCTGGAATCCATCCTGGATAGCAGTGTCGAAAGCCTTTGTTAGGTGTTCAAATGTGGTGGCCAGGTCCTGATTTTATTCTTGTCATTTTCCCTGGAAGTGACCAGGGGCAAGGAACCTGTTAACTTCACCAGGACCAGCACGGAAGCCGCATTAGCTCGCTGAGAGAAGACCTTCTTCCAGGTTTAGAATGAGGCGGCTGAGGAACAGTCAAGCATTGATCCTTCCGGCAATGTTGAGCAAAGAAATTCCTGTTTGGTTGTCACAGCCCTGTTTTCTTTGTGCTTGTATAGGTGGTCAATGGAAGCGTGTTCGATTTCTTGTGGTAGTGTACTTTTCTCCCAAAAATGACAGACACAACTCATGAAGTTTCCGTGTCAATGTGGATCCGCCGGCCTGGTATATTTTCGCATGCATGGAATCAGAGCCTGGGGCTTTATCACAAGAGTGCTGTTTGATGGTTTTTTTACCTCTAGGATAGATGGTATGTTGTCGAGTGCATCCTTTGTTTCTGTCTGGGGCAGTCGAGCTATAGTATCGTCATTGGTGGTGGAAGGACGATTCAGAACGGAGGTGCTCTGCTCACCGGTGATCAAGGCCGATTCATCAGCACTCAGGAAAGGAGATATGCTGGAAGACTACTGTCTAAACAAAGCTTTTAGAGCGTCACAGAATCTCTTAGAGTCATGCGTTTCCGCGTATTTCTGGATATCTGCTGTGTCTCTGCGCCATGTATTTCGTATGATGTCCAGGTTGTTCGGACCACCAGCGGGTGTTTGTGTACGCCGCTTTTTTTAGGCTGAGGTAGGGTTCTGTTGGTAGACAAGATAAAGCCTGGTTTTCTCTATGAGGAACTCTTGCATCTGGTCATCGTTCTCACTAAGCCAGTCCTTGTGCCCCTTAGTTGTTCGTCCATGGACATCCAGTGAGGTGGAGTGGACAACATCTCTGAACGTTGCCCAGTCGTCTTCGGCATTTAACTAGTCACAGTATAGCTCCGTTAGCTTCCTTTAAAGGTCATTAATGAAGATGGAGACATTCTTGTCCATTTTCAACTTTGAGAAATCAATGCACATAAGTGTTTTCTGATCCCATGGAGGACGATGTCCCATCTGTATGATTTCCTTATGGTGATAATGTAGTCCATCAAATGCCAGTGTTTCGATCTAGGATGCATCCACGTGGCCTCATTGCGTTTTGGCTTAGGAAATACAGTGTTTGTTATTAGGACTTCCTCATACCGTTTCTGCAAATGTCTCCATTCCAGGCCTGGTGGTCTGTTCCACCTCTCGCACTTAAGTCGCCGAAAATGTCCAGTGTGTTACCCTTGGGTACGGATGCGATGAGAAGATCATGGTAGAATTTGTTCTTGATGTTGTCTGAGTTTGTGATAGCAGGGGCATACGAGCTAATTAGTGTAGCCTACTTGTTCTTTCTTATGGCAGTTGTTGCGTCATGAGGCGATCATTGATGCCTTTGAGTAGGCCAGTCAGACTGCAGATCAGTTTGGCCATGATGGAGAAACCGACTCCAGATTCTGGTTGCTCATTAACACTTCGTTCGCTCAAGAAGAAGTGTAACCTACTTTGTCGTTGGCGAGCTGCCCTTCCTCAGCCAGCCGCGTTTTTTTGTTGGGCTCTGCGGTAGATATTGTAGCGAACTAATTCTCGTGCCAAAAGTGCAGATCGTCTGCCAGGTCTGTCTGTGTCTGGGTTCGTACATTCCACGATGCGAGGGTAGTTAGAGTGCCTTTGTTTATCTTCTGCTTTCAACCGCTGTACGGGATCTCTGCCAGCTGTGGAAAAATTACCAGAGTGAAATGAACAGGCAATGATTAGATCACCTTTTCAAGCCCCTTCATCATCCGACGGAGGTGAGCAGTGTCTTCCTGAAGAGGGATGCTCAGTCACTTAGTTGGCTACCGGGGTCCACCGCTGCTTCGGTCAGTGTGTCCTGAGCCGCAGGTTCACGGCTGGAGCTTTAGGTGTACCTACACTTGCAACGTCGTTTCTCCCCCATCGCCTCAGGTGTAATTTCAACTACTGCTGGATACATCATGATTTGCAGGTGACTTAGTTGAGATTGAGGAGAGCTTGCACTCTATTCCGGAGACATCTGAATATAGAGGCAAGAAGTGGTGAAGACGGATGGAGATGAATCAGGCTGCAGGAGTTGCGAGGATTGAAACAAGGAACCTCCTACGGGGCTCCACTCCGATTATTTCTGTCAGGGTTGTTCCCTTAGTCTTTGCTATCATTTAACGCTCGCAAGGCTATTTAGGGGTTGCCTTACCTCTAGCCTTTACAAACGTTTCCCTCACAAGGCAGTTGGGGGTTGGCTCTTGAGTGCCAGATGATTCCATATGCCATTGGGCCTGCACACTGCACCTGAAAGGATCAACCTGCTCCCAGATCCCTCAACGTTTTGTCTAATCATAAGACCAATATATGCTATAAACAGGTGTCATGGTCAGGTAATATAAAAGTCAGAGAGACAGAGAGCGGGAGAGAGAGAGAGAGAGGTTCCATTATAAACATATAAATGCACGATTAATAACTACAGCTGTGGAATTAGACTTGAATGGAGAATATAAGGAACCAGGTAGTTGTAAAAACTAACTTGCAGACCAATTTATCAGTTGCAGATTTCAAGGGAACGATATGTAACGACGGCTGGGATGGTGTTGAGGGCGATCTCGCTTGTAAACTCCTAGGTAAGGCTTATCATTTTATTCGGTTATGACCCTACTTTCTTTACTTCTGCTCATGTCTTCTGAATTATTTCCCCGAACCGAACGCTTTCAGTGAAAACATAAGGCTTTTGAAACTGAAAATTATTTCAGTTTAGGTTTCAGCTTTGGCGGCAACGGTGTTATGGGGATAACTCCTTTCAAATCAAGTCTGTCGTCTTTCCATCAATAATTATTTGTCACCATACTGAACGGAATTGACGATGTCGATTATGTATTTACTGTGTTTCCACTCAGGGTTGGGTTCAAATGCAACTCGATGCATTTAAATGCAAATGCAAATGTTATGTTATTTCCCCTAATGCAAAATGCAAATGCCAATGCTTTACCACTCATTGCATTTAAATGCAAATGCAAATGCTTTACCAGTCCTTGCATTTAAATGCATATGCAAATGCATTCAGATTTTTTTCAAATGCAAGTGCAAATGCATTTTAGTGCTTTTAAATGCAAATGTCTATAATAAACAAAAACCTTTTTGGATCATTTTTATTATATAATAACAGCTAGCTACCCTTCCATGCATTCAAATTCATTACCTTGAGCAAATCGAATATAGCTACCCATATGGTAAGCTCAATTTTCCAGCATCCAACAAGAATTATATACAACAACATATTTTTGCTGCATGCAAAATGACAAAATATTAAGAATTTGCATTTGACATTTGATTCACATTTCAAATGCAAATGCAAATGCCTAGCATTTTTTCAAATGCAAATGCAAATGAATTACATCAGTCTGACTTTTAAATGCAAATGCAAATGCGGGCTTTTCAAAATTTTTGCATTTAAATGCAAATGTAAATGTGCAACATTTAAATGCAAATGCAAATGCATTGGACCCAACTCTGGTTTCCAAAATAGATCCATACAAATAAATGGCATTGCGCTTTGTTATTATGTTTCTGTAATGTTTCTGCACCAAATCTTCACAAGTCAGTTTAAATAATATAATATTACAGTACAACTTCGTGCCTTTCATATCTACTTATTAAAATGGGTGAGTTTTACAAGAACATAATTATATAATTCACAGTACACGGCACCTGCAAGCAAATACAGGGGAACCTCCGAAGTACGAGATGTGAACAATACAAAATATATATATATATATATATATATATATATATATATATATGTAATATAGATATATGATCAACTACATTCTACTCGCAAAGTTCAAGTAAATAGAAAATAACACTTTTTGGAATAGACTTTAATGTGTATATTTATTTTAAAATGGGAAATTCAACTACTAAGACATCTATATTATTAACTGATGCCTCGAGCCTTTTTTAACCATTTCCACACAAGCAGGCTAATGTTCTCATTTGGCGTTCGCACACGCCAGAGTGTGCCATTAATGTTCGCATTCCGAGCAAACTTGTGAAGAATTTCGTCTTGTTTTCTTTCCATTGCAGTTGCATATATCAAGTAATTTTCCAACAATTATAAGAAAAATAACAGAAAAATAACTCCACTGAATTAAAATTGTAGGTAATCTGACAGTGTTTGAATTTGGCTTTCATTATGTAGTGGTAAAAAAAGTGTTTGTTTCATGAGCCCACAACTGAATTTGCAGAACCGCTCATAAGATTTGCTCGAACATGTGACGTCAGCCTATGTTCAGCTTATGAACTTCAGTTCAGCCATCAGGCGGACCTTCGGTTCTGTCGTAGGTACTAAAAAGAAACTAATTAAGGTCTAAGAAAACAAACCTAGCCGCAGAGAGGGCAAATACGCCCGTCATTTTCACCCCTAGTACCCCAATGGCTTACCCAGCACATCCCCCGCCCAGGCCATAGAAGCCCCTATGATCGTTTGATAGCCACGCACACTGCACAGTCGATCGGCTCGCCGCTCAAGATAAAAAAAAAAACTTCGGAATTTTGCTTTTGCCCTAGGCCCGCCTGTCGCTTTGCCCGTGATAGAGAGGGGATTTTATAGCTCCGTTCCTCGATAACTTTCCGTTATTCAGAGAAGAGAGGTGCCCGTAATTGAGAAAATAAGTATATGCTAATAAAGAGTTAATTTTCAAGGGACTGCACGTAAGTAGCGCTAATTGGGAGGTGTCCGTAAGGGAAGGTTCCATTGTACTTTTGTACAACAGATAGAACAAGTAAGGTCTTTTTTTCTGTGTATGCGCTGTTGCCTTGTTGCACTAAATATAATAACAACCATCATATCAGATATGGTAGATTTGGGTAAATTATATTTACTTTCTTTTCCTCAATAGAGAACTCTGGCTTAATGTCAATGCAACCATTAAATGTTTTCCTCGAAAGGGTACTCTGGCTTAATGTCAATGCAACCATTAAATGTTTTCCTCGAAAGGGTACTCTGGCTTAATGTTATTGCAACCATTAAATGTTTTCCTCAATAGAGAACTCTGGCTTAATGTCAATGCAATCATTAAATGTTTTCCTCAATAGGTTACTCTGGCCTAATGTCAATGCAATCATTAAATGTTTTTCTCAATAGGGTACTCTGGCTTAATGTTATTGCAACCATTAAATGTTTTCCTCAATAGAGAACTCTGGCTTAATGTCAATGCAAATATTAAATGTTTTCCTCAATAGGTTACTCTGGCTTAATGTCAATGCAATCATTAAATGTTTTCCTCAATAGGGTACTCTGGCTTAATGTTATTGCAACCATTAAATGTTTTCCTCAATAGAGAACTCTGGCTTAATGTAAATGCAAACATTAAATGTTTTCCTCAATAGGTTACTCTGGCTTAATGTCAATGCAACCATTAAATGTCTTCCTCGAAAGGGTACTCTGGCTTCATGTCAATGCAATCAATAACATTTCCTTAAACAGGATACTTTTATGTCAATGCAACCATGAAATGTTTTCCCTAACAGGGTACACTGGCTTCAAGTCAATCCAGTCTTTAAATCGTTTCTTTAACAGGGTAGTCTGGCTTTATGTCAATCCAATCTTTAAATCTGTTCTCTAACAGGGTACCCTGGCTTCATATCAATGAAATCAATAAAAAATTCCTTTAACAGGATACTTTGGCGTCATGTCAGCGCAATCATTAAAAGTTTTCTCTCACAGGGTATTCTGGCTTTGTTTCTATGTATGAGGATGTTAAACCAGGAAGTGGAGATATTGTGCTTGGCGGGTTAAACTGTGATGGCACGGAGCGGGACCTGGTTGATTGTAAAAGGACAAAAGACATCGGGAGCACGGAATGTGACCATTCGGAGGATATCGGTATTGTCTGTCTCACATCAGAAACAGGTAAGGTTAAAAAAAACGGAAGGTTAACAGGAAAGTGAAATGTAACTTGGACATTTGAATAATTTGTTTCGTCCTTTAAAACCCAGTCATACTAGAGGTGGAATATATAAAATTCTTATATATATTCCTGGATATTTTAACTGCATTATAAAATTCTAATCGTATTATGTGTGCATTTCAAATACTCCGGGCCCATTCTTATGGACGGCCCGAACGCTTTACTCATGCTGAAAACTAGATGTGCATTCGGAATGGAGAAAATTCTACCCTATGACTCTTTTCTAAGTATTCATAGGGCATTCCATCATCTTTCGACATCATGCATCTGGATTGCCGCCGGAATCCATTTTGACAGAAAAAAATAATAATATCCAGGCTGTAATGCAGTTCGAATGCCGTCGGAACCTCCCGACTGGCCCTCGAATGATTCCGGACGTAATTCAGAACACCACCGTTAGACGCGGTAATTTTTGTTACATTCAAACACATTCAAAGTTCATTTTAAGTATTCATACTATATTCTGTTTGAATTCATGAACGTTCGAACAATAAACGGCGGCCATACCGGGAATGTTCTGACTGCATTCGAGGTGAATTCGTACATCATTATTTTTAACAGCATTCTGAATAATTTCTGCTGTGTTCCAAATACATTCGAGCTGCAGTCGTGAGCTAATACACCAGGGATGTGCAAGTATCATTCGAGCTGGGTTCGAGGCCTATTCTGAGTATTCTAACAGCATTATTTTAAAGTTTTAAGGATATAGGTCAATTTGTAAATCCCCCCCCCCCCCCACCCCAAATGAAGCTCGATTTTGGAAAATAGTTAAGTACGGCTATTTATGTTGGATTCCTCTGATTCCGAATAAGTGTGACAATGATTTTATTGAAAATTGTGGTATTTTAGTTCCATTAATTTTTTTGTGACAGGAATTATACAATGATTGTTTCTGATTAATATGGTAATATTGGGTGGATTTAGGAAGGTGACCCCCCCCCCCGGACTAAAAAATTGAAAACAAATCATACTTATTACCTTTATCGGGTTTTCTTCCTTCCCTCCACAGGTGATAGATATTTATAAGGTCCACACATCTTTACCTTGGCCATAGTGCTGCGCCCCCTCTACCTCCCCGCCTGTCCTATAACCGCTGTCCGATACAATAAAGGAAAACTTAGTAAATAAAATTAAACTTAGCTTTTAATGTGAGCACTGAATTGTCATGTTTTTTTTAATTGTATCAATATATAGATGGAATATATTCGGAAAGTGTTGGTCAATTTTTCATTTAAATGTTTGATAATAACTACAATTTTCTGCAAATGTGCATGCTTGTTTAAACGGCGACAGTTACAAAAGTGTTACAAACGGAGCCTATATAATGTAGACAAAAATATATCCCATACTCAATAAATCTGCAACATTCAGTGTATATCATTGAAACCTAAATATATTTCTTTCTGCCATCGGACATGTTAATAAAGAAAGTTAACAATTGCAGTGCTTTGTCTATGTAACTCGTTATTGTCAACGGCTGAATTTGAACACGATGCCATTTTTCAGTATGTTCTGAGTCACTCCTGGCCGGATACGAGGTGGAGCCAGAGAGTTTCAGCAGCAGTTCCGGTTCAGACTTCGGTTCCATTGCCCTTAATGCTCATGGAGGCTGGAAAGCCGATGCCTTTGATAAACAATGGGTACAGGTAGGTACTAAAAACTGAGTGATAATCAGGAATGATTGAGTGCAGAAATTAATGAGTGCCAGTGTAACCATCCAAGTTTTTAACCTACATACCCCCTGGGCCACACAGGCAAATCAAATAATAATAATACAGCCAAATCTTAGTTACAAGACTACTCGCGGGATTGGCAAAATTGGTCCCAATTCACAGGCGGTCTCATTAGACAGGTCAATTGAAACCAATGTGGATGATTTTGCGTCAATCAAGGGAGGTTTCTTAATAGACAGGTGGTATTATATGACAGGTGGTCTTTCAGACAGGTTCCACTGTATATCGAGGCCCCGTGTCTTACAGAAACAAACCGAATAGAAGCTCAAAGGCAAATTGGACTCCCAGTAGTACCCGAAAAGCAAAATAAATTCCAAATAGAACCTAAAAGAGCAAATGCAATCCAAATAGAACCTAGAAGAAAATTAAAATTCAAATAGAATCTTAGAGTCAAAATAAAATCCTTGTAGTATCCCAGCAGAGAGACTTTAATGTACTAATTGTACAGTTTATATATGTAGTTAAGGATGGTCTAAGTCTTTCAATTTGATTTTCAATTTGTTTAAATCACCTTTCTTTATTTGAAGTGATTGACCTTAAATAATCCTTGCTGCTTGGTATTTAAATCTATTGAGAGGAATACTTTTCTTATCAGCAAGTGTTAGATATAGTGTATTATTTCAAACAGAGTAAAATAGATAGGCAGTAATTTCTTATCAATGTAAAATTCATAAGATTTCCTTTAAAAGTGATGTATCTGGTGTATTTTCCTATATTGAGCAGATACATTCACAGACCACTTTGTATGTATCTATCAATATATACTTTGCGTTTGTGCGTAACTTGTTCTTCAGCTGCCCTTGTCCTCAGATTACTGTGGCGCCATCTACATATCATCTCAATAGAGACGGATCGGAATTTTGTTTCTTTCTTTTCACAAAATAAAATTGTGTTATAGGTAGAGCCCGGCACCACGGAGGTTAGATCAAGCTTAGCCAAGTTTATCAAGAGGCGCCGCCGATATTTCAGTGAGCCGAATTGAGCCGATTTTGTGAATCTCAGTTTGGCTTGAGAATAAATTAATACAAAAGATCAATCTTTTACAATTATAAATATAAAAAAAAACTAATGCAAAGTTAATTTTGTCATTCTGTAAAGCTGTCACATTTGGGAAGATCATTTGTAAAATGGCTCAGGCTGTTATTTTTTTTTTTTCGCTGAAAGGAAACGGTGTGATCGTTTAAGTATTAAAGTTTGGCTTATGAAACCATCATGGGTAAACTAAATTGAAAGGCTACTTAATCATAAACTAATTAAATGTAAAATGAATGCAGTATGTCTCACGTAATATAGATAACTTGTTTAAATAAAATGGTACTTTGTAACATGGTCGCAAGAATAGGCTTTCAGGTCAGTTTAAGCTAGCCGACATTTGGCGAGCCGAATCAATCCTCGAGACTTGGCTAAAGTCAGCCGTCCTTTGTCCGAGCCAGCCGCATTAGTGTGGCAAACACGGCCCTGGGCTCTAGTTTTGGGTATATATTTCCATGCCTTACAGACACAGTCCAGGGACGTGGATGCAGTAACCCCTGCTGGTCATATAGTCAACAAGCGTATATATATATGTATATATATATATATATATATATATATATATATGTACATATACATATACACGTAAGTATGTGTACAGAACTGTATATTCGTAGGAGAAAGCCAGTAAGTCTAGATTGTTAGTAGGATCAGCCCATAATTTCAATATATTTGTTACATGTTAAATACATGTATCCAAAGAAGAGAAACAGTTGCCGGAGCATTCATGAAGGTTTGAAGGTTGGAAAAGATTTACTTTTTACAATCTAACACTTATAAAGAGAAGTTTTTCCACTTTTGTCCTCAGTGCTCTCCAAAAAACACATTGCGTATGACACTGTGGTATAGCTCATTTTAAAGGCTATTGTTCTCTCAGTGACCTTGCCGATTATATAATATTTAATGTACACATCATTTAGGGCGATTTGTGCGTAGTTTTAAGCAAATAACGGAATGCCTCCATGTTCACTTGGTGATTTTCACGACACATGCAGCGTAGGACACACTCGCAGAATCAAGGACTGTTTTGCATATGAATTCCTGCTGTCTGACTAGTGTCAGTGATGGATTATAGTATGTTTGGCCTGACATTTGACCCAGTCATTGGCCCACTTGCATGATAGGTAAATGTTAAGAATATCTGACTCTCGATTTATGAAAAGGAAGGGTCCAATCCAGGAGAATTAATAAAAAAAACTTATAAAAGGCCCCAGGGTCCCGAAAAGGGGGAGAGGGGGCTGTAGGCCGCAAAATTTGGTTTGAAATTCTAGAAGATTGCGGCGGCCGAAAAGGAAGGGTGGGGGTGGGGGTAGGGGGGGGGGGGCGATGGTTCGGACCTCCTTGACCCCCCCCCCCCCCCCCCATGTGTCCACTTTTTCTTCTGCCAAGGTATATACATTCCCGATTCTTTGTTTAAGAACAGCCTCCTTTTATTGATTTTACATTTGGTTCATCTTTCATATCTTCCTTACATCAAACTAAACCCCTAACAATAATAATAAATGTAACCAATCCGTCCCATTCCGGTTCGCAAATGTAAACATCCTCACTGACCAGATCTTCAAAGTTAACATACCGATTTATGAATTTCTTGCCACAAGCATAGCGCCACAACATACGTGTTATTTGTACATCATTAGTTTGGGATGCATGCATTCTTATGTACACGTTCTTAGTTGTGATTGGACAGATTCAGAAATAAAGCCTCCATGACAGATCTCTACGTATAATTTGTTGCAGATAAAAGTGTAGAGTAATGCAATGTCATTGATATGTCCATACTTTATATAATAATTTTCCTCCTATAATGTTCATAGGTTTCCTCAATGTTACATAGATAATGGGATGGACCGGGGAGCATGGCTCCCTCCAGCATGGACGCTATCATGACTCGTTGAGTCATTTACGTATACAAGTCAGTTTTTCAGATAAAATTGAGGTTGTGACATGCCCCTGAAGAGTTACCGTGACCTTTCTTTAGTAATAAAGAAATTATACTATTTACATGCACGAAAGAGAATTCTCAGGAGTGGAGCAATGCAAGGTTGTTCCGAAATGTAGCACCGATGGATCCGGATATATGTTCAAGACTTATGGCACTATGTAAAATACTTATCTGTACGTAATATCTAAATTCATATCTCATATTAAAGGTTGACCTGGGGTTCAAACATAAGCTGACAGGTGTGAGAATAAAGGGACATTCTGACGTGAAACGCTGGGTCACCAAGTTCATGATTCAGATGAGTACCGACGGTGAAACATGGACGACTAACACCGATTCTGACGGAAATGAAGTGGTAAGTAAGCTTAAAGTTTCCATACATTTACTGATTAATCCATTGACCCTTGACCTTGAATAATTGATGGGTTTAATATTTAACAGTCTATAAATATCAAATGTCATACGATACCCTTTCCTTCGACCTACTTCTAAAACTGTCATTGTAATGTAATACTTAAGTGTGCACGGTAGTGAAATCATATTGACTAATCAAATTGAGTTCCCTTGTTAATGTGCAGTCATGTTAGGTCAATCATAAGTGATAAAGCAGCCTCTCTTGGTTCCACTTACTGTACACTTGAAATGTCACCTGAGCATTTCAACATCTTGGAACATTGTTACTAAGAGACTTTTTGATAAAAATTTTGTGTGACGTCACCAGCTGTATGACGGTAACAAGGACCGTGACACACTGCGGAGTCACTTCTGGTCTCCCCCGGTACTTGCACGTTACCTGAAACTGATGATCGTGGAATCAAACGGGGATCCTGCCCTTCGCTTTGACGTCCATGGATGCACCGGTAGGTATGAAAGACAGTGTGTATGAAATACATTTTATTATACATAATGCCATATTTTAGCCCTTAATTAATCGAAAAACCAAGTGCTAATTCAATGTCAAACCTTCCAACGCTTAGCCCTGTTTGAAAATATCACACATAGTATTGATATTTTACGTTAATTTCTAAATGACTCCTGGAAATGATTAAGGAATGTCATAGTGTACATTCAAGAACAAGTGAATATTTCACCCACAGGGGATATATGGTAATAGAAACATAGTTATAATAATAAATAAACTAATATTATAAAAGTAATAATAATAGATGTGTGTATATATATGCATATATATATATATATATATATATATATATATATATATATATATATATATATATAGCAGTCCAGACTGGTACTGTTTCTTTAATCAGTTATTACCCCCCCCCCCCTTTTAACAGTTATGTGTCAAATATGAGGGGAAATGTGCGATACTTCCTAACTTATCATGTTCACAGAAGAATCACTTACATACACACACACATAAATATATATAAATATATATAGCGAGAGAGAGAGAGAGAGAGAGAGAGAGAGAGAGAGAGGCGTACCTTAGGGGGCGGCAGGGGCGGTCCGCCCCGAGCGGCACATATTTATTTTTTTGGGGGGGGGGACACTTCGAGGAACTAGTATAATGAAGTGGCATCACATGATAAGTTCCTCAAAACGTACAAATTTTTTTTTTTTTTTGGTTGCGTGTCCCATTTCAAGGATTTCTGGAATTAGACTGTAAACTGGAAAGTCCAACCACTCAAATGATTTGCGAACGATCTCTGTAGAGGCAAGCTACGCAAGAAGAAATACAGATCAGTTCTGTAATCATCTTTTTTTACATCAGCGGTCTTGTCTTGCAGTGTCAGAATGCCAGTGATATTCTGACCAGTCATGCAAAGGCGTGCATTTCAGGGCTATCTAAGTTTACATAATTCCTGGGGGGGGGGGGGGGGACCAATGGCCCCTGATTGTTGGGGTGGGATGTATGTCTTACACAGCAAGAAACAACCTTAAATGCCCTTTTCCATGATTTCCATACTTTTACAACAGTCTCATTAAAATATAAACGCTTACACTATCGTGAATATATTGAGTACTTCCTAAATATGTGTCTTTAATTTACCACTGGTTATAGAATTTAATGTTAATTTAGCCTACATAATCTGTTATGTAACGTGAATAAAAAACAATCTTTCACCCAGACCTATGTGAGACATAGAAATATTTTATCTTTAAGACCGCATTTCAAATATAAATCTATTATAAATGTCCGGCTTGATGGTTCGCCCTGGCCGTATACGTATCAAGTATCCGTGTTACATTTTAGAGGGCAAAACTGAAATAAAGATATATTTCACTGCACTGTTATTAACCGTTGAATATAACTGATTGTATAAAATATATATTTCAATGACATAATTACATGAAATACACTCGTTTATATATATATATATATATATATATATATATATATATATATATATATATATTATCATTATTATTTTTATTTTTCGTGCACTTACAGTTCGGTGATCCTGTGCTTTACGAATTATTTCCACCAGTGCATTTCAGACAAATGTTATTCCAGTTTAAAATTATTTCATCTGGTATGGATACTCTCTTGTGACCACGTCTTACAGATTCATCATTAGAGTACGCTACGGCTTACCAGAGCTCTGTCCTGATGGGAGGATTTGCTGAGCTAGCTGTGGATGGCAACTCTAACGGAGAATTCAAGGGAGGAAGTTGCACCCACACCATGGAGGAGCGACACCCATGGTGGGCCGTGGACATGGGTCGCGAGATGGTGCTTGATGGCCTCCGGATTGTTAACAGGGCAGACTGCTGCGGTGGGTAATAAGTACTTCTGTAATATGCTTCTGTGGCTCAGGGGTAGAGCCCAAAATTCAAAGATAGTGAGTTCGAATCT
Source organism: Sipunculus nudus (assembly GCA_026874595.1). Taxonomy (NCBI): domain Eukaryota; kingdom Metazoa; phylum Annelida; class Sipuncula; order Golfingiida; family Sipunculidae; genus Sipunculus; species Sipunculus nudus. Next base: position 53,293,751 of record CM049320.1, read on the forward strand.
CAGCCGCGGGGATGAGATTTTCACGGTCGACCCTCACCAGGAGTGAGCGCTATACAGGCCAAATGTGGAGGCCGTGCTCAACGGCCGTGTTGCACTCACAACGAGTGCCGCATCCGGGGTTCCTCGGTGGTATGACCGAGCTATGTTGAAAATTTCACATCCAGGACCTGCAGCTGCAGTAGTCACTGGGCCTGGTTAACACAAGAATATAACATGAGGGGAAGCCTGTGACACTGCCCTGTCACGCGGTTCGAAACCGGAATGGAATTTGCAGATGTCCATATATTAAGTTACCTCCAACAAAAAAAAATTCTGAAAATTACTTATAACTCTTCCTGACTTTGCCTTTCTCTTTTAGATACATTACTTACATACTCATTGGCTTAAAAAGGTAAGAACAGTAAATAAATCTACCGGAACCTACCACTGACTTCTTAAGAATTTTAACAAATTTGCACCGGAGTCCATCACTGACTGCTACAGACTTTTACCGACATTTGTACCAGACTCTCCCACTGATTTCTTAAGAATTTTACCAAAATTTGATACCGGTCTCTATCAGTGACTTAGGAAGAAATTGACCAAAATTTGCAACATTTATTTAAATGGAATTGACCTTAATAATCGGAATTAATGAATTCCACGATGTGCTTGTTTTGCGACCCATTTGCGTTAATGTTGATTGACCGAGAATGGCAACTTCCCGGCAAAGCTAGAGAGTACATTCCTCAATGGTACACGTCCCATGTCTATGGTTACGTGTGGTATTTTTTAGACAACAGTGATGTCACAAACATGTCACAGTGGACGGTCGTGTATGCCTACAGTTGGTTGATGTCATTAGCTTGCCTGGGTTGTTTATGGTCAGTTCTCTGGCGATGTTTTGTCATATTTTGGATAATTTGTCTTTATACGAATTCAGTGCAAGGTAAGGAATTAAATATTTTAGGCAGACTGCCGGCGGGATAGTTCCTGCAACCTTTACTGCTTCATTGTATGAAAAATTATCCCTGAAAAAACATGCGGACACGAATGCTTGGACGGACTGAATATCAGTTCGCGCTTAGACTCCCGATGATAGAAAATTTCATTGCATTATTGCAATCATCACTCGCCATTTATCAAATACACGCCTTTGTATGTTTGGATGGATGGTATAACAGTTCTGTTATGAAGTCAAGTGAACTCGGTTTATGTTGTTTTAAACACACTTGTTATTTTTTTCAGGAGAAAGATTAAATGATTTCATGGTCGAAGTGGGAAACTTTCTGTCCTCCATAAGTGGGGTTCAGGTTAGTAGTATCTGCATCAGAAACACAGGGGCGCTGCCCACCGGTTACAATAAAAGACTGACCTGTTCCGCCACCACAAAGGGCAGATTTGTTCAAATCCGGAAGATTGGATACGGAATCCTGACTCTCTGTGAGGTGTCAATTTGGGCGAGACCGAGTGAGTGATAACCAGGGTATTCTAGAGTTTTGTAGTAACTTTTACTAAACATCAAGTATATATTCCCTTGATTAAGGACGAGGAGAACATTAACTTTGGTTCATTTATGAACAGCCAGAGCTCCGTCAGAGAGGTCTTGTCTTTAGAATTGACAGAACCTGGCTTGAACACTGCATTTCATGTCCACATGTTACCTTCCATTTCTCCGTTAACCGGAATATAAGTAGAAGTTGAGGACGGGCGAACACTTTTAAACTTTGATTATTTTTATCAAGAAAGTATCCGTCAACGCTGATTGTTCGGTTTGCTGTCATGTTTGACAAAGACGCCAAAAACACGTCCGATTACTCCAATAAGACAAGCATAAGAGAACATTTAAATATAATAATGTCCTTCCTTGATTAGATTGGGTTTCGTTAAAGCTCCATGTTTGCCTTTCGCTCTCTAAGCACCACCTACTTGTGACCAGAAAACAGAGAAAGTCGACTGCAAGTACAGTGAGCAGGATTGTGAGAAGAACGGCTGCTGCTGGGACGCAGGAGGTTCTCCGCAGTGCTTCACATTCAAGACTGACATCGCAGCTGAAGGTAAGCTGAATCACATGATCTCTGCATGGAAATCACCTAAAAAGGAGGTTATTGCTTGAGCATGTTATTTTTGTTGGAAAACATAAGAATACGAAAAAAATAATTCTCAAAAGAAATAAGGCAATATATTCCATTTTTAAATCGAAGTAATAAAAACTAAAAACCAAATATTTATTACAATAATTTAACACGAACATAACATTATTAGGTGGAATTTGCTGATGTTGTGGTGTTGTTGAAATGTTGTTCATATTAGTAATAAACTAGGAATGATAATTCGATCTGGTAAAATTAATTAACTAAGTAAGAATTCTTGGTGGATTAATCCTTAATTTTTACATCTTAACATCTTGGTTGCTGTTAAATTCTATAACCCTTCCTTCAGATTTTATTCTCTGGCATTATTAATATAAAACAGAATACAGTGTGTCATTTTTTATCAACAGTTTCTCAGATATTTTGACAATTTACAATTGAAGCAAATAAACCTGAGCACATTGAGAAAACAGTTCACAAGTCTTACTGTTGTTACAGGTGCCCTTTATATTGTGTGCACAAGTCTTACAAGATGTCTTTTTTGTTGTGTGACACGGGCGTAACTCGTGTTGTGGCGCCCGTGTCTGGCCGCGTATTACATTCTCAGTTTAATTCGTACTGGTTGAACTCTCGTTGTCATGCTAGCTTGGGGCTTTCTCGCCTGGCCGAGCCTTGGCGAGCTCACGTGTGGACTCTGATATGTTGAGACAGAGCATTCGTTTTTCTAGATGATTCCTATAACGCGTGTTTACTGTGTATTATGTTAGATCCTTAAGACTGTTCGAGAAGTGGAAAATTCTCGGCTTCGGGCAAGAAGTTATAAATAGGGGGCTGTGTTTTAAAGCAGAGAGAGGTGAGAGAATATTCCAGCGGACACAGCCGTGTGTGACCTATCCGATTATCCAGTAATTTCAGGGCTTCTACGATAACTAACTCTATATAATTTGGCGCTGCCTGCCTCAAGTTTTACTTTCTGGATTGTTACAAGAGCTTTACATTGGACTGTTATTCTCCGGGAGAGTTTGTGTGGACTTTTCATCCGGCATATACATTTAAAAGGACTTATCGATGTGACAGTGGTGGTATCCAGGTACTGCGCACTTTGTTTATTTTACTGTGTGATTGTATTGATGTGCTGTTATACTGTGTCATTTTACTGATTTAGTGTATTGTAATGTTAGGGTTGTTTTAAGAATAAATTATAGTTATTTTTTAACAAAAAAACACTGACTTCTTTATTCATTCCCCTAGACATTTCACGCTGCCTAGTGTTACAGAATCTGATTTTTTTATCTCCTTGACAAAATGTATGTTCATCATGCATACGTGATCTGTTGATATTAGGTTCCGTAACATAACATTGGGGGCTCGTCCGGGATACTTAATATTTTTGACAATTTATTAGGCCTTGACCTGGACACATTGTTTTATCATACATTGTTTCCAAGATAACATTTTGTTTACAGTACATTGTTTACAGGATTTATCTCCGTGTTTTTTTGTTATTGTTTTAACATCTTAACATAGCAGATTTCAAACCTGAGACATTTGTTGGCGATCCAGACCCTGATCAACTTGAACAGTTGATAAAAAGATCAGTTGTTGCGTTTGGGACAACACTTAGAGCTAGGTGTGAAAAAAAGCTTTGAGAAAGCCTGATATCATTGCTAAAACCATGCAAGATCTAGTTAGCAAAGGTTTAATGGAAGAGACTGAAGTGGAAACATCAGGAAATGACAGCCTTGCTATGCAATTAAAATATAAAAAGTCGGAAATGCAACATGAGCTAGCATTAAAACAGTTAGAATTACAAAAAGAAAAACAGAGAGGAGAGGGAAGAACATGAACAGTAAGAAAGAGACAGACTAGAAAAAGAAAAAGAAATGGAGTTAACCGACTGGAGTTAGAAAGAAATAAACTAGAACAAAGTCTTAGTGCTGCCCCAACTCACAGTTTTGATGTTACTAAGCACATTAAACTTATCCCACCTTTTCAAGAAAAAGAGGTTGATAAATATTTCTTTCACTTTGAGAAGGTAGCTGAAAATTTAAAATGGCCTAAGGAAAATTTGACTGTGCTGTTACAAAGTGTTTTGACTGGCAAGGCCAGAGAAATTTATACAGAACTTTCAGTAGAAGCTGCTGCTGACAATGACCTAGTAAAACGGTAAATCCAAAAAGGTTATGACTTAGTTCCGGAGGCTTACCGCCAGAAATTCAGAAATTGGGAAAAAGAGCAAAAAACAGACCTATGTCGAATTTGCTAGGACAAAAGAGCAGTTGTTTGATCGCTGGTGTAGTTCTAAAAATATAATGAAAGAATATTACAATTTACGCCAGTTGATTTTGCTTGAAGAATTTAAGCGCTGCATTCACGCAGATGTTCATACTTTTCTTGATGAGAAAAATCCTGAAACACTTGAAATTGCTGCTCAATTAGCTGATGATTACTCATTAACACACAAAATATCCTTTACTAATGTCAATCAAACCAGTCATTCACAAACAAGAATGTAAATTAGTATGGTCAAAAAGAGTTTAAAGCGCAGTCATCCAGTACTAGTAGTCCTGATAGTTCAGCAAAGTCCATTACTACACCTGAGCCCACGTCCACTGTTTCCAAGTCCAACAAAGACGAGTCATTTTCAAAGAAAATCTGTAATTACTGCAAGAAGGAAGATTATCTAATATCTGACTGCTGGAAACTTGCGAATAAACCAAATAGCAAACCTTCTGGTTTTGCTTAAAAATCTATGCATAGCATAGAATAAGAACCAGGCTCTTTTCATGTGGATAGGGGGTTCACCTCCTTAATCGACTCTAATAAAGAGTTTAATGCTACGGAGGCCCAAGTGCCGTTTGAATCCAAAGAAGAATCTGAAGCTTGCGGGGTAAAAACCTCAGTTGATTCCTGCGAGGAATTTAATAAGGCTAGGTCCTTTCAAGACTCCTGCAAGGAGTATTATCTGGATAAGGCTAGGTCCTTTTATGACTCTTGCGAGAGTATTTCAAATGAGGCCAGGTCCTCTTATGACAAACAGAAGTTTGTTTCTACTGAGAAAAATTTCCCTGTTGACTCCCATGAGGATTTTGATGATAAACAGAATGTGGATTCCTTAAATGACTCTGAAAAAGAGTTTATGACTGACACTGTCAATGTCAGTTCTTTGTTTGATGAAGCTGAGGTAGTAGATTCCTCTCCTGACTCTGAAATGGAGTTATTTGAGCCATTCATACATGACGGTTTTGTATCACTTTCAAGTGATTTTTCAGATTCTAACCCATTAGAATTTTGAGGGACACTGGTTCAGGCCAGGCTCTCATGTTAGCAAACACTTTGCCATTTTCTAATAGATCTTTTACTGGTGCACATGTACTTGTTAATGGTGTGTTTTCAGACAAGCACACTTCAGTTCCGCTTCATAATATCCATTTAAAGTCAGATTTGATTTCTGGGAATATTACTGTGGGTATAAGAACTACTCTACCCTTTAAGGGAATTCAGTTGCTACTAGGCAATGGTGTTGCTGGTGACAAAGTACAGCTTGTACCAAAAGTGACAGCAAAGCCGTCACTTGATCAGGACACTGATCCGGGAAGTCAGGAAATTCCTGGTTTGTATCCTTCATGTGTTGTAATAGATCTATGGCCAAGAAAAACACTCATGAGGATAATGATCCAGATAATGAAACTCTGGGAGTCACTAGTGACTCATCTCATGACTCGCCCGTACAGGATGCTGCATTCTCAAGGTCAGAACTTATCGCGGAACAGCATAAGGACCCTGATATTTCATGTTTGTTTCCCAGGGCAGTTTCTAAAGATGAACTGTCACAGAACCCAGTCGTTTCTATGTTAAAAAGCGAGTGCTTATGCGTAAATTGCGACCACCTGATGTATGCGCTGATGATGAGTGGGCCATCAAACATCAAATATGAATGCCCAAATGCTTTCGCAATGAAATTACTTATCAGAAAGTTAGTACACACTTCTATTGGCCTAACCTCAGGAAAGATGTTATACAATATATATCATGCCAAACATGCCAGATGGTAGGCAAGCCAAATCAGAATCCTCCTAAGGCCCAACTTAGGCCTATTCCTGCTTTCGAGGAACCATTCAGTAGGATTACTGTTGACTTTGTTGGACCACTGCCCAAACCAAAATCTGGACATGAATACTTGCTGACAAGTATGTGCGCATCTACCTGTTTCCCTGAGGCAATACCATTGCACAAAATTAATGCCAAAAGTGTTGTCAAAGCTCTGACCATGTTTTTTACAACGTTTGGATTACCAAAATCTGTCCAGTCTGACCAAGGGTCAAATTTTATGTCTGGCTTATTCCAGCAAGTTATGCTTGAGCTAGGTATAAAACAGTACAGCTCTTCGCCATACCATCCTGAAAGTCAGGGCGCCCTCGAGCGTTTTCACCAGACATTGAAAAATATGATTAGGACCTATTGCTATGACACACAGAAAGACTGGGATGAAGGAATCCACCTATTGCTGTTTACTGTCAGAGAATCATTTCAGGAGTCCTTGGGTTTCACTCCCTTTGAACTAGTTTTCGGACAAGGACCGCGAACTGAACTTCCATTGAAACTGCGTAAAGAAAAACTCTTGTGTGAAAATCCTGATTCTCTTAATTTATTGCAGTATGTCTCAGACTTTCGCACTAAACTACATAATGCTTGTGAGATTGTAAAATCAAATCTAAAATCTGCACAAAGTAAAATGAAAACAAAGTATGCCAAGCAGAGTGTAAGTAGGTCGTTTGAGCCTTGTGAAAAGGTCCTTGCCTTTCTTCCCATCCCTGGCAGACATCTGCAAGCCAGGTATTTTGGTCCTTACATTGTTGACAAGAAAGTCAGTAATTTAAATTACATACTGTTGACACCAGATAGACGTAAGAGAAACAACTGTGCCATGTTAACATGTTGAAACCATATTATGACAGAAATATCACATCAGAGGTTGTACATAATGTGACTGCTGTAAATTGTGTAAACACTGACCCTGACCCAGTAAAAGTAGATACTGATTGTAAGTATGATGTAGACATTCAGTATGGTAAAGTACCATTAAAAAACTCAGACGTGCTTAACAACCTGGATGCCAAACTGTCACACCTTACCGCAGAACAACAACATGACCTCGAGAACCTGCTGCGTAATTGTGAACATTTGTTTAGTGACATTTCAACGCGAACTTACATATTTTGCCATGACGTCGATGTTGGCGAGGCAAGCGCAGTCAAGCAACATCATTATAGACTGAATCCAGAAAAGCAAAAGTATCTACAGGATGAGATTCAATATTTGCTGGACAATGATTTTATTGAAGCTAGTAAGAGTAACTGGAGTTCACCGTGTATTCTTGTGCCAAAACCTGATGGAAATTACCGTATGTGCACAGATTATCGAAAACTGAACTCGGTCACCAAGACTGACACGTTCCCAATTCCGAGGATCGATGATTGTATTGATAGAGTCGGTAGCTCCAGATATGTTTCCAAGTTTGACTTGCTAAAAGGATTCTGGTAAGTTCCGCTGACAGAACAAGTGAAAGAAGTGTCCGCATTTGTGACGCCGCAAGGACTGTACCAGTATAAAGTAATGCCGTTTGGCATGAAGAACACGCCAGCCACGTTCCAGCGCCTCATCCACATGGTTGTCAAAGACATTCAGGGATGCGGCGCATATATTGATGACCTTATCGTGTACAGCGACACCTGGGAGAAACTTCTGCAAATTCTGTGCGACTTCTTTGATAGACTCAGTGAAGCACGGTCAGATCTGACCCTCAATCTGAGTTTTGTCATGCACTAGTAACATTTTGGGTCATATTGTAGGGTAGGGTCAAGTAAAACCTGTTGATGCTAAAATAAGTGCTATTTCTGCATTTCCTAGACCAGAAAACAGAAAGCAAATAATCAGTTTTCTTGGTATGGTTGGATACTACAGGAAGTTTTGTCCAAATTTTTCTGCTGTAGCTGAACCTTTGACTAATTTGTTAAAGAAGAAACAAAAGTTTGTATGGAATGTTCAGTGTTTGAAAATGCATTTCAGAATTTGAAAGCAATTCTGCAAAGCTCACCAGTTTTGTTAGCTCCAGACTTTTCCGTACCTTTTAAGTTAGCTGTGATACTGCTGCTTGTGCTGTGTTGTTATAGGAAGGCAATAACGGCATAGATCATCCAATTTGTTATATCTCAAGAACATTTAATGCAAACCAGAAAAAAACTACTCCAGTATTGAAAAAGAATGTTTGGCTTTGATGTTGGCATTGCAAAATTTTGAAATTTATATTACTTCATCATTCAGGCCTATCATTGTCTTCAGTGATCACAATCCCCTCACGTTCATTAACAAGCTGAAGTGTAAAAATTAAAGATTGTTGAGATGGAGTTTGTTCTTACAAGATTACAACCTTGAAATCAAACACATTATAGGGAAAGACAATGTACTTGCTGATTGCTTATCGAGATGTTTATGAAATGTTGTAAACGAGATGTTTATGTAATGTCGTAAATAAGATGGTTTTGAAATGTTGTAATAATTTAGTGATTGTGATCGCAAAAAGAAAGTTTGAGAAAATTTTATTTTTTTCTTACAGGAGGGGGAGTGTTACAGGTGCCCTTTTTATTGTGTGCACAAGTCTTACAGAAAAGTCTTTTTTGTTGTGTGACACGGGCGAAACTCGTGTTGTGGCGCCCGTGTGTGGCCGCGTATTGCATTCTCAGTCTAATCCGTACTGGTTGAACTCTCGTTGTCATGCTAGCTTGGGGCTTTCTCGCGTGGCCGAGCCGGGGCGAGCTCACGTGTGGACCCTGATATCTGGGAAAAAAAGAATCTGCTTTTTTATCTCCTTGGCAAAATTTGTGTTCATCACGCATACGTGATCTGTTGATATTAGGTTCCGTAACACTGTTTAAAAGCTTTGTTCAAATGTTACCGAGATATTATTTCCATTAGGTTAACTATATAAATTGCAGAAAAATGGTTGCAAGGAATGTAATCCGATTAACTTGAACTGTTAGTATAACTTTACACTTTATTTCATATAATTACAGACTGTAGCGATTCCCTGTACAATCTGCACTTTGACACAAAGGTATCTTCATCATCACATCGTACAGACGACTCTGGTGGAGATTTCAGTTCGCTACGTTCCCGACTTAACACAAAGCAAGAAATTAAAGACGGCTACAAGCACGGAGGATGGTGTGCCGGCAAGCAGGACCAACACCAGTATATCCAGGTGGAATTCCCCGAGGTTTGGTAAGCAACCTTATAGTCTATGATAAACCGGCTTCTGTGGCTCGGGGGCAGAGCACAGGACTCAAAGCCGGGAGGTCGTGAGTTCAAATATGTGCTGAGGCGGTGAGATTTCCACGGTCGGCCCCCACACTGGGTTAGCGCTTTGCAGGCTTAATGTTGTGCCCCTACAACCGTGTATCACTCACAAACGAGTGTATCCTTGGTGTGAGTGTGTGTGTGTGGGGGGGGGATGTTCTTCGGTGTTATGACCCAGCAGTTGGGATGATTACACATAGGGCCTGGAGGATACAGGATAAAAAAAATGTATGATAGAAAGTGAACGCTACTGCCTTGTCACGTGGTCAGAAAACGAAATGGAACTCTGCAGATGTACATACATAGATTAAGAATGAGGTACGAAAGCAGATAAAATTGGATTCTGATTTCGGTTCCCTCCACCAAAAATAATCTAAAAAATAGTTAAGTTCATAATAAGCAGTACTCCACTGCAGGCGTGTCAAATACGACTTTTCCAACCCGGATTTTACAACGAGTATTCGATGTTCGCAACATAAAAACAGCGTATTCAGTGTTATATTCGACAGCTATTCGATTAGCTTCTCGTGTTTGCACTCATAGCGCATGCGCGTTAATATTGTTCCTCTTAGGCATGCATTGTGGAAATGGTGTGAGACACGCAAACAAGGAATGTGTGTTCACAAGTGCTGCGTTGATGTGAAGAACCGTTTTACCGAGTTCATAACGAATCTACATGCTGAGGCAGCAAAATGGGTTTTCATACCAAATTCATCAGGGTGTGTTGTGGACACGGCTATAGTCTTTATTTCTGATTTTATGCTAAACATATAGTGAGTTCAGCAGACTGTTGCATTTATGCGCAATTAGCAATCAGACAGAAAATTTGTTTTGTCGTTTTATAAATTTGAAAGGAGTTCCAACGAGTGTGACATTCTGCATGTTTAATTAGGTTCTCTGATCTAATGCATGTTTTATTTCGGGAAAGATGCCAGCAATGGGCGTTGCCAGAAGTTGAGTTCGCATGCCTGATATGCATCGGGAATTTGAATTTGAATTATCAGATATTCGCTCATCAACCTCTTCTTATTAGAATTGATGTTCATAAACATTATCCCATACCTTTATTAGTTATCTGAGCAATTATATATGCTATTTGATCTTGGATAGCTTCACAGATTAAATACATGATTGTACAAGCAATAATGAATGAACATGCCAATACAAATGTAATGAGTATGTGTTGTGATTATTGGACAGAGGGTAATAGGAGGCCATTTCAAGGTAAAATACTACTTATTTATGCAATAATTTCCCAACCATTGCAATGTATTTCTACCAATAGAATAATGATTTCAATGAAATTTCAGGACAATAAGGAAAATAACTACCCAAGGGGCTCAAGGCAATGAAGACTGGGTGAAATCATACAAAGTGTATTATAGTTATGACGGGGTATATTGGAGCACTGTAGGGGTAAGTTGTTTACTTTATCAAAAATATTCTAAAATGTATGAAAAAAAATCATATACCCGAAAAGTAATCTGAAAGCAAAGAAGAATTTGAACAAATATCTGGACTAAAAGTAAATATAGATGAAACTGTCATGATACCAATGACACCTTTAGCTAATATTGAAAGACTAGGTCTTCAATGGTGTACTGAGCCATTTAAGATTTGGGTATATATATATTCATCCTGATTGGAGAAAGATAAAAATATTAACTATAACGAAAAACTTAGTAAAATTAAAACAATAATTAATATATGGTCAAATAGCGGAATGTCACTATCTGGAAAAATTGCTATCTTATAAACACATATCCTGTCACAATTCATATATGCACTACAGGTACTACCAAAACATCTGATATATACATAAATGATATAGAATCATTATTTTGGAAATTGATTTGGGGTAAACAAGACAAGATTAAACGAAGCATACTTATTTCACCTATATTGAAAAAAACAGGACTTGATATAATACACCTAAAATCTAAAATCGAAGCTTTAAAAATAGTCTGGGTTAAACGTTTCCTGTCTGGTCCTTGAGACCATGGTTGGAGACAGTTAATATACAACTTAAAAGAATAAGCTCATATATCTGAATGTAACCTAAGGTCTAATGACACAATCGATTTTGATTAGTTATGTAACCCCTTTTGGAGAGATGTTCTAGAAGCATGGTGTAAATTTAACTTCAAGAACGTTTACACTCCTGATTAAATTTTAAATCAAGAGTTGTTTTATAATTCACCTATAAAAATAGATAAAAAAAACGGTACACAGAAAAGAAATGTACAATGCTTGTGTCACAAAATTACATGATATTATAAAGAATAAGGACAGACAATACACACTCCTGCCGCATGCAGCACTGACCAAAAAGGTTTTAATTCGTCAAATGCAGTTTTTAAGTATGATTTGCCCAATTCAAGTAACTTGGAAAAAATAGTTAAAGCATGTAATAATATACATAATTACATTCATGATAAAACAAATATGGATATATTCATGAACATTAAGAAAGTCACAAAAATGGTTTACAAAGATATGATAATGGATGTCTGCACTGATCCTTTTAAAACTATTGATAAATGGACTAGACACATGCAGTGCAACTTTCAAGATTTTGTATATGAAGCCTTTAAAATATTAAAAATTTCACAATATCAGAAATATTAAGAATGTTTCAAATTAAACTAATTCACAGGACCATAACTCTCAATCCAGTGTTATTTAAATTGGGAAAGCAAGTAGTGTGCTCTGTTCACTTTGTAAAATAGAGAAAGAAACAATCATACATCTGTTTTTTAAGTGCAAGAAAATACAATCCATTTTTATTCAAATGAAAAATTGGTTGATTAGTAAATACATACCAGTGACAAAAAATGTTTTCAGTAAAATATCTATTATTTTTAACAATTTTAACAACCCTATTATAAATATGTTTATATTAATATTTCAAAGATGTATATATGTGTGCAAATGTAATGAAATAAGGCCAAACTTCAGTTATTACAAGCTCTATGCTGAACAGATATATACCACAGAAAGAAATATTGCTCACAAGAAAGGAAATAAATCAAAACACTTTAAATAATGGAATCCACTTTTCGTAGAAACATTGTTTCATGCAATTTAAATTAACTTTGATGTACGGTATACTATTATCATATTCTTTTAATATGACATGCTGTTATTTTAATGCTATTTAGACTTTATATTTATAGACCACTGTTATGCTTAGTTCAATGATTGTCAACGTGCTTAGTCTCAAACATGAAAGGTTACCATTCAAGGTGTAATTAAAACCTCCCGAAAATACACAATATGTCGCTGAAATTTATATAAATATCACTACACTAACATGTATTTTGTAATTGTATAGGTTATCGTGTCTTGCTTATAAATGCTTTAGTTTCAGTTCTAATGTATTTCTGTTGTAAATGTCAATGTGTTGTAAAGAAATGACTTTTAACGTTCCCCACCTAAGCAGCTGGATCGAGTAATAAGGGAAATCTAATTATAATCGTGAAATATAGAACCTATGTTTATAGTCGTGGGTATGTATAAGTGTGTGTTTCTCTGTTGGTTATTCTGTACTCAATGATTAGGGGCTATTGTATTTAACGCAGATTATCGACCATTCTAAACCTCATAAATTCAGATCCTGTTCGGTCTGAAACTGGACAAGAGCACTTCATCCTTTTGATTATATATGCTTGTTGAAATAGTATAAACATTTTTTTAGATCAAAAGTCAACATGTGGAAAATATTATCATTTGAATTTACGCATTAACATATAAATTAAATGTTACCCGCCCGTGCTTTTACTGGCATTACCTCTGGTCTAGCATTTTCCGCAATAATGACATTTATATATAATCTGTGAGCTATAGCCATAACGCGACGTTCGGCAGTCATGTAAACACTAACAGACCTCAGCAGTTCCCGAAATTGTGTGTATCAGTAAAACAAAAGGGCCAAGGAGGCAGGCAACAAAGCGAAACAAGTGGCCCTACCTCCTTTATGGCTGATTATATGTGGGTCTTGGGTTTTATGAGGTCATCGGAAATTACACGCATTTCAATGCCGTTACCTCCTATGCAGTAATGGTGTATAATAAATATGAAAATAAGCGCATCATCCACAAATATACCCCTGTCATCATGTAATTTTGAAAAAAAAAATTGCCAAACCAATATTTAAGAAACATGTCGGACACACTGTTACTTTGGCCTCGACCTGTTTGTGCCATTTTTCATAAAATTTAGACAATAGATACATTTTCTCAGCAAAAGTAATATGGAAAGTTTCACGGATATTTAGAAAGTTCTGACGCCTCATAGTTTATGTAGGTTATGGCCTGCACTTGTTGTCCCCGCTCCGCAGATGCGGGGGACATTGATCTGGGTTTGTCTGACTGTCTCTCTGTCTGTCTGTCTCTCTGTCGGTCCGTCAGTTTTTTTTTGTTTCCGTGCGATAACCTTCTTCCTACATTTTATCCGATGTCTTTAATATTTTGGGTCAGTGATTGGTCTCATGCATACCTCGGTTGGGGTTGGTTTTGGAGTGTCTATCTGAAAAATACTTCTCTCCAGCTTAAAAACAACATTCTCAAATTTTGGTCACATTTCTCAGTGTGTTTTAGTTTTTATGTTCACCTGCATATGTCTCCACATGTCATTATGGATTTTGGTCCTATGTCTTTTAGTTTTTTGTTTGCCTGCATATGTTTTTACATGTCATAGTGCATCTCTTTTAGTCTCCACATGTCATAATTATGGCTGCTTATCAATCATGGAAGACAACAAGATCCCATAACGGGGGACATTAATTCCACGAATTTGCTTGTTCAGAATCGATTTTTGGTTATTTATTTTGCTCGTCACCAGTTTGTTGGCGTTTCCTTAACCCTTTAATTTACTATTGTATTAATTTAGTGTGATCAAATTTTAAATTTTTTCGGTCATGTATACCAATTACGAACTCAGGATTTGCTCTTGAATATTTGTACATGTTTTTATCTTCAGTTTTTCCGTAATATTAACAAACTACTGTCGTAGGGCCTTCGCTCATCGTGTATTCTTGTGACCACCCGGCTGTAGATTTTCCGCGAAATCCGCAAAAATTCCACGGAATCTGTAGATTTCCGAGTATTAGGACTGCGGCATTTTCCGAAGATTTATAAAATTCTTCGGAGAAAGCACCAAATCCTAAATCTTCGGATTTCTATCACAGTTTTTGCAATTTTCCGCGGATTTCTGCCACAGTTTCTGCACTTTTCCGAGGATTTCTTCCGCACTTTTCTGCAGATCCCTTCTGCAGTTTCCACAGATGTTTCTCTTCAGTTTGACCACGCTTCAATGGAGGTTTCCTTTGGAAAATGCATTTCTGTGGTTATATTTATATATATATATATATATATATTATATATAATTTTCTCAATAAACATAACAATTGTATTTCCATGCTTTTATTTTGAGTAATCCTTGAGCATGTCTGAGCCAAAACATTCTATGTGTGTGATATAAAACCACATCAGGCCATGATTTGACCATCTTCCAGATTTTGATCATGGGAAAAGTCTCCTGACCTGTTGAACCCTGTTGACCTCAATATTGACCTTATTTGCATATTTTATATATCATCTAAACGGGTATGGTAAATGCAACAAGTTGATGGGTACTTTGTTAGTCTTTGTTAAACAGTTATGAAGTAATGATCATTTCAATTTCCCCTACCCCTAAAATTGGAGACGAAATCTTCAGTTGTTATAGTGAAAAAAAAAACACAGCCTGGAACCACTGGTGAGTCCCAGTTTATTCAATGTTAACATTCTAAAAAATCAAAGAATAGGCATATAGCAATAAGAAAAATAGGTTTAGCTAATTGGTGAGAGGACTCCAGGTGGGTCCCTCCAGCCAACGGAATACTAACAGATTAACTCGGCCGAGTTCGATTATTGGCAACATCCACGCATATATTTAGTAAGGTCACGTGCCACTCGGCTACTTTGTGGTGTCGTCAAGATAACTTACGAGGAAAATGATGGAGTTTGATAAACCTCATGAGAAATGTTAAGCTATAAAATATCTCGTCTAAGTTCGATTTCCAGCAAAATCCAGGCATATTTAATGAGGTCAGAGGTCACCGCACTCTCGAGGCACCTTGGTGACTTACCAAAATTCCTATGGAGATTCTTGAAACGAAACTCAATATACATAATTCCAATAGAGTTTCTCATTTGAATTACCTTATCATTATAATTCACCCATATTTAATGAGGTCAGAGATCACCAGATACACGGCGGGCGTATTATGCACGTTTGCGGTGCTCTTGTTAACTTATTTTATCTTTTCATGTCTTTAGAATCTCAAAATTGCTATCGAAAATTGATAGCCCCCATGGGTAGCAGGTGACAGGCACTTGCTACCGCGCAGGTGTGATTTGCTAATTTTTCGACTGCAATTTGCTAATGCGCACTTTCAGCCGCTCTGTGCATGATGGTAGCAAGACCAGGGGATGCTTAGTGCGCGTTGTGCCGGGCTATGCGCAAGGGTAGCAAAGGATCCAAGAGATTTATCAGAAAAACCGACAGTCCCCGGCAGATATGCTGAATGGCCAATTGACACGAATTATATCTGTTAGGCCTAGAACCTTGTAGCGCAGAACCATGTGGGTTTCCAGGCAAATCTGTTTGGAAACCTGAAATAAAGTCTGGGGACCTAAATTGTGTGACTTACAGGTCGAAAACAAATCGTAGAATTTTGACATAGAACTTTGCATCTAGGGAGTCCTTGTAAAAAAAATCTTGACTGGAGGTTATTTTATCCATTGGTCAAGGTTACCTATTGAATATTTTTAACCAGATCATGACATTAATAATTCATACATGCATTACCTGTATGTCAGGTTCAGCTGAGCGTCATGGCCTCTGGGCCACTTGTTAACATTGTAGTTATAAATATGTAACCGGGCACACAGAAAGCGTTCCAACTGGCCTTGCCAGTGAAGCTTGCTTTATTAGCGAAGCGGTAAAACGCCTGACTTGTGTGTCACAGGTTACGGCTTCGAACCCAAATTCGGGCCTGGTTTCTATTTTTACCCGTAACAAATGGTGGCAGCGGTCGGATCCTGGGAGTTGGTGTCGTGGCATGATGCCCAACCTACATTGGCGGCGAAACCAAATTTTCATTGGGGGGGGGGCAGTAATAGACCAATATATATTTATATATAAATATATATATATATATATATATATATAGAGAGAGAGAGAGAGAGACATATTTTTACATATATATATATTATTTATATATATATACATATATATATATTTGTTATAAATATATATATATATATATATATATATATATATATATATATATATATATATATATATATCAGGGCCGTAGGCGACCCAAAGGGCAGGGAGCAATAAGCGGATTTTTGGGGGAAATCCCCGACGTGGGAGAGTGTGGGTGTCCCCCTCCCACGGTGTGGAAAAACTTGAAAAACTGTATGCATACTGCTGCTTTCTGGTGCATTTTTGCTGTCATTTAATGGTCAATGCTTACTTAGTAAAACAGTACCTTCTTGATAAGAGATTGTTTTTTGTCTGGCAATGAACGCATTTTGACACAGCATATCAACTTTGGCAGCGGCCATGTATATATGGTACTCCAACTACTGGGGGCGCAAAGCGCCTAAGCGGAGGATATATATATATATATATATATATATATATATATATATATACTATATGCAAACTATATGCAAATACTCAATAATAAAAATAGTGGATGTTTATTTCATTGTGGGGGACCGGCCCCCGCCCCCCCCCCCCCCCACCCCATTTCACCGCCTATGACCAAGTTCACGTGTGTGACCCCCGGGTAGATTCCCACGTTCTCGGGACATACGTACTCGTAGAGGGGTGAATGTAACCGGACACACAAAAAGCGTTCCTGCTGGCCTTACCAGTGAAACTTGTTTTATTAGCGAAGCGGTAGAACGTCTGACTTGTGTGTCACATGTTACGGGTTCGAACCCACATTTGGGCCTGGTTTCTATTTTCAACCGTAACAAATCAATCCATAAAATACACACATGCCACTGATTTCTTAATGTATTATCTCCATATGTCTATATGTATGTTAACACGTGTTATAAAGGATTCCGCTCATACTGTCGGTTGTGGCAGCACGCCATTTCTACTATCTTGTCTCTATTTTGTAGTAAACGTATGCACCACCACTTGGCGTCACTTTGTCGAAAGAGAGAGAGAGCCCAACATCTCACCGAACACTTTTACGACCCCGTTACAAATATGTGCTCAGATTATTGGCTCTCATTGAGTAGAAAACTCAGATGCGCTTCTGGTCCCTGCCATGGGGTCTGGTGTTTTCTACTTTAATTTTGTTTTGTTTGTTGCCATTATGTATTTCAAAATGATCTAAACCATGCAATATATGTTTTATTAAATAGGGAATTTTGGCCGCTAACAAAGATCCCACCACCCCATCAGTGAATATTTTCAAGCGATTTGCAGCCAAATACATCAGGATTAATCCTTGGGAATGGAACAGCAAGATCTGCATGCGTTTTGATATCTTTGGTTGTAAAGGTTTGTCTTTTCATTCATGCAGATTTCGTAGTGTTTTTAATGATTGTTTTATGATAAAAAGCACAAAGAGTCTCCTATTACGGCTCTTAAGGTACACTTCTCTCTGTTGAGATAGTCCTTGTGAATGTTGATGGAAATTTTTGAAAAGATAAACGCGTTCCCGCTTACCTGGTCCTAAAATTATCAGTCAGTAAGACTATATTACAATAAAGTTGAAATTAAACCAACATAGATTCTTTGAAAGTTTAATTTTTCTATAGACCGATCCAGGAATGGAATAATGTGTTTGGATAAAGCTGATAGCCCCAGAGCAGGTATATGGAAAATATAAGAAGTACAAGACACTTTCGGCGACAGACCTGCAGTGAGAAACAGTAAAATAACCGTCAGCCACTCTAATTAAAATCATTTTATCAAATTGAAATGATACGAGGTAATATTTTGAGATGTTACATGGTGTAACCCATGATGTAATTTTATTACATACATCCCATATTTTTGATGCAGTGGATATCGGACCTTGTACTTCACGATGGAGTTCTAAATAATGTTTTTTTACGGTCTCTCACTATACAACTTCAGGTCTGTCATAAAAAAATGTCCTGCACCTTTCTTATATTTTCCATATACTTTCTCTGTCCGTCACATAAATTTAAAATTCAGATGTTTGATGGAATCAAGAAATAAAAATCTATATGTTTTAGTCATTAAAAAAAATTCACCACTTCACTACAAGAAAAAGAATGCCGTTCGGTACTTAAACATACTTTAACATACCTTGTGGCTCTTCTAAAAGTCTGACCAGTTTAGAGCGGGTTTAGAGTCTTGTTTTCAGTAAAACACCTGAAGGTTTTACAAATATTAAATATTTTCTTGACTGAAGTGATTAAGCTAGCTTGAATACGTCTAAAACGTCTCTAGTACATTTTGGTGACTGGCTATTTATGGCATTAAAAATATGTACCAATAGTTAAAATATCTAGAGCCAGCGGAAGTCTGCTAAGGGGTTATGTGTCAGTTACATGTGTCTGTTGAATATACATGGGACTGTGTTCTGAACTCTTTGTTATTTATGAATCTGAAAACTGGCTTCCAATTCAAAACAGCATTGTCTATATGTCACCAGTCCATTTACAACCATTAAAAAAGTGTTGATATTGTTTTGCAGGGGTAGTACCTAATACATCACATCTTCAAAACAATTACGTAATTGTTTTGAAGCATTTAATTCAGACCGCTATCGATTTAGACGTTACTCCCATGATATGCAACCATATGTGATATAATATTTATTCTAAACAGGTTATGAGGGATAAACACTGTAAAGTATAACATTTTACCATTGTCAATACTGATTTACTTAAAAAGAACTCTTTTTTAAGTTTGTCAGGTTTCGTTAGTTATGGAAGCGCAGGTGGTTTTTTTCGGGGCATCAAGCACCCACAATAACAACTATGGATACGGCCCGCATCAGGCCCGCGTGGGAACGATAGAGACCATCTCTCCCTACAAGTCTGGTGGATGGACTGCTGGAACGGACGCACCTGGGGAGTACATAGAAGTGGATTTTGGGTCATCAAGGTAACACAAAGTGAAATATACCAGGTTTATTTAATGGCAATTATTTACACTGATAACCCTCCACCACCCCTACTCCTAAAGGCAATATGCCTGTCTGCCCAGTTTGTTTTTACATATATCGCAAAGCGTTAAGTTTAATAGAACTTTTCGGCGAAATACGAGTTCGTACACATTCCCTGGCCCTCTTTCAGCGTATCCTGTTTTATTGAGTACATAAAAAATCTGATATTGACAACCTGATTTAGGATACTTTATTGTTAGCTAATTGATCTGTAGTGATCAGTTTTTGTCCGTCGTCCTGCCAGCCGTCCGTTAACATGGCATAAAATCGTTACTGTTAGACACAGAATCTTCTAACGTCACATCCAAATCGCCTTGGAAACCTGAAATTAGGTCATTGTGATCTATTTTGCAAAATAGATGAGTGTGAAGCAGACAGACAGGGTATAAGTTGTATTCGTTAACCCATGAACATTCTAATGTAACATCCGGGAAAGTCTTGGGCAAATTTCCTCGGAAACCTGGCTAAAACTTAATTTTGAGCAAGCAGACAGTCATACAAGGCACAACATGTAACTGTTATAGACCGGGGTCCTTCCAATGTAACATCCATTAGCAATATATTGCTTCCAATAAAAGTCCTTTGCACGTATCCTTAGACTCTTGAAAGTCGGTGACTGCAACCTATATTTTGTGACATATAGGAAAAAATCTTGAGTTTAGCACAGCGCTAGACAGATGGGCACAAATCATAACAATTGCACCTAAAACTTGATATATATGAATTCAGGGAAATCCTGGGCAACTTACTTGCCACACATGATAGTTAGCTGCGAGCAGACAACCTAATTTTGAGCACCCAAAAAGTCATTTCTACATGTTTGTCAATTTTTTTTATGTTTAAAAATAGCGTTTTGATAAAACACCCATAAACCCATTACTGGATAGGTGGCTTTAACATTTCTTCTACTGCAGTGTTTTGGAACTAAACCATTGTCTTCTTTGTCATCCCCCGCTTCCGCGGAACGGGGGACATTGTTTTTGTTTTGTCTGTCTGTTCCTCTGTCAGTCTTTCCCTCTGTCTGTCTGTTCGTCCGTCTGTCAGGTTTGTTTCCGTGCGATAACTTTCCTAAATTTTATCCGATTTCATTCAAATTTGGGTCAGTGATTGCTCTCATGCGTACCTTGGTTGGGGTTGGTTTTTGGAGTGTCTGTCTGAAAAAAAAATAATTTTATCCAGCTCAAAAACAATATTATCAAATGTTGGTCCAATTTCTCAATGTGTTTTAGTTTTTAGCTCGGCTGACCGTAAGTCATCTGAGCTTTAGCGATCACTCTTTGTCCGTCGTCCGTCCGGCCATCTGGCCGTCTGTCCGGTTACAGAGCACAAATCATAACCGCTGGACCTGGGATCTTCTAACATGACATCCAGGGAGGTCAATGAAAAGTCTCCTTGAAAACCTGGAATTAGGTCTATTTTACCAATATGGGGCTTCAAAGCATCCCCCCGCCAGAATAATGGAAAATTTGATACAAAAGCTCCAGTATCTGACCAACTAATGCATTGATTACCATGATTCTTTGCATGGATATTGGTCATGGAATGTTTCATCTGTTTCTGCAGACTGGTGGAGCCATCTGTATTTTCTCGAATTTTACGAAATTTTTCCTCTATTTTTGAGACCTATTCAGATACGGTCATCTGTTAACAGGGCACAAATTGTAACGTTTAGACCTAGAATCATCTCTCTTGATATAAAGGGAGACCTATGAACATTCTCCTGGAAACCTAAAATTAGGTCTCTGTTACACATAAACTCTGAGCTATGTTGCTCCGAAGTACCCCCCAGAATAATGGAAAAGTTTATACAAAAGCTCCAGTATCTGAACAACTAATACATTGATCACCATGATTCTTTAAATAGATATTGATCTGTTTCTGTAGACTGGTGGCGCCATCTGTATTTTCTCGATTTTTTACGAATTTTTCCCCGCTATTTTTTTAGAACTCTTCAGATGCGGTCATTTGATAACAGGACACAAATCGTAAGGACTAGACCTAAAATCATCTCTCTTGACATGCAGGTAGGCCCATGAACAGTCTCCTTGGAAACCTGAAATTAGGTCTCTGTTACCCATAAACTCTGAGCTATGGGGTTCCGAAGATCCCCCCAGAATAATGGAAAAGATTTTACAAAAGCTCCAGTATCCGAAAAACTAATGCATTGATCACCATGATTCTTTACAAAGATATTGATCGAGGAGAGTTTCATCAGTTTCTGCAGACTTGTGGCGCTACCTGTATTTTTTCGATTTTTTTTCTCGATTTTTGAGACACTTAAAGATGCGGTCATCTGTTAAACGGGCACAAATCGTAACGACCACACCTAAAATATTTTTTTTCTTGATATGCAGAGAGGTCCATGAAAAGTCCATTTGGAAACCCAAAATTAGGTTCCTGTTACCTATATTCTTCGAGCTATACGGCTCCGAAGAACCCCCGAAGAATAATGAAAAAATTTGATACAAAAGCTCCAGTATATGGACAACTAATGCATTGATCACCATGATTCAATGCATGGGTATTGGTCATGGAATGTTTCATCAGTTTCTGCAGACAGGTGGCGCCATCTGTATCTTTCTATTTTACGAGTTTTTCTCCTCTAATTTTTAAGCCTCTTCAGATGCGGTCATTTCTTAACAAGACACAAATTGTAACAGCAGCCTAGAATATTCTCTCTTGACATGCAGGGAAGCCGATGAAAAGTCTCCTTGGAAACCTGAAATTAGGTCTATGTTACCCATAAACTCTGAGCTGTCGGGCTCTGAAGTACCCTCCAGAATAATGGAAAATTTCATACAAAAGCTCCAGTATCCGAAAAACTAATGCATTGATCACCATGATTCTTTACAAAGATATTGATCGAGGAGAGTTTCATCAGTTTCTGCAGACTTGTGGCGCTACCTGTAATTTTTGATTTTTTTTCTCGATTTTTGAGACACTAAAAGATGCGGTCATCTGTTAAACGGGCACAAATCGTAACGACCACACCTAAAATATTTTTTTTTATATGCAGAGAGGTCCATGAAAAGTCCATTTGGAAACCCAAAATTTGGTTCCTGTTACCCATATTCTTTGAGCTATACGGCTCCGAAGAACCCCCGAAGAATAATGAAAAAATTTGATACAAAAGCTCCAGTATATGGACAACTAATGCATTGATCACCATGATTCAATGCATGGATATTGGTCATGGAATGTTTCATCAGTTTCTGCAGACAGGTGGCGCCATCTGTATCTTTCTATTTTACGAATATTCTCCTCTAATTTTTAAGCCTCTTCAGATGCGGTCATTTCTTAACAAGACACAAATTGTAACGGCAGCCTAGAATATTCTCTCTTGACATGCAGGGAAGCCGATGAAAAGTCTCCTTGGAAACCTGAAATTAGGTCTCTGTTACCCATAAACTCTGAGCAGTCGGGCTCTGAAGTACCCTCCAGAATAATGGAAAATTTCATACAAAAGCTCAAGTATCTGAACAACTATTCCATTGATCCCAATGATTTTTTGCATGGATATTGATCATGGGATGTTTCATCAGTTTCTGCAGTCTGGTGGAGCCACCTGTATTTTTTCGATTGTTATGATTTTTTTCCCTTTTATTTCGAGACCTCTTAAGATGTGTTCATCTGTTAACAGGGTACAAATCCAAATCACTAGATCTAGAATCTTCTAAACTGACATCCTGGGAGATCCATGAAATATCTGCTTGCAAAACTGAAATTAGGTCTCTGTTACCCATATCCTCTGAGCAATGCCAGGTGAATGGGGATACCACCCACAAAATTTGGCATTGATAAAATTCCTTTTGTGAACGTTTTCCTGGTCAGCTGAGCGTCATGACCCCTGGGACACTTGTTATGTTCGCCTGCAGAAGTCTCCACATGCCAAAGTGGATTTTGGTCATATTTCTCAATTTGCTTTAGTTTTTATGTTCGCCTGCAGATGTCATAAGGTGATATTTTAATACATAAAAAATACTATTAAAGAAAAATCATATTGGTTCCAATGTTCTCATTTGAAATTTATTTTTTGTTTTATGAAAAGTATATAAATTTGGTATAAATTAAACAAATTAAAATCTTCATTTCTGAAATAGATCCTGTTGATATATTTATTGTATAATGACATATTAAAAATCTATTGTATTCAAATGTGAGAACTATTTCCCATATTTATGTGTTACTTTCATCTGTTTCAAGACTTGTGAACATGGTGGTTACCCAAGGTGCTTATGGACGGAATGAATGGGTGAGACGGTTTTCCGTCGAGCACAGCATGGACGGTGAGACGTTCACGCCAGGAGGGGTATGTGTATTTTCGTGTTAGTTCAATGTGAAATGATGTTTTCTGTTTCTCTCTAGGTTCAGTAAAATCATGCCAAATACCATTTTGTTATGATACCTCCAACCCCATCTTTGAATGTAACAGTGAGGCTAAAGCCTCCATACACTAATTACCTCCTAATCATATTATACCATAAAAGTACTTTTCAAAACCTAAACATATTATACAAGTTTATATCTTACGTTTCTTTGCACACTCACCTGCAACATTTTATACATAAAACGAGATGTATCCCGCGGTTGCTGTTCTTGAATCTGTCTGTTGATAAATATTGTTACGAAGACAATAAATGAGGGGAAAATCCTGAGCCGATCCGGGAGTCGAACCCGGGTTGGTGGCGTACCAACCGCTTCGCTAGAAAAGCAAGCTTCATTAGCGAGACAGTTCGGTCCGCTTTTATGTCACCCCGTAACACTATATAAACTGAATCATGCATCCCAAACAAAAGATTGTAACAATTATAATAGCTAATTGTAATGATTGACACTTATATGCATATATTATATGTTCATTTGTGCTGTGGCAACTGTTTCGAGTATTGAAAATATTACAAGAATATTGAAAGTCCAGGCTGACTGAATATAAACATCTTGGATTGCAATCTCGACTACCAGACACACACACATATAAACCTACGGCCACCTGCCCCCCCCCCCCCCCCCCACGCCAGTGAATCCTGGCTTCGCCTATATTACATGGGAATATTAATGCAAGTTTATATAAACTAAAGAGTTTTCATGCAGTAAAACCCAAGATTTTTCAAAGCTCTGAGCACAACCATGGGCACTACAAACTCCGCAGTGACCACAGCTAAACGACAATTTCCTGTGACAACAAATATTAAATCTCAACGCTACGTCTCGCATCTTTATCTGTCCGGTTGAAATTAAGACCGAAGACGAGGCAAGACCAGATATCCAGATATTTATTTATTTAACAAAACAGGCATATATATATATATATATATATATATATATATATATATATATATATATATATATATATATATATCTAAAGAGAGAGAGAGAGAACTCTATGAAATAACAAATCAGTTTATTCTAAATGCACATTGAGTTAATACGTGTGGTGCTATCTTTCCAGGAATATGTTGGTAATTCGGATAACGTCAACAGAGTTTCCAATGAGATAAAACCACCATTTGAGGCACGGATCGTTCGTCTGAAAGTGCTGGAGTTCTTCGGCAAAGTTTCAATGCGATTTGATCTGCTGGGATGCAATCCCTTAAGTAAGTTTATTGTGTGTATATATGATAAATATTTTCGTGTGTTCATTGTAATTAATGTATGTAATCATTTGTTTTAAGGTTAAAAAAACACAGTTACATGTTGCGAAACTATTCTTTTTGTATCAATAAATCTTATTTTGCATATTTTAAGAATAGGTTTTAAATAAAATGAGTCATATGTGATCCCTAACTTTGTAAGAATTAGTTGATGAGGTAAAACCATGATATGAAATAACTTTTACAAAACCATTTGCTAATTCCATGGATGTTTTTCCATCGAGATATTTTTTTGTTTCAGTGAATGTGGGCATAAGTGAAGGTACGTTTTTGTTTTATTTTTTTTCCAAAATAAGTTATTTTTCTTTCTTGTTTTTTTTTTCTTCAAAATATATCGTATTCATTAATCAATAGCATAAATGACAGAAATCTAACATATCTCGAAAGATTCCTTTGTATTTATCTTCAGTGAAAATCTGCTTGAATAATTGCACTTTCCATGTATAGCCAATTAAATAATATAATTAATTTACAAATGCATTTAATTCAAAGTTTTTATAATAATGATACCTTGTTTTACTTTTACACTTTATGCATTCATGATGAGTAATAGGTTAAGCATTCGTTAAAATTCGATTTTGGTCTACTGATTTAAATAAGCTAGGCAAAAGTCGTACGTGTATATTTTGTCAAGTGTTTGAATGTCAGTATTTTAAAATCTCTGTTTTGTTGATACATGGGTTGTTCTGTCTACATGTTGTTCACGTGATGTACATGCTTACTCTCTAGGTTTTTCAAGTCTCGGAGTGCCAGACATATGTGAGTGTATTATTTATTTTTTATTTTCGTATCTACCACCAAAGAGACGGTAACCTACAAAAACCTCGCGATAGCCATGTATAACACGCCTCGTAAAAACTTACATGATGCATAAAATTTCACTTCAGTACATGTTATACGCGTATATCAAATCAGGTCTGATGGTATGGTTAGCACAATGGGCATGACAGTATGCCACTTGTCCTACGTATCATGCTCGGATCACTGCGTACACTGATGCTTTATCAAGAAGCTGACGGGGGGTGGGGGGGGGGGGGGTTGCTCAGTGGGATCCAGCTGGTCTCAATTGTTGCAAGCTTGTTTTAAGAGTTTCGAGACAATTTTTGTGCGGGCCGGGCCCCCCTATTCTGGACCACCTGGTAACCTTTGCGGTTTTATCATTAGTCTTCTTGGGTTCGAAAATCAAGGATGTCTTTTTATCTGTACCAGGTGTTTCTATGTTTCTAAAAGGTCTTTTGTTTTGGCCGGATAAGAGAAAGAGAGAGAGAGCTGTATAATATGTCAGCAGCATTTGAAAGTATTCAGATATTATTAATACCAAATTTACAGAACGTCGTTGGAGACAAAGAACCAAATGTTTTCCACCATACCCTGTTCTGATTGGAAACACCGCTGTAGCGATTTCATACTATCCCGAGGTGAGGTGGTGAGTTACGTATAATCCAAAGGCGTCGATTTGTTGCAAAAAGTGGAGGGGATGATAGGGCGTCTGAGCTGGGGAAAGAAACACGAGAGAGGGAGAGAGAGAGAGCGGGGGGGGGGGGGGGGATCTCCCTTTCACACGTTTTTCTATTATATATATTTTAAAACAAAACTTGGATAAAAAATTAATACATTTATAATATATTAAATTGATGTGCCTGCATCAAACACAAACAACTTTATTAATTACAAAATATTGGACTGTAAAAAAAAATAGTATTAAAATTAGTATTAAACAGGTTTGCCCAAAAGAAATGTGTACACTTTACACAAATGAGTCCAAGGCAAAAAGTAATTACAAAAAAGTCACAATTACGGAATCATGGATTTACACCAAACTTTCTTACTCGAAGTTGCCGAAAATATTTCGACGGGTGTTTGATCTACAAACAAATTCCTTGGCCAGGGAGTGCATGTTTAGATCCTCAAGGACTGTGGGGTGTACGTGGCACAAGGCGACGGAGTTAAGACGCTGTTGACTCATAGTGCTGCGTAACCAAGTCTTCAGCCGTCGGAGTGCTGAAGAGCTCCGCTCACAGGATGTGGATGTCACTGGACACACAAGCAAGACTTTCAGAAGGATCTCCACTTGCGAAAATAACGCACGCACCTCTGGATGCATACCCTGGAATGCAATCTTAGCTTCATGCAATGTTTTTGCATCTGTTTTTTGCCGGAACATGCTCAGCTGGACGGATAGTGATTCCTTCTTGAATTCAGGATACCTCTCGACCAGAGACATCTGATCTGAGTAGATTTTGCCTTTGATCAAAATCTGTTCAAGCTGGTTGTATGTCTGCAGGCCTTGGTTTGAGCTGCCGAACCGTTCCTGTAGCTCTGTCACCATGCGATCCAGGAAGAGGATGTACTGTTGTCTCAAGTGTAGCTCTGGGCTGTCATGGTGAAATTGACTGTCTGACCCGCCTGCTCGTTTAGGACATTTTCTCCTTCTAGGGAGGCACAAGGGATCCGGTTCGTATAGTTCCACTTTGGCAGATGCTTGGGAAAATATATCCTTGAAATTCTCTTCACTCCTCCAAGACTGCAGCTGTGCTGTGCACACATTTGTTGCCTATATCAGTCCTTGAAGAAGAGCATTTAAGTGCCATTAACAAACAGAGCAGCAGCAGAATAATAATAATAATAATGATAATAATAGTACTTATCAGTATTATGATTGTTATTAACATCTAAAAAGGAAACCCAATACACCCTTATCACTCAAAGGAGCTAGTTCTAAAAATAACATATTTCCGTACTCCGAAATGGCTAAAAAATCGGTTGCATTCAGTTTTCAAATGGTCGTATCGCATTAAGCAAAATGAAAATAATAAAAATCTCGATAATAAATGGGTATAATGCACATTGCATAACCCTGAGTGATCACATTATGCTTGCGTTATTGCAAATTCAACTTGGTTTTCTATTCTACTTTAAACTGATTTACTTCAAAAATTGTGTGGGCATAATATTTTAAAAGAGCATCTTGCCTGAGATATTTGCTGACTAGGCTTGACAGGAACTGTTCAACTGCTCGAGTATTGCAATTGGACATGCTGCCATCACCAATGCCAAGAGAGTAGATCCCTTCTCAAACATATCAACACACTTAATGCTGCCATTTCCTGCAGGCTCCCAAAAACCGCCGGGTAGTTTTCAAGGACTGAAGTGATGGCCGGAAGCCGACACAACCATCTGGTTGGGCAAAGAGGTCTGATGCTCTTTCTGTTCGACGGAAGGTGATCTGTATCACTGGACTCTGATGACCTAGATGCAATGTCTTGAAATATTGCCTGAAATTCAAGATGAAATTAATAAATAAGCGCATTTTTAACTGTTTTACTAATGTTTGAATCTTTTATAACAGAGGGTTTATTTAAGACTCAAACTCTCAGATATATTAGGGGTTTTATGGAGGTAGTATAGTGATTAACTTTATAGCAGTCATTGCTTCAATTGCATGAGAAAATGTGGTATAAAGTTACAGATTATTGGTAATAAATCCTACCTTATACTTTGAAGACCGTTTGAAGAGTACCCCTAGCTCATGAACCCATTGGACAGCATCTCGGATCAATGTACATTCCGTCACAGAATGTTCAAGGGCGAGGTTCGCAAGATGTGAGGCACAATGGAAATGAAGGGCCAAGGGATGTTTGGCTTTGACTTTTGCTTGGCAGCCGTTATGCTTTCCTTTCATGTTAGCAGCACCATCGTACGTTTGTGCACGCAAATTGTCTGGGTTTAATTCAAGACGTGTCATCACGTCAAAAATCATCTTGGCAATGGTTTCACTACTTGTGTCAGGTAGGTAATAAAGGCCAACGAAATGTTCGTGAACCATCATGTCAGAGTCAACATGACGGAAGGAAATCGACTCTTGCTCCAATCAGGAAACGTCCTGGGTTCCGTCTACTATGATGGCAAAAAAGCCACTTTGTCGAATGCTATTTGCCAGCTCCCTACATACACTGTGCCCGATCATGTTTATCATCTCCTCTTGTGAAGATGGTGATGTGAACTTGGTTGTTCTCGTTAAGTAGGAGCGCAGGCCACTGTCTTCGCTACCTATAAATTTCAGAAGCGGGTCAAAATTCCCATCACCTGGTATTTTCCCACGGAAAGACAAGCCCTGGCTTGAAAGACTTTGACGAGTGCTTTGCGTGAGGCCTCTTGGTTCCTGGCATGCTGAGTACTAATTTGGTTGGACACTGATGGCTTTGCATGGGCTTGTAGCTGGAGAATAGCAAACCGATGAGATTGCGAGCCTTGATGTCCATCGAACTTTTCTGTGCCTTTTTTCCAGTTATTAAACCCGTCCTTTATGAAGGCTGGCTCTTTGCACTTGCTAAGGTCTAACAACCCCATGGCGTCAGCTCGCCTGCAATAAAAACAAAGGAATTTTTTTGCTGTCATGTTGGTAATCAAGCCATGGAAATTGACTGAACTACTTTCTCTGAAAGTAGACCCTTTGGGTCTTTGTTTCTTTAGGAGGAATGAGGGAGCAGTCTGAGGGATGGTTTGGTACATCTCCAAAGACAAGATCATGGCCTTCTACGGTAGAGCTTGTTGTCGGTATTACAGAGCATTCTGGTCTCTGCTGATTTCCCTCACACGGAATTTCATCGATGCACGAACTTGAAGAACTTTCCTTGTCACTAGTATCACCTTTGTCATCTCTGGATGATCTAGCGATATCTTCATTTGTCTTCTCATTGTTCTTTTCTTTGCTGGCGGTTGTAAAAAATTGTGTAATCTTGGAGTATTTCCTCCGCTTTTCCTCCATATTTGCCTTCTCGAACTGATGTAGGCGTACAACGTTGACAGTAATTGACAACTGAATTAACTATTTTCAATCTTCAAAACGTTGGTTGGTACGGTGCTCTCGGTGAGCTACGGGCTTCTTCATTAACATATGCTTTGAGCATTTAACAGATTACAGGTTATACTGTAGAGGTATGAATTATCAATGCCTTAACAAATGTTTATGAATTCACCGTTTTCACTGCTGAATGCAAGGGTCTGGAAGTGTAGATAACGTCGTATACAATTGCAGAACAAAGCATGGGGACCAAAACTCAAGTGATTCATACAAGAAGTCCACTGTACGCCCGGCATAGAACTATTGTAGAGTAATCAGTGGAGAGGCGATATACTGCTGGTGTGATTGTATTAACAGGAAAAAATACAATGTGCTGTTTAGCAATAAAGTAAGAATTCTGACGGTAGATTTTAATATTGAATCATGCCAAGTCTATATAATTTAGCGGAAACTGACATTTTACCGACAGTTGCAACTAACCACTCCGCAGTTAAGTTTAAATCAGTAAATCTTCTTACCGATTCTCAGCGAGGTCCTTGTTTTGGCGTTTAAAGTGTTCGCTGTTAGCTGGCCGTGTTTATATTGATTCTTTAAGAAAGAGAACTAATAAATTGAGACAAGAATGGTACTAAGAAAATCAAGATGAGCACATAAGAAATTGATTGGAATATTTTAAATATAAATCTCGACAGTTTACCATAATAGAGTCTATAAAAAGGCGCATAAAGCGGGTGGGGGGGTGGGGGCGGACTTGGGGAGGACAAACAGCACATTGCTAGAGAATATATTATAAAGTATAGGGAATAAGAAAGGATACAGGTTCCGACATAAGTTTGCATACAGAAATAAAAACGAATTTAAAGGAGCACTTTGTGACTTTGATAAAGTGATTGATTCAATAATGATCGATACACCGCTCCTGGTGCAATTAGCATGAAAAAGGGGAAAGGAAAAATAAGTTTTCAGGATCAGAAAGGAAAAACAAAATGAAAGTAGTATATAAAAAAATTATGCGCCCTCAATAAGAAATATCTGGGTAGTGTTTTTATGATGTATTGTCGCTTTGCATATTTTTCTTTTCAAATCTTTTGTACATATTTACTTGTGTAACGAGAAGATACTGGAGGATAAGTACACTTTTCACAAAATAATGTATATATATATATATATATATATATGTGTGTATATATATATATATATATATATATATATATATATATATATATATATATATGCGTACTATGTTGAATCTTTAAAAGGTGCTAATGTCTAATGTCTATTTGAATTGTGAAATCTACATCGATTAAGTTGCGGTCTGGACCTGGACGCGATGAGAACCCCATACGTACGTACATAAAATACTAATTCAAATTCGAATTGATAAACGTTGTTTATATGTAATAGCCTTCCAGCTGGACAAGTGAAGTTGGATTTTTCTTAATAGACTAGCGTTTAACGTAGAGCAAGTGGCATGTGGATGACATCAGTTGATATCTTTTGCTCCAGCATTGTCTAACGCTTTTGCTAATGCACACTTTTTTTCTTCAAAAATTTCTAAAAATGTGGGGGGGGGATGATTGTATAGGTCATCCCCCTCACCTCAAAAAGTGGGGGGGGGGATATATACCCCCCATCCCCCCAGGATCGACGCCCATGGTATAATCTGAAATCTATCTCAACGAACTCGATTTCAAATAACCTGGGGTTGGGAGGGGTTGTAACCTAAAATCGATTTAAGATCATCCTCTACAATTTCTATATTACTCCTTTAAATGCATGTTAGTTCATTTTTCTTTGTCTGTACTTACGAAAAATTCTGAAAATCCTTTCTGTTGTGTTTTATATATATTGGGTTGAATCTATATAAGTATATATCTGATATTTGCATATGATGTACCATACATTGTGGTGAAGTGCATTGTAATGAACCTATGTGTACCTTATGTTTACTTATATCAGATTTATCTTATATGTATGAGCCAAGATAAATATAATATATATATATATATATATATATATATATATATATATATATATATATATATCATTACATAAAACCATAAAAATTATCAATTCATTAAATCAGCGAGGGGGTAGACAGGTAACCTGAAATTTCGTCCAGACCCCCCCCCCCCTCCTCCCCCCGTGTAATCTGAATTCGTTTTCAGATAATGGGGCCGGGATAACCTGAACTCTTCACACCGTCTGTACAGGATACTCGCATAGCTTCGAAAGTTAAGAGAAGTTCATAGAAAACTTCTTTCATAAAACTCCTTGAATATCTTATTTGGTAACGAAACGTTACATATAGGATGGCCATATTGTGAAATATTACACAGGGTGCTTACACTTTTAAATGCCATGGCATTTTAAATTCAGGTAGCATCCATTTAAACAAATGTATTAGATCGCATAAAATATATGTCATTTTCAGCCTTATATGGCGTGCTTTCTCACAGTGTTTCAGTGTTTCCTAAAATTGTTTCAGATGTGTTAACATAAAAATTGTTTCCCTAACAGTTGTTTTCTTTAACAAATTCACAATATCAGTTTTACATAGGAAAAAAATCAAAAAGAGAAATAACCTCCAGATAATCTCGTTTCGTTTAACATTAGCCAACTAACTTGGTAACTCAACAGAATAAAAATCTTTTGGGCAATTGCGGTAAGCCTTTGGGCGTCCTCTGTCCGGCTATTAGCTGCCTGACTTTTAAGAGTGCAAAACAACATTGGCTTTGATATGAAACCTCTTTATTTATCACTGGGGAAGGTCATGGGGGAAATATCCATGGAAACCCGAAACAATGACCTGTATGCTACGTGTTATAGGAAAACAAAATTGTTAGAGTCCTTTGAACGTCCGATTTTTTCAAGAATACAACAGAAATGTAACACTTTTGCTTTCACATGATTGCTGATTATTCACGAAAGAAAAGAAAATTAAACGGTTGAAATTGAGTTGAATTATTTTTTTAATCTTGTCTTGGGGAGTTTAAGACATTTTAACGAATTTAAGTGTTCCAATACTCGATATCTTGTCTGCTACCCATCTGACGCTAAAAACTGATTGGGTCTAATATTAATTAACCTTTGGAATGATTTTAAGAAAGATTTAATCAGGGAGGCCGCCGAAAGAATATTCATCGCATAATCCACTACCCTCATTTCATTTCGTAACATTCTGTTGTCTTACAGCCCCGGGATTATTCTTCGTCGACAGTAAAATTAATTTTGGCGATGCAGAGAGTGCTTGTAAAAAGAAGACTAGTCGGCTAGCAGACCCTTCTTTGTTCCAACACATTCAGGGATTCGAGGTTTGCCACAACGGCTGGCTATCAGATCAGACGGTGAAGATGCCCAGTCTCCATGACAACCAGGATGCCGGATGTGGTCAGGCCGGGGACAATGATCTTGGTCCGGCTGACCAGTCCAAGCTGTTTGGGACATTTTGTGCCAAACCAGGTAGGGGAATGAGGAAAATTAAACGCTAAGTAAAAATGACGGATTTTGAACTTAAATCATATCACAAGTAAAAATTAACTATAAGTACAAATGATGAATTCTGTACTGAAATCCTATCATATCACGTAAAATTACTACTAAGAAGTGATAATTGATTTTAAACTGAAATCTTCTTACACGCAAAAAATTAACTCTAAGGAAAGATGATGGAATCTAAACAAAAATCTTATCACACGTAAAATTAACACTAAGTAAAGATGATGGATCTTTGAACTGAAATCATCCCACACGTAAAAATTAACCGTAAGTAAAGATGACGGAATCTGAACTGAAATCTTATCACAATTTTACTAAGTAACGATAATGAATTTTGTACTGAAATCTTCTTATACGTAAAATTAACTCGAAGTAAAGATGGTTGATTTTGAACTGAAATCTTATCACACGTAAAATTAACACCCAAGTAAAGATGATGGATTTTTAACTGAAATCATCCCACAAGTAAAAAATAACTCTAAGTAAAGATGATGGAATCTAACTTAAATCTGATCACAAGTAAAATTAACACCAGGTAAAGATGATAGATTATGTACTGAATTCGTATCTCACATTATAATATTATCATTATAAAATGCCACATTCTGCCATTCTAAAAATATTATTTAAAAAGTTTTGCAAATATATTGTACTTTTTTATAATAAAAATATATTTCTATATTCTCTTACAGTTACATTTATTATTTGTTGCTCTAATTCTCATCTTTAAAGTAGTAAGACCCAGGTGGCAGCGATAGGTATGCTCTGTCTACAATTCAAAAGAATTGATTTTAATCTATATTAGATCTGACCGAGAATATGAAATACTGAAGACGCATGAGGCTATAATTCGCCATAAAACTGTAAATATCATACCTGAAGGCCAGTGTCACAAAGAGAAAAATAGTTCGGAAAGCTGAGCAATTTGGCATTAATTTGGCATTAATTTGACATTTAATTTGAATATTTTTCGGTAAAAGCATATCTTATTCTTTTCTTCATGTGAGGCACACCTCCAGGATTAATAAGAATACAGATTTTCCGAGATAACATTCGCAGTATGTTTGCTTCACTTTCGAATGTTCATTTACTAAGTTATGTGCATACACCAATCAAATTCCAGTTTATTGTACATACACTGATTCCAATGACTTTGTTTACAAACTGGCTTATTATAGATTTCTACTTTTATATTCTTTATACGGTAATTAAAATACCGAACGCTTCCATTTACTAATGAAATCCAATCACAAATGACACAGTTTATACTTAAATATTACTGTGTATAGGCCTGTTCACTCTGTCATATTATGTTCACTATTCTTTTGTCAGGTCCCAATATATTGTTTCGCCGAAGTCCTGATAACTCGTGCATGGATACGATAAAAGCCAAGCACTTGTGCCAAAGAATGGGCGGTAGGATGGCGACCGCAGAGGAAGGGAGTGCTGCAGCGGAAGACGGTGCATCCCAATGTTCCGATGGTTGGTATATCACATCGGCGGTTGAAGGCATCGGGACATTAAACTGCGACCTTAAGAAAAAGTCCTTTTCTCTAGCTAATCCAGATGCTACGTGTAGTACCGGGGTGTACTGTAATGTACCAGGTAAGCGCTATTAATCACTTTATTTTTTTTAAATACATAATAATACAAAATAAAATAAATGTTCTACGGAACCGCCAATACCATTCTTATGGATAAATTTTGTGTCCTGAATAGGATGTGTGTGGTGTATGTTGTTGGTAAGTGCTAATTGTCGTCTTACGGGTTTGGTTTTATTTATAACTGTAATGGTATGTATAGATACGTGTTATAGTAAATATAATTCTTGATTAGGTTAGCAAATCTTATACAGAATTAGAGGACATTATTTGCCAGTTTGTTTCAGGTAAATTCAAAACTCTTTCACATAGAGAAAGGGGAGTAGTCAATTTTGTTAATGTCAGTGATAAAAAAACCTTTCTAAAACAAAGATTCAAGATGGCGACAATTAAGTCTGTATATATATGTATTTATGTAAGTTTATGTTGGGATGCTTCTCCTACATATGCTATGTATTATTTGTATGTTTTTTTTTATGTTTTATATTGAATAATTAATAAATAAAATAACAAGATATCTTGATCATAAAGTCCATTTCAAGAATTAAATTTTTTTGTGATTTTTTCGCTAACTGGCAATAACATTTACTCTCCTCACATCATGTGATGTTTTCACATAGTCCGAAGACCAATCACATTGTATGTTTGAGTGTAGCCTAATACAACCAACCCTATATGACCTTCACTGGTGTTTACTGTTACGTTTTGATCCCACATGCACAAAAATAATGGGGTTTCAAATGCGCACACGAAAATAAACGGTCCGGCAAGGAATCAGGCAATGGAAGATTTTTGTTGCACAATTTGAAATCAAAAGTTTCCTTTACATGCAATAAATCAGGCCAGAACCTTCTCTGTAAATAACAAGACTCAAAATGGGAAATCGTGAGTTCGAATCTCAGCCGTGATATTTTTCATGGTCGGCCCACCATCCAGGCTGAGAGCACTGCAGGTTTTATGGGAAGGCCGTGCCAAATGGCCGTGTTTCACTCACATACGAATGTGCCTTTCGTTCCTCGGTGGTATGATTACGCACCCAGGGCCGCAGATGCAGAAGGCATCGGCCCTTGTTGACTCCAGGATATAAAATGAGAGGAAGCGTGTGATACTGCCCTGTCATGAAGTCAGAAAACCGGAATGGAATTCCGCAGAGGTACATATACGTTGTAAAGAGAGCATTAAAAATATAAGTCATTATATGAGTCATTATAATATAATCACATTTGTAATTCCAAAAAGATTCCAACACATGGTAACACTGAAGGCATGACCTACCAGCTGGATTCATTATATTAGCAGGAAAAGACAAGAGTCTCCAAGCAAAGGATAAGAAATAATGATTTTGTATTGAAACCGAGGTGTTTTAATCAAAATTGTCAGATTTCTGAATGACATAACTGGAGTAAACGCACGCTGAAATTAAAAGCCAAGGCAGACCGAAGATGCCTCCGTATATAACCCATTTATATTCCCGATATGACCTATTTTCAATATAACCCTCTAACATCACGTTTTCTGTGTATTTAGTAATGTATTCCAAATATTAAATTTTATTAGCATTTGAATTTAACTTAGTCGGTGTTCAAAAAAGTGAACGTGCTGAACAACAAGGCAAATAAAGGTCAAGGTCCGCTAAAAGATAAACAATTTAAAAAGTCCTATTTCCCTCCTTCCCTTCAAACATGAACCGAATCAAACGAAAGCTCTTGAGAGTTATATTGCCCTAGCGAGCACATGGTGCCACTGTGACTTGACGCTTGAAAGTAAAAAATCAAGAAAAATCAAGTTAATCCTGCAACTTAGAATTACAAAGTATTGTTTATAGGTGGCAGCATGTCTGAAATATAAGTATTTTAAAAGTGTTGGCGCAAACGTCGACTGGGAGCCAATAAAAAAACAATGAGCCCCCCCCCCCCCCCAAGCTTGAAAACGTTCTATATATTGCATATTTTTTAATCATAACCTGAAATTATCCGTGAAACCGTTTTGTTTTAGATGTGTTATTACACGTTGAGAACCTTCCACGTAGCACCAGCTTGTGTGAGCTAATAACTGTTTCTTTTTTGTGTTTGCAAACCAAAACCTGTAAGTGTTAATTAGTTCATCAAGAGATCAATTACACTGCTTTAGTAACATTATTTTACTGTAAGTCACCTGAGCTGTAGTGATCACCCTTTGTCCGTTGTCCGTCTAGCCATTAACAGGGCACATTTCGTAACCGTTAGACCAAGACACTTTTAACTGTACATTTAGGGAGTTTCGTGGCATATATCCTCAGAAACCTTAAATTATGTCACGGTGAACTAAATTCTGCCGTCTATTGGCCGAAAACATGATTTTGAGCACCTAGACAGTCAGGTGGAGCACAGATTGCATCCATTATGGCTAGGATCTTCTAACCTAATGTTCAGGGAGGACCTATGTCTTTTAAAATATGAAATTTAGTTTCCATAAAGTATGAAGTTTAGTTTCTATGATTTGAGACCTATAGAATAAAGATTACATATGAGCACCCTAAGCATAATCATATTTGTTAGGCCTAGAACCTTCAAAAGCAAAACCCTGTTGTGTTCTTGGCAAGTCTCCTTTGATTACCTATAGATTGCTACTTATGGCCTGGAAACATGATTTGAACACCCAAACTGTCAAACGGGATATAAATTGTATCCATCAGGCCTAGAATCTTCTAAGTTAATGTAAAGGGAGGTCCTGAGAAAATTGAAATGAAATTAGGTTACTATGAGTCATATTCTGCGAACTTGAGGAAAAAGATGTCATTTGAGTTCCCTGGATATCAGATAGGAACAAATGATATCTGTGAGACCGATTATTTTCTAACACAGTATCAAGAGAGGTTCTGAGCAATACTCCTTTGAAATCTGAAATTTGGTCGTGTTGACCTATAATCTGTGATCTACGGGCAAAAAACATGATTTTGAACACTCAGATAGTAAGACAGGGCACATTTTATCCTTAAGGCCAAGAATCTTCAAACGGACGTAGTTTGTAAATGCTGTTCATGGTGAGTATAGGTCATCATGTGCTAGGGACCGAAAACTTGATTTGAGCACCTAGACAGACAAGGTACAAATTTTAACCAATATCCTTGGAATCTTCTTACTTATAAGCCATGGAATCTTAGGCAAATATTCTTGTAAAGCTGAAATTAGATCAGGGTGACCTGTATTCTATAAACTACGTGCAAACAACAAGATTCTGATCATCCAGGTAGTCACACAGGGCGAGAAACTGTTGAACAGTTGAACCAACAACCTTTCATTGTAAAATCCAGGAAGATCAATATAACTTTATTTATTTTACATGGATTGTACAACTAGTTATATTAACTAATACAAGGCATTCTCCATGGCTCGGATGATGGCGCTCGGTAGTCGGTAAAGGTCGAGTAAACCAGAAGTCCTTGGCAATCCTCCCTCAAATCTTGATATTAATTCACTGTGACATATAATATGTGAACTATAGGAAAACCTGATTAAGTACTCTGAAAGTCACATCGGCACGAACCATGAGGGTTGGAATTAGAACCTTCTAACTTAAAATTCAAGGAGGTCCTGGGTAATTATAGACAAAACGCCTGAAATGAGTACTCCGAAAGTCATTCAGATCCATTGTTCAAGGTTCCTCTTAGCCCTGACTTGGCTTTAGTATTTGCGTTTAATAACACATTGCTTAAAATAAAACGATATTCCATGTACCGATAGACTTAGCTCAGTGCCAGCTCTTATCACTTAGGCCTTGTAAAGTCCGTATGGTGAATGACCGTGAATCCCTGATAGTTGCAGATTTAGGCGTCACAAGTCTCTTTGAGGACCTGACGATTCTCCCGTATTTGCATATCAGGCCGTAACGCCTCATGTGAGTATCATCATTGCTACAAGAACGCCAACATCGGTCCAACAGCTCGACCCGCTGGGTAACATTCGCACTGAAATCATGTATTCAGAAATTCCACACATGGACCTTCGTGTCCTATGATATATCTCTGCTGAACGAATATTACGGTCACATGGGCAAAATGTAAGTACATATTGTAGACATTATCGCAACAATTTTGTACCGACGGGTCCAGTTTAATTCCCTCTGCCGAGATGACAAGAGCAGCTGACAGCATTTGTCTGAACCCGTGTATTAACTGTCAAATTGCTACTCGCAAATCGTGATCGTTCAGCCTGAGTCCGTCGGTGCATTTTGACTGCGCTGGTCGCGTATGCACCTGAAAATCTCGCACTGATTGGCTGCGCCAAAGTTTGTTAGGCCTACTGTCAAGGTGGTGGTCCGATAAACGTTAACACTGAGACTGAGGGTTATAGTGTTTTAAAGTCTCGCCCAATTCAACATAAGCGACGGCCTAAAAATATCAAGACAAATTAAATGGCAATATTATTAGCCAATTTGAAGCCTGGAATAGGCGATGACTGAATAAACCATGTTTGCTTTGAAAAAGATTCTGGGAAAGACCACTGCTGACGTCACTGGAAAAGACCTTAGTTCAGTGAGGCGGTGATGTGTGGCGCTGATCGTCCGAGAACCGGCCAAGATTACCAACCCATGAAATAAGAGGGTCAGATAGTGGTAAATTAGTTATATGATTTGCCGGAAGATTGCGGTACCGATACTAAGTGCAATACAACGCGGGAACGTTTGATTTCTCAGTCAGAAGCAACAATTAAGTC
Organism: Sipunculus nudus; assembly: GCA_026874595.1. Lineage (NCBI taxonomy): Eukaryota > Metazoa > Annelida > Sipuncula > Golfingiida > Sipunculidae > Sipunculus > Sipunculus nudus. Next base: position 53,333,643 of record CM049320.1, read on the forward strand.
ATAACTTTTTCATGGACTGGGCCATTCTAGGTTCCTCTACAAATATTTTTTTCACTACGTCATAAAATTAATAAATATTACATGCATCACCTGGCTACATGTTAAATTTAACTGACCGTCATTGGCCATGGGTCACGTTTAACTTTTGTATATTTTTCATAATTTAACAGTTTGTAAATTTTTGGCAATCTTTAAGATACTACAACCTGGCCCACCAAATAAAAATTAAACATTTTCATATTAAACGAGGGTCAAACTTTGCGATCAGTAGAAGGGTAAGTACTTTCGAATTCCTGAAATGAACTGGTAGTTAGTTGAGCAGAGACACAAAGAATATAATGCAAATAAAGATTCTATATTCTGATATATGGAAACTTACGACAAGGTATTCTAGACCCATAAGAAAATCAAATATGGCCACCGTGGGTTATTATACTTGACTGGTGCCTATGAGAAGACGAGCAACATCAAACAGCCAACAAATACATGCAGCATCGTCTCATGGGCTACATTTGGGTACTAATTTAGAACCTTCACAGGCTCAACCCGTCTACTTGATGTTGTAGTCTGTTAAACGTGGAGTTTGTCCACAAGGATCGCTTTATATTTACTACCTTCTGATTGTTTTTCAGTGATTGGTTCTGGAATGGTACCCGCCGGTAAGTCAAGATACTGTTTTTATAAATTATATTGTGGAGCTTATATATATATATAATATATATATATATATATATATATATATATATATATATATATTTATAACTGTGTAGACTCGTTGCATGTGTATTCTTATAGCTCCTGCTTTCATCCAATATTTACATGTATATATTTTAACAATTTTCGAAAATAAATGGTGGCCCCATCTTAATATTTATGTGCTTTTTTAGATATTTTATTTTTTGTTTTTTTTTTGGTATCACCACCACAAAAAAAGGGAAGACACATCTTATGCCATTATCAAATGCAATTCTATCATCATGCCCAATTTCAATCAAATCAACATGAGATGAAAAAGGCGAGGATGTTACTCGTCTGTTTCAATTCAGGCATAACTTAAAGCTGTTCTCTGCAATTGCATCATGGAATACATTTGCGTACATGTTGAACTAAAACTAGGTCACTTGGTCAATTTGCATATTGACTTTTTGTCCCTTTCCTACCCAGTCATGAAAGTATATATATATATGTCTGATAGAGATGCACATATTTGAACCATATTATTACACGAAACGTTTTACTATTCTCAAGTATATACCCAGTAAATGTAAGGAAATATGGAAAAAATGAAATAAAATATAAAGGCCCATCACTTCTACAGGATTGTAGGGGAACATCGCGGAAAATTGGCAGAATTTGGAATAAAACTATTTTATTAAATGCAAAAGCTTTCATGTGAAATAAAAATAATGACAAATATTATCATGTAAATAATGATTGAATTTTGTTTTATTGGTCATTTTATCTCTTTTGAAAATAGTAAAATTAAGTGATAGTTATCTTTAATTTCATCAGAAAAGTAACGAAAATGATTTCTGTTTATATCAATGATGCTATGCAAATTTGAACATGTCTGCCAGGCTCGTTTTTGAAATTTTTAATGTTGTCACACAATAAATGTATAAAGCACAATAAATATTTTCTAATGCATGTAATATAGCATTAAAATAGATCGTTCTTCCTGGCAGTGGTTATAGGATTTCCTTAAATTTTTATCCATTCATGTTTTGGAAAACGTGATCACTTGTTCCGCTTCAGTGTGCCAACTGTAATTGATGATTTTTTGTCGATTTCCACGAAATTGTGTTTAAATCTTACACACAGGCATTCAAAGTTAGAAAACATGTTTCTTCAGAAATGTAATTAATCATGTTAAATGTCAACATAGCAGCCACACCAGTTTTGGCAATAAAAGTATAAAATGCCAAAAATATCAGGTGACTCATGTCAGAAAACACCATGTTTTATAAAGAGTACTCTGCAGATTTGAGTTAAAAAGTCTGTCAGATTACAAGCTATCCAGCGCAAGCATCATGTCGCTGTACATTTGCATGCATATATTGCTGAGTAAATCGCGAATGTTTAGAAAGTATGAGATGCACTGCGAATATTTCAGCCCAGCTTCCACTCATGTACGTCTCCCCGGGATACACGGTGTTCACGATTTATTGGGGTCTAAATTGGATAACAGAGCCAGGGATAAACCAGAACCAATACTTATTAGGGCATGTATTTACAGGTAAGTCCATCATTACTAAAGATTCGTATAGGAAATTTATGCAGTATATGTTTTTGCATATATCAGATCATATGTTTTCATATTTCATTTTTCATATAAACTATCTGGTATATTCATCTGTCTATACTATTATATTCAACTATCTACACAGTTGATTATCTTTTTTAATGAATACTAGTATTACTAGTTAAATTAATGCAGAGACCTCCAAAATGTTGTATAAATATTTACCAGCAAGAGTTTTTTTTAAGGTTTCATTGACAGATATAGTGGAGTTACTGTTGTTGCGGAGGAATCTATGGCCGCAGGTACTTTGGCTCCGGTTGAACATGTCGAGAAGATCATTGACGGCACACGTTCTTTCTATCGCCCAATTTGCCCATCAGGTATGCCTTTGTGCACTTTTATAACATTAATCTCCACCCGGCAGCCGGCGTGGAATATGCGTATTTGAAAGGGCGGGGCAAGTACGTTCCACTTCACTATCAAGTGCGCAGCTGTAGCTTCACTCTGTACCTTGAACCATAAACCGTAAATGGGTGGTCCAGCGGTAGAGATTCTGGCGGTGTGCGATTGTTCTTAAGACTTTGGCCGGATCTTTCCTAGTGTACTTTCAGGTCCCCACATTTCTTGTGTAGCATGAAGACACCCAATAACCCAATCTAGTGCGGCGGCTAATGGAAAAATTGTTCAAATTGTGATAAAAGTACCAATTTTGGTACAGTTGTAGTATTGTACACTGGCTTTCGTTTAAGAAATAGTTCCACGCAATATTCATGGTATTTCAGGGGTGGATCCTGCAATTACTTTGGGAGTACCGATGAATAAATTAAATTAAAGTGTTTGATCAAGGCCTTTATTTTGCAGCACATGGAATACAGAAGTCTGCTGATGCTCAAACTTTACTTTCAAGTGAAGTTAATTCAGATTAACAAGCGACCAGATTAATGGAGCAGGATGTAATAATTTTTCAAGTATTGTGCAGAACTAACGCAATTTAGCACGCCTTTTGAATCTTGTTAACCAAATTGGTGGGACAAAGAATGTGAATTTTGGAAAAATGAAAAATATATAACTTTGAATAAGTATAGATGTACAATATCATATGGCGACTAACTTAATTATTAACAAACAAAACAGAGGTTTAAAAAAATATGTGAAGAAAAGAAGGCAGCCATCTAAGCCTCAGAGGTGCATAAGGTGATAGGGTGCAAAAGACACTGATTCCATGTGGAAAAACATGAGATCTTTAAATAAAAAGAAAATTGTTACAACAGAACCGGTACGTTGGTACAAACATTTTAAGAAACTTTTGAATTCATCAACACATGAAATTAATCAAGTTTAAGAATCATACACTGGAATATTTAAAAAAAATGATACAGTGCTTGATGGAGTCATAACACCATGGCAAGTACAGAAAGCCATCAATAGAATGAAAAGAGGAAATGCCATAGGGCCTGACGGGATAACGGTAGATATATTGAAAGATACATATAGTCCCATATCGTCTCATATATTACAATTATTTAATAATGAATTAGGAAATGATTTTTCCAGTCTCTTGGAGCGTAGCATTTATTGTACCAAGTCTCAAAAAGGCTTCCACCACAGATCCTAAAAAAAATATAGATGTATTTCATTAATTAATACCGTTGGTAAAATATTTAGACAAATATTGGCAAACGGAAATCATAATTATGTTGATCAAGCTGGATTCTTATGTGAAGCACAAGCTGGCTATAGGAAAGGTTATACACCAGTAGACCATACATCTTCTTTAATGGGGTGAGTGGAGAAATATTTAACAAAAAAGAAAAGAAGGTTTTATTACACTTTTATTGATCTTTCAACTGCTTTTGATAGTGTACAACATGATTTATTGTGGTATGTTTAATTTAAAACTGGGATAAAAAGGAAACTCTTGCAGACACTTTAGTCAATATATAATCAAATGAAATCATGGCTGCTTACAGAGGAAGGATTAACAGATTATTTTGAATGTATTAACGGAACTCGACAAGGGTGCATGATGAGTCCCCTTCTGTTTTCTTTATTCATAGATGAATTTTATGAACAAATTAATGAAACAGATTGTCATGGTATAAATATTGATGAATATTTGCCAAATTAATGACATTTATGTACGCTGATGATTTAGTATGCTTCAGGGATACAGTAGGACGTCTCCAAGAACAAACAAACCAGTTGCAAGTTTTTTTCTGTAAAAGTTAATTCAGGAAAGACAAAAATAATGTTTTTTAGACACGAGGATTCATTAAATAGAGAAATGGCATTATCAAAAATACTCAAATTGAAACGGTAAATGACTATAGATACTTAGAGGTATTATTTAAAAGTACATTGTCATGGAATAAAACAAAGAAAGTGCAGGCCGAAAAAGCAGTGAGTCTCATAAAAAAACTTCATAGGAAATATAGTTGTTTATAAGTGAGCCAGCTATTATATCTATTTGCTTGTATGGTTACACCGGTATTATTATATGGTTCAGAACTGTTGGTTCATGAAAGATGTGAAATGACTGAAAAGGTGCAATGTAAATTTTGCAAGTACATTATAAAAATTAGCTCTTCAGCTCCGAACGCAGCATCGTTGGGAGAGTTTGGAAAGCATCCAATCTAAGTCGGTCAGTTATTAAGAGGTGTAAAATACTGGACAAAACTAGTACATTATGGTAATAATAGATATCTAGATATGAATGGAAAACAAACATGGGTAACTCATATAAGAAGCAAAATATGCAGCGCAGGTTTTGGGTATGTGTGGATGAATCAAGAAGTAGGAGACATTAGAATATTTTTGGCTAAAATAAAGGAAAGAATTATTGATATGGTAGAACAAAACTGGTCTTGTGGTGTAGAAGTAAGTACTAAATTAAATTTATATGGTTCTTTTAAATCCATGCTATCAATTAATGGAGAAATATTTACTGTGTGTGACTAATACCAAGCATAAACAAGCACTGGCCAGATTGAGATGTTCATGTAATGATTTGATAATTGAAAAGGCAAGGTATACGCAAATGGATAGAGTTTGTTGGTTATCAAGATTTGTTTGTAGAAATAAAACTTTAAAACGCTGTTTAGTTGAACATTTACGATAATATTTTAAGAGAATGTACCCTGATAATTAAATATGATTCACCCCTGATAATTAAAAATGATCCCCCCCCTAGAAATTCAGGGGTTTATTTCAGAGCTCATATGGAAATGTCCATAAGCTCATTCATACAAACGACAGATATTTTGCACTCAGAACAATAACACTGTACATGAATTTTAAGCACGGACCAACATACACATTGTATGATGAAATATGTAATGCTTATACAGTGAACCCATACTACCCCCCCCCCCCCCCCCTTCTCATTGCCCTCTACCACCGTCTCCTATATTCATCAAAGGAGACATCGACGAGATGTGAATTGAGAGTAGTAATTAAACTTTACTTTAAAACAGAAGATTTATGTCATATTTAACAATAAATTAACTTCAGTTAACTACATGTCGTTAAATGGCAAATAGTCATCTTTAATTACAAATGTTTACATTAATGAGATCACAAAGGTAATTTTACATTTCTAATGATGATATGTAATTAAATAGAACCAAATTTTCCAAAATTTTACCCTATCCATAAGGAATGTATATGATGTAATGTAACTATGATGATCTTCCGTGTATTTTTCATATAAATTTGAGTACCCCAAATTTAACATAGGATCCGCCCCTGTTACACTGAGAAGATTTGGTGGAACTAATAAAAAATGTTAATATATTAACCAAACTTCATCTCCACCAAATTTGGTACTTTTTATCACAGTCTGAACAATTCTTCTGTATTTTGCCATTAACCGCTGCACTAATCATATTGTCCCCGCTTCCTCGAAACGGGGGACATCGATTTGGGTATGTCTGTCTGTCCTTCTGACTGTCTGTCCGTCAAGTTTTCGTTTCTGTGAGCTAACTTTCCGAAGTGTTGTCCGATTTCATTAAGGTTTCGGTTAGTGATTGCTCTCATGCTTCTTTGCTTGGGATTAGTTTTGGAGTGTCTGTCTGAAAATTTATTATTACCAGCTCCTAAACAAACAAAAAACCCTTTGGTTCAACATTAAAAATTATGACATGAGGAGAACATCTTCAGTTGGCAATGAATATTAAAACAAAGGGACTCTGACATGCGAAGACATCTTCAGGGAATAAAAAAACTAAAACATATTGAGAAGGCAATCATGAAGATCACAGGAAGCTAAAATATCTAGAGGCAGAAGCGGAGAACATATATTCTACGAATCTGCTTGTTATCATTAATTTAGATGTTAAGACTCAGTTGGAAAAAGAATTATGGCTGTACATGAAGTATATAAGAAACGTTTGGCAAATAACTTAGGAGAAACTATCAATATTTAATTTAACTGGATCACCATATTAGGGTCTTTCCGACTAAAGCGAGCATTTGAGAGTCTCGATCTGATTTGCTAGAGATACACGATTAATCAAAATGAGATTAAATGTCGGAATGAATCGCCTACAGTGCGGTTGATTTGCATAGAATGCCTATAAATTTGCAGGGACAACTGTGCTCGCAACACGATGAGACCCCATTCGAATTAGTGATGAATGTTTGGAGCTAGCGGGTAGCACATTTAATATTCGCTTCTAATCATGTGTAACATTGACACGTCCGCATCGAGTCCCTGAGGCTTCAGTTGGTAATCATCAGTTATATTTTTGTTTCAGGCTATGTGTCACTGAGTGATATCGGGATCCGTCTTATGGAGACGTTTACTGATCAGGTAAAACCAAGTCTCCGCTGTGTGCGGGAAGAGTTTGTCGAAAATTGTGGTTACGGCGGAAGGAAGGACCTTCTGGAAGGTGGCGGGTTATATGAAGTCGTCCCCACATACCCAAGCCGGCAGGTCGCTGGCCACTTCTTCAGGGCATCCAAGGGAAATGACCCCCCGTCAGCCGAGCTAAGTCGTTGTCTGAAGAGAAGCCATGTCGTGTTTACCAACATGGAATTGTATGGTAAGTAGTTATTAGCTTGTATAGACGGTCCATAATAGGTTGGTTGTAACTTTGATTGAGGCCAAAGGTTCACATCATCGGTTGAACCAGTGGTCAGACCAAGCATAACCGAGAACGGTTCTTAGTTCTTCCCAGAGATGAGGTGTTATACACCATCAAGCCCTGAGGCCTCTACATCTGTGGCTTAGCCATGAAACAAGCATAAGTGCAATTTGGTGAAAGCAAACAGACAGAAAGGGAGTCACTTCAGGAATAATTTGCCTTAGAAAGGACAAAACCACAAAAAAAAACTTTAAAGGAAAATTCAGATGAGCCATTTTTGGAGGTCTTTAAATTACAACTTTTTTCATCCAGAAGCACCCGCATATGTCGAACAATCAATAAAAATTCAATTCAGAGCCGCCTTTTTGTTAATCACCAAGTGCGTTTTATGCATTTCTAGCAACCAACTTCTGTTCATAACCAACCAAACACCTCGCTAAAACGCACCTTTCAAATATTCATTTAGCATTAGCTATCCTTCAATTGCATGTCTGTTATTTTTTTTAAATGCGACCAACAGAAAGTACAATAACAGAAAGCACAATTGATTTTCATTGAAAAAATATAGGGTTACACAACACAGCACTACATCTCCAGGCCAGGGTTACAGCCTTAATTCAGCACCACGTTACTCCAATTTTTTTTTCAAAACTTTGTTCTTTTTAATAGAAGTTTCATGCGTGTTTACACACACCGAGTAAAACCTCGCCTAACACCACCTCTCTTCAGCGACCACTTCAGAATAACTACAGTCCAAATTCTGTTTGCTCTTTTTTTTCAGACCTCACATAGACGACAACTATGACTTTATCGAGGTCCCGTTGGTGGTCGTAATTCCGAAATTCCACTGCATATATATATATATATATATATATATATATATATATATATATATATATATATATATAATTTATTAACTGATGGAAGAAACTGAACTTCATATTTTTAATATATCTCGCAAAGAAAAAAAGTTAAATAAGATTGTGTGTACAGAATTATTTCAAGGCAAATTCCGTTCACTTAAAACAAAAACTATATCTTCGCTTAATCAACACAATATATTATTTTTTGCCAAATACGTAGATTATATTTTATATCGTAGTTTTATCGATAATCCCCTGCGGATAACTGATCTCCACTTTCTTTCTGATATCTAGCCCTGATTTTATCGATGAACAAGGGCTAAAGTGGCCCGTTGATCGATATTAACATTCTATGAATTTCTCATTAATCGTGCACGTGATCTATTTCTTTTGAATGCATAAAATTGCTCGTGTCCGTATAGTTTGACTACGGGAATAATGTAACCATGCACTGTGCGTGAGTTGGATTTTCTTCTTGCTGATAAGTTTAATTCATATATAGCCAGGCAACAATCTAAAATACGCTGCTAATTGAAACAATACTCTGTTACCGTATCGAACATAATCACAGTTAAATATATATTAGGGATGTATTTATTGAATTATCCCATGCGTTAATGTGAATATAAAAGAGGCATTTGTTTCTCTCGCTGGTAAACTGCCACTGAGGATGTTCTTGCTTCTCTAATGTTACAACTAGTTTTCGTTTTAGGAGGGTATGGTCTGTATGATATCTCGCTTATATGGGTTTATTATTGGTACTTTTTTCTTATTTCAGCTCCATTTACTGCGAACACACTTCCAGGTATGTCATCATTCTGGTAACACTTCTTTCCAAAGAAGTATAAAAAATTGTTCATTATTGATGCATTTAAATATTTCCACACGCACACACGAAGCCAAAATATACCATTTATAGATGTGCCTTTCTGATTATACTTACTTTGTGCAAAGCGCATAGGGTGAAGTGTGATATTAATATCTTTAAGCCCAAGAGCGAAGTTGCCAACAGATGCCTATGACGGGTTTTATTAGTTCAGCTGACTGTATGTCATCTGAGATATGAGCTATAGCGATAATGTTTGTCTGGCGTCTGTCAGTCCGTTAACAGAGCACAACCGTTAGACCTAGACATTTATATGAGCACCCTGAATGTCAGAAGGGGATAAATCGTATTTGTAAGCCTAGAATCTTCTAACACAACATCCTACGAGGTTCTTAGCAAATCACCTTAGAAACCTGAAATAAGGTCATGATGAAACTCATTTTGCGACCCACAAGCCGAAAAAGCATTTTGATCACCCAGACAGTCAGTCAGGGCACATATTGTATCTGTTATGCCTAGAATCTTCTAACGTAACATTATAAGACGTCTTTTATTGCTGTCCTTGGAAACCTGAAATTAGGTCACCATGACCTGTATTTTGAGACCTATAGGAAGGCTGTCGAACACAAAAACCAGGCAGGTTCTAGGCACATCTTTTGGAAACCTGAAATTAGGTCATGGTGACGTATATTTTGCAACTTGGACAGAAAAAAAAACTTTGAGCACCCAGACAGACGGGGTTCAAGTTGTATCCATTAGGCCTAGAACATTCTAACATAATATTCCGGGAGGTCCCAGGAAAATGTCCTTGGAAACATGAAATTGGGTCACTGTGACCTATATTCTGCAACCTGTAGGGAAAAAGGTGTCACTTGAGCACCCTGAATGTAAGATGGGCCAAACCAAATTGGAGGCGTTAGGGCTAGAATCTTCTATAGCAACACTCAACAAGTTCTAGGCAAGTCTCTTTGGAAACCAGAAATTATGTCATGGTGCACAGGCTATATTTTATGCGCTATGAGTCGAGAAATATGAATTTGAGCATCCAGATAGACAAGGTACAGATTTGTATCTATTTTCATTTGAACCTTACATTGAAAAGTCTAAGGTCCTTGGCGAGTCTTCTTTGAATCCTGAAATAAGGTGACTTAATTCTTATAATACAGCCAGATAGGGCTCAAATTGGATCATTAAACCATAAAATCTTCCAACACAACATCCAGGGAGATCTTAGCAAATTCCACTGGAAACCTGCACGTGACAGGCAAAAAACATGAGTACCTTTAACATCAGATGGGTATAAAAATTAGGCCTTAGAAAACCAGACATTGGGTAATGGTAACCTATATTCTGCGAGCTATTTACCAGATTTCGAGAACCCAGACAGACAGGGTACAAATGGTATCCAAATCCTCGGAACCCTCTATTGTGAAATCCAGGGGGGGGGGGGGTTCCTGGCCAGGTCTCCTATAAATCCTATTTTCAATTGAGTGTCCCCGCTGTAACATACCAAGGATTCGATGGATTTTTCCCGAAACTCGACATACTTTTAACCAAAAGATGATATCGTCCAAGTTCGATTTTAGACCAAATCCATGCATATTTAGAAAAGGTCAGAAGTCACAAGGCTATTTTATGTTGTCGCCGAGATAACTTATCAGGAATATGATGAATTTTGATGAAGGTCAACATAAATATTAACCAATATGATATCTCACCTTAATTCGATTTCTTGCATAATCCATGAGGTCAGAGTTCTCCTGACTTAAATCTCCTGATTTAAAATCTTTGCAAAATTCACGCATATCTAATTAGGTCAGAGGTCACAAGACGTAAGATGGGCGTATTATGCATGTTTGCGGTGCTCATATTTACAATTCAACCCCGTGGTCACTGTTTTTGTGGCTTACGCCAACGATACTTAGAATTCATGACCAAATGTCGTCTTCATTTTATCTTTAAGGCCTCAAATAAAAGTGATTGATTCTCCAGGTTTCAAGACCAGGGCTTGCAAAGGGCAAAGTACTGTCAGCAGATAAATGAGAGCGTGGTATGTGGTGTGCATCTAACTCAAAATTTCAAAACAGCGACACCCTACACCCTAAATGCTTTGTCAGGCGTATAGCCCCGAAGGGGAATCCCCAACGCACGGTGTGGAAAATTGTTTGAATACATGCTACGAATATGCATTTCTGTTGGTTCAAGCTAGAATCACAGACACTTAATTTTTTTTTCACAGGGTGCTTTTTAGCCTGCTTTTTAAGCTTTCATGCAAAAACTGCCGACAAATTTTATTTGCCCATGAATGAATCAGATCTCATGAGGCCGCTTTTCTTTGCCCCTCCCCTCCCCCACCCCCAGGCTACAGTACTAGTCCGGTAGCTATATAGGAGTAAATTATTGCGTTGCATGTATAAATGTTTTCAAAAGTTGACTCGATTTTGAACGAGATTTTTTCGCATTCAAACATTTGCATGTTTATTTTTTTAGTACCTCTTTTGTTGAGAAAGACTCGTGCGGTCGAGGACATCTATAGGATGAGGCAGTATTTCGTGGGAGAAACGAAGGACAGAGAGTATATATTAGGTTTTGCCAGGCTCCTTGGCAACACCTGGGACAACATGGACCTCCACGTGGCCACCCAACAACACTTGCCATCCATCCTCCGACCAGCAAAGGCCTTCAAAACAACCTCTCATAGCATTTCCGTTTTCCTTGTAGAATGTGAACAAGGTATTATTTATACTATACTTTTAGTGTACTATTTTATATATATATATGTATACATATACATATATATATATATATATATATATATGTATATATATATATATATATATATATATATATATATTTATATATATATATGCTTACTGCATCAATAAGGCACGGACCAAGATTGCTGTGTGAAAGCTGTGTGAAAGATCATGATTTTAACACACTTTTAGACAGGATCCGCTATACATGCATTATCATAAAATTGTCAGCACTTTATCTCGTGCATATCATGGTGCATGGTGGCGCTTTATCTTATAATTTTTCACTTTAGTGCTGCCCCTTAGAGTCTGTCGAAAGTAACTATAACAGTCAGAATGATAAATATTTTAAAATGGAATTTCCGCTAACAAGTATTTTGTCACTTCGAAGCAGTGGGGTACCTAGCCTAATTGCTGCCCGGTGCGAAAGTAAAAGTTAGCGGTCTTTTAACAAAGCATTATAAAATTTGACAACATATGGAAACATATCCGGACAGATTTTCCTAGTTAGAGGATTTAATTTGACAACAACGCAATTATATCGATGAAGTTATCAACAGACAATATTTCGTCACGCATTTAAAAAACATCACCTCTTTGCTATTGCGTTATTTAAAAGAACGTTGTGCATGATTCACATAATGTTCTAACTTAATTTATCTTGCATGATATATGATTAACTTAATTCAACATGGTAAAACTTCATTTGGTTATTGTCATTTAGTTCTCAACGAATATAAATACATTGCCAAAAAAAAACCACTTCTTGTTATCGCATATGACAGCCGCTACGCCTAATTAAGCTGTGTGATATGCATAGTGCTGCAGCAAGCAAGGCGATCATACTTATGTCTCTATTCGAAACGCGGAAGAGTATTTCATGAGCTGTATGTGTGCAGGGGATGTATAATGTTTGAATAAAATGTGACTTTTTGTTTAACTACAATATCCTCAAAGTTAAAACCACGTTAATCTAAAGCTACATCAGTTTCATGTTCTGCACTTTCCTCATGTTTATTTACGAACTAACGATAATTCGTTATTCAATAAAGCACTTCATTGAATTTCACATCATTATATCTTGAATTATATGATATATTATATTATATATTGAGTTATTTGAAGGTAACACGTATATATAACGTGTCCTAGGGGCAAGGTTGGAACCATCACCCTGGACATTGGTAATAATTTGTATTTGAAATGCAATGACATATGCCAACTTAAAGATTAAATAAATCTCACATAGTTCTGGGGGAAAGATTATTATTAAATAAAAGATCATGTCATATACGCCAAATTCTAAAACCAGTGGTAAATTAAAGGACAACCAAGGAAACATATGTAAAAGCGTTTGTTTTTAACGAAACTGTTGTAAGCACATGGGAGGACCATGGAAAAGTATTTTAGGTTGTTTCAGGCATTTTAAATGTCATGGTATTCTAGTGAAATCAATAGTGCAAGTTTATACATTACGGGAAAAGAGCAACAGAATTCATCATAACATTTTCCGGACAATGTGTAAGAGAGACACCCGTCCCCCATCACGTTTCTTCTTAGTTTCCTGTACACGTAGATGATCCTGAAATGTGTGCCTTTGCAAGACAGTTTCTCGGTGTCGTTCAGGCATTGCCGGTGTTCTCATAAATAAGAGCTTCAAATCTGTATTTCTTCTGGCGTAGCCTGTCTATAGAGATAATTCGCGAAACATTTGATTTACTATTGTACAGTTTATCATTACTGAAATGATTGATATGGAGGAACAAAGCAACAAAATTACCAAACATTAAAAATGGCCACCAATCTTTAAGAATATGTCATTTATACTTACAAATGTGTACTCTTTGAGGATCTCTTTGTGCCAACTCCTCATACTAATTCAGCGAAATGCCCCCCCCCCCCTGCAACATGCACCGTCCCGTACCCCGCATCACCCCCCCCCCCCCATCCCCCCGGCACGCCACTGCTTCGATGAATAGACCAACGTTTTGATACGTTTGTTTTATTCTTATGACACTCAGCGTGTGCTGAGAAGATTAAGTTGCATAACTCAGTGTACGAGTTAATCTTGTTGCATGTTTGCCAAATTCCTTCCTGTTGTCAAGCAGCTTCACGGCTTCTCCATCTCAAAGGCCTATCAACAATCCACAGGATCTGGGCCATGTATTACCATCGCCTGTCATTAACAGGAGAGTATTGACTGCTGTTGCAGCGCAGTTTCCGGTATGACTGTCTGTATCGAAAGAATGTCTGTAGCGTATTTTAAACTGAACGAACTTTGTAAAAAAACTGTTGTATTTATGAATAGGGAAACCACTGTGATTATCCTATGATTCATGTCATATCCCACTGAAAAAAAACAACATATATTGACAAGTAATATATCTTTGTGTGGAGTGGCTAGGCGTTAATTATAATACATTGGTTTCCTTCCAGGATATTCGTCGTTAGGTTATGTGATGGGATTTGGGCCTGAACCTATGCCTGGCCTAAAAGAAATTTTCCGCTGTGTTCGCGATGATTATGTTGGCAAAATCGGACAATTCCAGTATACGGACTATGAAGTAGGTGTGGGTATTGGATCAAAGGAAAAGGACGGGTTTTTAACTCACTGGTATATTAAATCGAGTGACAAACCAGATGAAGTTGTAGCCCTGAGATCGAATATGATACAGATCGTCACCTAATCAATTCCAAATTTATATATAAGATACCATGTATAATACACGTGATATACAGTATGTTACTTCATTACTAAATTGTAACCTGTTTAATTTCAGGTTGTTTTTTTTGTGGGTTTAATATCCGGTTAACGTCAAAAATAAATTTTCGATGAATCATTTGCAAGTTCTCGGGTATTTTTTTATCTCTTGTGAGTCCAGGTCCTCTTGTGTAGTAATTCTGTATTATAAAAATAATACTTGTCTGCTTTACGAAATAAGATATATGAAGTCGGAGAAACATAAAATCGCTACACAACAGGTGAAGCAACAAGTCTTGTACGATGTTTGTATGGCTGTTACAGCTGATAAGCTTTGGTGAGCGATTCGAACGTATTCCAGTCCGATAGGAAAATGTATTGTTTCTATGAATACAAATCTTCAATCGAAAACGACATGCCTGCATAGAATCGATGAGCTGAATGATCGGCGATAAAGTCCAAACACTGCGACGGTCGAACTAATCTCTGATTCCGTGTCAACATATCCCATTATTGCGTAAAGCGTTCTGGCTAAGGAAGGGTACGGAGTATCGATCTGTAAAATAAGAAATAAGATAAATATAACAGCAGTTGAGAATTAATTAAAGGAGCCCAATCACCTATAAAGCATGTTAAGATAACACGAGAAAAAAGCTTCTTCCCTTTATAATAAATCTGTACCTGCCAAAATGTGTGCTTGATTCCGTTTGATTACTTCTGTGAAAGAGTGTTAAAAACAGTGGACCGGGCGCGACAGCAGGTGTCAACATAAACACAGTGCGTTGGGCCGTGTCCAGCGCGAAGCCACAACACGGGTCAATCAGGAGATGCCCTGACTGACTTGGCCCAAAATTATAATACATGTTCCCGCTGGCTGAAACACCACGTATTGCCCCTCTTAATCGGACCTCTAGTCACGTGACCTTGTTATGGTAAACAGTGGACTCTGTTTACCAACACGAAGAGCCATAACAAGGTGTTTAACAGCCGCTCGGATAGTTTTACTGGGAAACAGTTGTATAAAGCAAAAATGAACTGATAGTGTGAAAGAACAGGCATAATATTACTCCTGATAATGCCCCTTTAACATACGAATGTTGTAGTCTGTTAAGTCGCTTATTGGAACTCTCTTTCTCTCTCTCTCTCTCTCTCTCCCTCTCTCTCTCTCTCTCTCTCTCTCTCTCTCTCTCTATATATATATATATATATATATATATATCTGAGTGGGGATTGTATTTCAAATGTTAATGTCTTTAACATTGCAATGTTTGGCAAGCGTCTCGAAATATATTCAACACGAAAATTTTCAATTATTTAAACTGTAGGTATATCAACAAAGAATGCGTAATAATTCTTACTTTTTCTTAATTGCCTTATAATACTTATTACCTTGCTTTCAAATTATTTGTAGTCTCATTAGAGCTATAGGTGATGAATACAGACAAAAAATACCTGTTTTTTTTTTTTTTTTTTTTTTTGCTTTGTGTTACACAATGCCGAATGCATTATTAAACACATTTTTTGATGACTTTAGAAATTAATCTTGAATAAAGTACCATCTTATAACCGTCAGCCCTATCCTGTTTCATTTGCATTCTTGCAAGCCAGGCACATTTATCTGGTTCCTGCAAAAAGAAAGAATGGATGGGTAACCAGTATATTCTTATTTGGTAAGACAATTAATTGATTAATGTAACTCCAGGTTAGTTAGAGGACGCCTTTAACGAATGTGTAATTAAGCGTAACCACACCTTGTGAGGCCTTGTTCTGTTCCTCATGTCAACATGTAATGAAAATCCCAATAATAAAGTTTCCAAAACAAAATATAAACATAATCAAAATAGAATGCATATGTGTGCATTGGATTACAATGATGTATCAATATAATTAATAAGTAACCTTGACAATTCAATGTGTATTATTACCGCTTGACAATTTGCGATTTAATTACAAAATGTATAACTCTGGAATAACTCACCGTGTTGAAACACGTTATATAAACTTACCTTTTAAAAGGAAAATTCCTGTGAAATTCTTTCATTTGCTCTATTGCTAGCCAGACAGATGTATCTTGTCACTACAAAAAGGAATGCATGTGTTTATTAAGTAAAGTCTGTGCTTGGTAATAATTAGTCAATTATATAACACCGAGTTATTAGAGAACACCTTCAGTCATTGTACAATCGGGGCAATGCCCCCCCCCCCCCCCCGGTCGCATCCAGGACTCCCCGTCCTCTAGGAATTGCACTAAGTCTGATACTTATTAACTTTTCAAAAGCACTTTCACGATACTCCTGTCACGGATATCCACAGACTTGGGACTTATTTCTACATTTCATTATGTTTAATCCTGTTTTATCCTAATAAATATTATATATTTTTTTTTCATTTTGTGCAACTGATATTTCTAATTGGAATTAAAACATTACTCTGCTGTGTGGAATCATTGTGAATTATGGTGTTTATACACAATCACTCACAGACACATTTATATGCATCGAATTTCCTTTGCTATATATATCCAGTGGCGGATTCAGAGCGTTCGTGCGTCCCCTCCCAAAGATATATTTATTTTATTTATTAACCCAATTTTCGTGATTCATTTCCATATTTTAGGTTGTTTTTATTAATGAGCAATCATATTTTACTTAAGTTATCCACATTGTATAACTTTCAAACGCATCATTTTAGGATATTTATGAACAATTGCAGAACAGCTGCAGAGCGGCAGGCCCTGGTTGGGGTCGACCGTGAACAATCTCACGGTTTCTCTGCTGATCCCGGTACTCGAATTCACGATCTTTGCTCTGCGAAGTCCTGTGTGCTGTCGAGACCACGGATATAATTATAAAACGCTCCCACATGGTAGAGCACTATCACATGGATGTATTGAATTTATGTAATGTTATCAATGCAAATTATGTTACCTTCTCTCGTTTTAAATATCTTTGTAAGCTCTGAATAAGATTACTACCAAAATTAATGTGCTTTGGCCGTTAAGTGTTGTATTAAATTTAGCTGAGCGTCATGGCCAGTGGCTCACCTGTTCCGATTCCCAACACTGGAATGTTGCAAATATCTAAACAGTAAACTCCATCCTGAACAGATTTTTTCTTGATCTAAACTTAATGCTGCCCGGTCTCCAATTGGAATGTAACCGAACATACCGGTGGGATATTACCTCTTCCTTCGTTCACACTACAGGGAAGAATATGAAACTGCTTTTAGGATTTTGAAGAAAAATCAAGCACACACAGCTGGCAGTCTAATCTGAGGCGGAGATGTAATAAGTCAAAATATTCATGTGTCGTATTATCTTTGTACATTATTCATGAGGAAACATGTTTGTATGAATTCAGTTATGTTGAAACTTTTGCTCTGTACTTTTCTCATTTGATCAGATATACGTACACATGCTAAATTTAATTAAAGTATTAGACAGTATGTAATACATTCTTTTGAAGGTTGCAAGCTGACTCGCTTGTGATACATTTTTATGAATGCACAAAATGGACACTGATCAGTTCTTAGTGTCATGAGACTAAGGCTTGGCAGGTAACGGATCGGTCGGTGTCATTGTTCGAATGAAAACAATAGAAAACCGGTTCTCGACTAGAAATCAAATTCAACCAAGGCAACCCAGGCAATTCTTAACTGCAAGGCAATTCATGACCTGATATTATACGATAATATTATGAACGTCGTATTATATGAGCCGATACATGTATATTAATCAATATCACATAAGCCGATGCTATATTTCATACTTATATTTTAACAGCATTGGAAACAAACGTAAGAAGATGTAGCTTTTAATCGAATCACAGATGCGCATCTGCAAATAAATTAATTATGCTGTGAAGGTAAGAATAATCACTTCCGACCGTGCTATAAGTTACGAGCAGGAACTGGACTTAGCTTTTTCAATCGGGTGCATAAAACGGACAATCGCTTATTTATATTCCACAAAATTAGGGCATGAATTATATCAGAATTATATGAGATCCATCACAGGCAAATGATGATAAACTGGTGGAGGTTACATTGGGCAAAAATGTGGTTCCACACAATCTTTGATTTATACACACTCAAAGTATAGCATGGTTACAATATTATGCACTACAGCCTGAGTCATAGGAAAGAGGATTACTTGGGTTAATAGGGTAAAAACGTGGTTTCGCTGGGGTTCGAACCCAGAAACTTTCGCGTGTGAGGCGAACGTGATAGCCACTACACTACGAAACCGCCCGATAACGATTGAAGTTCACACAAACCCTAACTGGGACCATATTCTTCCTCAAATATCAACGATATAGGATTATTCAAGATCAAGTCAAAGTGTCGTATGTATATTGCAGATCATGGTCAAACGTGATAGGAGAAAAAGTTTATATCAAGAAAAAAGAAACCGGAAAATTCTTCAAAAATTATGAGTAATATCAATGAAATGCCTGAATTAAGATTGCCTTCAAATTTAAACATGCATAAATAATGAACTTTATTGGAACTGATCGTAAAACATTTTTTTTAATTTGATATCATAGACCCATGCCATAGACCTGATAAGTTGGCTCGTTGCTTGGTCTAGTGGTATGATTGTCGCTTCGTCTGCCAGAGGTGCCGGGTTCAATTGCCGGACGAGCCCCATGTTTTGGAGCAAAGGCGTCGATTTGTTGCAAAAAGTGGAGCGTCTCAGCTGGGGAAAGACACACGATAGAGGGAGAGAGAGAGAGCGGGGGGGGGGGGGGGGAGGGGTCTCCCTTTCACACGTTTTTCTATTATATATTTTAAAACAAAACTTGGGTAAAAAATTAATACATTTATAATATATTTAATTGATGTGCCTGTATCAAACACAAACAACTTTATTAATTACAAAATGTTGGACTGGAAATGTAAAAAAAATTAGTATTAAAATTAGTATTAAACAAGTTTGCCCAAAAGAAATGTGTACACTTTACACAAATGAGTCCAAGGCAAAAAAAAATTACAAAAAAGTCACAATTACGGAATCATGGATTTACACCAAACTTTCTTACTCGAAGTTGCCGAAAATATTTCGACGGGTGTTTGATCTACAAGCAAATTCCTTGGCCAGGGAGTGCATGTTTAGATCCTCAAGGACTGTGGGGTGTACGTGGCACAAGGCGACGGAGTTAAGACGCTGTTGACTCATCGTGCTGCGTAACCAAGTCTTCAGCCGTCGGAGTGCTGAAAAGCTCCGCTCACAGGATGTGGATGTCACAGGACACACAAGCAAGACTTTCAGAAGGATCTCCACTTGCGAAAATAACGCACGCACCTCTGGATGCATACCCTGGAATGCAATCTTAATTTCATGCAATGTTTTTGCATCTGTTTTTTGCCGGAACATGCTCAGCTGGACGGATAGTGATTCCTTCTTGAATTCAGGGTACCTCTCGACCAGAGACATCTGATCTGAGTCGATTTTGCCTTTGATCAAAATCTGTTCAAGCTGGTTGTATGTCTGCAGGCCTTGGTTTGAGCTGCCGAACCGTTCCTGTAGCTCTGTCACCATGCGATCCAGGAAGAGGAAGTACTGTTGTCTGAAGTGTTGCTCTGGGCTGTCATGGTGGAATTGACTGTCTGACCCGCCTGCTCGTTTAGGACATTTCTCCTTCTAGGGAGGCACAAGGGATCCAGTTCTTATAGTTCCACTTTGGCAGATGCTTGGGAAAATATATCCTTGAAATTCTCTTCACTCCTCCAAGACTGCAGCTGTGCTGTGCACACATTTGTTGCCCCTATCAGTCCTTGAAGGAGAGCATTTAAGTGACATCAACAAACAGAGCAGCAGCAGAATAATAATAATAATAATGATAATAATGGTACTTATCAGTATTATGATTGTTATTATCATCTAAAAAGGAAATCCAATACACCCTTATCACTCAAAGGAGCTAGTTCTAAAAATAACACATTTCCGTACTCCGAAATGGCTAAAAAATCGGTTGCATTCAGTTTTCAAATGGTCGTGTCGCATTAAGCAAAATGATAATAATAAAAATCTCGATAATACATGGGAATAATGCACATTGCATAACCCTGAGTTATCACATTATGCTTGCGTTATTGCAAATTCAACTTAGTTTTCTATTCTACTTTAAACTGATTTACTTCAAAAATTGTGTGGGCATAATATTTTAAAAGAGCATCTTGCCTGAGATATTTGCTGACTAGGCTTGACAGGAACTGTTCAACTGCTCGAGTATTGCAATTGGACCTGCTGCCATCACCAATGCCAAGAGAGTAGATCCCTTCTCAAACCTATCAACACACTTAATGCTGCCATTTCCTGCAGGCTCCCCAAAACCGCCGGGTAGTTTTCAAGGACTGAAGTGATGGCCGGAAGCCGACACAACCATCTGGTTGGGCAAAGAGGTCTGATGCTCTTTCTGTTCGACGGAAGGTGATCTGTATCACTGGACTCTGATGACCTAGATGCAATGTCTTGAAATATTGCCTGAAATTCAAGATGAAATTAATAAATAAGCGCATTTTTAACTGTTTTACTAATGTTTGAAACTTTTATAACAGAGGTTTTATTTAAGACTCACCAAGAACTTTTCTGTGCCTTTTTTCTCAGTTATTAAACCCGTCCTTTATGAAGGCTGGCTCTTTGCACTTGCTAAGGTCTAACAACCCCATGGCGTCAGCTCGCCTGCAATAAAAACAAAGGACTTTTTTGCTGTCATGTTGGTAATCAAGCCATGAAAATTGACTGAACCACTTTCTCTGAAAGTAGACCCTTTGGGTCTTTGTTTCTTTAGGAGGAATGAGGGAGCAGTCTGAGGGATGGTTTGGTACATCTCCAAAGACAAGATCATGGCCTTCTACGGTAGAGCTTGTTGTCGGTATTACCGAGCATTCTGGTCTCTGCTGATTTCCCTCACTCGGAATTTCATCAATGCACGAACGTGAAGAACTTTCCTTGTCACTAGTATCACCTTTGTCATCTCTGGATGATCTAGCGATATCTTCATTTGTCTTCTCATTGTTCTTTTCTTTGATGGCGGTTGTAAAAAATTGTGTAATATTGGAGTATTTCCTCTGCTTTTCCTCCATATTTGCCTTCTCGAACAGATGTAGGCGTACAACGTTGACAGTAATTGACAACTGAATTAACTATTTTCAATCTTCAAAACGTTGGTTGGTACGGTGCTCTCGGTGAGCTACGGGCTTCTTCATTAACATATGCTTTGAGCATTTAACAGATTACAGGTTATACTGTAGAGGTATGAATTATCAATGCCTTAACAAATGTGTATGAATTCACCGTTTTCACTGCTGAATGCAAGGGTCTGGAAGTGTAGATAACGTCGTATACAATTGCTGAACAAAGCATGGGGACCAAAACTCAAGTGATTCATACAAGAAGTCCACTGTACGCCCGGCATGGAACTATTGTAGAGTAATCAGTGGAGAGGCGATATACTGCTGGTGTGACTGTATTAACAGGAAAAAAAACAATGTGCTGTTTAGCAATAAAGTAAGAATTCTGACGGTAGATTTTAATATTGAATCATGCCAAGTCTATATAATTTAGAGGAAACTGACATTTTACCGACAGTTGCAACTAACCACTCCGCAGTTAAGTTTAAATCAGTAAATCTTCTTACCGATTCTCAGCGAGGTCCTTGTTTTGGCGTTTAAAGTGTTCGCTGTTAGCTGGCCGTGTTTATATTGATTCTTTAAGAAAGAGAACTAATAAATTGAGACAAGAATGGTATTAAGAAAAACAAGATGAGCACATATGAAATTGATTGGAATATTTTAAATATAAATCTCGACAGTTTACCATAATAGAGTCTATAAAAAGGCGCATAAAGCGGGGGGGGGGGGCGGACTTGGGGAGGACAAACAGCACATAGCTAGAGAATATATTATAAAGTATAGGGAATAAGAAAGGATACAGGTTCCGACATAAGTTTGCATATAGAAATAACAAGTGACCCAGGGGTCATGACGCTCAGCTGACCAGGAAGACATTGACAAAAGTAATTTTATCATCTGAATGTCAAATTTGAATGAAATACTTTTTCCAAACTTGACCTTTTGTATAGAATCATCCAATATTCATTGGGGTACTATGGAGCTCTGTAGCATGAAGGATATGGGTAACAGACACCTATTTTCAAGTTTTACAAGATGACTTTTCAGGGGTCTCCCAGCATGTCAAAAAATAAAATTCTAGGTCCAGTTATTATGATTTGTGCCCTGTTAACAAATCCAAATGTTTATTTCGGGGGGGGGGTATTTCAAAGCCGCATAGGATGAAGGATATGGGCAACAGAGATGTAATTTCAGGTGCACAAGGATATTTTTCATGGACCTCTCAGTGTGCCAAGAATGAAGATTCTAGGTCCAGTCGTTACGATTTGTGCCATGCTAACAGATGACAGCATCCTTAAAGGTCTCTAAAATAGAGGAAAAAATCATAAAAAAATCGAACAATAAAGGTGGCACCACCAGTCTGCAGGAAGTGATGGAACATCTCATGATCAATATGTATGACAAAAATCATGACCATCAGTCAAGTATTTAATGGGATATTGAAGTTTTTGTTTGAAATTTTTTACTTTTCTGGGGGGTAGTTTGGGGCCACATAGCTGAAAGGATATGGGTAACAGAGGCCTAATTTCTGGTTTCAATGGAGACTTTTCATAGGTCTCACAGTGTGTCGAGAATGAAGATTCTAAGTCCAGTCATTACGATTTGTGCCTTGTTAACAGATGTTCGCATTTTTAAAGGTCTCAAAAATAGAGAAAAAAATTAGTAAAAAATCGAAAAATACAGGTGGCGCCACCAGTCTTCAGGAACTGATGGAACCTTTCATTATCAATATGTATGCCAAAAATCATGACCATCAGTCAAGTAGTTAATGAGATATTGAAGTTTTTGTATGAAATTTTGGACTTTTCTGGGGGGTACTTTGGGGCCCCATAGCTCAAAGGATATGGGTAACAGAGACTTAATTTCTGGTTTCCAAGGAGATTTTTCATGGACCTCTCAGGATGTCAAGTAAGAAGATTCCAGTTCTAGCGGTTACGATTTGTGCCCTGTTAACGGACAGACGCCCGGACGCCCGGACGGCCGGACGGACGACGGACAAAAGCTGATCCATATAGCTCAGATGACTTTCAGTCAGCTGAGCTAAAAAACGTAAAAAATAAAAAAAAAAAATAGGTGGCGCCACCAATCTCCAGAAATTGATGAAACACTCCATGATCAATATCCATGCAAAGAATCATGGTGATTAATGCATCAGTTGTTCAGATACTTGAGCTTTTGTATTAAATTTTGCATTATTCTGGAGGGTATTTCAGAACCCCATAGCTCGGAGAATATAGGTCACAGTGACCTAATTTCAGGTTTACAAGGAGAATTTCCATAGACCTCCCAGGATATCAAGTTAGAAGATTCCAGGTCTAGCGGTTACGATTTGTGCCCTGTTAACAAACAGACGCCTGGATGGCCGGACGGACGACGGACAAAAGGTGATCCCTATAGCTCAGATGACTTACAGTCAGCTGAGCTAAAAATTGAAAAAAAATACAGGTGGCGCCACCAGAATACAGAAACTGATGAAACATTTCATGATCAATATCCATGCAAAGAATCATGGTGATCAATATAAAAATTGTTCAGATACTTGAGCTTTTGTATCAAATTTTCCATTATTCCGGGGGGTACTTCGGAGCCCCATAGCTCAGAGGTTATGGGTAACAGAGACCTAATTTCAAGTGTTTAAGGAGACTTTGCATGGGCCTCTCAGCATGTCAAGAGAGAAGATTCTAGGTCCAGTCATTACAATTTGTGCCCTGTTAACAGAGGACCACATCTCAAGAGGTCTCAAAAATAAAGAAAAAAATTCGTAAAAATCGAAAAAAATATAGGTGGCGCCACCAGACTGCAGAAACTGATGAAACATTCCATGATCAATATCCATGCACAGAATCATGGTGATCAATGCAATAGTTGTTCAGATACTTGAGCTTTCGTATCAAATTTTCCATTTTTCTGGGGGGTACTTCGGAGCCCCATAGCTCAGAGGTTATGGGTAACAGAGACCTAATTTCAGGTTTCCAAGGAGATTTTTCATGGTACTCCCTGGATGTCAAGTTAGAAGATTCCAGGTTCAGTGGTTACGATTTGTGCCTGGTTAACGGACAGACAGACGGACAGACGGACAGACAGACGGACAGACAGACAGACAGACGGACGACGGACAAAGAGTGATCGCTATAGCTCAGATGACTTTTAGTCAGCTGAGCTAAAAACGAATTTAAAGGAGCACTTTGTGACTTTGATAAAGTGATTGATTCAATAATGATCGATACACCGCTCTTGGTGCAATTAACATGAAAAAGGGGAAAGGAAAAATAAGTTTTCAGGATCAGAAAGGAAAAACAAAATGAAAGTAGTATACAAAAAAATTATGCGCCCTCAATAAGAAATATCTGGGGAGTGTTTTTATGATGTATTGTTGCTTTGCATATTTTTCTTTTCAAATCTTTTGTACATATTTACTTGTGTAACGAGAAGATACTGGAGGATAAGTACATTTTTCACAAAATAATATATATATATATATATATATATATATATATATATATATATATATATATATATATGCGTACTATGTTGAATTTTAAAAAGGAGCTTATGCCTAATGCAATATATTTTCTCAAAACGTAATCCTGTATTCCTGTATAATCTCCACTGATAGGTATGTGTGTATTTACTCTATTTGTCTATTTGGTCTATTTGAATTGTGAAATCTACATCGATTAAGTTGCGGTCTGGACCTGGACGCGATGAGAACCCCATACGCACGTACATAAAATACTGATTCAAATTCGAATTGATGAACGTTGTTTATATGTAATAGCCTTCCGGCTGGACAAGTGAAGTTGGATTTTTCTTAATAGACTAGCGTTTAAAGTAGAGCAAGTGGCATGTGGATGACATCAGTTGATATCTTTTGCTCCAGCATTGTCTAACGCTTTTGCTAATGCACACTTTTTTTCTTCAAAAATTTCTAAAAATGTGGGGGGGGGGGATTATTGTATAGGTCATCCCCCTCACCTCAAAAAGTTGGGGGGATATATACCCCCCATCCCCCCAGGATCGACGCCCATGGTATAATCTTAAAATCTATCTCAACGAACTCGATTTTAAATAACCTGGGGTTGGGAGGGGTTGTAACCTAAAATCGATTTAAGATCATCCTCTACAATTTCTATATTACTCTTTTAAATGCATATTAGTTCATTTTTCTTTGTCTGTACTTACGAAAAATTCTGAAAATCTTTTCTGTTGTTTTTTATATATATTAGGTTGAATCTATATAAGTATATATCTAATATTTGCATATGATGTACCATACATTGTGGTGAAGTGCATTGTAATGAATCTATGTGTACCTTATGTTTACTTATATCAGATTTATCTTATGTGTATGAGCCAAGATAAATATAATATATATATATATATATATATATATATATCATTACATAAAACCATAAAAATTATCAATTCATTAAATCAGCGAGGGGGTAGACAGGTAACCTGAAATTTCGTCCAGACCCCCCCCCCCCCCTCCTCCCCCCGTGTAATCTGAATTCGTTTTCAGATAATGGGGCCGGGATAACCTGAACTCTTCACACCGTCTGTACAGGATACTCGCATAGCTTCGAAAGTTAAGAGAAGTTCATAGAAAACTTCTTTCATAAAACTCCTTGAATATCTTATTTGGTAACGAAACGTTACATGTAGGATGGCCTTATTGTGAAATATTACACAGGATGCTTACACTTTTAAATGCCATGGCATTTTAAATTCAGGAAGCATCCATTTAAACAAATGTATTAGATCGCATAAAATATATGTCATTTTCAGCCTTATATGGCGTGCTTTCTCACAGTGTTTCAGTGTTTCCTAAAATTGTTTCAGATGTGTTAACATAAGAATTGTTTCCTTAACAGTTGTTTTCTTTAACAAATTCACAATATCAGTTTTACACAGGAAAAAAATCAACAAGAGAAATAACCTCCAGATAATCTCGTTTAGTTTAACATTAGCCAACTAACTTGGTAACTCAACAGAATAAAAATCTTCTGGGCAATTGCGGTAAGCCTTTGGGCGTCCTCTGTCCGGCTTTTAGCTGCCTGACTTTTAAGAGTGCAAAACAACATTGGCTTTGATATGAAACCTCTTTATTTATCACTGGGGAAGGTCATGGGGGAAATATCCATGGAAACCCGAGACAATGACCTGTATGCTACGTGTTATAGGAAAACAACATTATTAGAGTCCTTTGAACGTCCGATTTGTTCAAGAATACAACAGAAATGTAACACTTTTGCTTTCACATGATTGCTGATTATTCACGAAAGAAAAGATAATTAAACGGTTGAAATTGAGTTGAATTAATTTTTTAATCTTGTCTTGGGGAGTTTAAGACATTTAAACGAATTGAAGTGTTCCAATACTCGATATCTTGTCTGCTACCCATCTGACGCTAAAAACTGATTGGGTCTAATATGAATTAACCTTTGGAATGATTTTAAGAAAGATTTAATCAGGGAGGCCGCCGAAAGAATATTCATCGCATAATCCACTACCCTCATTTCATTTGGTAACATTCTGTTGTCTTACAGCCCCGGGATTTTTCTTCGTCGACAGTAAAATGAATTTTGGCGATGCAGAGAGTGCTTGTAAAAAGAAGACTAGTCGGCTAGCAGACCCTTCTTTGTTCCAACACATTCAGGGATTCGAGGTTTGCCACAACGGCTGGCTATCAGATCAGACGGTGAAGATGCCCAGTCTCCATGACAACCAGGATGCCGGATGTGGTCAGGCCGGGGACAATGATCTTGGTCAGGCTGACCAGTCCAAGCTGTTTGGGACATTTTGTGCCAAACCAGGTAGGGGAATGAGGAAAATTAAACGCTAAGTAAAAATGACGGATTTTGAGCTTAAATCATATCACAAGTAAAAATTAACCATAAGTACAAATGATGAATTCTGTACTGAAATCCTATCATATCACGTAAAATTACTACTAAGAAGGGATAATTGATTTTAAACTGAAATCTTCTTACACGTAAAAAATTAACTCTAAGGAAAGATGATGGAATCTAAACAAAAATCTTATCACACGTAAAATTAACACTAAGTAAAGATGATGGATCTTTGAACTGAAATCATCCCACACGTAAAAATTAACCGTAAGTAAAGATGACGGAATCTGAACTGAAATCTTATCACAATTTTACTAAGTAACGATAATGTATTTTGTACTGAAATCTTCTTATACGTAAAATGAACTCTAAGTAAAGATGGTTGATTTTGAACTGAAATCTTATCACACGTAAAATTAACACCCAAGTAAAGATGATGGATTTTTAACTGAAATCATCCCACAAGTAAAAAATAACTCTAAGTAAAGATGATGGAATCTAACTTAAATCTGATCACAAGTAAAATTAACACCAGGTAAAGATGATAGATTATGTACTGAATTCGTATCTCACATTATAATATTATCATTATAAAATGCCACATTCTGCCATTCTAAAAATATTATTTAAAAAGTGTTGCAAATATATTGTACTTTTTCAGAATAAAAAAAAATATTTCTATATTCTCTCACAGTTGCATTTATTATTTGTTGCTCTAATCCTCATCTTTAAAGTAGAAAGACCCAGGTGGCAGCGATAGGTATGCTCTGTCTACAATTCAAAAGAATTAATTTTAATCTATATTAGATCTGACCGAGAATATGAAATACTGAAGACGCATCAGACTATAATTCGCCATAAAACTGTAAATATCATACCTGAAGCCCAGTGTCACAAAGAGAAAAATGGTTCGGAAAGCTGAGCAATTTGGCATTAATTTGGCATTAATTTGCCATTTAATTTGAATATTTTTCGGTAAAAACATATCTTATTCTTTTCTTCATGTGAGGCACACCTCCAGGATTAATAAGAATACAGATTTTCCGAGATAACATTCGCAGTATGTTTGCTTCACTTTCGAATATTCAGTTACTAAGTTATGAGCATACACCAATCAAATTCCAGTTTATTGTACATACACTGATTCCAATGACTTTGTTTACAAACTGGCTTATTATAGATTTCTATTTTTATATTCTTTATACGGTAATTAAAATACCGAACGCTTCCATTTACTAATGAAATCCAATCACAAATGACACAGTTTATACTTAAATATTACTGTGTATAGGCCTGTTCACTCTGTCATATAATGTTCACTATTCTTTTGTCAGGTCCCAATATATTGTTTCGCCGAAGTCCTGATAACTCGTGCATGGATACGATAAAAGCCAAGCATTTGTGCCAAAGAATGGGCGGTAGGATGGCGACCGCAGAGGAAGGGAGTGCTGCAGCGGAAGACGGTGCATCCCAATGTTCCGATGGTTGGTATATCACATCGGCGGTTGAAGGCATCGGGACATTAAACTGCGACCTTAAGAAAAAGTCCTTTTTTTCTAGCTAATCCAGATGCTACGTGTAGTACCGGGGTGTACTGTAATGTACCAGGTAAGCGCTATTAATCACTTTACTTTTTTTAAATACATATACAAAATAAAATAAATGTTCTACGGAACCGCCAATACCATTCTTATGGATAAATTTTGTGTCCTGAATAGGATGTGTGTGGTGTATGTTGTTGGTAAGTGCTAATTGTCGTCTTACGGGTTTGGTTTTATTTATAACTGTAATGGTATGTATAGATACGTGTTATAGTAAATATAATTCTTGATTAGGTTAGCAAATCTGATACAGAATGAGACGACATTATTTGCCAGTTTCTTTCAGGTAAATTCAAAACTCTTTCACATAGGGAAAGGGGAGTAGTCAATTTTGTTAATGTCAGTGATAAAAAAACCTTTCTAAAACAAAGATTCAAGATGGCGACAATTATGTCTGTATGTATATGTATTTATGTAAGTTTATGTTGGGATGCTTCTCCTACATATGCTATGTATTATTTGTATGTTTTTTATGTTTTATATTGAATAATTAATAAATAAAATAACAAGATATCTTGATCATAAAGTCCATTTCAAGAATTAATTTTTTTGTAATTTTTTCGCTAACTGGCAATAACATTTACTCTCCTCACATCATGTGATATTTTCACATAGTCCGAAGACCAATCACATTGTATGTTTGAGTGTAGCCTAATATAACCAACCCTTTATGACCTTCACTGGTGTTTACTGTTACGTTTTGATCCAACATGCACAAAAATAATGGGTTTCAAATGCGCACACGAAAATAAACGGTCCGGCAAGGAATCAGACAATGGAGATTTTGTTGCACAATTTGAAATCAAAAGTTTCCTTGCAATAAATCAGGCCAGAACCTTCTCTGTAAATAACAAGACTCAAAATGGGAAATCGTGAGTTCGAATCTCACCCGTGATATTTTTCATGGTCGGCCCACCACCCAGGCTTAGAGCACTGCAGGTTTTATGGGAAGGCCGTGCCAAATGGCCGTGTTTCACTCACAAACGAATGTGCCTTTCGTTCCTCGGTGGTATGATTACGCACCCAGGGCCGCAGATGCAGAAGGCATCGGCCCTTGTTGACTCCAGGATATAAAATGGGAGGAAGCGTGTGATACTGCCCTGTCATGAAGTCAGAAAACCGGAATGGAATTCTGCAGATGTACATATACGTAGTAAAGATAGCATTAAAAATATTAGTCATTATATGAGTCATTATAATATAATTACATTTGTAATTCCAAAAAGATTCCAACACATGATAACACTGAGGGCATGACCTACCAGCTGGATTCATTATATTAGCAGGAAAAGACAAAAGTCTCCAAGCAAATGATAAGAAATAATGATTTTGTATTGAAACCGAGGTGTTTTAAAAAAAATTGTCAGATTTCTGAATGACATAACTGGAGTAAACGCATGCTGAAATTGAAAGCCATGACAGACCGAAGATGCCTCCGTATGTAACCCATTTATATTCCCGATATGACCTATTTTCAATATAACCCTCTAACATCACGTTTTCTGTGTATTTAGTAATGTATTCCAAACAATAAATTCTCATTGCATTTGAATTTAACTTAGTCGGTGTTAAAAAAAGTGAACGTGCTGAACAATAAGGCAAATAAAGGTCAAAGTCCGCTAAAAGATAAACATTTTAGAAAGTTCTATTTCGCTCCTTCCCTTCAAACATGAACCGAATCAAACGAAAGCTCTTGAGAGTTATATTGCCCTAGCAAGCACATGGTGCCACTGTGACTTGACGTTTGAAAGTAAAAAATCAAGAAAAATCAAGTTAATCCCTGCAACTTAGAATTACAAAGTATTGTTTATAGGTGGCAGCATGTCTGAAATAAGAGTATTTTAAAAGTGTTGGCGCAAACGTCGACTGGGAGCCAATAAAAAAACAATGAGCCCCCCCCCCCCCCCAAGCTTGAAAACGTTCTATATGTTGCATATTTTTTAATCATAACCTGAAATTATCCGTGAAACCGTTTTGTTTTAGATGTGTTATTACACGTTGAGAACCTTCCACGTAGCACCAGCTTGTGTGAGCTAATAACTGTTTCTTTTTTGTGTTTGCAAACCAAAGTGTTAATTAGTTCATCAAGAGATCAATTACACTGCTTTAGTAACATTATTTATTTGTTCAGCTTACTGTAGGTCACCTGAGCTGTAGTGATCACCCTTTGTCCGTTGTCCGTCTAGCCATTAACAGGGCACAATTCGTAACCGTTAGACCAAGACACTTTTAACTGTACATTTAGGGAGTTTCGTGGCATATATCCTCAGAAACCTTAAATTATGTCACGGTGAATTAAATTCTGCCGTCTATTGGCCAAAAACATGATTTTGAGCACCTAGACAGTCAGGTGGAGCACAAATTGCATCCATTATGGCTAGGATCTTCTAACCTAATGTTCAGGGAGGACCTATGTCTTTTAAAATATGAAATTTAGTTTCCATAAAGTATGAAGTTTAGTTTCTATGATTTGAGACCTATAGAAAAAAGATTACATATGAGCACCCTAAGCACAAATCATATTTGTTAGGCCTAGAACCTTCAAAAGCAAAACCCAGTTGTGTTCTTGGCAAGTCTCCTTTGATTACCTATAGATTGCTACTTATGGCCTGGAAACATGATTTTGAACACCCAAACTGTCAAACGGGATATAAATTGTATCCATTAGGCCTAGAATCTTCTAAGTTAATGTAAAGGGAGGTCCTGAGAAAATTGAAATGAAATTAGGTTACTATGAGTCATATTCTGCGAACTTGAGGAAAAAGATGTCATTTGAGTTCCCTGGATATCAGATAGGAACAAATGATATCTGTGAGACCGATTATTTTCTAACACAGTATCAAGAGAGGTTCTGAGCAATACTCCTTTGAAATCTGAAATTTGGTCGTGTTGATCTATAATCTGTGACTTACGGGGAAAAAACATGATTTTGAACACTCAGATAGTAAGACAGGGCACATTTTATCCTTAAGGCCAAGAATCTTCAAACGGACGTCCTTTGTAAATGCTGTTTATGGTGAGTATAGGTCATCATCTGCTAGGGACCGAAAACTTGATTTGAGCACCTAGACAGACAAGGTACAAATTTTAACCAATATCCTTGGAATCTTCTTACTAATAAGCCATGGAATCTTAGGCAAATATTCTTGTAAAGCTGAAATTAGATCAGGGTGACCTGTATTCTATAAACTACGTGCAAACAACAAGATTCTGATCATCCAGGTAGTCACACAGGGCACGAAACTGTTGAACAGTTGAACCAACAACCTTTCATTGTAAAATCCAGGAAGGTCAATATAACTTTATTTATTTTACATGGATTGTACAACTAGTTATATTAACTAATACAAGGCACTCTTCATGGCTCGGATGATGGCGCTCGGTAGTCGGTAAAGGTCGAGTAAACCAGAAGTCCTTGGCAATTCTCCCTGGAATCTTGATATTAATTCACTGTGACATATAATATGTGAACTATAGGAAAACATGATTAAGTACTCTGAAAGTCACATCGGCACAAACCATGAGGGTTGGAATTAGAACCTTCTGACTTAAAATTCAAGGAGGTCCTGGGTAATTATAGACAAAACGCCTGAAATGAGTACTCCGGAAGTCATTCAGATCCATTGTTCAAGGTTCCCCTTAGCCCTGCCTTGGCTTTAGTATTTGATTTTAATAACACATTGCTTAAAATAAAACGATATTCCATGTACCGATAGACTTAGCTCAGTGCCAGCTCTTATCACTAAGGCCTTGTAAAGTCCGTATGGTGAATGACCGTGAATCCCTGATAGTTGCAGATTTAGGCGTCACAAGTCTCTTTGAGGACCTGACGATTCTCCCGTATTTGCATATCAGGCCGTAACGCCTCATGTGAGTATCATCGTTGCTACAAGAACGCCAACATCGGTCCAACAGCTCGACCCACTGGGTAACATTCGCACTGAAATCATGTATTCAGAAATTCCACACATGGACCTTCGTGTCCTATGATATATCTCTGCTGAACGAATATTACGGTCACATGGGCAAAATGTAAGTACATATTGTAGACATTATCGCAACAATTTTGTACCGACAGGTCCAGTTTAATTCCCTCTGCCGAGATGACAACAGCAGCTGACAGCATTTGTCTGAACCCGTGTATTAACTCTTAAATTGCTACTCGCAAATCGTGATCGTTTCAGCCTGAGTCCGTCGGTACATTTTGACTGCGCTGGTCGCGTATGCACCTGAAAATCTCGCACTGATTGGCTGCGCCAAAGTTTGTTAGGCCTACTGTCAAGGTGGTGGTCCGATAAACGTTAACACTGTGACTGAGGGTTATAGTGTTTATAAAGTCTCGCCCAACTCAACATAAGCGACGGCCTAAAAATATCAAGACAAATTAAATGGTAATATTATTAGCCAATTTGAAGCCTGGAATAGGCGATGACTGAATTAACCATGTTTGCTTTGAAAAAGATTCTGGGAAAGACCACTGCTGACGTCACTGGAAAAGACCTTAGTTCAGTGAGGCGGTGATGTGTGGCGCTGATCGTCTGAGATCCGGCCAAGATTACCAATCCATTAAATAAGAGGGTCAGATAGTGGTAAATTAGTTATATGATTTCCCGGAAGATGGCGGTACCGATACTAAGTGCAATACAACGCGGGAACGTTTGATTTCTCAGTCAGAAGCAACAATTAAGTCATAACTTTTTCATGGACTGGGCCATTCTAGGTTCCTCTACAAATATTTTTTTTCACTACGTCATAAAATTAATAAATAATACATGCATCACCTGGCTACATGTTAAATTTAACTGACCGTCATTGCCAATGGGTCACGTTTAACTTTTGTATATTTTTCATAATTTAACAGTTTGTAAATTTTTGGCAATCTTTAAGATACTACAACCTGGCCCACCAAATAAAAATGAAACATTTTCATATTAAACGAGGGTCAAACTTTGCGATCAGTAGAAGGGTAAGTACTTTCGAATTCCTTTTTTTTTTTTTTTTTATGATGTCTCAGTCAATACTTCACATATTTTCCTTCCTCTACATATTTTCATCATCGACACCATTTATATATTTTAATTGAAAAATTTGTTTAATTACAATATAGTGGTAATAAACAAGCCTAAACAACATCTCCAAAAACTAGTACAATGCAGTAAAATCTGTAACAGTTAACAAATATACCAATGTATGTGAATCTGTGCATAAAATACATACCAACACAGTGAGTTACCAACACAGCTATAATGACCAGGAGTTATTAATATCTTAACAAGGTAAGACACTCCTTCCATTTTTTCTCATGTACATTCAAAGTGTGTTTTTTCTCAGCAATCTTTCTTTCTAACAATTCTGTATTTTTTAAACAATTCACAAACTGTACCAGGGTAGGGATCACCTGAAATATCCGATTTCTGTATACCAAATATTTATAAATTAATAATAACATGTCGATAATTACCGGTTCATGTTTCCCCACAACCATGTATATAACCTCTTTGTTTAGATCTGGCATATGGATATTAGCTCTCTTGACAAAAGTTTTTATATGCAGATAAAATGTTATTGAAATATGACACTGACATAATAAGTGTTCAACTGTTTCCTCCTCAACAAAACAGTAATTACATCGCTTATTATCAGTTACTTTCCACAGGTATAGCTTATCCCTTGTTGCTAAAACGTTATGCAACAATTTAAACTGAAATTCACGAAAACGCATATCCAGTGTAATAGAATATAGCTTTGCAACAGATTGTTCCCAATCAAAACATCTTAATCTGGACTGTAATTTTACTTTGGCTGAAGGCTCAGATTTTTTACTCTGAATTATTCTTTTGTACAACTCTTTGAAAGACACTTTATTCGTATTTAGTATTACATCTTTAAATGAAACATAATTAATATTTTCAGAAAACTGGCTACAGTTATCTTGCATTGCAAATGTACGAATACAATCATGCCACTTCTGCCGGATAGCATGTATCAAGGACAACCAGTGTACATAGTAAATTTTGTATTCATTAGTATCCGGAGGTACAATTTCATCCAGTCTTTTCTTTTTCCCGCTGGTATTATAAAGATCATGTACATACTTCACACGTTTTGCATCAAAATGTTTCATATATACAGAATTACCTCCTATCTTTATAAATTTATTGTTCCACACGCTTTGGTACAACATTATTTCTGGGTTACTTGGTTCACCAGACATATATAATGACCATACGTTCAAGCATTTTTTATAGAAATCAGGAATATCGTCACCAATACGTCTGGTATCCAGATTTGCTGTAATATTCTTTACCCCACCAATTTGCTTAAGATACAAATTCGGCACAGCAGTATATTTGGCATCTCCAGCGTTTATAAATTTTATCATCCACATTAATCTTTGACATTCCACTATCGATGCCACATCCGGTAGTCCAATACCTCCTTCTCCCTGACAGTTTATCATAACTTCATATTTAATTTTGGGTTTTCTGCCGTACCATATAAAGTCCACAATACAACTTTTAACAAGTTTTATAAATTCTCTAGGAGGTTCCAGCACGTTTGTTATGTACAATATTTTGGATATGCCTAATGATTTAATTATTGTATTTCTGCCGATCAATGTCATGTTTCATTGTTTCCAAATATTAAAAATTGTCTTTATTTTCTCTAAAATACCATTAAAATTCAGTGTATATGACAGTTGCTTATCATACGTAAATGAGATTCCCAATATCTTAATTGCCTTATTCTTAAGGTTGATCCATTTTATGTGATCCAATAATTCAGTCATAGACGAATTTCCAAGCAATGCTGCTTCACATTTTCCCAGATTTATATACAGCGATGATATGGCTCCGAATTTATCAATAACATTACATACTTCTTTCATTGAAGCGATATCTCTAAGAAAGTAGGTGGTATCATCAGCAAATATCGCTTGCTTAATTTCAACACCATTAATGTTTATACCGCTGATCCTACTATTGTTACGAATCATTGTAGCTAAAATCTCGATTGCTAATACGAAAAGATATGGGGCCAACGGATCGCCCTGCCTTGTACCTGTGGCAACTTTGAGATACTCTGTGGAATAACCATTATTAATAATACAACTCTCGATATCATAATGTAGAATTTTTACCCATCTGATGAAATTTTCACCAAATCCAAATTTTTCAAGTACTGTAAATAAATAAGTATGATCTATAGAATCAAAAGCTGCTGCGAAGTCTACTGCAAATAAGATCCCTGACTTGTTTTCTATTTTACAATGTTCTATTACGTCACTTATCAGTCTCGTTGTGTCACTAATATTTCTTCCCTGGACGAAAGCAGTTTGGTCATCCGCTATTAATTTTGGAAGAAAAACTTTCATCCGGCCGGCTAAAATTTTACTTAGTATCTTACAATCTACATTCAACAGACTTATGGGTCTCCATGATGTTAATATACGATTATCTTTGCCTGTTTTTTTCTATTAATGTTACAACTGATTGTCTTTGACTATTAGTTAATATTCCTTCTTCAAAACACTTATTCAAACACCTAACCAAATCGTCACCTAAAATGTCAAAGAAAGTAATATAGAATTCTTTTGGCAGGCCATCATTTCCTGGTGTCTTATTATTTTTCATGCAGTGTAAAGCCTTTAAAACTTCAGATTTTGTTATCTCCCCGTCACAGCTCGCTGAATCGATTTCCGTTAAACGTGTGATGTTAAGGTTAGATAAGAAATGCATACAATCCATTCGTGTAATTTTACTTTTTCGCGAATACTTTTCTTTATAAAATCGTCCGAGTTCATTTGTTATATCTTTTTGATCAGTTTTCTCCTCTCCATTTATCAATAGCTTTCTGATTGTAGACTTCTTTTTATTCTTTTTTTTCCAAATTAATAAAATATTTTGTATTTCGTTCCCCTTCCTCATACCATTTAACCCTAGATCTAATTATGTTGCCTTCTGTAATACGATCATAATATTTCTCAATTTTTCGTCGATAATTTTCATATTCCATTGTACTCTCTGACTGGTTTGCTGAAATTTTAGTTTCTACTTGTGATAGTAATTTTTCCAAATGCTGTACTTCGGCTCTCTCCTCTTGCAATTTCTTTTTAGAAAAACGAATAGTAAAATCTCTGATCATAAATTTTAAAAACTCCCACCATTCTTTCTCTTTTTTTGTAAAAATCATAATATTGTTTCCATTGTATTATGTGATCTTTGAGCTCTTGGACATAAAGAGTGTCATTCAGCAGTGAAACATTAAACTTCCAAAAGGAAGGACCATGTTTATTATAATGAAGTGATTTAATTGTACATCTCACCGCTGAATGATCCGAAATTATGGCTGGCAAAATTTGTACATGGCGAACATGTGCATTAAGTTCGCTAGAAATAAGAATAAAGTCTAGTCTTCGTTGTATAATAGGAGTATTACTTCTCCAGGTAAAGCCACGTGCAGAGGAGTTCCTTATACGCCATAAATCAATTAAATTATGCTGTTCCATTATACTTGACACAGTATTGATGGATTTATATTTTGGGCGATAAGTACCGCCATCTGCATCAAGATTTGAAAAACTAAAATTAAAATCTCCTCCCCAGATTACCAAAGCCTCAGTATTCGAGAGTACATCTTTAATTCTGTTTCGGACTTCTTCAAAGAATAAAGTCTGCTCTCTTTCCGTATTAGGAGCATAAGTATTAATGAAGACATAAGCAGAACCGTGTACGTCGGCTTTCAAACACAGAAAACGTCCATTAATATCTTTGTAAAGCTTAATATTCTTAATATCTATATGTTTACCTATTAGAATCATAACACCTCTCGACTGGCTTGTACCGTGGCAGAAATATGTAGAGCCCGACCATTCTCGATTCCATAAACATTCGTCATTTTCCGTGCAATGTGTTTCCTGTAAAAATATCACACTATTTGCACCACCTTTATCGTTTAACCATTTAAATACTTTATTCCTTTTCCTTAGCCCCCGCAGTCCTCGCACATTCCATGTTATTACTGAGAATACTGACATGAACGATATAATTGATAGAATCCCTTATGTTTCTTGTTACACAGATGACATTCATCTCTTATATACATACACTTAATTAACATTTCATTTAACACTTGTGTTTTGGAATCGTCAATTACTCCTGGCCTCTGCGTACTTTTCATCTGTGAGATCTGACAAAACACATAGGCAGTGACATCAGTAATGTTCTGAATAATCAGGTGATCTGTCATTACTTGTATCAAGCGATATAATTTAGCTAGCAATGTCCAAATGCAGAAAAAGTAAACTAGTTTATGAAGACTTCCCACAGTCATAGTAGATAATGAGAATAGAGTGTGATGGAGATATAATATTGATATAGGGGTTTGTTTTAAAAACCTACAAAAGTAATTTTGAGTTTTGAAATTTGTATTAGATAATTATTTTGATAATATATCTTGCTGTAAAAATGGGATTAATTTCGAAGATGGCAAGGTGAGGTCGACTCCCCTATAAACTCTCTTATCAACACAAGTTGATAGTGACATATATTATACACGATTATGTACAATGCATACATTATTAAGCATCTTATAACTTTAATTTGGTGTTGATGCTTTGACAGTCTCAGAATACATTTGCGGAGGGTTTTCTCTTAAAACCAATTCCCACTGCTGAAATAATTTAAGCTTTGTGAAGGTTATCACACGTTCATTATAGTCTCTGATTTTAATGGTGCCATCATGTGACCAACAGTCCTTTATCAAACCATCCTTTTTCAGCTGGCGGGCCTGTTTAAATATGTTTTGCCTCGGCTTTCTCAAATCTTCATTTATGAAGATGCCTCGAATTCCTGAAATGAACTGGTAGTTAGTTGAACAGAGACAGAAAGAATATAATGCAAATAAAGATTCTATATTCTGATATATGGAAACTTACAACAAGGTATTCTAGACCCATAAGAAAATCAAATATGGCCACCGTGGGTTATTATACTTGACTGGTGCCAATGAGAAGACGAGCAACATCAAACAGCTAACAAACACAGGCAGCATCGTCTCATGGGCTACATTTGGGTACTAATTTAGAACCTTCACAGGCTCAACCCGTCTATTTGATGTTGTGGTCTGTTAAACGTGGAGTTTGTCCACAAGGATCGCTTTATAGTTACTACCTTCTGATTGTTTTTCAATGATTGGTTCTGGAATGGTACCCGCCGGTAAGTCAAGATACTGTTTTTATAAATTATATTGTGAAGCTGATATATATATAATATATAAATATAATATATATATATATATATATATATATATATATATATATATATATATATATATATATTTATAACTGTGTAGACTCGTTGCATGTGTATTCTTATAGCTCCTGCTTTCATCCAATATTTGCATGTATATATTTTAACAATTTTCGAAAATAAATGGTGGCCCCATCTTAATATTTATGTGCTTTTTTAGATATTTTATTTTTTTGGTTTTTTTTTTGTATCACCAAAACAAAAAAAAAGGGAAGACACAACTAATGCCATTATCAAATGCAATTCTATCATCATGCCCAATTTCAATCAAATCAACATGAGATGAAAAAGGCGAGGATGTTACTCGTCTGTTTCAATTCAGGCATAACTTAAAGCTGTTCTCTGCAATTGCATCATGGAATACATTTGCGTACATGTTGAACTAAAACTAGGTCACTTGGTCAATTTGAATATTGACTTTTTTGTCCCTTTCCTACCCAGTCATGAAAGTATATATATATGTCTGATAGAGATGCACATATTTGAACCATATTATTACACGAAACGTTTTACTATTCTCAAGTATATACCTAGTAAATGTAAGGAAATATGGAAAAAATAAAAAAAATATAAAGGCCCATCACTTCTACAGAATTGTAGGGGAACATCGCGGAAAATTGGCAGAATTTGGAATAAAACTATTTTATCAAATGCAAAAGCTTTCATGTGAAATAAAAATAATGACAAATATTATCATGTAAATAATGATTGAATTTGGTTTAATTGGTCATTTTATCTCTTTTGAAAATAGTAACAGAGGTGTGTCTAAGGCTGATTTATTAAGTTATATTTATCTTTAATTTCATCAGAAAAGTAACGAAAATGATTTCTGTTTATATTATTGATGCTATGCAAATTTGAACATGTCTGCCAGGCTTGTTTTTGAAATTTTTAATGTTGTCACACAATAAATGTATAAAACACAATAAATATTTTCTAATGCATGTAATTTAGCATTAAAATAGATCGTTCTTCCTAGCAGTGGTTATAGGATTTCCTTAAATTTTTATCCATTCGTGTTTTGGAAAACGTGATCACTTGTTCCGCTTCAGTGTGCCAACTGTAATTGATGATTTTTTTGTCGATTTCCACGAAATTGTGTTTTAATCTGACACACAGGCATTCAAAGTTAGAAAACATGTTTCTTCAGAAATGTAATTAATCATGTGAAATGTCAACGTAGCAGCCACACCAGTTTTGGCAATAAAAGTATAAAATGCCAAAAATATCAGGTGACTCATTTCAGAAAACACCATGTTTTATAAAGAGTACTCTGCAGATTTGAGTTAAAAAAGTCTGTCAGATTACAAGCTCTCCAGCGCAAGCATCATGTCGCTGTACATTTGCATGCATATATTGCTAAGTAAATCGCGAATGTTTAGAAAGTATAAGATGCACTGCGAATATTTCAGCCCAGCTTCCACTCATGTACGTCTCCCCGGGATACACGGTGTTCACGATTTTCTGGCATCTAAGTTGGATAACAGAGCCAGGGATAAACTAGAACCAATACTTATTAGGGCATGTATTTAGAGGTAAGTCCATCATTACTAAAGATTCGTATAGGAAATTTATGCAGTATATGTTTTTGCCTATATCAGATCATATGTTTTCATATTTCATTTTTCATATAAACTATATGGTATATTCATCTGTCTATACTATTATATTCAACTATCTACACAGTTGATTATCTTTTTTAATGAATACTAGTATAACTAGTTAAATTAATGCAGAGACCTCCAAAATGTGGTATAAATATTTAACAGCAAGAGTTTTTTTTAAGGTTTCTTTGACAGGTATAGAGGAGTTACTGTTGTGGCGGAGGAATCTATGGCCGCAGGTACTTTGGCTCCGGTTGAACATGTCGAGAATGTCATTGACGGCAAATATTCTTTCTATCGCCCAATTTGCCTATCAGGTATGCCTTTGTGCAATTTTATAACATTAATCTCCACCCGGCAGCCGGCGTGGAATATGCGTATTTGAAAGGGCGGGGCAAGTACGTTCCACTTCACTACAGTTGTAGTATTGTACACTGGCTTTCGTTTAAGAAATAGTTCCACGCAATATTCATGGTATTTCAGGGGTGGATCCTGCAATTACTTTGGGAGTACCGATGAATGAATTAAATTAAAGTGTTTGATCAAGGCCTTTATTTTGCAGCACATGGAGTACAGAAGTCTGCTGATGCTCAAACTTTACTTTCAAGTGAAGTTAATTCAGATTAACAAGCGACCAGATTAATGGAGCAGGATGTAATAATTTGTCAAGTATTGTGCAGAACTAACGCAATTTAGCACGCCTTTAGAATCTTGTTAACATGTATATATCGCAAACATGTTTCATGTAAATTATAACAAACGTAGGCTTACAATTAATTGAATAATTAACTTAATAAAATAGTATGGTGACAGCATGGATAATTACATGGATATAATTATAACTATTTATGTTTGTCAATCAGCCTACTAAAGAGCAAGTTAATTATTTAGTAAAAATGTTTCGGAACTCTGCCTGCCTACTTTTCCTGATCATATGGCTCTAGACCTATTGAATAACAGAACTGTCCGAATTCAAATATGGCCACCACAGCCCAATCGCTGATTTTCTTTCGCACGTGATAACTCAACATCAACATACTTCAGCTACCCAAATTCACAGGGATGATTGGTACATACGAGGGCTTCAGACCTATTGAATTGCAGACTTGTCGGAATTCCAATATGGCCACCAGGTCATAATGGGAGATTTTCTATCGCACCGGATATCTCAAGAAAAACATGCTTGATCTTTATCATTTTCTCAGGGATCATTGGTGCCTATGCGGACTCAATCCCTTTCCAATAACAGACCTGTCAGAATTCCAATATGGCTCCAAGAGCACAATTTGTGATATTCTTTTAAGCACGATATCTCAACAAGAACAAGCTTGATCTATCTCATTTACACAGAGATGATTGGTACCTATAAGGGCTCCATCTTTATCGAATTGCAGACCTGTCGGAATTCCAATATGGCCACCAGAGCACTATCGTTGATTTTCTTTCGCAACATTATGTTTGATCTTTCTCAAATTCACAGGGGTCACTGGTGCCTCTGAGGGCTTCTGACCTATTGAAATACAGACTTGATAAAATACAGACAAAATCAAATATGGCCAACAGACTACAGTCCGTGATTTTCTATTGAACACATTATTTTAGACATATCTTCTTTAATATTATTTGAACCAATAGGATTTTTCCCTCATGCATATGGATAAAAACCTGTTTCTGTTTGTCATATTTTTAAACTTTAACTTAATTTTTCCCCCTTATGTAAACTAGTCCAGCACTAGCAGAAATGCTAGTGCAGAAATAGCAACATGGAATGCACATGGACTTAAGAACAAAATTAAATCAGTAGAAGTTAAAAGAGTTGATAAATAATCACAGTATTGTATGTATCATTGAGACATGGGCAACCACGGATGATGAATTTCCTTATGCATTCAACATATACTATGGTTATGGAATAGTCAAGAGTACAGCGAGAGGAGGGGTCTTAGTTTACGTGCAACAGAAAATAAAGGGTATGATGGTACCTTAATTAATGAAGATAAAGATTTGGCCATAGTTTGCTGCTATATTGCACCTGCAGGTTCTTCATTCTATGTGGATGAAGAGGAAATAAATGGCATCAACAGGCTGGAAAATGTATTGGTAGATACTTTAGCAGAATTTGATGAATTTAATTGTATTCTCCTTGGTGATTTTAATGCTAGAATTGTAAATATAACCGATATACCATATATACCAGGAAATTAATTACGTGTTTAACTCCTTTTGGTAGAGTGTAGTTGATTATGTAATTGTCAGTAGTTATCTATTTCATAAGGTAGATGGATCCTGTGTATTATCAGATGATCCGTCCTATCACTTTCCTTTAAGCTGTTCACTTAATATTATCAGACCAAGGAAAAAGCTTTCGAATGAACACATATGCGAACTGACAAAATGGGAAAAATTTTATCAGACTGATGAAGATAAAATAAATATTTCAAAATCATAAGAAAAAATAGAATGTGCTTCACTTTTCAAAACATTTAATGAGACCGTAGAAACATATCCGGACAAAGCAATTAAGTGAGGCATTGGTTAGTATTTATCAAAATATATCCTACAGAAATGAACAAAACTTCCGAGACATCATGAAACTGAAGCAACCAAATTGGTGGGACAAAGAATGTGAATTTTAGAAAAATGAAAAATATATAACTTTGAATAAGTATACATGTACAATATCATATGGCGACTAACTTAATTATTAACAAACAAAACAGAGGTTTAAAATAATATGTGAAGAAAAGAAGGCAGCCATCTAAGCCTCAGAGGTGCATAAGGTGATAGGGTGCAAAAGACACTGATTCCATGTGGAAAAACATGAGATCTTTAAATAAAAAGAAAATTGTTACAACAGAACCGGTACGTTGGTACAAACATTTTAAGAAACTTTTGAATTCATCAACACATGAAATTAATTAAGTTTAAGAATCATACACTGGAATATTTAAAAAAAAATGATACAGTGCTTCATG
Source organism: Sipunculus nudus (assembly GCA_026874595.1). Lineage (NCBI taxonomy): Eukaryota > Metazoa > Annelida > Sipuncula > Golfingiida > Sipunculidae > Sipunculus > Sipunculus nudus. Next base: position 53,377,591 of record CM049320.1, read on the forward strand.
GAGTCATAACACCATGTGAAGTACAGAAAGCCATCAATAGAATGAAAAGAGGAAATGCCATAGGGCCTGACGGGATAACGGAAGATATATTGAAAGATACATATAGTCCCATATCGTCTCATATATTACAATTATTTAATAATGAATTAGGAAATGATTTTCCCAGTCTCTTGGAGCGTAGCATTTATTGTACCAAGTCTCAAAAAGGCTTCCACCACAGATCCTAAAAAATTATAGAGGTATTTCATTACTTAATACCGTTGGTAAAATGTTTAGACAAATATTGGCAAACGGAATTCATAATTATGTTGATCAAGCTGGATTCTAATGTGAAGCACAAGCTGGCTATAGGAAAGGTTATACACCAGTAGACCATACATCTTCTTTAATGGGGTGAGTGGAGAAATATTTAACAAAAAAGAAAAGAAGGTTTTATTACACTTTTATTGATCTTTCAACTGCTTTTGATAGTGTACAACATGATTTATTGTGGTATGTTTAATTTAAAATTGGGATAAAAAAGAAACTCTTGCAGACACTTTAGTCAATATATAATCAAATGAAATCATGGCTGCTTACAGAGGAAGGATTAACAGATTATTTTGAATGTATTAACGGTACTCGACAAGGGTGCATGATGAGTTCCCTTCTGTTTTCTTTATTCATAGATGAATTTTATGAACAAATTAATGAAAAAGATTGTCATGGTATAAATATTGATGAATATTTGCCAAATTAATGACATTAATGTACGCTGATGAATTAGTATGCTTCAGGGATACAGTAGGACGTCTCCAAGAACAAACAAACCAGTTGCAAGTTTTTTTTCTGTCAAAGTTAATTCAGGAAAGACAAAAATTATGGTTTTTTTTAGACACGAGGATTCATTAAATAGAGAAATGGCATTATCAAAAATACTCAAATTGAAACGGTAAATGACTATAGATACTTAGGGGTATTATTTAAAAGTACATTGTCATGGAATAAAACAAAGAAAGTGCAGGCTGAAAGAGCAGTGACTCTCATAAAAAAAAACTTCATAGGAAATACAGTTGTTTATAATTGAGCCAGCTATTATATCTATTTGCTTGTATGGTTACACCGGTATTATTATATGGTTCAGAACCGTTGGTGTATGAAAGATGTGAAATGATTGAAAAGGTGCAATGTAAATTTTGCAAGTACATTATAAAAATTAGCTCTTCAGCTCCGAACGCAGCATCGTTGGGAGGGTTTGGAAGGCATCCAATTTAAGTCGGTCAGTTATTTAGAGGTGTAAAATACTGGACAAAACTAGTACATTATGGTAATAATAGATATCTAGATATGAATGGAAAACAAACATGGGTATCTCATATAAGAAGCAAAATATGCAGCGCAGGTTCTGGGTATGTGTGGATGAATCAAGAAGTAGGAGACATAAGAATATTTTTGGCTAAAATAAAGGAAAGAATTATTGATATGGTAGAACAAAACTGGTCTTGTGGTGTAGAAGTAAGTACTAAATTAAATTTATATGATTCTTTTAAATCCATGCTATCAATTAATGGAGAAATATTTACTGTGTGTGACTAATACCAAGCATAAACAAGCACTGGCCAGATTGAGATGTTCATGTAATGATTTGATAATTGAAAAAGGAAGGTATACGCAAATGGATAGAGTTTGTTGGTTTTCAAGATTTGTTTGTAGAAATAAAACTTTAAAACGCTGTTTAGTTGAACATTTACGATAATATTTTAAGAGAATGTACCCTGATAATTAAATATGATCCGCCCCTGATAATTTAAAAATGATCCCCCCCCCTGGAAATTCAGGGGTTTATTTCAGAGCTCATATGGAAATGTTCATAAGCTCATTCATACAAACGACAGATATTTTGCACTCAGAACAATAACACTGTACATGCTTTTTAGCACGGACCAACATACACATTGTATGATGAAATATGTAATGTTTATAAAGTGAACCCATACTAACCCCCCCCCCCCCCCCCTTCTCATTGCCCTCTACCACCGTCTCCTATATTCATCAAAGGAGACATCGACGAGATGTGCATTGAGAATAGTAATTAAACTTTACTTTAAAACAGAAGATTTATGTAATATTTAACAATAAATTAACTTCAGTTAACTACATGTCGTTGAATGGCAAATAGTCATCTTTTAATTACAAATGTTTACATTAATGAGATCACAAAGGTAATTTTACATTTCTAATTATGATGTTAATTAAATAGAACCAAATATTCCAAAATTTTACCCTATCTATAAGGAATGTATATGATGTAATCTAACTATGATGATCTTCCGTGTATTTTTCATATAAATTTGAGTACCCCAAATTTAACATAGGATCCGCCCCCGTTACACTGAGAAGATTTGGTGGAACTAATAAAAAATGTTAATATATTAACCAAACTTCATCTCCACCAAATTTGGTACTTTTTATCACAGTCTGAACAATTCTTCTGTATTTTGCCATTAACCGCTGCACTAATCATATTGTCCCCGCTTCTCGAAACGGGGGACATCGATTTGGGTATGTCTGTCTGTCCTTCTGACTGTCTGTCCGTCAAGTTTTTGTTTCCGTGAGCTAACTTTCCGAAGTGTTGTCCGATTTCATTAAGGTTTCGGCTAGTGATTGCTCTCATGCTTCTTTGCTTGGGATTAGTTTTGGAGTGTCTGTCTGAAAATTTATTATTACCAGCTCCAAAACAAACAAAAAACCCTTTGGTTCAACAATAAAAATTATGACATGAGGAGAACATCTTCAGGTGGCAATGAATATTAAAACACAGGGACTCTGACATGCGAAGACATCTTCAGGGAATAAAAAAACTAAAACATATTGAGAAGGCAATCATGAAGATCACAGGAAGCTAAAATATCTAGAGGCAGAAGCGGAGAACATATATTCCACGAATCTGCTTGTTATCATTAATTTAGATGTTAAGACTCAGTTGGAAAAAGAATTATGGCTGTACATTAAGTATATAAGAAACGTTTGGCAATAACTTAGGAGAAACTATCAATATTTAATTTAACTGGATCACCATATTAGGGTCTTTCCGACTAAAGCGAGCATTTGGGAGTCCCGATCTGATTTGCTAGAGATACACGATTAATCAAATAGGATTAAATGTCGGAATGAATCGCCTACAGTGCGGTTGATTTGCATAGAATGCCTATAAATTTGCAGGGACAACTGTGCTCGCAACACGTTGAGACTCCATACGAATTAGTGATGAATGTTTCGAGCTAGCGGGTAGCACATTTAATATTCGCTTCTAATCATGTGTAACATTGACACGTCCGCATCGAGTCCCTGAGGCTTCAGTTGGTAATCATCAGTTATATTTTTGTTTCAGGCTATGTGTCACTGAGTGATATCGGGATCCGTGATATGGAGACGTTTACTGATCAGGTAAAACCAAGTCTCCGCTGTGTGCGGGAAGAGTTTGTCGAATATTGTGGTTACGGCGGAAGGAAGGACCTTCTGGAAGGTGGCGGGTTATATGAAGTCGTCCCCACATACCCAAGCCGGCAGGTCGCTGGCCACTTCTTCAGGGCATCCAAGGGAAATGACCCCCCGTCAGCCGAGCTAAGTCGTTGTCTGAAGAGAAGCCATGTCGTGTTTACCAACATGGAATTGTACGGTAAGTAGTTATTTGCTTGTATAGACGGTCCATAATAGGTTGGTTGTAAGTTTGATTGAGGCCAAAGGTTCACATCATCGGTTGAACCAGTGGTCAGACCAAGCATAACCGTGAACGGTTCTTAGTTCTTCCCAGAGATGAGGTGTTATACACCATCAAGCCCTGAGGCCTCTACATCTGTGGCTTAGCCATGAAACAAGCATTAGTGCAATTTGGTGAAAGCAAACAGACAGAAAGGGAGTCACTTCAGGAATAATTTGCCTTAGAAAGGACAAAACCACAAAAAAAAACTTTAAAGGAAAATTCAGATGAGCCATTTTTGGAGGTCTTTAAATTACAACTTTTTTCATCAAGAACCACCCGCATATGTCGAACAATCAATAAAAATTCAATTCAGAGCCGCCTTTTTGTTAATCACCAAGTGCGTTTTATGCATTTCTAGCAACCAACTTCTGTTCATAACCAACCAAACACCTCGCTAAAACGCACCTTTCAAATATTCATTTAGCATTAGCTATCCTTCAATTGCATGTCTGTTATTTTTTTTAAATGCGACCAACAGAAAGTACAATAACAGAAAGCACAATTGATTTTCATTGAAAAAATATAGGGTTACACAACACAGCACTACATCTCCAGGCCAGGGTTACAGCCTTAATTCAGCACCACGTTACTCCAATTTTTTTTCAAAACTTTGCTCTTTTTAATAGAAGTTTCATGCGTGTTTACACACACCGAGTAAAACCTCGCCTAACACCACCTCTCTTCAGCGACCACTTCAGAATAACTACAGTCCAAATTCTGTTTGCTCTTTTTTTCAGACCTCACATAGACGACAACTATGACTTTATCGAGGTCCCGTTGGTGGTCGTAATTCCGAAATTCCACTGCATATATATATATATATATATATATATATATATATATATATATATATATATATATATATATATAATTTATTAACTGATGGAAGAAACTGAACTTCATATTTTTAATATATCTCGCAAAGAAAAAAAGTTAAATAAGATTGTGTGTACAGAATTATTTCAAGGCAAATTCCGTTCACTTAAAACAAAAACTCTATCTTCGCTTTATCAATACAATATATTATTTTTTGCCAAATACGTAGATTATATTTTATATCGTAGTTTTATCGATAATCCCCTGCGGATAACTGATCTCCACTTTCTTTCTGATATCTAGCCCTGATTTTATCGATGAACAAGGGCTAAAGTGGCCCGTTGATCGATATTAACATTCTATGAATTTCTCATTAATCGTGCACTTGATCTATTTCTTTTGAATGCATAAAATTGCTCGTGTCCGTATAGTTTGACTACGGGAATAATGTAACCATGCACTGTGCGTGAGTTGGATTTTCCTCTTGCTGATAAGTTTAATTCATATATAGCCAGGCAACAATCTAAAATACGCTGCTAATTGAATCAATACTCTGTTACCGTATCGAACATAATCACAGTTAAATATATATTAGGGATGTATTTATTGAATTATCCCATGCGTTAATGTGAATATAAAAGAGGCATTTGTTTCTCGCGCTGGTAAACTGCCACTGAGGATGTTCTTGCTTCTCTAATGTTACAACTAGTTTTCGTTTTAGGAGGCTATGGTCTGTATGATATCTCGCTTATATGGGTTTATTATTGGTACTTTTTTCTTATTTCAGCTCCATTTACTGCGAACACACTTCCAGGTATGTCATCATTCTGGTAACACTTCTTTCCAAAGTAGTATAAAAAATTGTTCATTATTGATGCATTTAAATATTTCCACACGCACACACGAAGCCAAAATATACCATTTATAGATGTGCCTTTCTGATTATACTTACTTTGTGCAAAGCGCATAGGGTGAAGTGTGATATTAATATCTTTAAACCCAAGAGCAAACTTGCCAACAGATGCCTATGACGGGTTTTAATAGTTCAGCTGACTGTATGTCATCTGAGATATGAGCTATAGCGATAATGTTTGTCTGGCGTCTGTCAGTCCGTTAACAGGGCACAACCGTTAGACCTAGACATTTATATGAGCACCCTGAATGTCAGAAGAGGATAAATCGTATTTGTAAGCCTAGAATCTTCTAACACAACATCCTACGAGGTTCTTAGCAAATCACCTTAGAAACCTGAAATAAGGTCATGATGAAACTCATTTTGCGACCCACAAGCCGAAAAAGCATTTTGATCACCCAGACAGTCAGTCAGGGCACATATTGTATCTGTTATGCCTAGAATCTTCTAACGTAACATTATAGGACGTCTTTTATTGCTGTCCTTGGAAACCTGAAATTAGGTCACCATGACCTGTATTTTGAGACCTATAGGAAGGCTGTCGAACACAAAAACCAGGCAGGTTCTAGGCACATCTTTTGGAAACCTGAAATTAGGTCATGGTGACGTATATTTTGCAACTTGGACAGAAAAAAAAACTTTGAGCACCCAGACAGACGGGGTTCAAGTTGTATCCATTAGGCCCAGAACATTCTAACATAATATTCCGGGAGGTCCCAGGAAAATGTCCTTGGAAACATGAAATTGGGTCACTGTGACCTATATCCTGCAACCTGTAGGGAAAAAGGTGTCATTTGAGCACCCTGAATGTAAGAAGGGCCAAACCAAATTGGAGGCGTTAGGGCTAGAATCTTCTATAGCAACACTCAACAAGTTCTAGGCAAGTCTCTTTGGGAACCAGAAATTATGTCATGGTGCACAGGCTATATTTTATGCGCTATGAGTCGAAAAATATGAATTTGAGCATCCAGATAGACAAGGTACAGATTTGTATCTATTTTCATTTGAACCTTACATTGAAAAGTCTAAGGTCCTTGGCGAGTCTTCTTTGAATCCTGAAATAAGGTGACTTAATTCTTATAATACAGCCAGATAGGGCTCAAATTGGATCATTAAACCATAAAATCTTCCAACACAACATCCAGGGAGATCTTAGCAAATTCCACTGGAAACCTGCACGTGACAGGCAAAAAACATGAGTACCTTTAACATCAGATGGGTATAAAAATTAGGCCTTAGAAAACCAGACATTGGGTCATGGTAACCTATATTCTGCGAGCTATTTACCAGATTTTGAGAACCCAGACAGACAGGGTACAAATGGTATCCAAATCCTCGGAACCCTCTATTGTGAAATCCAGGGGGGGGGGGGGGGGGGGGTCCTGGCCAGGTCTCCTATAAATCCTATTTTCAATTGAGTGTCCCCGCGGTAACATACCAAGGATTCGATGGATTTTTCCCGAAACTCGACATACTTTTAACCAAAAGATGATATCGTCCAAGTTCGATTTTAGACCAAATCCATGCATATTTAGAAAAGGTCAGAAGTCACAAGGCTATTTTATGTTGTCGCCGAGATAACTTATCAGGAATATGATGAATTTTGATGAAGGTCAACATAAATATTAACCAATATGATATCTCACCTTAATTCGATTTCTTGTATAATCCATGAGGTCAGAGTTCTCCTGACTTAAATCTCCTGATTTAAAATCTTTGCAAAATTCACGCATATCTAATTAGGTCAGAGGTCACAAGACGTAAGATGGGCGTATTATGCATGTTTGCGGTGCTCATATTTACAATTCAACCCCGTGGTCACTGTTTTTGTGGTTTACGCCAACGATACTTAGAATTCATGACCAAATGTCGTCTTCATTTTATCTTTAAGGCCTCAAATAAAAGTGATTGATTCTCCAGGTTTCAATACCAGGGCTAGCAAAGGGCAAAGTACTGTCAGCAGATAAATGAGAGCGTGGTATGTGGTGTGCATCTAACTCAAAATTTCAAAACAGCGACACCCTACACCCTAAATGCTTTGTCAGGCGTATAGCCCCGAAGGGGAATCCCCAACACACGTTGTGGAAAATTGTTTGAATACATGCTACGAATGTGCATTTCTGTTGGTTCAAGCTAGAATCACAGACACTTAATTCTTTTTTTCACAGGGTGCTTTTTAGCCTGCTTTTTTAGCTTTCATGCAAAAACTGCCGACAAATTTTATTTGCCCATGAATGAATCAGATCTCATGAGGCCGCTTTTCTTTGCCCCTCCCCCCCCCCCCCCCCCCCCACCCCCAGGCTACAGTACTGGTCCGGTAGCTATATAGGAGTAAATTATTGCGTTGCATGTATAAATGTTTTCAAAAGTTGACTCGATTTTGAACGAGATTTTTTCGCATTCAAACATTTGCATGTTTATTTTTTTAGTACCTCTTTTGTTGAGAAAGACTCGTGCGACCAAGGACATCTATATGATGAGGCAGTATTTCGTGGGAGAGACGAAGGACAGAGTATATATTAGGTTTTGCCAGGTTCCTTGGCAACACCTGGGACAACATGGACCTCCACGTGGCCACCAAACAACACTTGCCATCCATCCTCCGACCAGCAAAGGCCTTCAAAACAACCTCTCATAGCATTTCCGTTTTCCTTGTAGAATGTGAACAAGGTATTATTTATACTATACTTTTATTGTACTATTTTATATATATATATATGTATATATATATATATATATATATATATATATATATATATATATATATGCTTACTGCATCAATAAGGCACGGACCAAGATTGCTGTGTGAAAGCTGTGTGAAAGATCATGATTTTAACACACTTTTAGACAGGATCCGCTATACATACATTATCATAAAATTGTCAGCACTTTATCTCGTGCATATCATGGTGCATGGTGGCGCTTTATCTTATAATTTTTCACTGTAGTGCTGCCCCTTAGAGTCTGTCGAAAGTAACTATAACAGTCAGAATGATAAATATTTTAAAATGGACTTTCCGCTAACAAGTATTTTGCCACTTCGAAGCAGTGGGGTACCTAGCCTAATTGCCGCCCGGTGCGAAAGTAAAAGTTAGCGGTCTTTTAACAAAGCATTATAAAATTTCACAACATATGGAAACATATCCGGACAGATTTTCCTTGTTACAGGATTTTATTTGACAACAACGCAATTATATCGATGAAGTTATCAACAGACAATATTTCGTTACGCATTTAAAAAACATCACCTCTTTGCTATTGCGTTATTTAAAAGAACGTTGTGCATGATTCACATAATGTTCTAACTTAATTTATCTTGCATGATATATGATTAACTTAATTCAACATGGTAAAACTTCATTTGGTTATTGTCATTTAGTTCTCAACGAATATAAATACATTGCCAAAAAAAAAAACCACTTCTTGTTATCGCATATGACAGCAGCTACGCCTAATTAAGCTGTGTGATATGCATAGTGCTGCAGCAAGCAAGGCGATCATACTTATGTCTCTATTCGAAACGCGGAAGAGTATTTCATGAGCTATATGTGTGCAGGGGATGTATAATGTTTGAATAAAATGTGACTTTTTGTTTAACTACAATATCCTCAAAGTTAAAACCATGTTAATCTAAAGCTACATCAGTTTCATGTTCTGCACTTTCCTCATGTTTATTTACGAACTAACGATAATTCGTTATTCAATAAAGCACTTCATTGAATTTCACATCATTATATCTTGAATTATATGATATATTATATTATATATTTAGTAATTTGAAGGTAACACGTATATATAACGTGTCCTAGGGGCAAGGTTGGAACCATCACCCTGGACATTGGTAATAATTTGTATTTGAAATGCAATGACATATGCCAACTTAAAGATTAAATAAATCTCACATAGTTCTGGGGGAAAGATTATTATTAAATAAAAGATCATGTCATATACGCCAAATTCTAAAACCAGTGGTAAATTAAAGGACAACCAAGGAAACGTATGTAAATGCGTTTGTTTTTAACGAAACTGTTGTAAGCACATGGGAGGACCATGGAAAAGTATTTTAGGTTGTTTCAGGCAGTTTAAATGTCATGGTATTCTAGTGAAATCAATAGTGCAAGTTTATACATTACGGGAAAAGAGCAACAGAATTCATCATAACATTTTCCGGACAATGTGTAAGAGAGACACCCGTCCCCCATCACGTTTCTTCTTAGTTTCCTGTACACGTAGATGATCCTGAAATGTGTGCCTTTGCAAGACAGTTTCTCGGTGTCGTTCTGGCATTGCCGGTGTTCTCATAAATAAGAGCTTCAAATCTGTATTTCTTCTGGCGTAGCCTGTCTATAGAGATAATTCGCGAAACATTTGATTTACTATTGTACAGTTTATCATTACTGAAATGATTGATATGGAGGAACAAAGCAACAAAATTACCAAACATTAAAAATGCCCACCAATCTTTAAGAATATGTCATTTATACTTACAAATGTGTACTCTTTGAGGATCTCTTTGTGCCAACTCCTCATACTAATTCAGCGAAATGCCCCCCCCCCCCCCCCCTGCAACATGCACCGTCCCGTACCCCGCATCACCCCCCCCCCCCCCCCCCATCCCCCCGGCACGCCACTGCTTCGATGAATAGACCAACTGTTTGATACGTTTGTTTTATTCTTATGACACTCAGCGTGTGCTGAGAAGATTAAGCTGCATAACTCAGTGTACGAGTTAATCTGGTTGCATGTTTGCCAAATTCCTTCCTGTTGTCAAGCAGCTTCACGGCTTCTCCATCTCAAAGGCCTATCAACAATCCACAGGATCTGGGCCATGTATTACCATCGCCTGTCATTAACAGGAGAGTATTGACTGCTGTTGCAGCGCAGTTTCCGGTATGACTGTCTGTATCGAAAGAATGTCTGTAGCGTATTTTAAACTGAACGAACTTTGTAAAAGAACTGTTGTATTTGTGAATAGGGAAACCACTGTGATTATCCTATGATTCATGTCATATCCCACTGAAAAAGAACAACATATATTGACAAGTAATATATCTTTGTGTGGAGTGGCTAGGCGTTAATTATAATACATTGGTTTCCTTCCAGGATATTTGTCGTTAGGTCATGTGATGGGAATTGGGCCTGAACCGATGGCTGGCCTAAAAGAAATTTTCCGCTGTGTTCGCGATGATTACGTTGGCAAAATCGGACAATTCCAGTATACGGACTATGAAGTAGGTGTGGGTATTGGATCAAAGGAAAAGGAAGGGGTTTTTAACTCACTGGTATATTAAATCGAGTCACAAACCAGATGAAGTTGTAGCCCTGAGATCGAATATGATACAGATCGTCACCTAATCAATACTAAATATATATATAAGATACCATGTATAATACACGTGATATACAGTATGTTACTTCATTACTAAATTGTAACCTGTTTAATTTCAGGTTGTTTTTTTTTTGTGGGTTTAATATCCGGTTAACGTCAAAAATAAATTTTCGATGAATCATTTGCAAGTTCTCGGGTATTTTTTTATCTCTTGTGAGTCCAGGTCCTCTTGTGTAGTAATTCTGTATTATAAAAATAATACTTGTCTGCTTTACGAAATAAGATATATGAAGTCGGAGAAACATAAAATCGCTACACAACAGGTGAAGCAACAAGTCTTGTACGATGTTTGTATGGCTGTTACAGCTGATAAGCTTTGGTTAGCGATTCGAACGTATTCCAGTCCAAACACTGCGACGGTCGAACTAATCTCTGATTCCGTGTCAACATATCCCATTATTGCGTAAAGCGTTCTGGCTAAGGAAGGGTACGGTGTATCGATCTGTAAAATAAGAAATAAGATAAACATAACAGCAGTTGAGAATTAATTAAAGGAGCCCAATCACCTATAAAGCATGTTAAGATAACACGAGAAAAAAGCTTCTTCCCTTTATAATAAATCTGTACCTGCCAAAATGTGTGCTTGATTCCCTTTGATTACTTCTGTGAAAGAGTGTTAAAAACAGTGGACCGGGCGCGACAGCAGGTGTCAACATAAACACAGTGCGTTGGGCCGTGTCCAGCGCGAAGCCACAACACGGGTCAATCAGGAGATGCCCTGACTGACTTGGCCCAAAATTATAATACATGTTCCCGCTGGCTGAAACACCACGTATTGCCCCTCTTAATCGGACCTCTAGTCACGTGACCTTGTTATGGTAAACAGTGGACTCTGTTTACCAACACGAAGAGCCATAACAAGGTGTTTAACAGCCGCTCGGATAGTTTTACTGGGAAACAGTTGTATAAAGCAAAAATGAACTGATAGTGTGAAAGAACAGGCATAATATTACTCCTGATAATGCCCCTTTAACATACGAATGTTGTAGTCTGTTAAGTCGCTTATTGGAACTCTCTTTCTCTCTCTCTCTCTCTCTCTCTATATATATATATATATATAAATATATATATATATATATATATATATATATATATATATATATATATATATATATATATATATATATATATATCTGAGTGGGGATTGTATTTCAAATGTTAATGTCTTTAACATTGCAATGTTTGGCAAGCGTCTCGAAATATATTCAACACGAAAATTTTCAATTATTTAAACTGTAGGTATATCAACAAAGAATGCGTAATAATTCTTACTTTTTCTTAATTGCCTTATAATACTTATTACCTTGCTTTCAAATTATTTGTAGTCTCATTAGAGCTATAGGTGATGAATACAGACAAAAAAATGCCTGTTTTTTTGTTTTGCTTTGTGTTACACAATGCCGAGTGCATTATTAAACACATTTTTTTATGACTTTAGAAATTAATCTTGAATAAAGTACCATTTTATAATCGTCAGCCCTATCCTGTTTCATTTGCATTCTTGCAAGCCAGGCACATTTATCTGGTTCCTGCAAAAAGAATGAATGGATGGGTAACCAGTATATTCTTATTTGGTAAGACAATTAATTGATTAATGTAACTCCAGGTTAGTTAGAGGACACCTTTAACGAATGTGTAATTAAGCGTAACCACACCTTGTGAGGCCTTGTTCTGTTCCTCATGTCAACATGTATTGAAAATCCCAATAATAAAGTTTCCAAAACAAAATATAAACATAATCAAAATAGAATGCATATGTGTGCATTGGATTACAATGATGTATCAATATAATTAATAAGTAACCTTGACAATTCAATGTGTATTATTACCGCTTGACAATTTGCGATTTAATTACAAAATGTATAACTCTGGAATAACTCACCGTGTTGAAACACGTTATATAAACTTACCTTTTAAAAGGAAAATTCCTGTGAAATTCTTTCATTTGCTCTATTGCTAGCCAGACAGATGTATCTTGTCACTACAAAAAGGAATGCATGTGTTTATTAAGTAAAGTCTGTGCTTGGTAATAATTAGTCAATTATATAACACCGAGTTATTAGAGAACACCTTCAGTCATTGTACAATCGGGGCAATGCCCCCCCCCCCCCGGTCGCATCCAGGACTCCCCGTCCTCTAGGAATTGCACTAAGTCTGATACTTATTAACTTTTCAAAAGCACTTTCACGATACTCCTGTCACGGATATCCACAGACTTGGGACTTATTTCTACATTTCATTATGTTTAATCCTGTTTTATCCTAATAAATATTATATATTTTTTTTTCATTTTGTGCAACTGATATTTCTAATTGGAATTAAAACATTACTCTGCTGTGTGGAATCATTGTGAATTATGGTGTTTATACACAATCACTCACAGACACATTTATATGCATCGAATTTCCTTTGCTATATATATCCAGTGGCGGATTCAGAGCGTTCGTGCGCCCCCCCCCCCCCACCCCCAAAGATATATTTATTTTATTTATTATCCCAATTTTCGTGATTCATTTCCATATTTTAGGTTGTTTTTATTAATGAGCAATCATATTTTACTTAAGTTATCCACAGTGTATAACTTTCAAACGCATCATTTTAGGATATTTATGAACAATTGCAGAACAGCTGCAGAGCGGCAGGCCCTGGTTGGGGTCGACCGTGAACAATCTCACGGTTTCTCTGCTGATCCCGGTACTCGAATTCACGATATTTGCTCTGCGAAGTCCTGTGTGCTGTCGAGACCACGGATATAATTATAAAACGCTCCCACATGGTAGAGCACTATCACATGGATGTATTGAATTTATGTAATGTTATCAATGCAAATTATGTTACCTTCTCTCGTTTTAAATATCTTTGTAAGCTCTGAATTAGATTACTACCAAAATTAATGTGCTTTGGCCGTTAAGTGTTGTATTAAATTTAGCTGGGCGTCATGGCCAGTGGCTCACCTGTTCCGATTCCCAACACTGGAATGTTGCAAATATCTAAACAGTAAACTCCATCCTGAACAGATTTTTTCTTGATCTAAACTTAATGCTGCCCGGTCTCCAATTGGAATGTAACCGAACATACCGGTGGGATATTACCTCTTCCTTCGTTCACACTACAGGGAAGAATATGAAACTGCTTTTAGGATTTTGAAGAAAAATCAAGCACACACAGCTGGCAGTCTAATCTGAGGCGGAGATGTAATAAGTCAAAATATATATGTGTCGTATTATGTTTGTACATTATTCATGAGGAAACATGTTTGTATGAATTCAGTTATGTTGAAACTTTTGCTCTGTACTTTTCTCATTTGATCAGATATACGTACACATGCTAAATTTAATTAAAGTATTAGACAGTATGTAATACATTCTTTTGAATGTTGCAAGCTGACTCGCTTGTGATACATTTTTATGAATGCACAAAATGGACACTGATCAGTTCTTAGTGTCATGAGACTAAGGCTTGGCAGGTAACGGATCGGTCGGTGTCATTGTTCGAATGAAAACAATAGAAAACCGGTTCTCGACTGGAAATCAAATGCAACCAAGGCAACCCAGGCAATTCTTAACTGCAAGGCAATTCATGACCTGATATTATACGATAATATTATGAACGTCGTATTATATGAGCCGATACATGTATATTAATCAATATCACATAAGCCGATGCTATATTTCATACTTATATTTTAACAGCATTGGAAACAAACGTAAGAAGATGTAGCTTTTAATCGAATCACAGATGCGCATCTGCAAATAAATTAATTATGCTGTGAAGGTAAGAATAATCACTTCCGACCGTGCTATAAGTTACGAGCAGGAACTGGACTTAGCTTTTTCAATCGGGTGCATAAAACGGACAATCGCTTATTTATATTCCACAAAATTAGGGCATGAATTATATCAGAATTATATGAGATCCAACACAGGCAAATGATGATAAACTGGTGGAGGTTTCATTGGGCAAAAATGTGGTTCCACACAATCTTTGATTTATACACACTCAAAGTATAGCATGGTTACAATATTATGCACTACAGCCTGAGTCATGGGAAAGAGGATTACTTGGGTTAATAGGGTAAAAACGTGGTTTCGCTGGGGTTCGAACCCAGAAACTTTCGCGTGTGAGGCGAACGTGATAGCCACTACACTACGAAACCGCCCGATAACGATTGAAGTTCACACAAACCCTAACTGGGACCATATTCTTCCTCAAATATCAACGATATAGGATTATTCAAGATCAAGTCAAAGTGTCGTATGTATATTGCAGATCATGGTCAAACGTGATAGGAGAAAAAGTTTATATCAAGTAAAAAGAAACCGGAAAATTCTTCAAAAATTATGAGTAATATCAATGAAATGCCTGAATTAAGATTGCCTTCAAATTTAAACATGCATAAATAATAAACTTTATTGGAACTGATCGTAAAACATTTTTTTTTAATTTGATATCATAGACCCATGCCATAGACCTGATAAGTTGGCTCGTTGCTTGGTCTAGTGGTATGATTGTCGCTTCGTGTGCCAGAGGTGCCGGGTTCAATTGCCGGACGAGCCCCATGTTTTGGAGCAAAGGCGTCGATTTGTTGCAAATAGTGGAGCGTCTCAGCTGGGGAAAGAAACACGAGAGAGGGAGAGAGAGAGAGCGGGGGGGGAGGGAGGGGTCTCCCTTTCACACGTTTTTCTATTATATATTTTAAAACAAAACTTGGGTAAAAAATTAATACATTTATAATATATTTAATTGATGTGCCTGTATCAAACACAAACAACTTTATTAATTACAAAATGTTGGACTGGAAATGTAAAAAAAAAAATTAGTATTAAAATTAGTATTAAACAAGTTTGCCCAAAAGAAATGTGTACACTTTACACAAATGAGTCCAAGGCAAAAAGTAATTACAAAAAAGTCACAATTACGGAATCATGGATTTACACCAAACTTTCTTACTCGAAGTTGCCGAAAATATTTCGACGGGTGTTTGATCTACAAGCAAATTCCTTGGCCAGGGAGTGCATGTTTAGATCCTCAAGGACTGTGGGGTGTACGTGGCACAAGGCGACGGAGTTAAGACGCTGTTGACTCATCGTGCTGCGTAACCAAGTCTTCAGCCGTCGGAGTGCTGAAAAGCTCCGCTCACAGGATGTGGATGTCACAGGACACACAAGCAAGACTTTCAGAAGGATCTCCACTTGCGAAAATAACGCACGCACCTCTGGATGCATACCCTGGAATGCAATCTTAATTTCATGCAATGTTTTTGCATCTGTTTTTTGCCGGAACATGCTCAGCTGGACGGATAGTGATTCCTTCTTGAATTCAGGGTACCTCTCGACCAGAGACATCTGATCTGAGTCGATTTTGCCTTTGATCAAAATCTGTTCAAGCTGGTTGTATGTCTGCAGGCCTTGGTTTGAGCTGCCGAACCGTTCCTGTAGCTCTGTCACCATGCGATCCAGGAAGAGGAAGTACTGTTGTCTGAAGTGTTGCTCTGGGCTGTCATGGTGGAATTGACTGTCTGACCCGCCTGCTCGTTTAGGACATTTCTCCTTCTAGGGAGGCACAAGGGATCCAGTTCGTATAGTTCCACTTTGGCAGATGCTTGGGAAAATATATCCTTGAAATTCTCTTCACTCCTCCAAGACTTCAGCTGTGCTGTGCACACATTTGTTGCCCCTATCTGTCCTTGAAGGAGAGCATTTAAGTGACATCAACAAACAGAGCAGCAGCAGAATAATAATAATAATAATGATAATAATAGTACTTATCAGTATTATGATTGTTATTATCATCTAAAAAGGAAATCCAATACACCCTTATCACTCAAAGGAGCTAGTTCTAAAAATAACACATTTCCGTACTCCGAAATGGCTAAAAAATCGGTTGCATTCAGTTTTCAAATGGTCGTATCGCATTAAGCAAAATGATAATAATAAAAATCTCGATAATACATGGGAATAATGCACATTGCTTAACCCTGAGTTATCACATTATGCTTGCGTTATTGCAAATTCAACTTAGTTTTCTATTCTACTTTAAACTGATTTACTTCAAAAATTGTGTGGGCATAATATTTTAAAAGAGCATCTTGCCTGAGATATTTGCTGACTAGGCTTGACAGGAACTGTTCAACTGCTCGAGTATTGCAATTGGACCTGCTGCCATCACCAATGCCAAGAGAGTAGATCCCTTCTCAAACCTATCAACACACTTAATGCTGCCATTTCCTGCAGGCTCCCCAAAACCGCCGGGTAGTTTTCAAGGACTGAAGTGATGGCCGGAAGCCGACACAACCATCTGGTTGGGCAAAGAGGTCTGATGCTCTTTCTGTTCGACGGAAGGTGATCTGTATCACTGGACTCTGATGACCTAGATGCAATGTCTTGAAATATTGCCTGAAATTCAAGATGAAATTAATAAATAAGCGCATTTTTAACTGTTTTACTAATGTTTGAAACTTTTATAACAGAGGGTTTATTTAAGACTCACCAAGAACTTTTCTGTGCCTTTTTTTCAGTTATTAAACCCGTCCTTTATGAAGGCTGGCTCTTTGCACTTGCTAAGGTCTAACAACCCCATGGCGTCAGCTCGCCTGCAATAAAAACAAAGGACTTTTTTGCTGTCATGTTGGTAATCAAGCCATGAAAATTGACTGAACCACTTTCTCTGAAAGTAGACCCTTTGGGTCTTTGTTTCTTTAGGAGGAATGAGGGAGCAGTCTGAGGGATGGTTTGGTACATCTCCAAAGACAAGATCATGGCCTTCTACGGTAGAGCTTGTTGTCGGTATTACAGAGCATTCTGGTCTCTGCTGATTTCCCTCACTCGGAATTTCATCAATGCACGAACGTGAAGAACTTTCCTTGTCACTAGTATCACCTTTGTCATCTCTGGATGATCTAGCGATATCTTCATTTGTCTTCTCATTGTTCTTTTCTTTGATGGCGGTTGTAAAAAAATGTGTAATCTTGGAGTATTTCCTCTGCTTTTCCTCCATATTTGCCTTCTCGAACTGATGTAGGCGTACAACGTTGACAGTAATTGACAACTGAATTAACTATTTTCAATCTTCAAAACATTGGTTGGTACGGTGCTCTCGGTGAGCTACGGGCTTCTTCATTAACATATGCTTTGAGCATTTAACAGATTACAGGTTATACTGTAGAGGTATGAATTATCAATGCCTTAACAAATGTGTATGAATTCACCGTTTTCACTGCTGAATGTAAGGGTCTGGAAGTGTAGATAACGTCGTATACAATTGCTGAACAAAGCATGGGGACCAAAACTCAAGTGATTCATACAAGAAGTCCACTGTACGCCCGGCATGGAACTATTGTAGAGTAATCAGTGGAGAGGCGATATATACTGCTGGTGTGACTGTATTAACAGGAAAAAAAAAACAATGTGCTGTTTAGCAATAAAGTAAGAATTCTGACGGTAGATTTTAATATTGAATCATGCCAAGTCTATATAATTTAGCGGAAACTGACATTTTACCGACAGTTGCAACTAACCACTCCGCAGTTAAGTTTAAATCAGTAAATCTTCTTACCGATTCTCAGCGAGGTCCTTGTTTTGGCGTTTAAAGTGTTCGCTGTTAGCTGGCCGTGTTTATATTGATTCTTTAAGAAAGAGAACTAATAAATTGAGACAAGAATGGTATTAAGAAAAACAAGATGAGCACATATGAAATTGATTGGAATATCGACAGTTTACCATAATAGAGTCTATAAAAAGGCGCATAAAGCGGGGGGGGGGCGGACTTGGGGACGACAAACAGCACATAGCTAGAGAATATATTATAAAGTATGGGGAATAAGAAAGGATACAGGTTCCGACATAAGTTTGCATATAGAAATAACAAGTGACCCAGGGGTCATGACGCTCAGCTGACCAGGAAGACATTGACAAAAGTAATTTTATCATCTGAATGTCAAATTTGAATGAAATACTTTTTCCAAACTTGACCTTTTGTATAAAATCATCCAATATTCATTGGGGTACTATGGAGCTCTGTAGCATGAAGGATATGGGTAACAGACACCTATTTTCAAGTTTTACAAGATGACTTTTCAGGGGTCTCCCAGCATGTCAAAAAATAAAATTCTAGGTCCAGTTATTATGATTTGTGCCCTGTTAACAAATCCAAATGTTTATTCTGGGGGGTATTTCAAAGCCGCATAGGATGAAGGATATGGGCAACAGAGATGTGATTTCAGGTGCACAAGGAGACTTTTCAGGGGCCTCCCAGCATATCAAGAAAGGAGATTCTTGGTCAAGTCATTATAATTTGTGCTCTGTTAACAGATGACCAAATCTTTATTCTGGGGAGTACTTCGGAGCCCCAGAGCATGAAGGACATGGGTAACAGGGACCTTATTTCGGGTTTCCATGTAGACCTTTTATGGGCTTCCCTGGAGGTGAGGACAGAAGATTCTAGGTCCAGTCATTATGATTTGTGCCCTGTTTACAGATGACCAAATGTTTAAAGATCACAAAAGTAGAGAAAAAAAATCGTAAAAAAAAAAATATAGGTGGCGCCACCAATCTCCAGAAATTGATTAAACACTCCATGATCAATATCCATGCAAAGAATCATGGTGATTAATGCATTAGTTGTTCAGATACTTGAGCTTTTGTATTAAATTTTGCATTATTCTGGGGGTACTTCAGAACCCCATAGCTCGAAGAATATAGGTCACAGTGACGTAATTTCAGGTTAACAAGGAGAATTTCCATAGACCTCCCAGGATTTCAAGTAAGAAGATTCCCGGTCTAGCGGTTACGATTTGTGCCCTGTTAACAGACAGACGCCTGGATGGCCGGACGGACGACGGACAAAAAGTGATCCCTACAGCTCAGATGACTTTCAGTCAGCTGAGCTAAAAATTGAAAAAATACAGGTGGCGCCACCAGAATGCAGAAACTGATGAAACATTTCATGATCAATATCCATGCAAAGATTCATATTGATCAATATAATAATTGTTCAGATACTTGAGCTTTTGTATCAAATTTTCCGTTATTCTGGGGGGGTACTTCGGAGCCCCATAGCTCAGAGGTTATGGGTAACAGAGACCTAATTTCAAGTTTTTAAGGAAACTTTTCATGGGCCTCTCAGCATGTCAAGAGAGAAGATTCTAGGTCCAGTTGTTACGATTTGTGCCATGTTAACAGATGACCGCATCTTATGAGGTCTCAAAAATAGAAAAAAAAAATCGTAAAAAATAAAAAAATACAGGTGGCGCCACCATACTGCAGAAACTGATGACACATTCCATGATCAATATCCATGCAAAGAATCATGGTGATCACTGCAATAGTTGTTTAGATACTTGAGCTTTTGTATCAAATTGTCCATTATTCTGAGGGATACTTCAGATGACTTACAGTCAGCTGAGCTAAAAACACTTAATGGTCAATATCCATGCAAAGAATCATGATGATCTCCGTAATAGTTGTTCAGATACTTCAGCTTTTGTATCAAATTTTCCATTATTCTGAGGGATACTTCAGAGTCCTATAGCTTGAAGGATATGGGTAACAGAGACCTAATTTCAAGTTTCCACAGGCACTCTTCATGGGCCTCCTTGCATGACAAGAATGAAGGTTCTAGGTCCAGTTGTTGCAATTTGTACCCTCTTGATAGATAACATAGGTGGCGCCACCAGTCTGCAGGAACTGATGGAACATCTCATAATCAATATGTATGCCAAAAATCATGACCATCAGTGATGCAGTTATTGAGATATTGAAGTTTTTGTATGAAATTTTTGACTACTCTGGGGGGGGGGGGTACTTTGGGGCCCCATAGCTCGAAGGATATGGTTAACAGAGACCTTATTTCTGGTTTCCAAGGATATTTTTCATGGACCTCTCAGTGTGTCAAGAATGAAGATTCTAGGTCCAGTCGTTACGATTTGTGCCATGCTAACAGATGACAGCATCCTTAAAGGTCTCTAAAATAGAGGAAAAAATCGTAAAAAAATCGAACAATAAAGGTGGCACCACCATTCTGCAGGAAGTGATGACACATCTCATGATCAATAGTTATGCCACAAGTCATGACCATCAGTCAAGTAGTTAATGAGATATTGAAGTTTTGGTATGAAATTTTTTACTTTTCTTGGGGGTATTTTGGGGCTCCATAGCTCGAAGAATATGGGTAACAGAGACCTAATTTCTGGTTTCCATGGATACTTTTCATAGGTCTCTCAGTGTGTCAAGAATGAAGATTCTAGGTCCAGTCTTTACGATTTGTGCCTTGTTAACAGATGTTTATATTTTGAAAGGTCTCAAAAATAGAGAAAAAAATTCGTAAAAAAATTGAACGATACAGGTGGCGCCACCAGTCTGCAGGAAGTGATGGAACATCTCATGATCAATATGTATGACAAAAATCATGACCATCAGTCAAGTATTTAATGGGATATTGAAGTTTTTGTTTGAAATTTTTTACTTTTCTGGGGGGTAGTTTGGGGCCACATAGCTGAAAGGATATGGGTAACAGAGACCTAATTTCTGGTTTCCATGGAGACTTTTCATAGGTCTCACAGTGTGTCGAGAATGAAGATTCTAAGTCCAGGCATTACGATTTGTGCCTTGTTAACAGATATTCGCATTTTTAAAGGTCTCAAAAATAGAGAAAAAAATTATTAAAAAATCGAAAAATACAGGTGGCGCCACCAGTCTTCAGGAACTGATGGAACCTTTCATTATCAATATGTATGCCAAAAATCATGACCATCAGTCAAGTAGTTAATGAGAGTCTTTAACATTGCAATGTTTGGCAAGCGTCTCGAAATATATTCAACACGAAAAATTTTTAATTATTTAAACTGTAGGTATATCAACAAAGAATGCGTAATAATTCTTACTTTTTCTTAATTGCCTTATAATACTTATTACCTTGCTTTCAAATTATTTGTAGTCTCATTAGAGCTATAGGTGATGAATACAGACAAAAAATACCTGTTTTTTTTTTTTTTGCTTTGTGTTACACAATGCCGAGTGCATTATTAAACACATTTTTTGATGACTTTAGAAATTAATCTTGAATAAAGTACCATCTTATAATCGTCAGCCCTATCCTGTTTCATTTGCATTCTTGCAAGCCAGGCACATTTATCTGGTTCCTGCAAAAAGAAAGAATGGATGGGTAACCAGTATATTCTTATTTGGTAAGACAATTAATTGATTAATGTAACTCCAGGTTAGTTAGAGGACGCCTTTAACGAATGTGTAATTAAGCGTAACCACACCTTGTGAGGCCTTGTTCTGTTCCTCATGTCAACATGTATTGAAAATCCCAATAATAAAGTTTCCAAAACAAAATATAAACATAATCAAAATAGAATGCATATGTGTGCATTGGATTACAATGATGTATCAATATAATTAATAAGTAACCTTGACAATTCAATGTGTATTATTACCGCTTGACAATTTGCGATTTAATTACAAAATGTATAACTCTGGAATAACTCACCGTGTTGAAACACGTTATATAAACTTACCTTTTAAAAGGAAAATTCCTGTGAAATTCTTTCATTTGCTCTATTGCTAGCCAGACAGATGTATCTTGTCACTACAAAAAGGAATGCATGTGTTTATTAAGTAAAGTCTGTGCTTGGTAATAATTAGTCAATTATATAACACCGAGTTATTAGAGAACACCTTCAGTCATTGTACAATCGGGGCAATGCCCCCCCCCCCCGGTCGCATCCAGGACTCCCCGTCCTCTAGGAATTGCACTAAGTCTGATACTTATTAACTTTTCAAAAGCACTTTCACGATACTCCTGTCACGGATATCCACAGACTTGGGACTTATTTCTACATTTCATTATGTTTAATCCTGTTTTATCCTAATAAATATTATATATTTTTTTTTTCATTTTGTGCAACTGATATTTCTAATTGGAATTAAAACATTACTCTGCTGTGTGGAATCATTGTGAATTATGGTGTTTATACACAATCACTCACAGACACATTTATATGCATCGAATTTCCTTTGCTATATATATCCAGTGGCGGATTCAGAGCGTTCGTGCGCCCCCCCCCCCCAAAGATATATTTATTTTATTTATTATCCCAATTTTCGTGATTCATTTCCATATTTTAGGTTGTTTTTATTAATGAGCAATCATATTTTACTTAAGTTATCCACAGTGTATAACTTTCAAACGCATCATTTTAGGATATTTATGAACAATTGCAGAACAGCTGCAGAGCGGCAGGCCCTGGTTGGGGTCGACCGTGAACAATCTCACGGTTTCTCTGCTGATCCCGGTACTCGAATTCACGATATTTGCTCTGCGAAGTCCTCTGTGCTGTCGAGACCACGGATATAATTATAAAACGCTCCCACATGGTAGAGCACTATCACATGGATGTATTGAATTTATGTAATGTTATCAATGCAAATTATGTTACCTTCTCTCGTTTTAAATATCTTTGTAAGCTCTGAATTAGATTACTACCAAAATTAATGTGCTTTGGCCGTTAAGTGTTGTATTAAATTTAGCTGGGCGTCATGGCCAGTGGCTCACCTGTTCCGATTCCCAACACTGGAATGTTGCAAATATCTAAACAGTAAACTCCATCCTGAACAGATTTTTTCTTGATCTAAACTTAATGCTGCCCGGTCTCCAATTGGAATGTAACCGAACATACCGGTGGGATATTACCTCTTCCTTCGTTCACACTACAGCGAAGAATATGAAACTGCTTTTAGGATTTTGAAGAAAAATCAAGCACACACAGCTGGCAGTCTAATCTGAGGCGGAGATGTAATAAGTCAAAATATTCATGTGTCGTATTATGTTTGTACATTATTCATGAGGAAACATGTTTGTATGAATTCAGTTATGTTGAAACTTTTGCTCTGTACTTTTCTCATTTGATCAGATATACGTACACATGCTAAATTTAATTAAAGTATTAGACAGTATGTAATACATTCTTTTGAATGTTGCAAGCTGACTCGCTTGTGATACATTTTTATGAATGCACAAAATGGACACTGATCAGTTCTTAGTGTCATGAGACTAAGGCTTGGCAGGTAACGGATCGGTCGGTGTCATTGTTCGAATGAAAACAATAGAAAACCGGTTCTCGACTGGAAATCAAATGCAACCAAGGCAACCCAGGCAATTCTTAACTGCAAGGCAATTCATGACCTGATATTATACGATAATATTATGAACGTCGTATTATATGAGCCGATACATGTATATTAATCAATATCACATAAGCCGATGCTATATTTCATACTTATATTTTAACAGCATTGGAAACAAACGTAAGAAGATGTAGCTTTTAATCGAATCACAGATGCGCATCTGCAAATAAATTAATTATGCTGTGAAGGTAAGAATAATCACTTCCGACCGTGCTATAAGTTACGAGCAGGAACTGGACTTAGCTTTTTCAATCGGGTGCATATAACGGACAATCGCTTATTTATATTCCACAAAATTAGGGCATGAATTATATCAGAATTATATGAGATCCAACACAGGCAAATGATGATAAACTGGTGGAGGTTTCATTGGGCAAAAATGTGGTTCCACACAATCTTTGATTTATACACACTCAAAGTATAGCATGGTTACAATATTATGCACTACAGCCTGAGTCATGGGAAAGAGGATTACTTGGGTTAATAGGGTAAAAACGTGGTTTCGCTGGGGTTCGAACCCAGAAACTTTCGCGTGTGAGGCGAACGTGATAGCCACTACACTACGAAACCGCCCGATAACGATTGAAGTTCACACAAACGCTAACTGGGACCATATTCTTCCTCAAATATCAACGATATAGGATTATTCAAGATCAAGTCAAAGTGTCGTATGTATATTGCAGATCATGGTCAAACGTGATAGGAGAAAAAGTTTATATCAAGAAAAAAGAAACCGGAAAATTCTTCAAAAATTATGAGTAATATCAATGAAATGCCTGAATTAAGATTGCCTTCAAATTTAAACATGCATAAATAATGAACTTTATTGGAACTGATCGTAAAACATTTTTTTTTAATTTGATATCATAGACCCATGCCATAGGCCTGATAAGTTGGCTTGTTGCTTGGTCTAGTGGTATGATTGTCGCTTCGTGTGCCAGAGGTGCCGGGTTCAATTGCCGGACGAGCCCCATGTTTTGGAGCAAAGGCGTCGATTTGTTGCAAATAGTGGAGCGTCTCAGCTGGGGAAAGAAACACGAGAGAGGGAGAGAGAGAGAGCGGGGGGGGGGGGGGGGAGGGGTCTCCCTTTCACACGTTTTTCTATTATATATTTTAAAACAAAACTTGGGTAAAAAATTAATACATTTATAATATATTTAATTGATGTGCCTGTATCAAACACAAACAACTTTATTAATTACAAAATGTTGGACTGGAAATTTAAAAAAAAATTAGTATTAAAATTAGTATTAAACAAGTTTGCCCAAAAGAAATGTGTACACTTTACACAAATGAGTCCAAGGCAAAAAGTAATTACAAAAAAGTCACAATTACGGAATCATGGATTTACACCAAACTTTCTTACTCGAAATTGCCGAAAATATTTCGACGGGTGTTTGATCTACAAGCAAATTCCTTGGCCAGGGAGTGCATGTTTAGATCCTCAAGGACCGTGGCACAAGGCGACGGAGTTAAGACGCTGTTGACTCATCGTGCTGCGTAACCAAGTCTTCAGCCGTCGGAGTGCTGAAAAGCTCCGCTCACAGGATGTGGATGTCACAGGACACACAAGCAAGACTTTCAGAAGGATCTCCACTTGCGAAAATAACGCACGCACCTCTGGATGCATACCCTGGAATGCAATCTTAATTTCATGCAATGTTTTTGCATCTGTTTTTTGCCGGAACATGCTCAGCTGGACGGATAGTGATTCCTTCTTGAATTCAGGGTACCTCTCGACCAGAGACATCTGATCTGAGTCGATTTTGCCTTTGATCAAAATCTGTTCAAGCTGGTTGTATGTCTGCAGGCCTTGGTTTGAGCTGCCGAACCGTTCCTGTAGCTCTGTCACCATGCGATCCAGGAAGAGGAAGTACTGTTGTCTGAAGTGTTGCTCTGGGCTGTCATGGTGGAATTGACTGTCTGACCCGCCTGCTCGTTTAGGACATTTCTCCTTCTAGGGAGGCACAAGGGATCCAGTTCGTATAGTTCCACTTTGGCAGATGCTTGGGAAAATATATCCTTGAAATTCTCTTCACTCCTCCAAGACTTCAGCTGTGCTGTGCACACATTTGTTGCCCCTATCAGTCCTTGAAGGAGAGCATTTAAGTGACATCAACAAACAGAGCAGCAGCAGAATAATAATAATAATAATGATAATAATAGTACTTATCAGTATTATGATTGTTATTATCATCTAAAAAGGAAATCCAATACACCCTTATCACTCAAAGGAGCTAGTTCTAAAAATAACACATTTCCGTACTCCGAAATGGCTAAAAAATCGGTTGCATTCAGTTTTCAAATGGTCGTATCGCATTAAGCAAAATGATAATAATAAAAATCTCGATAATACATGGGAATAATGCACATTGCTTAACCCTGAGTTATCACATTATGCTTGCGTTATTGCAAATTCAACTTAGTTTTCTATTCTACTTTAAACTGATTTACTTCAAAAATTGTGTGGGCATAATATTTTAAAAGAGCATCTTGCCTGAGATATTTGCTGACTAGGCTTGACAGGAACTGTTCAACTGCTCGAGTATTGCAATTGGACCTGCTGCCATCACCAATGCCAAGAGAGTAGATCCCTTCTCAAACCTATCAACACACTTAATGCTGCCATTTCCTGCAGGCTCCCCAAAACCGCCGGGTAGTTTTCAAGGACTGAAGTGATGGCCGGAAGCCGACACAACCATCTGGTTGGGCAAAGAGGTCTGATGCTCTTTCTGTTCGACGGAAGGTGATCTGTATCACTGGACTCTGATGACCTAGATGCAATGTCTTGAAATATTGCCTGAAATTCAAGATGAAATTAATAAATAAGCGCATTTTTAACTGTTTTACTAATGTTTGAAACTTTCATAACAGAGGGTTTATTTAAGACTCACCACGAACTTTTCTGTGCCTTTTTTCCAGTTATTAAACCCGTCCTTTATGAAGGCTGGCTCTTTGCACTTGCTAAGGTCTAACAACCCCATGGCGTCAGCTCGCCTGCAATAAAAACAAAGGACTTTTTTGCTGTCATGTTGGTAATCAAGCCATGAAAATTGACTGAACCACTTTCTCTGAAAGTAGACCCTTTGGGTCTTTGTTTCTTTAGGAGGAATGAGGGAGCAGTCTGAGGGATGGTTTGGTACATCTCCAAAGACAAGATCATGGCCTTCTACGGTAGAGCTTGTTGTCGGTATTACAGAGCATTCTGGTCTCTGCTGATTTCCCTCACTCGGAATTTCATCAATGCACGAACGTGAAGAACTTTCCTTGTCACTAGTATCACCTTTGTCATCTCTGGATGATCTAGCGATATCTTCATTTGTCTTCTCATTGTTCTTTTCTTTGATGGCGGTTGTAAAAAATTGTGTAATCTTGGAGTATTTCCTCTGCTTTTCCTCCATATTTGCCTTCTCGAACAGATGTAGGGGTACAACGTTGACAGTAATTGACAACTGAATTAACTATTTTCAATCTTCAAAACATTGGTTGGTACGGTGCTCTCGGTGAGCTACGGGCTTCTTCATTAACATATGCTTTGAGCATTTAACAGATTACAGGTTATACTGTAGAGGTATGAATTATCAATGCCTTAACAAATGTGTATGAATTCACCGTTTTCACTGCTGAATGCAAGGGTCTTGAAGTGTAGATAACGTCGTATACAATTGCTGAACAAAGCATGGGGACCAAAACTCAAGTGATTCATACGAGAAGTCCACTGTACGCCCGGCATGGAACTATTGTAGAGTAATCAGTGGAGAGGCGATATATACTGCTGGTGTGACTGTATTAACAGGAAAAAAAACAATGTGCTGTTTAGCAATAAAGTAAGAATTCTGACGGTAGATTTTAATATTGAATCATGCCAAGTCTATATAATTTAGCGGAAACTGACATTTTACCGACAGTTGCAACTAACCACTCCGCAGTTAAGTTTAAATCAGTAAATCTTCTTACAGATTCTCAGCGAGGTCCTTGTTTTGGCGTTTAAAGTGTTCGCTGTTAGCTGGCCGTGTTTATATTGATTCTTTAAGAAAGAGAACTAATAAATTGAGACAAGAATGGTATTAAGAAAAACAAGATGAGCACATATGAAATTGATTGGAATATTTTAAATATAAATATCGACAGTTTACCATAATAGAGTCTATAAAAAGGCGCATAAAGTGGGGGGGGGGGCGGACTTGGGGAGGACAAACAGCACATAGCTAGAGAATATATTATAAAGTATAGGGAATAAGAAAGGATACAGGTTCCGACATAAGTTTGCATATAGAAATAACAAGTGACCCAGGGGTCATGACGCTCAGCTGACCAGGAAGACATTGACAAAAGTAATTTTATCATCTGAATGTCAAATTTGAATGAAATACTTTTTCCAAACTTGACCTTTTGTATAAAATCATCCAATATTCATTGGGGTACTATGGAGCTCTGTAGCATGAAGGATATGGGTAACAGACACCTATTTTCAAGTTTTACAAGATGACTTTTCAGGGGTCTCCCAGCATGTCAAAAAATAAAATTCTAGGTCCAGTTATTATGATTTGTGCCCTGTTAACAAATCCAAATGTTTATTCTGGGGGGTATTTCAAAGCCGCATAGGATGAAGGATATGGGCAACAGAGATGTGATTTCAGGTGCACAAGGAGACTTTTCAGGGGCCTCCCAGCATATCAAGAAAGGAGATTCTTGGTCAAGTCATTATAATTTGTGCTCTGTTAACAGATGACCAAATCTTTATTCTGGGGAGTACTTCGGAGCCCCAGAGCATGAAGGACATGGGTAACAGGGACCTTATTTCGGGTTTCCATGTAGACCTTTTATGGGCTTCCCTGGAGGTGAGGACAGAAGATTCTAGGTCCAGTCATTATGATTTGTGCCCTGTTTACAGATGACCAAATGTTTAAAGATCACAAAAGTAGAGAAAAAAAATCGTAAAAAAAAAAATATAGGTGGCGCCACCAATCTCCAGAAATTGATTAAACACTCCATGAACAATATCCATGCAAAGAATCATGGTGATTAATGCATTAGTTGTTCAGATACTTGAGCTTTTGTATTAAATTTTGCATTATTCTGGGGGTACTTCAGAACCCCATAGCTCGAAGAATATAGGTCACAGTGACGTAATTTCAGGTAAACAAGGAGAATTTCCATAGACCTCCCAGGATTTCAAGTAAGAAGATTCCCGGTCTAGCGGTTACGATTTGTGCCCTGTTAACAGACAGGCGCCTGGATGGCCGGACGGACGACGGACAAAAAGTGATCCCTACAGCTCAGATGACTTTCAGTCAGCTGAGCTAAAAATTGAAAAAATACAGGTGGCGCCACCAGAATGCAGAAACTGATGAAACATTTCATGATCAATATCCATGCAAAGATTCATATTGATCAATATAATAATTGTTCAGATACTTGAGCTTTTGTATCAAATTTTCCGTTATTCTGGGGGGTACTTCGGAGCCCCATAGCTCAGAGGTTATGGGTAACAGAGACCTAATTTCAAGTTTTTAAGGAAACTTTTCATGGGCCTCTCAGCATGTCAAGAGAGAAGATTCTAGGTCCAGTTGTTACGATTTGTGCCATGTTAACAGATGACCGCATCTTATGAGGTCTCAAAAATAGAAAAAAAATATCGTAAAAAATAAAAAAATACAGGTGGCGCCACCATACTGCAGAAACTGATGACACATTCCATGATCAATATCCATGCAAAGAATCATGGTGATCACTGCAATAGTTGTTTAGATACTTGAGCTTTTGTATCAAATTGTCCATTATTCTGAGGGATACTTCAGATGACTTACAGTCAGCTGAGCTAAAAACACTTAATGGTCAATATCCATGCAAAGAATCATGATGATCTCCGTAATAGTTGTTCAGATACTTCAGCTTTTGTATCAAATTTTCCATTATTCTGAGGGATACTTCAGAGTCCTATAGCTTGAAGGATATGGGTAACAGAGACCTAATTTCAAGTTTCCACAGGCACTCTTCATGGGCCTCCTTGCATGACAAGAATGAAGGTTCTAGGTCCAGTTGTTGCAATTTGTACCCTCTTGATAGATAACATAGGTGGCGCCACCAGTCTGCAGGAACTGATGGAACATCTCATAATCAATATGTATGCCAAAAATCATGACCATCAGTGATGTAGTTATTGAGATATTGAAGTTTTTGTATGAAATTTTTGACTACTCTGGGGGGGGGGGGGGGTACTTTGGGGCCCCATAGCTCAAAGGATATGGTTAACAGAGACCTAATTTCTGGTTTCCAAGGATATTTTTCATGGACCTCTCAGTGTGTCAAGAATGAAGATTCTAGGTCCAGTCGTTACGATTTGTGCCTTGTTAACAGATGTTTATATTTTGAAAGGTCTCAAAAATAGAGAAAAAAATTCGTAAAAAAATTGAACGATACAGGTGGCGCCACCAGTCTGCAGGAAGTGATGGAACATCTCATGATCAATATGTATGACAAAAATCATGACCATCAGTCAAGTATTTAATGGGATATTGAAGTTTTTGTTTGAAATTTTTTACTTTTCTGGGGGTAGTTTGGGGCCACATAGCTGAAAGGATATGGGTAACAGAGACCTAATTTCTGGTTTCCATGGAGACTTTTCATAGGTCTCACAGTGTGTCGAGAATGAAGATTCTAAGTCCAGGCATTACGATTTGTGCCTTGTTAACAGATGTTCGCATTTTTAAAGGTCTCAAAAATAGAGAAAAAAATTAGTAAAAAATCGAAAAATACAGGTGGCGCCACCAGTCTTCAGGAACTGATGGAACCTTTCATTATCAATATGTATGCCAAAAATCATGACCATCAGTCAAGTAGTTAATGAGAGTTTTTAACATTGCAATGTTTGGCAAGCGTCTCGAAATATATTCAACACAAAAAATTTTCAATTATTTAAACTGTAGGTATATCAACAAAGAATGCCTAATAATTCTTACTTTTTCTTAATTGCCTTATAATACTTATTACCTTGCTTTCAAATTATTTGTAGTCTCATTAGAGCTATAGGTGATGAATACAGACAAAAAATACCTGTTTTTTTTTTTTTTTTGCTTTGTGTTACACAATGCCGAGTGCATTATTAAACACATTTTTTGATGACTTTAGAAATTAATCTTGAATAAAGTACCATCTTATAATCGTCAGCCCTATCCTGTTTCATTTGCATTCTTGCAAGCCAGGCACATTTATCTGGTTCCTGCAAAAAGAAAGAATGGATGGGTAACCAGTATATTCTTATTTGGTAAGACAATTAATTGATTAATGTAACTCCAGGTTAGTTAGAGGACGCCTTTAACGAATGTGTAATTAAGCGTAACCACACCTTGTGAGGCCTTGTTCTGTTCCTCATGTCAACATGTATTGAAAATCCCAATAATAAAGTTTCCAAAACAAAATATAAACATAATCAAAATATAATGCATATGTGTGCATTGGATTACAATGATGTATCAATATAATTAATAAGTAACCTTGACAATTCAATGTGTATTATGACCGCTTGACAATTTGCGATTTAATTACAAAATGTAAAACTCTGGAATAACTCACCGTGTTGAAACACGTTATATAAACTTACCTTTTAAAAGGAAAATTCCTGTGAAATTCTTTCATTTGCTCTATTGCTAGCCAGACAGATGTATCTTGTCACTACAAAAAGGAATGCATGTGTTTATTAAGTAAAGTCTGTGCTTGGTAATAATTAGTCAATTATATAACACCGAGTTATTAGAGAACACCTTCAGTCATTGTACAATCGGGGCAATGCCCCCCCCCCCCCCCCCCCCCCCGGTCGCATCCAGGACTCCCCGTCCTCTAGGAATTGCACTAAGTCTGATACTTATTAACTTTTCAAAAGCACTTTCACGATACTCCTGTCACGGATATCCACAGACTTGGGACTTATTTCTACATTTCATTATGTTTAATCCTGTTTTATCCTAATAAATATTATATATTTTTTTTCATTTTGTGCAACTGATATTTCTAATTGGAATTAAAACATTACTCTGCTGTGTGGAATCATTGTGAATTATGGTGTTTATACACAATCACTCACAGACACATTTATATGCATCGAATTTCCTTTGCTATATATATCCAGTGGCCGATTCAGAGCGTTCGTGAGCCCCCCCCCCCCCCCAAAGATATATTTATTTTATTTATTAACCCAATTTTCGTGATTCATTTCCATATTTTAGGTTGTTTTTATTAATGAGCAATCATATTTTACTTAAGTTATCCACAGTGTATAACTTTCAAACGCATCATTTTAGGATATTTATGAACAATTGCAGAACAGCTGCAGAGCGGCAGGCCCTGGTTGGGGTCGACCGTGAACAATCTCACGGTTTCTCTGCTGATCCCGGTACTCGAATTCACGATCTTTGCTCTACGAAGTCCTGTGTGCTGTCGAGACCACGGATATAATTATAAAACGCTCCCACATGGTAGAGCACTATCACATGGATGTATTGAATTTATGTAATGTTATCAATGCAAATTATGTTACCTTCTCTCGTTTTAAATATCTTTGTAAGCTCTGAATTAGATTACTACCAAAATTAATGTGCTTTGGCCGTTAAGTGTTGTATTAAATTTAGCTGAGCGTCATGGCCAGTGGCTCACCTGTTCCGATTCCCAACACTGGAATGTTGCAAATATCTAAACAGTAAACTCCATCCTGAACAGATTTTTTCTTGATCTAAACTTAATGCTGCCCGGTCTCCAATTGGAATATAACCGAACATACCGGTGGGATATTACCTCTTCCTTCGTTCACACTACAGGGAAGAATATGAAACTGCTTTTAGGATTTTGAAGAAAAATCAAGCACACACAGCTGGCAGTCTAATCTGAGGCGGAGATGTAATAAGTCAAAATATTCATGTGTCGTATTATGTTTGTACATTATTCATGAGGAAACATGTTTGTATGAATTCAGTTATGTTGAAACTTTTGCTCTGTACTTTTCTCATTTGATCAGATATACGTACACATGCTAAATTTAATTAAAGTATTAGACAGTATGTAATACATTCTTTTGAATGTTGCAAGCTGTCTCGCTTGTGATACATTTTTATGAATGCACAAAATGGACACTGATCAGTTCTTAGTGTCATGAGACTAAGGCTTGGCAGGTAACGGATCGGTCGGTGTCATTGTTCGAATGAAAACAATAGAAAACCGGTTCTCGACTGGAAATCAAATGCAACCAAGGCAACCCAGGCAATTCTTAACTGCAAGGCAATTCATGACCTGATATTATACGATGATATTATGAACGTCGTATTATATGAGCCGATACATGTATATTAATCAATATCACATAAGCCGATGCTATATTTCATACTTATATTTTAACAGCATTGGAAACAAACGTAAGAAGATGTAGCTTTTAATCGAATCACAGATGCGCATCTGCAAATAAATTAATTATGCTGTGAAAGTAAGAATAATCACTTCCGACCGTGCTATAAGTTACGAGCAGGAACTGGACTTAGCTTTTTCAATCGGGTGCATAAAACGGACAATCGCTTATTTATATTCCACAAAATTAGGGCATGAATTATATCAGAATTATATGAGATCCATCACAGGCAAATGATGATAAACTGGTGGAGGTTACATTGGGCAAAAATGTGGTTCCACACAATCTTTGATTTATACACACTCAAAGTATAGCATGGTTACAATATTATGCACTACAGCCTGAGTCATGGGAACGAGGATTACTTGGGTTAATAGGGTAAAAACGTGGTTTCGCTGGGGTTCGAACCCAGAAACTTTCGCGTGTGAGGCGAACGTGATAGCCACTACACTACGAAACCGCCCGATAACGATTGAAGTTCACACAAACCCTAACTGGGACCATATTCTTCCTCAAATATCAACGATATAGGATTATTCAAGATCAAGTCAAAGTGTCGTATGTATATTGCAGATCATGGTCAAACGTGATAGGAGAAAAAGTTTATATCAAGAAAAAAGAAACCGGAAAATTCTTCAAAAATTATGAGTAATATCAATGAAATGCCTGAATTAAGATTGCCTTCAAATTTAAACATGCATAAATAATGAACTTTATTGGAACTGATCGTAAAACATTTTTTTTTAATTTGATATCATAGACCCATGCCATAGACCTGATAAGTTGGCTCGTTGCTTGGTCTAGTGGTATGATTGTCGCTTCGTGTGCCAGAGGTGCCGGGTTCAATTGCCGGACGAGCCCCATGTTTTGGAGCAAAGGCGTCGATTTGTTGCAAAAAGAGGAGCGTCTCAGCTGGGGAAAGAAACACGAGAGAGGGAGAGAGAGAGAGCGGGGGGGGGGGGGGAGGGGTCTTCCTTTCACACGTTTTTCTATTATATATTTTAAAACAAAACTTGGGTAAAAAATTAATACATTTATAATATATTTAATTGATGTGCCTGTATCAAACACAAACAACTTTATTAATTACAAAATGTTGGACTGGAAATGTAAAAAAAAATTAGTATTAAAATTAGTATTAAACAAGTTTGCCCAAAAGAAATGTGTACACTTTACACAAATGAGTCCAAGGCAAAAAGTAATTACAAAAAAGTCACAATTACGGAATCATGGATTTACACCAAACTTTCTTACTCGAAGTTGCCGAAAATATTTCGACGGGTGTTTGATCTACAAGCAAATTCCTTGGCCAGGGAGTGCATGTTTAGATCCTCAAGGACTGTGGGGTGTACGTGGCACAAGGCGACGGAGTTAAGACGCTGTTGACTCATCGTGCTGCGTAACCAAGTCTTCAGCCGTCGGAGTGCTGAAAAGCTCCGCTCACAGGATGTGGATGTCACAGGACACACAAGCAAGACTTTCAGAAGGATCTCCACTTGCGAAAATAACGCACGCACCTCTGGATGCATACCCTGGAATGCAATCTTAATTTCATGCAATGTTTTTGCATCTGTTTTTTGCCGGAACATGCTCAGCTGGACGGATAGTGATTCCTTCTTGAATTCAGGGTACCTCTCGACCAGAGACATCTGATCTGAGTCGATTTTGCCTTTGATCAAAATCTGTTCAAGCTGGTTGTATGTCTGCAGGCCTTGGTTTGAGCTGCCGAACCGTTCCTGTAGCTCTGTCACCATGCGATCCAGGAAGAGGAAGTACTGTTGTCTGAAGTGTTGCTCTGGGCTGTCATGGTGGAATTGACTGTCTGACCCGCCTGCTCGTTTAGGACATTTCTCCTTCTAGGGAGGCACAAGGGATCCAGTTCGTATAGTTCCACTTTGGCAGATGCTTGGGAAAATATATCCTTGAAATTCTCTTCACTCCTCCAAGACTGCAGCTGTGCTGTGCACACATTTGTTGCCCCTATCAGTCCTTGAAGGAGAGCATTTAAGTGACATCAACAAACAGAGCAGCAGCAGAATAATAATAATAATAATGATAATAATAGTACTTATCAGTATTATGATTGTTATTATCATCTAAAAAGGAAATCCAATACACCCTTATCACTCAAAGGAGCTAGTTCTAAAAATAACACATTTCCGTACTCCGAAATGGCTAAAAAATCGGTTGCATTCAGTTTTCAAATGGTCGTATCGCATTAAGCAAAATGATAATAATAAAAATCTCGATAATACATGGGAATAATGCACATTGCTTAACCCTGAGTTATCACATTATGCTTGCGTTATTGCAAATTCAACTTAGTTTTCTATTCTACTTGAAACTGATTTACTTCAAAAATTGTGTGGGCATAAT
The DNA here is from genome assembly GCA_026874595.1 of Sipunculus nudus. Classification (NCBI taxonomy): domain Eukaryota; kingdom Metazoa; phylum Annelida; class Sipuncula; order Golfingiida; family Sipunculidae; genus Sipunculus; species Sipunculus nudus. Next base: position 53,413,408 of record CM049320.1, read on the forward strand.
ATTTTAAAAGAGCATCTTGCCTGAGATATTTGCTGACTAGGCTTGACAGGAACTGTTCAACTGCTCGAGTATTGCAATTGGACCTGCTGCCATCACCAATGCCAAGAGAGTAGATCCCTTCTCAAACCTATCAACACACTTAATGCTGCCATTTCCTGCAGGCTCCCCAAAACCGCCGGGTAGTTTTCAAGGACTGAAGTGATGGCCGGAAGCCGACACAACCATCTGGTTGGGCAAAGAGGTCTGATGCTCTTTCTGTTCGACGGAAGGTGATCTGTATCACTGGACTCTGATGACCTAGATGCAATGTCTTGAAATATTGCCTGAAATTCAAGATGAAATTAATAAATAAGCGCATTTTTAACTGTTTTACTAATGTTTGAAACTTTTATAACAGAGGGTTTATTTAAGACTCACCAAGAACTTTTCTGTGCCTTTTTTTCAGTTATTAAACCCGTCCTTTATGAAGGCTGGCTCTTTGCACTTGCTAAGGTCTAACAACCCCATGGCGTCAGCTCGCCTGCAATAAAAACAAAGGACTTTTTTGCTGTCATGTTGGTAATCAAGCCATGAAAATTGACTGAACCACTTTCTCTGAAAGTAGACCCTTTGGGTCTTTGTTTCTTTAGGAGGAATGAGGGAGCAGTCTGAGGGATGGTTTGGTACATCTCCAAAGACAAGATCATGGCCTTCTACGGTAGAGCTTGTTGTCGGTATTACAGAGCATTCTGGTCTCTGCTGATTTCCCTCACTCGGAATTTCATCAATGCACGAACGTGAAGAACTTTCCTTGTCACTAGTATCACCTTTGTCATCTCTGGATGATCTAGCGATATCTTCATTTGTCTTCTCATTGTTCTTTTCTTTGATGGCGGTTGTAAAAAAATGTGTAATCTTGGAGTATTTCCTCTGCTTTTCCTCCATATTTGCCTTCTCGAACTGATGTAGGCGTACAACGTTGACAGTAATTGACAACTGAATTAACTATTTTCAATCTTCAAAACATTGGTTGGTACGGTGCTCTCGGTGAGCTACGGGCTTCTTCATTAACATATGCTTTGAGCATTTAACAGATTACAGGTTATACTGTAGAGGTATGAATTATCAATGCCTTAACAAATGTGTATGAATTCACCGTTTTCACTGCTGAATGTAAGGGTCTGGAAGTGTAGATAACGTCGTATACAATTGCTGAACAAAGCATGGGGACCAAAACTCAAGTGATTCATACAAGAAGTCCACTGTACGCCCGGCATGGAACTATTGTAGAGTAATCAGTGGAGAGGCGATATATACTGCTGGTGTGACTGTATTAACAGAAAAAAAAAACAATGTGCTGTTTAGCAATAAAGTAAGAATTCTGACGGTAGATTTTAATATTGAATCATGCCAAGTCTATATAATTTAGCGGAAACTGACATTTTACCGACAGTTGCAACTAACCACTCCGCAGTTAAGTTTAAATCAGTAAATCTTCTTACCGATTCTCAGCGAGGTCCTTGTTTTGGCGTTTAAAGTGTTCGCTGTTAGCTGGCCGTGTTTATATTGATTCTTTAAGAAAGAGAACTAATAAATTGAGACAAGAATGGTATTAAGAAAAACAAGATGAGCACATATGAAATTGATTGGAATATTTTAAATATAAATATCGACAGTTAACCATAATAGAGTCTATAAAAAGGCGCATAAAGCTGGGGGGGGGCCGACTTGGGGAGGACAAACAGCACATAGCTAGAGAATATATTATAAAGTATAGGGAATAAGAAAGGATACAGGTTCCGACATAAGTTTGCATATAGAAATAACAAGTGACCCAGGGGTCATGACGCTCAGCTGACCAGGAAGACATTGACAAAAGTAATTTTATCATCTGAATGTCAAATTTGAATGAAATACTTTTTCCAAACTTGACCTTTTGTATAAAATCATCCAATATTCATTGGGGTACTATGGAGCTCTGTAGAATGAAGGATATGGGTAACAGACAGGTATTTTCAAGTTTTACAAGATGACTTTTCAGGGGTCTCCCAGCATGTCAAAAAATAAAATTCTAGGTCCAGTTATTATGATTTGTGCCCTGTTAACAAATCCAAATGTTTATTTCGGGGGGGTATTTCAAAGCCGCATAGGATGAAGGATATGGGCAACAGAGATGTAATTTCAGGTGCACAAGGAGACTTTTCAGGGGCCTCCCAGCATATCAAGAAAGGAGATTCTTGGTCAAGTCATTATAATTTGTGCTCTGTTAACAGATGACCAAATCTTTATTCTGGGGAGTACTTCGGAGCCCCAGAGCATGAAGGACATGGGGAACAGGGACCTTATTTCGGGTTTCCATGTAGACCTTTTATGGGCTTCCCTGGAGGTGAGGACAGAAGATTCTAGGTCCAGTCATTATGATTTGTGCCCTGTTTACAGATGACCAAATGTTTAAAGATCACAAAAGTAGAGAAAAAAGAATCGTGAAAAATAAAAAAAAATATAGGTGGCGCCACCAATCTCCAGAAATTGATTAAACACTCGATGATCAATATCCATGCAAAGAATCATGGTGATTAATGCATTAGTTGGTCAGATACTTGAGCTTTTGTATTATATTTTGCATTATTCTGGGGGTACTTCAGAACCCCATAGCTCAAAGAATATAGGTCACAGTGACGTAATTTCAGGTTAACAAGGAGAATTTCCATAGACCTCATAGGATTTCAAGTAAGAAGATTCACGGTCTAGCGGTTACGATTTGTGCCCTGTTAACAGACAGACGCCTGGATGGCCGGACGGACGACGGACAAAAAGTGATCCCTACAGCTCAGATGACTTTCAGTCAGCTGAGCTATAAATTGAAAAAATACAGGTGGCGCCACCAGAATGCAGAAACTGATGAAACATTTCATGATCAATATCCATGCAAAGAATCATGGTGATCAATATAATAATTGTTCAGATACTTGAGCTTTTGTATCAAATTTTCCATTATTCCGGGGGGTACTTCGGAGCCCCATACCTCAGAGGTTATGGGTAACAGAGACCTAATTTCAAGTGTTTAAGGAGACTTTACATGGGCCTCTCAGCATGTCAAGAGAGAAGATTCTAGGTCCAGTCATTACAATTTGTGCCCTGTAAACAGATGACCACATCTCAAGAGGTCTCAAAAATAAAGAAAAAAATTCGTAAAAATCGAAAAAATATAGGTGGCGCCACCAGACTGCAGAAACTGATGAAACATTCCATGATCAATATCCATGCACAGAATCATGGTGATCAATGCAATAGTTGTTCAGATACTTGAGCTTTCGTATCAAATTTTCCATTTTTCTGGGGGGTACTTCGGAGCCCCATAGCTCAGAGGTTATGGGTAACAGAGACCTAATTTCAGGTTTCCAAGGAGATTTTTCATGGTACTCCCTGGATGTCAAGTTAGAAGATTCCAGGTTCAGTGGTTACGATTTGTGCCTGGTTAAAGGACAGACAGACGGACAGACGGACAGACAGACGGACAGACAGACAGACAGACGGACGACGGACAAAGAGTGATCGCTATAGCTCAGATGACTTTTAGTCAGCTGAGCTAAAAACGAATTTAAAGGAGCACTTTGTGACTTTGATAAAGTGATTGATTCAATAATGATCGATACACCGCTCTTGGTGCAATTAGCATGAAAAAGGGGAAAGGAAAAATAAGTTTTCAGGATCAGAAAGGAAAAACAAAATGAAAGTAGTATACAAAAAAATTATGCGCCCTCAATAAGAAATATCTGGGGAGTGTTTTTATGATGTATTGTTGCTTTGCATATTTTTCTTTTCAAATCTTTTGTACATATTTACTTGTGTAACGAGAAGATACTGGAGGATAAGTACATTTTTCACAAAATAATATATATATATATATATATATATATATATATATATATATATATATATATATGCGTACTATGTTGAATCTTAAAAAGGAGCTTATGTCTAATGCAATATATTTTCTCAAAACGTAATCCTGTATTCCTGTATAATCTCCACTGATAGGTATGTGTGTATTTACTCTATTTGTCTATTTGGTCTATTTGAATTGTGAAATCTACATCGATTAAGTTGCGGTCTGGACCTGGACGCGATGAGAACCCCATACGCACGTACATAAAATACTGATTAAAATTCGAATTGATGAACGTTGTTTATATGTAATAGCCTTCCGGCTGGACAAGTGAAGTTGGATTTTTCTTAATAGACTAGCGTTTAACGTAGAGCAAGTGGCATGTGGATGACATCAGTTGATATCTTTTGCTCCAGCATTGTCTAACGCTTTTGCTAATGCACACTTTTTTTCTTCAAAAATTTCTAAAAATGTGGGGGGGGGATTATTGTATAGGTCATCCCCCTCACCTCAAAAAGTTGGGGGGATATATACCCCCCATCCCCCCAGGATCGACGCCCATGGTATAATCTGAAATCTATCTCAACGAACTCGATTTTAAATAACCTGGGGTTGGGAGGGGTTATAACCTAAAATCGATTTAAGATCATCCTCTACAATTTCTATATTACTCCTTTAAATGCATATTAGTTCATTTTTCTTTGTCTGTACTTACGAAAAATTCTGAAAATCCTTTCTGTTGTTTTTTATATATATTAGGTTGAATCTATATAAGTATATATCTAATATTTGCATATGATGTACCATACATTGTGGTGAAGTGCATTGTAATGAATCTATGTGTACCTTATGTTTACTTATATCAGATTTATCTTATGTGTATGAGCCAAGATAAATATAATATATATATATATCATTACATAAAACCATAAAAATTATCAATTCATTAAATCAGCGAGGGGGTAGACAGGTAACCTGAAATTTCGTCCAGACCCCCCCCCCCCTCCTCCCCCCGTGTAATCTGAATTCGTTTTCAGATAATGGGGCCGGGATAACCTGAACTCTTCACACCGTCTGTACAGGATACTCGCAAAGCTTCGAAAGTTAAGAGAAGTTCATAGAAAACTTCTTTCATAAAACTCCTTGAATATCTTATTTGGTAACGAAACGTTACATGTAGGATGGCCTTATTGTGAAATATTACACAGGATGCTTACACTTTTAAATGCCATGGCATTTTAAATTCAGGAAGCATCCATTTAAACAAATGTATTAGATCGCATAAAATATATGTCATTTTCAGCCTTATATGGCGTGCTTTCTCACAGTGTTTCAGTGTTTCCTAAAATTGTTTCAGATGTGTTAACATAAGAATTGTTTCCTTAACAGTTGTTTTCTTTAACAAATTCACAATATCAGTTTTACACAGGAAAAAATCAACAAGAGAAATAACCTCCAGATAATCTCGTTTAGTTTAACATTAGCCAACTAACTTGGTAACTCAACAGAATAAAAATCTTCTGGGCAATTGCGGTAAGCCTATGGGCGTCCTCTGTCCGGCTATTAGCTGCCTGACTTTTAAGAGTGCAAAACAACATTGGCTTTGATATGAAACCTCTTTATTTATCACTGGGGAAGGTCATGGGGGAAATATCCATGGAAACCCGAAACAATGACCTGTATGCTACGTGTTTAGGAAAACAACATTATTAGAGTCCTTTGAACGTCCGATTTGTTCAAGAATACAACAGAAATGTAACACGTTTGCTTTCACATGATTGCTGATTATTCACGAAAGAAAAGATAATTAAACGGTTGAAATTGAGTTGAATTATTTTTTTAATCTTGTCTTGGGGAGTTTAAGACATTTAAACGAATTGAAGTGTTCCAATACTCGATATCTTGTCTGCTACCCATCTGACGCTAAAAACTGATGGGGTCTAATATGAATTAACCTTTGGAATGATTTTAAGAAAGATTTAATCAGGGAGGCCGCCGAAAGAATATTCATCGCATAATCCACTACCCTCATTTCATTTGGTAACATTCTGTTGTCTTACAGCCCCGGGATTTTTCTTCGTCGACAGTAAAATGAATTTTGGCGATGCAGAGAGTGCTTGTAAAAAGAAGACTAGTCGGCTAGCAGACCCTTCTTTGTTCCAACACATTCAGGGATTCGAGGTTTGCCACAACGGCTGGCTATCAGATCAGACGGTGAAGATGCCCAGTCTCCATGACAACCAGGATGCCGGATGTGGTCAGGCCGGGGACAATGATCTTGGTCAGGCTGACCAGTCCAAGCTGTTTGGGACATTTTGTGCCAAACCAGGTAGGGGAATGAGGAAAATTAAACGCTAAGAAAAATGACGGATTTTGAACTTAAATCATATCACAAGTAAAAATTAACTATAAGTACAAATGATGAATTCTGTACTGAAATCCTATCATATCACGTAAAATTACTACTAAGAAGGGATAATTGATTTTAAACTGAAATCTTCTTACACGTAAAAAATTAACTCTAAGGAAAGATGATGGAATCTAAACAAAAATCTTATCACACGTAAAATTAACACTAAGTAAAGATGATGGATCTTTGAACTGAAATCATCCCACACGTAAAAATTAACCGTAAGTAAAGATGACGGAATCTGAACTGAAATCTTATCACAATTTTACTAAGTAACGATAATGTATTTTGTACTGAAATCTTCTTATACGTAAAATGAACTCTAAGTAAAGATGGTTGATTTTGAACTGAAATCTTATCACACGTAAAATTAACACCCACGTAAAGATGATGGATTTTTAAATGAAATCATCCAACAAGTAAAAAATAACTCTAAGTAAAGATGATGGAATCTAACTTAAATCTGATCACAAGTAAAATTAACACCAGGTAAAGATGATAGATTATGTACTGAATTCGTATCTCACATTATAATATTATCATTATAAAATGCCACATTCTGCCATTCTAAAAATATTATTTAAAAAGTGTTGCAAATATATTGTACTTTTTCAGAATAAAAAAAAATATTTCTATATTCTCTTACAGTTACATTTATTATTTGTTGCTCTAATCCTCATCTTTAAAGTAGAAAGACCCAGGTGGCAGCGATAGGTATGCTCTGTCTACAATTCAAAAGAATTAATTTTAATCTATATTAGATCTGACCGAGAATATGAAATACTGAAGACTCATCAGACTATAATTCGCCATAAAACTGTAAATGTCATACCTGAAGCCCAGTGTCACAAAGAGAAAATTGGTTCGGAAAGCTGAGCAATTTGGCATTAATTTGGCATTAATTTGCCATTTAATTTGAATATTTTTCGGTAAAAACATATCTTATTCTTTTCTTCATGTGAGGCACACCTCCAGGATTAATAAGAATACAGATTTTCTGAGATAACATTCGCAGTATGTTTGCTTCACTTTCGAATATTCAGTTACTAAGTTATGTGCATACACCAATCAAATTCCAGTTTATTGTACATACACTGATTCCAATGACTTTGTTTACAAACTGGCTTATTATAGATTTCTACTTTTATATTCTTTATACGGTAATTAAAACACCGAACGCTTCCATTTACTAATGAAATCCAATCACAAATGACACAGTTTATACTTAAATATTACTGTGTATAGGCCTGTTCACTCTGTCATATTATGTTCACTATTCTTTTGTCAGGTCCCAATATATTGTTTCGCCGAAGTCCTGATAACTCGTGCATGGATTCGATAAAAGCCAAGCATTTGTGCCAAAGAATGGGCGGTAGGATGGCGACCGCAGAGGAAGGGAGTGCTGCAGCGGAAGACGGTGCATCCCAATGTTCCGATGGTTGGTATATCACATCGGCGGTTGAAGGCATCGGGACATTAAACTGCGACCTTAAGAAAAAGTCCTTTTCTCTAGCTAATCCAGATGCTACGTGTAGTACCGGGGTGTACTGTAATGTACCAGGTAAGCGCTATTAATCACTTTATTTTTTTTAAATACATATACAAAATAAAATAAATGTTCTACGGAACCGCCAATACCATTCTTATGGATAAATTTTGTGTCCTGAACAGGATGTGTGTGGTGTATGTTGTTGGTAAGTGCTAATTGTCGTCTTACGGGTTTGGTTTTATTTATAACTGTAATGGTATGTATAGATACGTGTTATAGTAAATATAATTCTTGATTAGGTTAGCAAATCTGATACAGAATGAGACGACATTATTTGCCAGTTTCTTTCAGGTAAATTCAAAACTCTTTCACATAGGGAAAGGGGAGTAGTCAATTTTGTTAATGTCAGTGATAAAAAAACCTTTCTAAAACAAAGATTCAAGATGGCGACAATTATGTCTGTATGTATATGTATTTATGTAAGTTTATGTTGGGATGCTTCTCCTACATATGCTATGTATTATTTGTATGTTTTTTATGTTTTATATTGAATAATTAATAAATAAAATAACAAGATATCTTGATCATAAAGTCCATTTCAAGAATTAATTTTTTTGTAATTTTTTCGCTAACTGGCAATAACATTTACTCTCCTCACATCATGTGATGTTTTCACATAGTCCGAAGACCAATCACATTGTATGTTTGAGTGTAGCCTAATATAACCAACCCTTTATGACCTTCACTGGTGTTTACTGTTACGTTTTGATCCAACATGCACAAAAATAATGGGTTTCAAATGCGCACACGAAAATAAACGGTCCGGCAAGGAATCAGACAATGGAGATTTTGTTGCACAATTTGAAATCAAAAGTTTCCTTTACATGCAATAAATCAGGCCAGAACCTTCTCTGTAAATAACAAGACTCAAAATGGGAAATCGTGAGTTCGAATCTCACCCGTGATATTTTTCATGGTCGGCCCACCACCCAGGCTTAGAGCACTGCAGGTTTTATGGGAAGGCCGTGCCAAATGGCCGTGTTTCACTCACAAACGAATGTGCCTTTCGTTCCTCGGTGGTATGATTACGCACCCAGGGCCGCAGATGCAGAAGGCATCGGCCCTTGTTGACTCCAGGATATAAAATGGGAGGAAGCGTGTGATACTGCCCTGTCATGAAGTCAGAAAACCGGAATGGAATTCTGCAGATGTACATATACGTAGTAAAGATAGCATTAAAAATATTAGTCATTATATGAGTCATTATAATATAATCACATTGTAATTCCAAAAAGATTCCAACACATGATAACACTGAGGGCATGACCTACCAGCTGGATTCATTATATTAGCAGGAAAAGACAAAAGTCTCCAAGCAAATGATAAGAAATAATGATTTTGTATTGAAACCGAGGTGTTTTAAAAAAAAATTGTCAGATTTCTGAATGACATAACTGGAGTAAACGCATGCTGAAATTGAAAGCCATGACAGACCGAAGATGCCTCCGTATGTAACCCATTTATATTCCCGATATGACCTATTTTCAATATAACCCTCTAACATCACGTTTTCTGTGTATTTAGTAATGTATTCCAAACAATAAATTCTCATTGCATTTGAATTTAACTTAGTCGGTGTTAAAAAAAGTGAACGTGCTGAACAATAAGGCAAATAAAGGTCAAAGTCCGCTAAAAGATAAACATTTTAGAAAGTTCTATTTCGCTCCTTCCCTTCAAACATGAACCGAATCAAACGAAAGCTCTTGAGAGTTATATTGCCCTAGCAAGCACATGGTGCCACTGTGACTAGACGTTTGAAAGTAAAAAATCAAGAAAAATCAAGTTAATCCCTGCAACTAAGAATTACAAAGTATTGTTTATAGGTGGCAGCATGTCTGAAATATAAGTATTTTAAAAGTGTTGGCGCAAACGTCGACTGGGAGCCAATAAAAAAACAATGAGCCCCCCCCCAAGCTTGAAAACGTTCTATATGTTGCATATTTTTTAATCATAACCTGAAATTATCCGTGAAACCGTTTTGTTTTAGATGTGTTATTACACGTTGAGAACCTTCCACGTAGCACCAGCTTGTGTGAGCTAATAACTGTTTCTTTTTTGTGTTTGCAAACCAAAGTGTTAATTAGTTCATCAAGAGATCAATTACACTGCTTTAGTAACATTATTTTTTTGTTCAGCTTACTGTAGGTCACCTGAGCTGTAGTGATCACCCTTTGTCCGTTGTCCGTCTAGCCATTAACAGGGCACAATTCGTAACCGTTAGACCAAGACACTTTTAACTGTACATTTAGGGAGTTTCGTGGCATATATCCTCAGAAACCTTAAATTATGTCACGGTGAATTAAATTCTGCCGTCTATTGGCCGAAAACATGATTTTGAGCACCTAGACAGTCAGGTGGAGCACAAATTGCATCCATTATGGCTAGGATCTTCTAACCTAATGTTCAGGGAGGACCTATGTCTTTTAAAATATGAAATTTAGTTTCCATAAAGTATGAAGTTTAGTTTCTATGATTTGAGACCTATAGAAAAAAGATTACATATGAGCACCCTAAGCACAAATCATATTTGTTAGGCCTAGAACCTTCAAAAGCAAAACCCAGTTGTGTTCTTGGCAAGTCTCCTTTGATTACCTATAGATTGCTACTTATGGCCTGGAAACATGATTTTGAACACCCAAACTGTCAAACGGGATATAAATTGTATCCATTAGGCCTAGAATCTTCTAAGTTAATGTAAAGGGAGGTCCTGAGAAAATTGAAATGAAATTAGGTTACCATGAGTCATATTCTGCGAACTTGAGGAAAAAGATGTCATTTGAGTTCCCTGGATATCAGATAGGCACAAATGATATCTGTGAGACCTATTATTTTCTAACACAGTATCAAGAGAGGTTCTGAGCAATACTCCTTTGAAATCTGAAATTAGGTCGTGTTGATCTATAATCTGTGATCTACGAGGAAAAAACATGATTTTGAACACTCAGATAGTAAGACAGGGCACATTTTATCCTTGAGGCCAAGAATCTTCAAACGGACGTCCTTTGTAAATGCTGTTTATGGTGAGTATAGGTCATCATCTGCTAGGGACCGAAAACTTGATTTGAGCACCTAGACAGACAAGGTACAAATTTTAACCAATATCCTTGGAATCTTCTTACTAATAAGCCATGGAATCTTAGGCAAATATTCTTGTAAAGCTGAAATTAGATCAGGGTGACCTGTATTCTATAAACTACGTGCAAACAACAAGATTCTGATCATCCAGGTAGTCACACAGGGCACGAAACTGTTGAACAGTTGAACCAACAACCTTTCATTGTAAAATCCAGGAAGGTCAATATAACTTTATTTATTTTACATGGATTGTACAACTAGTTATATTGACTAATACAAGGCACTCTTCATGGCTCGGATGATGGCGCTCGGTAGTCGGTAAAGGTCGAGTAAACCAGAAGTCCTTGGCAATTCTCCCTGGAATCTTGATATTAATTCACTGTGACATATAATATGTGAACTATAGGAAAACATGATTAAGTACTCTGAAAGTCACATCGGCACAAACCATGAGGGTTGGAATTAGAACCTTCTGACTTAAAATTCAAGGAGGTCCTGGGTAATTATAGACAAAACGCCTGAAATGAGTACTCCGGAAGTCATTCAGATCCATTGTTCAAGGTTCCTCTTAGCCCTGCCTTGGCTTTAGTATTTGAGTTTAATAACACATTGCTTAAAATAAAACGATATTCCATCAACCGATAGACTTAGCTCAGTGCCAGCTCTTATCACTTAGGCCTTGTAAAGTCCGTATGGTGAATGACCGTGAATCCCTGATAGTTGCAGATTTAGGCGTCACAAGTCTCTTTGAGGACCTGACGATTCTCCCGTATTTGCATATCAGGCCGTAACGCCTCTGGTGAGTATCATCGTTGCTACAAGAACGCCAACATCGGTCCAACAGCTGGACCCGCTGGGTAACATTCGCACTGAAATCATGTATTCAGAAATTCCACACATGGACCTTCGTGTCCTATGATATATCTCTGCTGAACGAATATTACGGTCACATGGGCAAAATGTAAGTACATATTGTAGACATTATCGCAACAATTTTGTACCGACAGGTCCAGTTTAATTCCCTCTGCCGAGATGACAACAGCAGCTGACAGCATTTGTCTGAACCCGTGTATTAACTCTTAAATTGCTACTCGCAAATCGTGATCGTTTCAGCCTGAGTCCGTCGGTACATTTTGACTGCGCTGGTCGCGTATGCACCTGAAAATCTCGCACTGATTGGCTGCGCCAAAGTTTGTTAGGCCTACTGTCAAGGTGGTGGTCCGATAAACGTTAACACTGTGACTGAGGGTTATAGTGTTTTAAAGTCTCGCCCAACTCAACATAAGCGACGGCCTAAAAATATCAAGACAAATTAAATGGTAATATTATTAGCCAATTTGAAGCCTGGAATAGGCGATGACTGAATTAACCATGTTTGCTTTGAAAAAGATTCTGGGAAAGACCACTGCTGACGTCACTGGAAAAGACCTTAGTTCAGTGAGGCGGTGATGTGTGGCGCTGATCGTCTGAGAACCGGCCAAGATTACCAATCCATTAAATAAGAGGGTCAGATAGTGGTAAATTAGTTATATGATTTCCCGGAAGATGGCGGTACCGATACTAAGTGCAATACAACGCGGGAACGTTTGATTTCTCAGTCAGAAGCAACAATTAAGTCATAACTTTTTCATGGACTGGGCCATTCTAGGTTCCTCTACAAATATTTTTTTTCACTACGTCATAAAATTAATAAATAATACATGCATCACCTGGCTACATGTTAAATTTAACTGACCGTCATTGCCAATGGGTCACGTTTAACTTTTGTATATTTTTCATAATTTAACAGTTTGTAAATTTTTGGCAATCTTTAAGATACTACAACCTGGCCCACCAAATAAAAATGAAACATTTTCATATTAAACGAGGGTCAAACTTTGCGATCAGTAGAAGGGTAAGTACTTTCGAATTCCTTTTTTTTTTTTTTTTTTTTTTATGATGTCTCAGTCAATACTTCACATATTTTCCTTCCTCTACATATTTTCATCATCGACACCATTTATATATTTTAATTGAAAAATTTGTTTAATTACAATATAGTGGTAATAAACAAGCCTAAACAACATCTCCAAAAACTAGTACAATGCAGTAAAATCTGTAACAGTTAACAAATATACCAATGTATGTGAATCTGTGCATAAAATACATATAACATTTGTGAGTTACCAACACAGCTATAATGACCAGGAGTTATTAATATCTTAACAAGGTAAGACACTCCTTCCATTTTTTCTCATGTACATTCAAAGTGTGTTTTTTCTCAGCAATCTTTCTTTCTAACAATTCTGTATTTTTTAAACAATTCACAAACTGTACCAGGGTAGGGATCACCTGAAATATCCGATTTCTGTATACCAAATATTTATAAATTAATAATAACATGTCGATAATTACCGGTTCATGTTTCCCCACAACCATGTATATAACCTCTTTGTTTAGATCTGGCATATGGATATTAGCTCTCTTGACAAAAGTTTTTATATGCAGATAAAATGTTATTGAAATATGACACTGACATAATAAGTGTTCAACTGTTTCCTCCTCAACAAAACAGTAATTACATCGCTTATTATCAGTTACTTTCCACAGGTATAGCTTATCCCTTGTTGCTAAAACGTTATGCAACAATTTAAACTGAAATTCACGAAAACGCATATCCAGTGTAATAGAATATAGCTTTGCAACAGATTGTTCCCAATCAAAACATCTTAATCTGGACTGTAATTTTACTTTGGCTGAAGGCTCAGATTTTTTACTCTGAATTATTCTTTTGTACAACTCTTTGAAAGACACTTTATTCGTATTTAGTATTACATCTTTAAATGAAACATAATTAATATTTTCAGAAAACTGGCTACAGTTATCTTGCATTGCAAATGTACGAATACAATCATGCCACTTCTGCGGGATAGCATGTATCAAGGACAACCAGTGTACATAGTAAATTTTGTATTCATTAGTATCCGGAGGTACAATTTCATCCAGTCTTTTCTTTTTCCCGCTGGTATTATAAAGATCATGTACATACTTCACACGTTTTGCATCAAAATGTTTCATATATACAGAATTACCTCCTATCTTTATAAATTTATTGTTCCACACGCTTTGGTACAACATTATTTCTGGGTTACTTGGTTCACCAGACATATATAATGACCATACGTTCAAGCATTTTTTATAGAAATCAGGAATATCGTCACCAATACGTCTGGTATCCAGATTTGCTGTAATATTCTTTACCCCACCAATTTGCTTAAGATACAAATTCGGCACAGCAGTATATTTGGCATCTCCAGCGTTTATAAATTTTATCATCCACATTAATCTTTGACATTCCACTATCGATGCCACATCCGGTAGTCCAATACCTCCTTCTCTCTGACAGTTTATCATAACTTCATATTTAATTTTGGGTTTTCTGCCGTACCATATAAAGTCCACAATACAACTTTTAACAAGTTTTATAAATTCTCTAGGAGGTTCCAGCACGTTTGTTATGTACAATATTTTGGATATGCCTAATGATTTAATTATTGTATTTCTGCCGAACAATGTCATGTTTCATTGTTTCCAAATATTAAAAAGGGTCTTTATTTTCTCTAAAATACCATTAAAATTAAGTGTATATGACAGTTGCTTATCATACGTAAATGAGATTCCCAATATCTTAATTGCCTTATTCTTAAGGTTGATCCATTTTATGTGATCCAATAATTCAGTCATAGACGAATTTCCAAGCAATGCTGCTTCACATTTTCCCAGATTTATATACAGCGATGATATGGCTCCGAATTTATCAATAACATTACATACTTCTTTCATTGAAGCGATATCTCTAAGAAAGTAGGTGGTATCATCAGCAAATATCGCTTGCTTAATTTCAACACCATTAATGTTTATACCGCTGATCCTACTATTGTTACGAATCATTGTAGCTAAAATCTCGATTGCTAATACGAAAAGATATGGGGACAACGGATCGCCCTGCCTTGTACCTGTGGCAACTTTGAGATACTCTGTGGAATAACCATTATTAATAATACAACTCTCGATATCATAATGTAGAATTTTTACCCATCTGATGAAATTTTCACCAAATCCAAATTTTTCAAGTACTGTAAATAAATAAGTATGATCTATAGAATCAAAAGCTGCTGCGAAGTCTACTGCAAATAAGATCCCTGACTTGTTTTCTATTTTACAATGTTCTATTACGTCACTTATCAGTCTCGTTGTGTCACTAATATTTCTTCCCTGGACGAAAGCAGTTTGGTCATCCGCTTTTAATTTTGGAAGAAAAACTTTCATCCGGCCGGCTAAAATTTTACTTAGTATCTTACAATCTACATTCAACAGACTTATGGGTCTCCATGATGTTAATATACGATTATCTTTGCCTGTTTTTTTCTATTAATGTTACAACTGATTGTCTTTGACTATTAGTTAATATTCCTTCTTCAAAACACTTATTCAAACACCTAACCAAATCGTCACCTAAAATGTCAAAGAAAGTAATATAGAATTCTTTTGGCAGGCCATCATTTCCTGGTGTCTTATTATTTTTCATGCAGTGTAAAGCCTTTAAAACTTCAGATTTTGTTATCTCCCCGTCACAGCTCGCTGAATCGATTTCCGTTAAACGTGTGATGTTAAGGTTAGATAAAAAATGCATACAATCCATTCGTGTAATTTTACTTTTTCGCGAATACTTTTCTTTATAAAATCGTCCGAGTTCATTTGTTATATCTTTTTGATCAGTTTTCTTCTCTCCATTTATCAATAGCTTTCTGATTGTAGACTTCTTTTTATTCTTTTTTTCCAAATTAATAAAATATTTTGTATTTCGTTCCCCTTCCTCATACCATTTAACCCTAGATCTAATTATGTTGCCTTCTGTAATACGATCATAATATTTCTCAATTTTTCGTCGATAATTTTCATATTCCATTGTACTCTCTGACTGGTTTGCTGAAATTTTAGTTTCTACTTGTGATAGTAATTTTTCCAAATGCTGTACTTCGGCTCTCTCCTCTTGCATTTTCTTTTTAGAAAAACGAATAGTAAAATCTCTGATCATAAATTTTAAAAACTCCCACCATTCTTTCTCTTTTTTTTGTAAAAATCATAATATTGTTTCCATTGTATTATGTGATCTTTGAGCTCTTGGACATAAAGAGTGTCATTCAGCAGTGAAACATTAAACTTCCAAAAGGAAGGACCATGTTTATTATAATGAAGTGATTTAATTGTACATCTCACCGCTGAATGATCCGAAATTATGGCTGGCAAAATTTGTACATGGCGAACATGTGCATTAAGTTCGCTAGAAATAAGAATAAAGTCTAGTCTTCGTTGTATAATAGGAGTATTACTTCTCCAGGTAAAGCCACGTGCAGAGGAGTTCCTTATACGCCATAAATCAATTAAATTATGCTGTTCCATTATACTTGACACAGTATTGATGGATTTATATTTTGGGCGATAAGTACCGCCATCTGCATCAAGATTTGAAAAACTAAAATTAAAATCTCCTCCCCAGATTACCAAAGCCTCAGTATTCGAGAGTACATCTTTAATTCTGTTTCGGACTTCTTCAAAGAATAAAGTCTGCTCTCTTTCCGTATTAGGAGCATAAGTATTAATGAAGACATAAGCAGAACCGTGTACGTCGGCTTTCAAACACAGAAAACGTCCATTAATATCTTTGTAAAGCTTAATATTCTTAATATCTATATGTTTACCTATTAGAATCATAACACCTCTCGACTGGCTTGTACCGTGGCAGAAATATGTAGAGCCCGACCATTCTCGATTCCATAAACATTCGTCATTTTCCGTGCAATGTGTTTCCTGTAAAAATATCACACTATTTGCACCACCTTTATCATTTAACCATTTAAATACTTTATTCCTTTTCCTTAGCCCCCGCAGTCCTCGCACATTCCATGTTATTACTAAGAATACTGACATGAACGATATAATTGATAGAATCCCTTATGTTTCTTGTTACACAGATGACATTCATCTCTTATATACATACACTTAATTAACATTTCATTTAACACTTGTGTTTTGGAATCGTCAATTACTCCTGGCCTCTGCGTACTTTTCATCTGTGAGATCTGACAAAACACATAGGCAGTGACATCAGTAATGTTCTGAATAATCAGGTGATCTGTCATTACTTGTATCAAGCGATATAATTTAGCTAGCAATGTCCAAATGCAGAAAAAGTAAACTAGTTTATGAAGACTTCCCACAGTCATAGTAGATAATGAGAATAGAGTGTGATGGAGATATAATATTGATATAGGGGTTTGTTTTAAAAACCTACAAAAGTAATTTTGAGTTTTGAAATTTGTATTAGATAATTATTTTGATAATATATCTTGCTGAAAAAATGGGATTAATTTCGAAGATGGCAAGGTGAGGTCGACTCCCCTATAAACTCTCTTATCAACACAAGTTGATAGTGACATATATTATACATGATTATGTACAATGCATACATTATTAAGCATCTTATAACTTTAATTTGGTGTTGATGCTTTGACAGTCTCAGAATACATTTGCGGAGGGTTTTCTCTTAAAACCAATTCCCACTGCTGAAATAATTTAAGCTTTGTGAAGGTTATCACACGTTCATTATAGTCTCTGATTTTAATGGTGCCATCATGTGACCAACAGTCCTTTATCAAACCATCCTTTTTCAGCTGGCGGGCCTGTTTAAATATGTTTTGCCTCGGCTTTGTCAAATCTTCATTTATGAAGATGCCTCGAATTCCTGAAATGAACTGGTAGTTAGTTGAACAGAGACAGAAAGAATATAATGCAAATAAAGATTCTATATTCTGATATATGGAAACTTACAACAAGGTATTCTAGACCCATAAGAAAATCAAATATGGCCACCGTGGGTTATTATACTTGACTGGTGCCTATGAGAAGACGAGCAACATCAAACAGCTAACAAACACAGGCAGCATCGTCTCATGGGCTACATTTGGGTACTAATTTAGAACCTTCACAGGCTCAACCCGTCTACTTGATGTTGTGGTCTGTTAAACGTGGAGTTTGTCCACAAGGATCGCTTTATAGTTACTACCTTCTGATTGTTTTTCAGTGATTGGTTCTGGAATGGTACCCGCCGGTAAGTCAAGATACTGTTTTTATAAATTATATTGTGAAGCTGATATATATATAATATATATATAATATATATATATATATATATATATATATATATATATATATATATATATTTATAACTGTGTAGACTCGTTGCATGTGTATTCTTATAGCTCCTGCTTTCATCCAATATTTGCATGTATATATTTTAACAATTTTCGAAAATAAATGGTGGCCCCATCTTAATATTTATGTGCTTTTTTAGATATTTTATTTTTTTGGTTTTTTTTTGGTATCACCAAAACAAAAAAAAAAGGGAAGACACAACTTATGCCATTATCAAATGTAATTCTATCATCATGCCCAATTTCAATCAAATCAACATGAGATGAAAAAGGCGAGGATGTTACTCGTCTGTTTCAATTCAGGCATAACTTAAAGCTGTTCTCTGCAATTGCATCATGGAATACATTTGCGTACATGTTGAACTAAAACTAGGTCACTTGGTCAATTTGCATATTGACTTTTTTGTCCCTTTCCTACCCAGTCATGAAAGTATATATATATGTCTGATAGAGATGCACATATTTGAACCATATTATTACACGAAACGTTTTACTATTCTCAAGTATATACCTAGTAAATGTAAGGAAATATGGAAAAAATAAAAAAAATATAAAGGCCCATCACTTCTACAGAATTGTAGGGGAACATCGCGGAAAATTGGCAGAATTTGGAATAAAACTATTTTATCAAATGCAAAAGCTTTCATGTGAAATAAAAATAATGACAAATATTATCATGTAAATAATGATTGAATTTGGTTTAATTGGTCATTTTATCTCTTTTGAAAATAGTAACAGAGGTGTGTCTAAGGCAGATTTATTAAGTTATATTTATCTTTAATTTCATCAGAAAAGTAACGAAAATGATTTCTGTTTATATTATTGATGCTATGCAAATTTGAACATGTCTGCCAGGCTTGTTTTTGAAATTTTTAATGTTGTCACACAATAAATGTATAAAACACAATAAATATTTTCTAATGCATGTAATTTAGCATTAAAATAGATCGTTCTTCCTAGCAGTGGTTATAGGATTTCCTTAAATTTTTATCCATTCGTGTTTTGGAAAACGTGATCACTTGTTCCGCTTCAGTGTGCCAACTGTAATTGATGATTTTTTGTCGATTTCCACGAAATTGTGTTTAAATCTGACACACAGGCATTCAAAGTTAGAAAACATGTTTCTTCAGAAATGTAATTAATCATGTGAAATGTCAACGTAGCAGCCACACCAGTTTTGGCAATAAAAGTATAAAATGCCAAAAATATCAGGTGACTCATGTCAGAAAACACCATGTTTTATAAAGAGTACTCTGCAGATTTGAGTTAAAAAAGTCTGTCAGATTACAAGCTCTCCAGCGCAAGCATCATGTCGCTGTACATTTGCATGCATATATTGCTAAGTAAATCGCGAATGTTTAGAAAGTATAAGATGCACTGCGAATATTTCAGCCCAGCTTCCACTCATGTACGTCTCCCCGGGATACACGGTGTTCACGATTTTCTGGCATCTAAGTTGGATAACAGAGCCAGGGATAAACTAGAACCAATACTTATTAGGGCATGTATTTACAGGTAAGTCCATCATTACTAAAGATTCGTATAGGAAATTTATGCAGTATATGTTTTTGCCTATATCAGATCATATGTTTTCATATTTCATTTTTCATATAAACTATATGGTATATTCATCTGTCTATACTATTATATTCAACTATCTACACAGTTGATTATCTTTTTTAATGAATACTAGTATAACTAGTTAAATTAATGCAGAGACCTCCAAAATGTGGTATAAATATTTAACAGCAAGAGTTTTTTTTTTAAGGTTTCTTTGACAGGTATAGAGGAGTTACTGTTGTGGCGGAGGAATCTATGGCCGCAGGTACTTTGGCTCCGGTTGAACATGTCGAGAATGTCATTGACGGCAAATATTCTTTCTGTCGCCCAATTTGCCTATCAGGTATGCCTTTGTGCAATTTCATAACATTAATCTCCACCCGGCAGCCGGCGTGGAATATGCGTATTTGAAAGGGCGGGGCAAGTACGTTCCACTTCACTATCAAGTGCACAGCTATAGCTTCACTCTGTACCTTGAACCATAAACCGTAAATGGGTGGTCCAGCGGTAGAGATTGTGGCGGTGTGCGATTATTCTTAAGACTTTGGCCGGATCTTTCCTAGTGTACCTTCAGGTCCCCACATTTCTTGTGTAGCATGAAGACACCCAATAACCCAATCTAGTGGGGCGGCTAATGGAAAAATTGTTCAAATTGTAATAAAAGTACCAATTTTGGTACAGTTTTAGTATTGTACACTGGCTTTCGTTTAAGAAATAGTTCCACGAAATAGTCATGGTATTTCAGGGGTGGATCCTGCAATTACTTTGGGAGTACCGATGAATGAATTAAATTAAAGTGTTTGATCAAGGCCTTTATTTTGCAGCACATGGAGTACAGAAGTCTGCTGATGCTCAAACTTTACTTTCAAGTGAAGTTAATTCAGATTAACAAGCGACCAGATTAATGGAGCAGGATGTAATAATTTGTCAAGTATTGTGCAGAACTAACGCAATTTAGCACGCCTTTAGAATCTTGTTAACATGTATATATCGCAAACATGTTTCATGTAAATTATAACAAACGTAGGCTTACAATTAATTGAATAATTAACTTAATAAAATAGTATGGTGACAGCATGGATAATTACATGGATATAATTATAACTATTTATGTTTGTCAATCAGCCTACTAAAGAGCAAGTTAATTATTTAGTAAAAATGTTTCGGAACTCTGCCTGCCTACTTTTCCTGATCATATGGCTCTAGACCTATTGAATAACAGAACTGTCCGAATTCAAATATGGCCACCACAGCCCAATCGCTGATTTTCTTTCGCACGTGATAACTCAACATCAACATACTTCAGCTACCCAAATTCACAGGGATGATTGGTACATACGAGGGCTTCAGACCTATTGAATTGCAGACTTGTCGGAATTCCAATATGGCCACCAGGTCATAATGGGAGATTTTCTTTCGCACCGGATATCTCAACAAAAACATGCTTGATCTTTATCATTTTCTCAGGGATCATTGGTGCCTATGCGGACTCAATCCCTTTCCAATAACAGACCTGTCAGAATTCCAATATGGCTCCAAGAGCACAATTTGGGATATTCTTTTAAGCACGATATCTCAACAAGAACAAGCTTGATCTATCTCATTTACACAGAGATGATTGGTACCTATAAGGGCTCCATCTTTATCGAATTGCAGACCTGTCGGAATTCCAATATGGCCACCAGAGCACTATCGTTGATTTTCTTTCGCAACATTATGTTTGATCTTTCTCAAATTCACAGGGGTCACTGGTGCCTCTGAGGGCTTCTGACCTATTGAAATACAGACTTGATAAAATACAGACAAAATCAAATATGGCCAACAGACTACAGTCCGTGATTTTCTATTGAACACATTATTTTAGACATATCTTCTTTAATATTATTTGAACCAATAGGATTTTTCCCTCATGCATATGGATAAAAACCTGTTTCTGTTTGTCATATTTTTAAACTTTAACTTAATTTTTCCCCCTTATGTAAACTAGTCCAGCACTAGCAGAAATGCTAGTGCAGAAATAGCAACATGGAATGCACATGGACTTAAGAACAAAATTAAATCAGTAGAAGTTAAAAGAGTTGATAAATAATCACAGTATTGTATGTATCATTGAGACATGGGCAACCACGGATGATGAATTTCCTTATGCATTCAACATATACTATGGTTATGGAATAGTCAAGAGTACAGCGAGAGGAGGGGTCTTAGTTTACGTGCAACAGAAATTAAAGGGTATGATGGTACCTTAATTAATGAAGATAAAGATTTGGCCATAGTTTGCTGCTATATTGCACCTGCAGGTTCTTCATTCTATGTGGATGAAGAGGAAATAAATGGCATCAACAGGCTGGAAAATGTATTGGTAGATACTTTAGCAGAATTTGATGAATTTAATTGTATTCTCCTTGGTGATTTTAATGCTAGAATTGTAAATATAACCGATATACCATATATACCAGGAAATTAATTACGTGTTTAACTCCTTTTGGTAGAGTGTAGTTGATTATGTAATTGTCAGTAGTTATCTATTTCATAAGGTAGATGGATCCTGTGTATTATCAGATGATCCGTCCTATCACTTTCCTTTAAGCTGTTCACTTAATATTATCAGACCAAGGAAAAAGCTTTCGAATGAACACATATGCGAACTGACAAAATGGGAAAAATTTTATCAGACTGATGAAGATAAAATAAATATTTCAAAATCATAAGAAAAAATAGAATGTGCTTCACTTTTCAAAACATTTAATGAGACCGTAGAAACATATCCGGACAAAGCAATTAAGTGAGGCATTGGTTAGTATTTATCAAAATATATCCTACAGAAATGAACAAAACTTCCGAGACATCATGAAACTGAAGCAACCAAATTGGTGGGACAAAGAATGTGAATTTTGGAAAAATGAAAAATATATAACTTTGAATAAGTATAGATGTACAATATCATATGGCGACTAACTTAATTATTAACAAACAAAACAGAGGTTTAAAATAATATGTGAAGAAAAGAAGGCAGCCATCTAAGCCTCAGAGGTGCATAAGGTGATAGGGTGCAAAAGACACTGATTCCATGTGGAAAAACATGAGATCTTTAAATAAAAAGAAAATTGTTACAACAGAACCGGTACGTTGGTACAAACATTTTAAGAAACTTTTGAATTCATCAACACATGAAATTAATCAAGTTTAAGAATCATACACTGGAATATTTAAAAAAAAATGATACAGTGCTTCATGGAGTCATAACACCATGTGAAGTACAGAAAGCCATCAATAGAATGAAAAGAGGAAATGCCATAGGGCCTGACGGGATAACGGAAGATATATTGAAAGATACATATAGTCCCATATCGTCTCATATATTACAATTATTTAATAATGAATTAGGAAATGATTTTCCCAGTCTCTTGGAGCGTAGCATTTATTGTACCAAGTCTCAAAAAGGCTTCCACCACAGATCCTAAAAAATTATAGAGGTATTTCATTACTTAATACCGTTGGTAAAATGTTTAGACAAATATTGGCAAACGGAATTCATAATTATGTTGATCAAGCTGGATTCTAATGTGAAGCACAAGCTGGCTATAGGAAAGGTTATACACCAGTAGACCATACATCTTCTTTAATGGGGTGAGTGGAGAAATATTTAACAAAAAAGAAAAGAAGGTTTTATTACACTTTTATTGATCTTTCAACTGCTTTTGATAGTGTACAACATGATTTATTGTGGTATGTTTAATTTAAAATTGGGATAAAAAAGAAACTCTTGCAGACACTTTAGTCAATATATAATCAAATGAAATCATGGCTGCTTACAGAGGAAGGATTAACAGATTATTTTGAATGTATTAACGGTACTCGAAAAGGGTGTATGATGAGTTCCCTTCTGTTTTCTTTATTCATAGATGAATTTTATGAACAAATTAATGAAAAAGATTGTCATGGTATAAATATTGATGAATATTTGCCAAATTAATGACATTAATGTACGCTGATGAATTAGTATGCTTCAGGGATACAGTAGGACGTCTCCAAGAACAAACAAACCAGTTGCAAGTTTTTTTTCTTTCAAAGTTAATTCAGGAAAGACAAAAATTATGGTTTTTTTTAGACACGGGGATTCATTAAATAGAGAAATGGCATTATCAAAATACTCAAATTGAAACGGTAAATGACTATAGATACTTAGGGGTATTATTTAAAAGTACATTGTCATGGAATAAAACAAAGAAAGTGCAGGCAGAAAGAGCAGTGACTCTCATAAAAAAAACTTCATAGGAAATATAGTTGTTTATAATTGAGCCAGCTATTATATCTATTTGCTTGTATGGTTACACCGGTATTATTATATGGTTCAGAACCGTTGGTGTATGAAAGATGTGAAATGATTGAAAAGGTGCAATGTAAATTTTGCAAGTACATTATAAAAATTAGCTCTTCAGCTCCGAACGCAGCATCGTTGGGAGGGTTTGGAAGGCATCCAATTTAAGTCGGTCAGTTATTTAGAGGTGTAAAATACTGGACAAAACTAGTACATTATGGTAATAATAGATATCTAGATATGAATGGAAAACAAACATGGGTATCTCATATAAGAAGCAAAATATGCAGCGCAGGTTCTGGGTATGTGTGGATGAATCAAGAAGTAGGAGACATAAGAATATTTTTGGCTAAAATAAAGGAAAGAATTATTGATATGGTAGAACAAAACTGGTCTTGTGGTGTAGAAGTAAGTACTAAATTAAATTTATATGATTCTTTTAAATCCATGCTATCAATTAATGGAGAAATATTTACTGTGTGTGACTAATACCAAGCATAAACAAGCACTGGCCAGATTGAGATGTTCATGTAATGATTTGATAATTGAAAAAGGAAGGTATACGCAAATGGATAGAGTTTGTTGGTTTTCAAGATTTGTTTGTAGAAATAAAACTTTAAAACGCTGTTTAGTTGAACATTTACGATAATATTTTAAGAGAATGTACCCTGATAATTAAATATGATCCGCCCCTGATAATTTAAAAATGATCCCCCCCCCTGGAAATTCAGGGGTTTATTTCAGAGCTCATATGGAAATGTTCATAAGCTCATTCATACAAACGACAGATATTTTGCACTCAGAACAATAACACTGTACATGCTTTTTTAGCACGGACCAACATACACATTGTATGATGAAATATGTAATGTTTATAAAGTGAACCCATACTAACCCCCCCCCCCCTTCTCATTGCCCTCTACCACCGTCTCCTATATTCATCAAAGGAGACATCGACGAGATGTGCATTGAGAATAGTAATTAAACTTTACTTTAAAACAGAAGATTTATGTAATATTTAACAATAAATTAACTTCAGTTAACTACATGTCGTTGAATGGCAAATAGTCATCTTTTAATTACAAATGTTTACATTAATGAGATCACAAAGGTAATTTTACATTTCTAATTATGATGTTAATTAAATAGAACCAAATATTCCAAAATTTTACCCTATCTATAAGGAATGTATATGATGTAATCTAACTATGATGATCTTCCGTGTATTTTTCATATAAATTTGAGTACCCCAAATTTAACATAGGATCCGCCCCCGTTACACTGAGAAGATTTGGTGGAACTAATAAAAAATGTTAATATATTAACCAAACTTCATCTCCACCAAATTTGGTACTTTTTATCACAGTCTGAACAATTCTTCTGTATTTTGCCATTAACCGCTGCACTAATCATATTGTCCCCGCTTCTCGAAACGGGGGACATCGATTTGGGTATGTCTGTCTGTCCTTCTGACTGTCTGTCCGTCAAGTTTTCGTTTCCGTGAGCTAACTTTCCGAAGTGTTGTCCGATTTCATTAAGGTTTCGGCTAGTCATTGCTCTCATGCTTCTTTGCTTGGGATTAGTTTTGGAGTGTCTGTCTGAAAATTTATTATTACCAGCTCCAAAACAAACAAAAAACCCTTTGGTTCAACAATAAAAATTATGACATGAGGAGAACATCTTCAGGTGGCAATGAATATTAAAACACAGGGACTCTGACATGCGAAGACATCTTCAGGGAATAAAAAAACTAAAACATATTGAGAAGGCAATCATGAAGATCACAGGAAGCTAAAATATCTAGAGGCAGAAGCGGAGAACATATATTCCACGAATCTGCTTGTTATCATTAATTTAGATGTTAAGACTCAGTTGGAAAAAGAATTATGGCTGTACATTAAGTATATAAGAAACGTTTGGCAATAACTTAGGAGAAACTATCAATATTTAATTTAACTGGATCACCATATTAGGGTCTTTCCGACTAAAGCGAGCATTTGGGAGTCTCGATCTGATTTGCTAGAGATACACGATTAATCAAAATAAGATTAAATGTCGGAATGAATCGCCTACAGTGCGGTTGATTTGCATAGAATGCCTATAAATTTGCAGGGACAACTGTGCTCGCAACACGTTGAGACTCCATACGAATTAGTGATGAATGTTTCGAGCTAGCGGGTAGCACATTTAATATTCGCTTCTAATCATGTGTAACATTGACACGTCCGCATCGAGTCCCTGAGGCTTCAGTTGGTAATCATCAGTTATATTTTTGTTTCAGGCTATGTGTCACTGAGTGATATCGGGATCCGTGATATGGAGACGTTTACTGATCAGGTAAAACCAAGTCTCCGCTGTGTGCGGGAAGAGTTTGTCGAATATTGTGGTTACGGCGGAAGGAAGGACCTTCTGGAAGGTGGCGGGTTATATGAAGTCGTCCCCACATACCCAAGCCGGCAGGTCGCTGGCCACTTCTTCGGGGCATCCAAGGGAAATGACCCCCCGTCAGCCGAGCTAAGTCGTTGTCTGAAGAGAAGCCATGTCGTGTTTACCAACATGGAATTGTACGGTAAGTAGTTATTTGCTTGTATAGACGGTCCATAATAGGTTGGTTGTAAGTTTGATTGAGGCCAAAGGTTCACATCATCGGTTGAACCAGTGGTCAGACCAAGCATAACCGTGAACGGTTCTTAGTTCTTCCCAGAGATGAGGTGTTATACACCATCAAGCCCTGAGGCCTCTACATCTGTGGCTTAGCCATGAAACAAGCATAAGTGCAATTTGGTGAAAGCAAACAGACAGAAAGGGAGTCACTTCAGGAATAATTTGCCTTAGAAAGGACAAAACCACAAAAAAAAAAAACTTTAAAGGAAAATTCAGATGAGCCATTTTTGAAGGTCTTTAAATTACAACTTTTTTTCATCCAGAACCACCCGCATATGTCGAACAATCAATAAAAATTCAATTCATAGCCGCCTTTTTGTTAATCACCAAGTGCGTTTTATGCATTTCTAGCAACCAACTTCTGTTCATAACCAACCAAACACCTCGCTAAAACGCACCTTTCAAATATTCATTTAGCATTAGCTATCCTTCAATTGCATGTCTGTTATTTTTTTTAAATGCGACCAACAGAAAGTACAATAACAGAAAGCACAATTGATTTTCATTGAAAAAATATAGGGTTACACAACACAGCACTACATCTCCAGGCCAGGGTTACAGCCTTAATTCAGCACCACGTTACTCCAATTTTTTTTCAAAACTTTGTTCTTTTTAATAGAAGTTTCATGCGTGTTTACACACACCGAGTAAAACCTCGCCTAACACCACCTCTCTTCAGCGACCACTTCAGAATAACTACAGTCCAAATTCTGTTTGCTCTTTTTTTCAGACCTCACATAGACGACAACTATGACTTTATCGAAGTCCCGTTGGTGGTCGTAATTCCGAAATTCCACTGCATATATATATATATATATATATATATATATATATATATATATATATAATTTATTAACTGATGGAAGAAACTGAACTTCATATTTTTAATATATCTCGCAAAGAAAAAAAGTTAAATAAGATTGTGTGTACAGAATTATTTCAAGGCAAATTCCGTTCACTTAAAACAAAAACTATATCTTCGCTTTATCAATACAATATATTATTTTTTGCCAAATACGTAGATTATATTTTATATCGTAGTTTTATCGATAATCCCCTGCGGATAACTGATCTCCACTTTCTTTCTGATATCTAGCCCTGATTTTATCGATGAACAAGGGCTAAAGTGGCCCGTTGATCGATATTAACATTCTATGAATTTCTCATTAATCGTGCACGTGATCTATTTCTTTTGAATGCATAAAATTGCTCGTGTCCGTATAGTTTGACTACGGGAATAATGTAACCATGCACTGTGCGTGAGTTGGATTTTCCTCTTGCTGATAAGTTTAATTCATATATAGCCAGGCAACAATCTAAAATACGCTGCTAATTGAATCAATACTCTGTTACCGTATCGAACATAATCACAGTTAAATATATATTAGGGATGTATTTATTGAATTATCCCATGCATTAATGTGAATATAAAAGAGGCATTTGTTTCTCGCGCTGGTAAACTGCCACTGAGGATGTTCTTGCTTCTCTAATGTTACAACTAGTTTTCGTTTTAGGAGGCTATGGTCTGTATGATATCTCGCTTATATGGGTTTATTATTGGTACTTTTTTCTTATTTCAGCTCCATTTACTGCGAACACACTTCCAGGTATGTCATCATTCTGGTAACACTTCTTTCCAAAGTAGTATAAAAAATTGTTCATTATTGATGCATTTAAATATTTCCACACGCACACACGAAGCCAAAATATACCATTTATAGATGTGCCTTTCTGATTATACTTACTTTGTGCAAAGCGCATAGGGTGAAGTGTGATATTAATATCTTTAAACCCAAGAGCAAACTTGCCAACAGATGCCTATGACGGGTTTTAATAGTTCAGCTGACTGTATGTCATCTGAGATATGAGCTATAGCGATAATGTTTGTCTGGCGTCTGTCAGTCCGTTAACAGGGCACAACCGTTAGACCTAGACATTTATATGAGCACCCTGAATGTCAGAAGGGGATAAATCGTATTTGTAAGCCTAGAATCTTCTAACACAACATCCTACGAGGTTCTTAGCAAATCACCTTAGAAACCTGAAATAAGGTCATGATGAAACTCATTTTGCGACCCACAAGCCGAAAAAGCATTTTGATCACCCAGACAGTCAGTCAGGGCACATATTGTATCTGTTATGCCTAGAATCTTCTAACGTAACATTATAAGACGTCTTTTATTGCTGTCCTTGGAAACCTGAAATTAGGTCACCATGACCTGTATTTTGAGACCTATAGGAAGGCTGTCGAACACAAAAACCAGGCAGGTTCTAGGCACATCTTTTGGAAACCTGAAATTAGGTCATGGTGACGTATATTTTGCAACTTGGACAGAAAAAAAAACTTTGAGCACCCAGACAGACGGGGTTCAAGTTGTATCCATTAGGCCCAGAACATTCTAACATAATATTCCGGGAGGTCCCAGGAAAATGTCCTTGGAAACATGAAATTGGGTCACTGTGACCTATATCCTGCAACCTGTAGGGAAAAAGGTGTCATTTGAGCACCCTGAATGTAAGAAGGGCCAAACCAAATTGGAGGCGTTAGGGCTAGAATCTTCTATAGCAACACTCAACAAGTTCTAGGCAAGTCTCTTTGGGAACCAGAAATTATGTCATGGTGCACAGGCTATATTTTATGCGCTATGAGTCGAAAAATATGAATTTGAGCATCCAGATAGACAAGGTACAGATTTGTATCTATTTTCATTTGAACCTTACATTGAAAAGTCTAAGGTCCTTGGCGAGTCTTCTTTGAATCCTGAAATAAGGTGACTTAATTCTTATAATACAGCCAGATAGGGCTCAAATTGGATCATTAAACCATAAAATCTTCCAACACAACATCCAGGGAGATCTTAGCAAATTCCACTGGAAACCTGCACGTGACAGGCAAAAAACATGAGTACCTTTAACATCAGATGGGTATAAAAATTAGGCCTTAGAAAACCAGACATTGGGTCATGGTAACCTATATTCTGCGAGCTATTTACCAGATTTTGAGAACCCAGACAGACAGGGTACAAATGGTATCCAAATCCTCGGAACCCTCTATTGTGAAATCCAGGGGGGGGGGGGGGGGGGGGGGTCCTGGCCAGGTCTCCTATAAATCCTATTTTCAATTGAGTGTCCCCGCGGTAACATACCAAGGATTCGATGGATTTTTCCCGAAACTCGACATACTTTTAACCAAAAGATGATATCGTCCAAGTTCGATTTTAGACCAAATCCATGCATATTTAGAAAAGGTCAGAAGTCACAAGGCTATTTTATGTTGTCGCCGAGATAACTTATCAGGAATATGATGAATTTTGATGAAGGTCAACATAAATATTAACCAATATGATATCTCACCTTTATTCGATTTCTTGCATAATCCATGAGGTCAGAGTTCTCCTGACTTAAATCTCCTGATTTAAAATCTTTGCAAAATTCACGCATATCTAATTAGGTCAGAGGTCACAAGACGTAAGATGGGCGTATTATGCATGTTTGCGGTGCTCATATTTACAATTCAACCCCGTGGTCACTGTTTTTGTGGTTTACGCCAACGATACTTAGAATTCATGACCAAATGTCGTCTTCATTTTATCTTTAAAGCCTCAAATAAAAGTGATTGATTCTCCAGGTTTCAAGACCAGGGCTAGCAAAGGGCAAAGTACTGTCAGCAGATAAATGAGAGCGTGGTATGTGGTGTGCATCTAACTCAAAATTTCAAAACAGCGACACCCTACACCCTAAATGCTTTGTCAGGCGTATAACCCCGAAGGGGAATCCCCAACGCACGTTGTGGAAAATTGTTTGAATACATGCTACGAATGTGCATTTCTGTTGGTTCAAGCTAGAATCACAGACACTTAATTTTTTTTTTCACAGGGTGCTTTTTAGCCTGCTTTTTTAGCTTTCATGCAAAAACTGCCGACAAATTTTATTTGCCCATGAATGAATCAGATCTCATGAGGCCGCTTTTCTTTGCCCCTCCCCCCCCCCCCCCCACCCCCAGGCTACAGTACTGGTCCGGTAGCTATATAGGAGTAAATTATTGCGTTGCATGTATAAATGTTTTCAAAAGTTGACTCGATTTTGAACGAGATTTTTTCGCATTCAAACATTTGCATGTTTATTTTTTTAGTACCTCTTTTGTTGAGAAAGACTCGTGCGACCAAGGACATCTATATGATGAGGCAGTATTTCGTGGGAGAGACGAAGGACAGAGTATATATCAGGTTTTGCCAGGTTCCTTGGCAACACCTGGGACAACATGGACCTCCACGTGGCCACCAAACAACACTTGCCATCCATCCTCCGACCAGCAAAGGCCTTCAAAACAACCTCTCATAGCATTTCCGTTTTCCTTGTAGAATGTGAACAAGGTATTATTTATACTATACTTTTATTGTACTATTTTATATATATGTATATATATATATATATATATATATATATATATATATATATATATATATATATATATGCTTACTGCATCAATAAGGCACGGACCAAGATTGCTGTGTGAAAGCTGTGTGAAAGATCATGATTTTAACACACTTTTAGACAGGATCCGCTATACATACATTATCATAAAACTGTCAGCACTTTATCTCGTGCATATCATGGTGCATGGTGGCGCTTTATCTTATAATTTTTCACTGTAGTGCTGCCCCTTAGAGTCTGTCGAAAGTAACTATAACAGTCAGAATGATAAATATTTTAAAATGGACTTTCCGCTAACAAGTATTTTGCCACTTCGAAGCAGTGGGGTACCTAGCCTAATTGCCGCCCGGTGCGAAAGTAAAAGTTAGCGGTCTCTTAACAAAGCATTATAAAATTTCACAACATATGGAAACATATCCGGACAGATTTTCCTTGTTACAGGATTTTATTTGAAAACAACGCAATTATATCGATGAAGTTATCAACAGACAATATTTCGTCACGCATTTAAAAAACATCACCTCTTTGCTATTGCGTTATTTAAAAGAACGTTGTGCATGATTCACATAATGTTCTAACTTAATTTATCTTGCATGATATATGATTAACTTAATTCAACATGGTAAAACTTCATTTGGTTATTGTCATTTAGTTCTCAACGAATATAAATACATTGCCAAAAGAAAAACCACTTCTTGTTATCGCATATGACAGCAGCTACGCCTAATTAAGCTGTGTGATATGCATAGTGCTGCAGCAAGCAAGGCGATCATACTTATGTCTCTATTCGAAACGCGGAAGAGTATTTCATGAGCTATATGTGTGCAGGGGATGTATAATGTTTGAATAAAATGTGACTTTTTGTTTAACTACAATATCCTCAAAGTTAAAACCACGTTAATCTAAAGCTACATCAGTTTCATGTTCTGCACTTTCCTCATGTTTATTTACGAACTAACGATAATTCGTTATTCAATAAAGCACTTCATTGAATTTCACATCATTATATCTTGAATTATATGATATATTATATTATATATTTAGTAATTTGAAGGTAACACGTATATATAACGTGTCCTAGGGGCAAGGTTGGAACCATCACCCTGGACATTGGTAATAATTTGTATTTGAAATGCAATGACATATGCCAACTTAAAGATTAAATAAATCTCACATAGTTCTGGGGGAAAGATTATTATTAAATAAAAGATCATGTCATATACGCCAAATTCTAAAACCAGTGGTAAATTAAAGGACAACCAAGGAAACATATGTAAATGCGTTTGTTTTTAACGAAAATGTTGTAAGCACATGGGAGGACCATGGAAAAGTATTTTAGGTTGTTTCAGGCAGTTTAAATGTCATGGTATTCTAGTGAAATCAATAGTGCAAGTTTATACATTACGGGAAAAGAGAACAGAATTCATCATAACATTTTCCGGACAATGTGTAAGAGAGACACCCGTCCCCCATCAGGGTTTCTTCTTAGTTTCCTGTACACGTAGATGATCCTGAAATGTGTGCCTTTGCAAGACAGTTTCTCGGTGTCGTTCTGGCATTGCCGGTGTTCTCATAAATAAGAGCTTCAAATCTGTATTTCTTCTGGCGTAGCCTGTCTATAGAGATAATTCGCGAAACATTTGATTTACTATTGTACAGTTTATCATTACTGAAATGATTGATATGGAGGAACAAAGCAACAAAATTACCAAACATTAAAAATGCCCACCAATCTTTAAGAATATGTCATTTATACTTACAAATGTGTACTCTTTGAGGATCTCTTTGTGCCAACTCCTCATACTAATTCAGCGAAATGCCCCCCCCCCCTGCAACATGCACCGTCCCGTACCCCGCATCACCCCCCCCCCCCCCATCCCCCCGGCACGCCACTGCTTCGATGAATAGACCAACTGTTTGATACGTTTGTTTTATTCTTATGACACTCAGCGTGTGCTGAGAAGATTAAGCTGCATAACTCAGTGTACGAGTTAATCTGGTTGCATGTTTGCCAAATTCCTTCCTGTTGTCAAGCAGCTTCACGGCTTCTCCATCTCAAAGGCCTATCAACAATCCACAGGATCTGGGCCATGTATTACCATCGCCTGTCATTAACAGGAGAGTATTGACTGCTGTTGCAGCGCAGTTTCCGGTATGACTGTCTGTATCGAAAGAATGTCTGTAGCGTATTTTAAACTGAACGAACTTTGTAAAAAAAACTGTTGTATTTATGAATAGGGAAACCACTGTGATTATCCTATGATTCATGTCATATCCCACTGAAAAAAAACAACATATATTGACAAGTAATATATCTTTGTGTGGAGTGGCTAGGCGTTAATTATAATACATTGGTTTCCTTCCAGGATATTTGTCGTTAGGTCATGTGATGGGAATTGGGCCTGAACCGATGGCTGGCCTAAAAGAAATTTTCCGCTGTGTTCGCGATGATTACGTTGGCAAAATCGGACAATTCCAGTATACGGACTATGAAGTAGGTGTGGGTATTGGATCAAAGGAAAAGGACGGGTTTTTAACTCACTGGTATATTAAATCGAGTCACAAACCAGATGAAGTTGTAGCCCTGAGATCGAATATGATACAGATCGTCACCTAATCAATTCCAAATTTATATATAAGATACCATGTATAATACACGTGATATACAGTATGTTACTTCATTACTAAATTGTAACCTGTTTAATTTCAGGTTTTTTTTTTGTGGGTTTAATATCCGGTTAACGACAAAAATAAATTTTCGATGAATCATTTGCAAGTTCTCGGGTATTTTTTTATCTCTTGTGAGTCCAGGTCCTCTTGTGTAGCAATTCTGTATTATAAAAATAATACTTGTCTGCTTTACGAAATAAGATATATGAAGTCGGAGAAACATAAAATCGCTACACAACAGGTGAAGCAACAAGTCTTGTACGATGTTTGTATGGCTGTTACAGCTGATAAGCTTTGGTGAGCGATTCGAACGTATTCCAGTCCAAACACTGCGACGGTCGAACTAATCTCTGATTCCGTGTCAACATATCCCATTATTGCGTAAAGCGTTCTGGCTAAGGAAGGGTACGGAGTATCGATCTGTAAAATAAGAAATAAGATAAATATAACAGCAGTTGAGAATTAATTAAAGGAGCCCAATCACCTATAAAGCATGTTAAGATAACACGAGAAAAAAAGCTTCTTCCCTTTATAATAAATCTGTACCTGCCAAAATGTGTGCTTGATTCCCTTTGATTACTTCTGTGAAAGAGTGTTAAAAACAGTGGACCGGGCGCGACAGCAGGTGTCAACATAAACACAGTGCGTTGGGCCGTGTCCAGCGCGAAGCCACAACACGGGTCAATCAGGAGATGCCCTGACTGACTTGGCCCAAAATTATAATACATGTTCCCGCTGGCTGAAACACCACGTATTGCGACTCTTAATCGGACCTCTAGTCACGTGACCTTGTTATGGTAAACAGTGGACTCTGTTTACCAACACGAAGAGCCATAACAAGGTGTTTAACAGCCGCTCGGATAGTTTTACTGGGAAACAGTTGTATAAAGCAAAAATGAACTGATAGTGTGAAAGAACAGGCATAATATTACTCCTGATAATGCCCCTTTAACATACGAATGTTGTAGTCTGTTAAGTCGCTTATTGGAACTCTCTTTCTCTCTCTCTCTCTCTCTCTCTCTCTCTCTCTCTCTCTCTATATATATATATATATATATATATATATATATATATATCTGAGTGGGGATTGTATTTCAAATGTTAATGTCTTTAACATTGCAATGTTTGGCAAGCGTCTCGAAATATATTCAACACGAAAAATTTTCAATTATTTAAACTGTAGGTATATCAACAAAGAATGCGTAATAATTCTTACTTTTTCTTAATTGCCTTATAATACTTATTACCTTGCTTTCAAATTATTTGTAGTCTCATTAGAGCTATAGGTGATGAATACAGACAAAAACATGCCTGTTTTTTTTTTTTGCTTTGTGTTACACAATGCCGAGTGCATTATTAAACACATTTTTTGATGACTTTAGAAATTAATCTTGAATAAAGTACCATCTTATAATCGTCAGCCCTATCCTGTTTCATTTGCATTCTTGCAAGCCAGGCACATTTATCTGGTTCCTGCAAAAAGAAAGAATGGATGGGTAACCAGTATATTCTTATTTGGTAAGACAATTAATTGATTAATGTAACTCCAGGTTAGTTAGAGGACGCCTTTAACGAATGTGTAATTAAGCGTAACCACACCTTGTGAGGCCTTGTTCTGTTCCTCATGTCAACATGTATTGAAAATCCCAATAATAAAGTTTCCAAAACAAAATATAAACATAATCAAAATAGAATGCATATGTGTGCATTGGATTACAATGATGTATCAATATAATTAATAAGTAACCTTGACAATTCAATGTGTATTATTACCGCTTGACAATTTGCGATTTAATTACAAAATGTATAACTCTGGAATAACTCACCGTGTTGAAACACGTTATATAAACTTACCTTTTAAAAGGAAAATTCCTGTGAAATTCTTTCATTTGCTCTATTGCTAGCCAGACAGATGTATCTTGTCACTACAAAAAGGAATGCATGTGTTTATTAAGTAAAGTCTGTGCTTGGTAATAATTAGTCAATTATATAACACCGAGTTATAAGAGAACACCTTCAGTCATTGTACAATCGGGGCAATGCCCCCCCCCCCCCCCGGTCGCATCCAGGACTCCCCGTCCTCTAGGAATTGCACTAAGTCTGATACTTATTAACTTTTCAAAAGCACTTTCACGATACTCCTGTCACGGATATCCACAGACTTGGGACTTATTTCTACATTTCATTATGTTTAATCCTGTTTTATCCTAATAAATATTATATATTTTTTTTTCATTTTGTGCAACTGATATTTCTAATTGGAATTAAAACATTACTCTGCTGTGTGGAATCATTGTGAATTATGGTGTTTATACACAATCACTCACAGACACATTTATATGCATCGAATTTCCTTTGCTATATATATCCAGTGGCGGATTCAGAGCGTTCGTGAGCCCCCCCCCCCCCCCCCCAAAGATATATTTATTTTATTTATTAACCCAATTTTCGTGATTCATTTCCATATTTTAGGTTGTTTTTATTAATGAGCAATCATATTTTACTTAAGTTATCCACAGTGTATAACTTTCAAACGCATCATTTTAGGATATTTATGAACAATTGCAGAACAGCTGCAGAGCGGCAGGCCCTTGTTGGGGTCGACCGTGAACAATCTCACGGTTTCTCTGCTGATCCCGGTACTCGAATTCACGATATTTGCTCTGCGAAGTCCTGTGTGCTGTCGAGACCACGGATATAATTATAAAACGCTCCCACATGGTAGAGCACTATCACATGGATGTATTGAATTTATGTAATGTTATCAATGCAAATTATGTTACCTTCTCTCGTTTTAAATATCTTTGTAAGCTCTGAATTAGATTACTACCAAAATCAATGTGATTTGGCCGTTAAGTGTTGTATTAAATTTAGCTGAGCGTCATGGCCAGTGGCTCACCTGTTCCGATTCCCAACACTGGAATGTTGCAAATATCTAAACAGTAAACTCCATCCTGAACAGATTTTTTCTTGATCTAAACTTAATGCTGCCCGGTCTCCAATTGGAATGTAACCGAACATACCGGTGGGATATTACCTCTTCCTTCGTTCACACTACAGGGAAGAATATGAAACTGCTTTTAACATTTTGAAGAAAAATCAAGCACACACAGCTGGCAGTCTAATCTGAGGCGGAGATGTAATAAGTCAAAATATTCATGTGTCGTATTATGTTTGTACATTATTCATGAGGAAACATGTTTGTATGAATTCAGTTATGTTGAAACTTTTGCTCTGTACTTTTCTCATTTGATCAGATATACGTACACATGCTAAATTTAATTAAAGTATTAGACAGTATGTAATACATTCTTTTGAATGTTGCAAGCTGACTCGCTTGTGATACATTTTTATGAATGCACAAAATGGACACTGATCAGTTCTTAGTGTCATGAGACTAAGGCTTGGCAGGTAACGGATCGGTCGGTGTCATTGTTCGAATGAAAACAATAGAAAACCGGTTCTCGACTGGAAATCAAATGCAACCAAGGCAACCCAGGCAATTCTTAACTGCAAGGCAATTCATGACCTGATATTATACGATAATATTATGAACGTCGTATTATATGAGCCGATACATGTATCTTAATCAATATCACATAAGCCGATGCTATATTTCATACTTATATTTTAACAGCATTGGAAACAAACGTAAGAAGATGTAGCTTTTAATCGAATCACAGATGCGCATCTGCAAATAAATTAATTATGCTGTGAAGGTAAGAATAATCACTTCCGACCGTGCTATAAGTTACGAGCAGGAACTGGACTTAGCTTTTTCAATCGGGTGCATAAAACGGACAATCGCTTATTTATATTCCACAAAATTAGGGCATGAATTATATCAGAATTATATGAGATCCATCACAGGCAAATGATGATAAACTGGTGGAGGTTACATTGGGCAAAAATGTGGTTCCACACAATCTTTGATTTATACACACTCAAAGTATAGCATGGTTACAATATTATGCACTACAGCCTGAGTCATGGGAAAGAGGATTACTTGGGTTAATAGGGTAAAAACGTGGTTTCGCTGGGGTTCGAACCCAGAAACTTTCGCGTGTGAGGCGAACGTGATAGCCACTACACTACGAAACCGCCCGATAACGATTGAAGTTCACACAAACGCTAACTGGGACCATATTCTTCCTCAAATATCAACGATATAGGATTATTCAAGATCAAGTCAAAGCGTCGTATGTATATTGCAGATCATGGTCAAACGTGATAGGAGAAAAAGTTTATATCAAGAAAAAAGAAACCGTAAAATTCTTCAAAAATTATGAGTAATATCAATGAAATGCCTGAATTAAGATTGCCTTCAAATTTAAACATGCATAAATAATGAACTTTATTGGAACTGATCGTAAAACATTTTTTTTTAATTTGATATCATAGACCCATGCCATAGACCTGATAAGTTGGCTCGTTGCTTGGTCTAGTGGTATGATTGTCGCTTCGTGTGCCAGAGGTGCCGGGTTCAATTGCCGGACGAGCCCCATGTTTTGGAGCAAAGGCGTCGATTTGTTGCAAATAGTGGAGCGTCTCAGCTGGGGAAAGAAACACGAGAGAGGGAGAGAGAGAGAGCGGGGGGGGGGGGGGAGGGGTCTCCCTTTCACACGTTTTCCTATTATATATTTTAAAACAAAACTTGGGTAAAAAATTAATACATTTATAATATATTTAATTGATGTGCCTGTATCAAACACAAACAACTTTATTAATTACAAAATGTTGGACTGGAAATGTAAAAAAAAATTAGTATTAAAATTAGTATTAAACAAGTTTGCCCAAAAGAAATGTGTACACTTTACACAAATGAGTCCAAGGCAAAAAGTAATTACAAAAAAGTCACAATTACGGAATCATGGATTTACACCAAACTTTCTTACTCGAAGTTGCCGAAAATATTTCGACGGGTGTTTGATCTACAAGCAAATTCCTTGGCCAGGGAGTGCATGTTTAGATCCTCAAGGACTGTGGGGTGTACGTGGCACAAGGCGACGGAGTTAAGACGCTGTTGACTCATCGTGCTGCGTAACCAAGTCTTCAGCCGTCGGAGTGCTGAAAAGCTCCGCTCACAGGATGTGGATGTCACAGGACACACAAGCAAGACTTTCAGAAGGATCTCCACTTGCGAAAATAACGCACGCACCTCTGGATGCATACCCTGGAATGCAATCTTAATTTCATGCAATGTTTTTGCATCTGTTTTTTGCCGGAACATGCTCAGCTGGACGGATAGTGATTCCTTCTTGAATTCAGGGTACCTCTCGACCAGAGACATCTGATCTGAGTCGATTTTGCCTTTGATCAAAATCTGTTCAAGCTGGTTGTATGTCTGCAGGCCTTGGTTTGAGCTGCCGAACCGTTCCTGTAGCTCTGTCCCCATGCGATCCAGGAAGAGGAAGTACTGTTGTCTGAAGTGTTGCTCTGGGCTGTCATGGTGGAATTGACTGTCTGACCCGCCTGCTCGTTTAGGACATTTCTCCTTCTAGGGAGGCACAAGGGATCCAGTTCGTATAGTTCCACTTTGGCAGATGCTTGGGAAAATATATCCTTGAAATTCTCTTCACTCCTCCAAGACTTCAGCTGTGCTGTGCACACATTTGTTGCCCCTATCAGTCCTTGAAGGAGAGCAATAAAGTAAGAATTCTGACGGTAGATTTTAATATTGAATCATGCCAAGTCTATATAATTTAGCGGAAACTGACATTTTACCGACAGTTGCAACTAACCACTCCGCAGTTAAGTTTAAATCAGTAAATCTTCTTACCGATTCTCAGCGAGGTCCTTGTTTTGGCGTTTAAAGTGTTCGCTGTTAGCTGGCCGTGTTTATATTG
Source organism: Sipunculus nudus (assembly GCA_026874595.1). NCBI lineage: Eukaryota > Metazoa > Annelida > Sipuncula > Golfingiida > Sipunculidae > Sipunculus > Sipunculus nudus. The sequence goes on from CM049320.1 coordinate 53,453,058, forward strand.
ATTCTTTAAGAAAGAGAACTAATAAATTGAGACAAGAATGGTATTAAGAAAAACAAGATGAGCACATATGAAATTGATTGGAATATTTTAAATATAAATCTCGACAGTTTACCATAATAGAGTCTATAAAAAGGCGCATAAAGCGGGGGGGGCGGACTTGGGGAGGACAAACAGCACATAGCTAGAGAATATATTATAAAGTATAGGGAATAAGAAAGGATACAGGTTCCGACATAAAATTGCATATAGAAATAACAAGTGACCCAGGGGTCATGACGCTCAGCTGACCAGGAAGACATTGACAAAAGTAATTTTATCATCTGAATGTCAAATTTGAATGAAATACTTTTTCCAAACTTGACCTTTTGTATAAAATCATCCAATAATCATTGGGGTACTATGGAGCTCTGTAGCATGAAGGATATGGGTAACAGACACCTATTTTCAAGTTTTACAAGATGACTTTTCAGGGGTCTCCCAGCATGTCAAAAAATAAAATTCTAGGTCCAGTTATTATGATTTGTGCCCTGTTGACAAATCCAAATGTTTATTTCGGGGGGGGGGGGTATTTCAAAGCCGCATAGGATGAAGGATATGGGCAACAGAGATGTAATTTCAGGTGCACAAGGAGACTTTTCAGGGGCCTCCCAGCATATCAAGAAAGGAGATTCTTGGTCAAGTCATTATAATTTGTGCTCTGTTAACAGATGACCAAATCTTTATTCTGGGGAGTACTTCGGAGCCCCAGAGCATGAAGGACATGGGGAACAGGGACCTTATTTCGGGTTTCCATGTAGACCTTTTATGGGCTTCCCTGGAGGTGAGGACAGAAGATTCTAGGTCCAGTCATTATGATTTGTGCCCTGTTTACAGATGACCAAATGTTTAAAGATCACAAAAGTAGAGAAAAAAGAATCGTGAAAAATAAAAAAAATATAGGTGGCGCCACCAATCTCCAGAAATTGATGAAACACTCGATGATCAATATCCATGCAAAGAATCATGGTGATTAATGCATTAGTTGGTCAGATACTTGAGCTTTTGTATTAAATTTTGCATTATTCTGGGGGTACTTCAGAACCCCATAGCTCAAAGAATATAGGTCACAGTGACGTAATTTCAGGTTAACAAGGAGAATTTCCATAGACCTCATAGGATTTCAAGTAAGAAGATTCCCGGTCTAGCGGTTACGATTTGTGCCCTGTTAACAGACAGACGCCTGGATGGCCGGTCGGACGACGGACAAAAAGTGATCCCTACAGCTCAGATGACTTTCAGTCAGCTGAGCTAAAAATTGAAAAAATACAGGTGGCGCCACCAGAATGCAGAAACTGATGAAACATTTCATGATCAATATCCATGCAAAGAATCATGGTGATCAATATAAAAATTGTTCAGATACTTGAGCTTTTGTATCAAATTTTCCATTATTCCGGGGGGTACTTCGGAGCCCCATAGCTCAGAGGTTATGGGTAACAGAGACCTAATTTCAAGTGTTTAAGGAGACTTTTCATGGGCCTCTCAGCATGTCAAGAGAGAAGATTCTAGGTCCAGTCATTACAATTTGTGCCCTGTAAACAGATGACCACATCTCAAGAGGTCTCAAAAATAAAGAAAAAAATTCGTAAAAATCGAAAAAATATAGGTGGCGCCACCAGACTGCAGAAACTGATGAAACATTCCATGATCAATATCCATGCACAGAATCATGGTGATCAATGCAATAGTTGTTCAGATACTTGAGCTTTCGTATCAAATTTTCCATTTTTCTGGGGGGTACTTCGGAGCCCCATAGCTCAGAGGTTATGGGTAACAGAGACCTAATTTCAGGTTTCCAAGGAGATTTTTCATGGTACTCCCTGGATGTCAAGTTAGAAGATTCCAGGTTCAGTGGTTACGATTTGTGCCTGGTTAACGGACAGACAGACGGACAGACGGACAGACAGACGGACAGACAGACAGACAGACGGACGACGGACAAAGAGTGATCGCTATAGCTCAGATGACTTTTAGTCAGCTGAGCTAAAAACGAATTTAAAGGAGCACTTTGTGACTTTGATAAAGTGATTGATTCAATAATGATCGATACACCGCTCTTGGTGCAATTAGCATGAAAAGAGGAAAGGAAAAATAAGTTTTCAGGATCAGAAAGGAAAAACAAAATGAAAGTAGTATACAAAAAAATTATGCGCCCTCAATAAGAAATATCTGGGGAGTGTTTTTATGATGTATTGTTGCTTTGCATATTTTTCTTTTCAAATCTTTTGTACATATTTACTTGTGTAACGAGAAGATACTGGAGGATAAGTACATTTTTCACAAAATAATATATATATATATATATATATATATATATATATATATATATATGCGTACTATGTTGAATCTTAAAAAGGAGCTTATGTCTAATGCAATATATTTTCTCAAAACGTAATCCTGTATTCCTGTATAATCTCCACTGATAGGTATGTGTGTATTTACTCTATTTGTCTATTTGGTCTATTTGAATTGTGAAATCTACATCGATTAAGTTGCGGTCTGGACCTGGACGCGATGAGAACCCCATACGCACGTACATAAAATACTGACTTAAATTCGAATTGATGAACGTTGTTTATATGTAATAGCCTTCCGGCTTGACAAGTGAAGTTGGATTTTTCTTAATAGACTAGCGTTTAACGTAGAGCAAGTGGCATGTGGATGACATCAGTTGATATCTTTTGCTCCAGCATTGTCTAACGCTTTTGCTAATGCACACTTTTTTTCTTCAAAAATTTCTAAAAATTTGGGGGGGGGGGATTATTGTATAGGTCATCCCCCTCACCTCAAAAAGTTGGGGGGATATATACCCCCATCCCCCCAGGATCGACGCCCATGGTATAATCTGAAATCTATCTCAACGAACTCGATTTTAAATAACCTGGGGTTGGGAGGGGTTATAACCTAAAATCGATTTAAGATCATCCTCTACAATTTCTATATTACTCCTTTAAATGCATATTAGTTCATTTTTCTTTGTCTGTACTTACGAAAAATTCTGAAAATCCTTTCTGTTGTTTTTTATATATATTAGGTTGAATCTATATAAGTATATATCTAATATTTGCATATGATGTACCATACATTGTGGTGAAGTGCATTGTAATGAATCTATGTGTACCTTATGTTTATTTATATCAGATTTATCTTATGTGTATGAGCCAAGATAAATATAATATATATATATATATATATATATATCATTACATAAAACCATAAAAATTATCAATTCATTAAATCAGCGAGGGGGTAGACAGGTAACCTGAAATTTCGTCCAGACCCCCCCCCCCCTCCTCCCCCCGTGTAATCTGAATTCGTTTTCAGATAATGGGGCCGGGATAACCTGAACTCTTCACACCGTCTGTACAGGATACTCGCAAAGCTTCGAAAGTTAAGAGAAGTTCATAGAAAACTTCTTTCATAAAACTCCTTGAATATCTTATTTGGTAACGAAACGTTACATGTAGGATGGCCTTATTGTGAAATATTACACAGGATGCTTACACTTTTAAATGCCATGGCATTTTAAATTCAGGAAGCATCCATTTAAAAAAATGTATTAGATCGCATAAAATATATGTCATTTTCAGCCTTATATGGCGTGCTTTCTCACAGTGTTTCAGTGTTTCCTAAAATTGTTTCAGATGTGTTAACATAAAAATTGTTTCCTTAACAGTTGTTTTCTTTAACAAATTCACAATATCAGTTTTACACAGGAAAAAAATCAACAAGAGAAATAACCTCCAGACAATCTCGTTTAGTTTAACATTAGCCAACTAACTTGGTAACTCAACAGAATAAAAATCTTCTGGGCAATTGCGGTAAGCCTTTGGGCGTCCTCTGTCCGGCTATTAGCTGCCTGACTTTTAAGAGTGCAAAACAACATTGGCTTTGATATGAAACCTCTTTATTTATCACTGGGGAAGGTCATGGGGGAAATATCCATGGAAACCCGAAACAATGACCTGTATGCTACGTGTTATAGGAAAACAACATTATTAGAGTCCTTTGAACGTCCGATTTGTTCAAGAATACAACAGAAATGTAATACTTTTGCTTTCACATGATTGCTGATTATTCACGAAAGAAAAGATAATTAAACGGTTGAAATTGAGTTGAATTATTTTTTTAATCTTGTCTTGGGGAGTTTAAGACATTTAAACGAATTGAAGTGTTCCAATACTCGATATCTTGTCTGCTACCCATCTGACGCTAAAAACTGATGGGGTCTAATATGAATTAACCTTTGGAATGATTTTAAGAAAGATTTAATCAGGGAGGCCGCCGAAAGAATATTCATCGCATAATCCACTACCCTCATTTCATTTGGTAACATTCTGTTGTCTTACAGCCCCGGGATTTTTCTTCGTCGACAGTAAAATGAATTTTGGCGATGCAGAGAGTGCTTGTAAAAAGAAGACTAGTCGGCTAGCAGACCCTTCTTTGTTCCAACACATTCAGGGATTCGAGGTTTGCCACAACGGCTGGCTATCAGATCAGACGGTGAAGATGCCCAGTCTCCATGACAACCAGGATGCCGGATGTGGTCAGGCCGGGGACAATGATCTTGGTCAGGCTGACCAGTCCAAGCTGTTTGGGACATTTTTATGCCAAACCAGGTAGGGGAATGAGGAAAATTAAACGCTAAGTAAAAATGACGGATTTTGAACTTAAATCATATCACAAGTAAAAATTAACTATAAGTACAAATGATGAATTCTGTACTGAAATCCTATCATATCACGTAAAATTACTACTAAGAAGGGATAATTGATTTTAAACTGAAATCTTCTTACACGTAAAAAATTAACTCTAAGGAAAGATGATGGAATCTAAACAAAAATCTTATCACACGTAAAATTAACACTAAGTAAAGATGATGGATCTTTGAACTGAAATCATCCCACACGTAAAAATTAACCGTAAGTAAAGATGACGGAATCTGAACTGAAATCTTATCACAATTTTACTAAGTAACGATAATGTATTTTGTACTGAAATCTTCTTATACGTAAAATGAACTCTAAGTAAAGATGGTTGATTTTGAACTGAAATCTTATCACACGTAAAATTAACACCCAAGTAAAGATGATGGATTTTTAACTGAAATCATCCCACAAGTAAAAAATAACTCTAAGTAAAGATGATGGAATCTAACTTAAATCTGATCACAAGTAAAATTAACACAAGGTAAAGATGATAGATTATGTACTGAATTCGTATCTCACATTATAATATTATCATTATAAAATGCCACATTCTGCCATTCTAAAAATATTATTTAAAAAGTGTTGCAAATATATTGTACTTTTTCAGAATAAAAAAAAATATTTCTATATTCTCTTACAGTTACATTTATTATTTGTTGCTCTAATCCTCATCTTTAAAGTAGAAAGACCCAGGTGGCAGCGATAGGTATGCTCTGTCTACAATTCAAAAGAATTAATTTTAATCTATATTAGATCTGACCGAGAATATGAAATACTGAAGACGCATCAGACTATAATTCGCCATAAAACTGTAAATATCATACCTGAAGCCCAGTGTCACAAAGAGAAAAATGGTTCGGAAAGCTGAGCAATTTGGCATTAATTTGGCATTAATTTGCCATTTAATTTGAATATTTTTCGGTAAAAACATATCTTATTCTTTTCTTCATGTGAGGCACACCTCCAGGATTAATAAGAATACAGATTTTCCGAGATAACATTCGCAGTATGTTTGCTTCACTTTCGAATATTCAGTTACTAAGTTATGAGCATACACCAATCAAATTCCAGTTTATTGTACATACACTGATTCCAATGACTTTGTTTACAAACTGGCTTATTATAGATTTCTACTTTTATATTCTTTATACGGTAATTAAAATACCGAACGCTTCCATTTACTAATGAAATCCAATCACAAATGACACAGTTTATACTTAAATATTACTGTGTATAGGCCTGTTCACTCTGTCATATTATGTTCACTATTCTTTTGTCAGGTCCCAATATATTGTTTCGCCGAAGTCCTGATAACTCGTGCATGGATACGATAAAAGCCAAGCATTTGTGCCAAAGAATGGGAGGTAGGATGGCGACCGCAGAGGAAGGGAGTGCTGCAGCGGAAGACGGTGCGTCCCAATGTTCCGATGGTTGGTATATCACATCGGCGGTTGAAGGCATCGGGACATTAAACTGCGACCTTAAGAAAAAGTCCTTTTCTCTAGCTAATCCAGATGCTACGTGTAGTACCGGGGATGTACTGTAATGTACCAGGTAAGCGCTATTAATCACTTTATTTTTTTTAAATACATATACAAAATAAAATAAATGTTCTACGGAACCGCCAATACCATTCTTATGGATAAATTTTGTGTCCTGAATAGGATGTGTGTGGTGTATGTTGTTGGTAAGTGCTAATTGTCGTCTTACGGGTTTGGTTTTATTTATAACTGTAATGGTATGTATAGATACGTGTTATAGTAAATATAATTCTTGATTAGGTTAGCAAATCTGATACAGAATGAGACGACATTATTTGCCAGTTTCTTTCAGGTAAATTCAAAACTCTTTCACATAGAGAAAGGGGAGTAGTCAATTTTGTTAATGTCAGTGATAAAAAAACCTTTCTAAAACAAAGATTCAAGATGGCGACAATTATGTCTGTATGTATATGTATTTATGTAAGTTTATGTTGGGATGCTTCTCCTACATATGCTGTGTATTATTTGTATGTTTTTTTTATGTTTTATATTGAATAATTAATAAATAAAATAACAAGATATCTTGATCATAAAGTCCATTTCAAGAATTAATTTTTTTGTAATTTTTTCGCTAACTGGCAATAACATTTACTCTCCTCACATCATGTGATGTTTTCACATAGTCCGAAGACCAATCACATTGTATGTTTGAGTGTAGCCTAATATAACCAACCCTTTATGACCTTCACTGGTGTTTACTGTTACGTTTTGATCCAACATGCACAAAAATAATGGGTTTCAAATGCGCACACGAAAATAAACGGTCCGGCAAGGAATCAGACAATGGAGATTTTGTTGCACAATTTGAAATCAAAAGTTTCCTTTACATGCAATAAATCAGGCCAGAACCTTCTCTGTAAATAACAAGACTCAAAATGGGAAATCGTGAGTTCGAATCTCACCCGTGATATTTTTCATGGTCGGCCCACCACCCAGGCTTAGAGCACTGCAGGTTTTATGGGAAGGCCGTGCCAAATGGCCGTGTTTCACTCACAAACGAATGTGCCTTTCGTTCCTCGGTGGTATGATTACGCACCCAGCGCCGCAGATGCAGAAGGCATCGGCCCTTGTTGACTCCAGGATATAAAATGAGAGGAAGCGTGTGATACTGCCCTGTCATGAAGTCAGAAAACCGGAATGGAATTCTGCAGATGTACATATACGTAGTAAAGATAGCATTAAAAAATATTAGTCATTATATGAGTCATTATAATATAATCACATTTGTAATTCCAAAAAGATTCCAACACATGATAACACTGAGGGCATTACCTACCAGCTGGATTCATTATATTAGCAGGAAAAGACAAAAGTCTCCAAGCAAATGATAAGAAATAATGATTTTGTATTGAAACCGAGGTGTTTAAAAAAAAATTGTCAGATTTCTGAATGACATAACTGGAGTAAACGCATGCTGAAATTGAAAGCCATGACAGACCGAAGATGCCTCCGTATGTAACCCATTTATATTCCCGATATGACCTATTTTCAATATAACCCTCTAACATCACGTTTTCTGTGTATTTAGTAATGTATTCCAAACAATAAATTCTCATTGCATTTGAATTTAACTTAGTCGGTGTTAAAAAAAAGTGAACGTGCTGAACAATAAGGCAAATAAAGGTCAAAGTCCGCTAAAAGATAAACATTTTAGAAAGTTCTATTTCGCTCCTTCCCTTCAAACATGAACCGAATCAAACGAAAGCTCTTGAGAGTTATATTGCCCTAGCAAGCACATGGTGCCACTGTGACTTGACGTTTGAAAGTAAAAAATCAAGAAAAATCAAGTTAATCCCTGCAACTTAGAATTACAAAGTATTGTTTATAGGTGGCAGCATGTCTGAAATATAAGTATTTTAAAAGTGTTGGCGCAAACGTCGACTGGGAGCCAATAAAAAAACAATGAGCCCCCCCCCCCCCCAAGCTTGAAAACGTTCTATATATTGCATATTTTTTAATCATAACCTGAAACTATCCGTGAAACCGTTTTGTTTTAGATGTGTTATTACACGTTGAGAACCTTCCACGTAGCACCAGCTTGTATGAGCTAATAACTGTTTCTTTTTTGTGTTTGCAAACCAAAGTGTTAATTAGTTCATCAAGAGATCAATTACACTGCTTTAGTAACATTATTTTTTTGTTCAGCTTACTGTAGGTCACCTGAGCTGTAGTGATCACCCTTTGTCCGTTGTCCGTCTAGCCATTAACAGGGCACAATTCGTAACCGTTAGACCAAGACACTTTTAACTGTACATTTAGGGAGTTTCGTGGCATATATCCTCAGAAACCTTAAATTATGTCACGGTGAATTAAATTCTGCCGTCTATTGGCCGAAAACATGATTTTGAGCACCTAGACAGTCAGGTGGAGCACAAATTGCATCCATTATGGCTAGGATCTTCTAACCTAATGTTCAGGGAGGACCTATGTCTTTTAAAATATGAAATTTAGTTTCCATAAAGTATGAAGTTTAGTTTCTATGATTTGAGACCTATAGAAAAAAGATTACATATGAGCACCCTAAGCACAAATCATATTTGTTAGGCCTAGAACCTTCAAAAGCAAAACCCAGTTGTGTTCTTGGCAAGTCTCCTTTGATTACCTATAGATTGCTACTTATGGCCTGAAAACATGATTTTGAACACCCAAACTGTCAAACGGGATATAAATTGTATCCATTAGGCCTAGAATCTTCTAAGTTAATGTAAAGGGAGGTCCTGAGAAAATTGAAATGAAATTAGGTTACTATGAGTCATATTCTGCGAACTTGAGGAAAAAGATGTCATTTGAGTTCCCTGGATATCAGATAGGCACAAATGATATCTGTGAGACCTATTATTTTCTAACACAGTATCAAGAGAGGTTCTGAGCAATACTCCTTTGAAATCTGAAATTAGGTCGTGTTGATCTATAATCTGTGACTTACGGGGAAAAAACATGATTTTGAACACTCAGATAGTAAGACAGGGCACATTTTATCCTTAAGGCCAAGAATCTTCAAACGGACGTCCTTTGTAAATGCTGTTTATGGTGAGTATAGGTCATCATCTGCTAGGGACCGAAAACTTGATTTGAGCACCTAGACAGACAAGGTACAAATTTTAACCAATATCCTTGGAATCTTCTTACTAATAAGCCATGGAATCTTAGGCAAATATTCTTGTAAAGCTGAAATTAGATCAGGGTGACCTGTATTCTATAAACTACGTGCAAACAACAAGATTCTGATCATCCAGGTAGTCACACAGGGCACGAAACTGTTGAACAGTTGAACCAACAACCTTTCATTGTAAAATCCAGGAAGGTCAATATAACTTTATTTATTTTACATGGATTGTACAACTAGTTATATTAACTAATACAAGGCACTCTTCATGGCTCGGATGATGGCGCTCGGTAGTCGGTAAAGGTCGAGTAAACCAGAAGTCCTTGGCAATTCTCCCTGGAATCTTGATATTAATTCACTGTGACATATAATATGTGAACTATAGGAAAACATGATTAAGTACTCTGAAAGTCACATCGGCACAAACCATGAGGGTTGGAATTAGAACCTTCTGACTTAAAATTCAAGGAGATCCTGGGTAATTATAGACAAAACGCCTGAAATGAGTACTCCGGAAGTCATTCAGATCCATTGTTCAAGGTTCCCCTTAGCCCTGCCTTGGCTTTAGTATTTGATTTTAATAACACATTGCTTAAAATAAAACGATATTCCATGTACCGATAGACTTAGCTCAGTGCCAGCTCTTATCACTAAGGCCTTGTAAAGTCCGTATGGTGAATGACCGTGAATCCCTGATAGTTGCAGATTTAGGCGTCACAAGTCTCTTTGAGGACCTGACGATTCTCCCGTATTTGCATATCAGGCCGTAACGCCTCATGTGAGTATCATCGTTGCTACAAGAACGCCAACATCGGTCCAACAGCTCGACCCACTGGGTAACATTCGCACTGAAATCATGTATTCAGAAATTCCACACATGGACCTTCGTGTCCTATGATATATCTCTGCTGAACGAATATTACGGTCACATGGGCAAAATGTAAGTACATATTGTAGACATTATCGCAACAATTTTGTACCGACAGGTCCAGTTTAATTCCCTCTGCCGAGATGACAACAGCAGCTGACAGCATTTGTCTGAACCCGTGTATTAACTCTTAAATTGCTACTCGCAAATCGTGATCGTTTCAGCCTGAGTCCGTCGGTACATTTTGACTGCGCTGGTCGCGTATGCACCTGAAAATCTCGCACTGATTGGCTGCGCCAAAGTTTGTTAGGCCTACTGTCAAGGTGGTGGTCCGATAAACGTTAACACTGTGACTGAGGGTTATAGTGTTTATAAAGTCTCGCCCAACTCAACATAAGCGACGGCCTAAAAATATCAAGACAAATTAAATGGTAATATTATTAGCCAATTTGAAGCCTGGAATAGGCGATGACTGAATTAACCATGTTTGCTTTGAAAAAGATTCTGGGAAAGACCACTGCTGACGTCACTGGAAAAGACCTTAGTTCAGTGAGGCGGTGATGTGTGGCGCTGATCGTCTGAGATCCGGCCAAGATTACCAATCCATTAAATAAGAGGGACAGATAGTGGTAAATTAGTTATATGATTTCCCGGAAGATGGCGGTACCGATACTAAGTGCAATACAACGCGGGAACGTTTGATTTCTCAGTCAGAAGCAACAATTAAGTCATAACTTTTTCATGGACTGGGCCATTCTAGGTTCCTCTACAAATATTTTTTTTCACTACGTCATAAAATTAATAAATAATACATGCATCACCTGGCTACATGTTAAATTTAACTGACCGTCATTGCCAATGGGTCACGTTTAACTTTTGTATATTTTTCATAATTTAACAGTTTGTAAATTTTTGGCAATCTTTAAGATACTACAACCTGGCCCACCAAATAAAAATGAAACATTTTCATATTAAACGAGGGTCAAACTTTGCGATCAGTAGAAGGGTAAGTACTTTCGAATTCCTTTTTTTTTTTTTTTTTATGATGTCTCAGTCAATACTTCACATATTTTCCTTCCTCTACATATTTTCATCATCGACACCATTTATATATTTTAATTGAAAAATTTGTTTAATTACAATATAGTGGTAATAAACAAGCCTAAACAACATCTCCAAAAACTAGTACAATGCAGTAAAATCTGTAACAGTTAACAAATATACCAATGTATGTGAATCTGTGCATAAAATACATACCAACACAGTGAGTTACCAACACAGCTATAATGACCAGGAGTTATTAATATCTTAACAAGGTAAGACACTCCTTCCATTTTTTCTCATGTACATTCAAAGTGTGTTTTTTCTCAGCAATCTTTCTTTCTAACAATTCTGTATTTTTTAAACAATTCACAAACTGTACCAGGGTAGGGATCACCTGAAATATCCGATTTCTGTATACCAAATATTTATAAATTAATAATAACATGTCGATAATTACCGGTTCATGTTTCCCCACAACCATGTATATAACCTCTTTGTTTAGATCTGGCATATGGATATTAGCTCTCTTGACAAAAGTTTTTATATGCAGATAAAATGTTATTGAAATATGACACTGACATAATAAGTGTTCAACTGTTTCCTCCTCAACAAAACAGTAATTACATCGCTTATTATCAGTTACTTTCCACAGGTATAGCTTATCCCTTGTTGCTAAAACGTTATGCAACAATTTAAACTGAAATTCACGAAAACGCATATCCAGTGTAATAGAATATAGCTTTGCAACAGATTGTTCCCAATCAAAACATCTTAATCTGGACTGTAATTTTACTTTGGCTGAAGGCTCAGATTTTTTACTCTGAATTATTCTTTTGTACAACTCTTTGAAAGACACTTTATTCGTATTTAGTATTACATCTTTAAATGAAACATAATTAATATTTTCAGAAAACTGGCTACAGTTATCTTGCATTGCAAATGTACGAATACAATCATGCCACTTCTGCCGGATAGCATGTATCAAGGACAACCAGTGTACATAGTAAATTTTGTATTCATTAGTATCCGGAGGTACAATTTCATCCAGTCTTTTCTTTTTCCCGCTGGTATTATAAAGATCATGTACATACTTCACACGTTTTGCATCAAAATGTTTCATATATACAGAATTACCTCCTATCTTTATAAATTTATTGTTCCACACGCTTTGGTACAACATTATTTCTGGGTTACTTGGTTCACCAGACATATATAATGACCATACGTTCAAGCATTTTTTATAGAAATCAGGAATATCGTCACCAATACGTCTGGTATCAAGATTTGCTGTAATATTCTTTACCCCACCAATTTGCTTAAGATACAAATTCGGCACAGCAGTATATTTGGCATCTCCAGCGTTTATAAATTTTATCATCCACATTAATCTTTGACATTCCACTATCGATGCCACATCCGGTAGTCCAATACCTCCTTCTCCCTGACAGTTTATCATAACTTCATATTTAATTTTGGGTTTTCTGCCGTACCATATAAAGTCCACAATACAACTTTTAACAAGTTTTATAAATTCTCTAGGAGGTTCCAGCACGTTTGTTATGTACAATATTTTGGATATGCCTAATGATTTAATTATTGTATTTCTGCCGATCAATGTCATGTTTCATTGTTTCCAAATATTAAAAATTGTCTTTATTTTCTCTAAAATACCATTAAAATTCAGTGTATATGACAGTTGCTTATCATACGTAAATGAGATTCCCAATATCTTAATTGCCTTATTCTTAAGGTTGATCCATTTTATGTGATCCAATAATTCAGTCATAGACGAATTTCCAAGCAATGCTGCTTCACATTTTCCCAGATTTATATACAGCGATGATATGGCTCCGAATTTATCAATAACATTACATACTTCTTTCATTGAAGCGATATCTCTAAGAAAGTAGGTGGTATCATCAGCAAATATCGCTTGCTTAATTTCAACACCATTAATGTTTATACCGCTGATCCTACTATTGTTACGAATCATTGTAGCTAAAATCTCGATTGCTAATACGAAAAGATATGGGGCCAACGGATCGCCCTGCCTTGTACCTGTGGCAACTTTGAGATACTCTGTGGAATAACCATTATTAATAATACAACTCTCGATATCATAATGTAGAATTTTTACCCATCTGATGAAATTTTCACCAAATCCAAATTTTTCAAGTACTGTAAATAAATAAGTATGATCTATAGAATCAAAAGCTGCTGCGAAGTCTACTGCAAATAAGATCCCTGACTTGTTTTCTATTTTACAATGTTCTATTACGTCACTTATCAGTCTCGTTGTGTCACTAATATTTCTTCCCTGGACGAAAGCAGTTTGGTCATCCGCTATTAATTTTGGAAGAAAAACTTTCATCCGGCCGGCTAAAATTTTACTTAGTATCTTACAATCTACATTCAACAGACTTATGGGTCTCCATGATGTTAATATACGATTATCTTTGCCTGTTTTTTTCTATTAATGTTACAACTGATTGTCTTTGACTATTAGTTAATATTCCTTCTTCAAAACACTTATTCAAACACCTAACCAAATCGTCACCTAAAATGTCAAAGAAAGTAATATAGAATTCTTTTGGCAGGCCATCATTTCCTGGTGTCTTATTATTTTTCATGCAGTGTAAAGCCTTTAAAACTTCAGATTTTGTTATCTCCCCGTCACAGCTCGCTGAATCGATTTCCGTTAAACGTGTGATGTTAAGGTTAGATAAGAAATGCATACAATCCATTCGTGTAATTTTACTTTTTCGCGAATACTTTTCTTTATAAAATCGTCCGAGTTCATTTGTTATATCTTTTTGATCAGTTTTCTCCTCTCCATTTATCAATAGCTTTCTGATTGTAGACTTCTTTTTATTCTTTTTTTTCCAAATTAATAAAATATTTTGTATTTCGTTCCCCTTCCTCATACCATTTAACCCTAGATCTAATTATGTTGCCTTCTGTAATACGATCATAATATTTCTCAATTTTTCGTCGATAATTTTCATATTCCATTGTACTCTCTGACTGGTTTGCTGAAATTTTAGTTTCTACTTGTGATAGTAATTTTTCCAAATGCTGTACTTCGGCTCTCTCCTCTTGCAATTTCTTTTTAGAAAAACGAATAGTAAAATCTCTGATCATAAATTTTAAAAACTCCCACCATTCTTTCTCTTTTTTTGTAAAAATCATAATATTGTTTCCATTGTATTATGTGATCTTTGAGCTCTTGGACATAAAGAGTGTCATTCAGCAGTGAAACATTAAACTTCCAAAAGGAAGGACCATGTTTATTATAATGAAGTGATTTAATTGTACATCTCACCGCTGAATGATCCGAAATTATGGCTGGCAAAATTTGTACATGGCGAACATGTGCATTAAGTTCGCTAGAAATAAGAATAAAGTCTAGTCTTCGTTGTATAATAGGAGTATTACTTCTCCAGGTAAAGCCACGTGCAGAGGAGTTCCTTATACGCCATAAATCAATTAAATTATGCTGTTCCATTATACTTGACACAGTATTGATGGATTTATATTTTGGGCGATAAGTACCGCCATCTGCATCAAGATTTGAAAAACTAAAATTAAAATCTCCTCCCCAGATTACCAAAGCCTCAGTATTCGAGAGTACATCTTTAATTCTGTTTCGGACTTCTTCAAAGAATAAAGTCTGCTCTCTTTCCGTATTAGGAGCATAAGTATTAATGAAGACATAAGCAGAACCGTGTACGTCGGCTTTCAAACACAGAAAACGTCCATTAATATCTTTGTAAAGCTTAATATTCTTAATATCTATATGTTTACCTATTAGAATCATAACACCTCTCGACTGGCTTGTACCGTGGCAGAAATATGTAGAGCCCGACCATTCTCGATTCCATAAACATTCGTCATTTTCCGTGCAATGTGTTTCCTGTAAAAATATCACACTATTTGCACCACCTTTATCATTTAACCATTTAAATACTTTATTCATTTTCCTTAGCCCCCGCAGTCCTCGCACATTCCATGTTATTACTGAGAATACTGACATGAACGATATAATTGATAGAATCCCTTATGTTTCTTGTTACACAGATGACATTCATCTCTTATATACATACACTTAATTAACATTTCATTTAACACTTGTGTTTTGGAATCGTCAATTACTCCTGGCCTCTGCGTACTTTTCATCTGTGAGATCTGACAAAACACATAGGCAGTGACATCAGTAATGTTCTGAATAATCAGGTGATCTGTCATTACTTGTATCAAGCGATATAATTTAGCTAGCAATGTCCAAATGCAGAAAAAGTAAACTAGTTTATGAAGACTTCCCACAGTCATAGTAGATAATGAGAATAGAGTGTGATGGAGATATAATATTGATATAGGGGTTTGTTTTAAAAACCTACAAAAGTAATTTTGAGTTTTGAAATTTGTATTAGATAATTATTTTGATAATATATCTTGCTGTAAAAATGGGATTAATTTCGAAGATGGCAAGGTGAGGTCGACTCCCCTATAAACTCTCTTATCAACACAAGTTGATAGTGACATATATTATACACGATTATGTACAATGCATACATTATTAAGCATCTTATAACTTTAATTTGGTGTTGATGCTTTGACAGTCTCAGAATACATTTGCGGAGGGTTTTCTCTTAAAACCAATTCCCACTGCTGAAATAATTTAAGCTTTGTGAAGGTTATCACACGTTCATTATAGTCTCTGATTTTAATGGTGCCATCATGTGACCAACAGTCCTTTATCAAACCATCCTTTTTCAGCTGGCGGGCCTGTTTAAATATGTTTTGCCTCGGCTTTCTCAAATCTTCATTTATGAAGATGCCTCGAATTCCTGAAATGAACTGGTAGTTAGTTGAACAGAGACAGAAAGAATATAATGCAAATAAAGATTCTATATTCTGATATATGGAAACTTACAACAAGGTATTCTAGACCCATAAGAAAATCAAATATGGCCACCGTGGGTTATTATACTTGACTGGTGCCAATGAGAAGACGAGCAACATCAAACAGCTAACAAACACAGGCAGCATCGTCTCATGGGCTACATTTGGGTACTAATTTAGAACCTTCACAGGCTCAACCCGTCTATTTGATGTTGTGGTCTGTTAAACGTGGAGTTTGTCCACAAGGATCGCTTTATAGTTACTACCTTCTGATTGTTTTTCAATGATTGGTTCTGGAATGGTACCCGCCGGTAAGTCAAGATACTGTTTTTATAAATTATATTGTGAAGCTGATATATATATAATATATAAATATAATATATATATATATATATATATATATATATATATATATATTTATAACTGTGTAGACTCGTTGCATGTGTATTCTTATAGCTCCTGCTTTCATCCAATATTTGCATGTATATATTTTAACAATTTTCGAAAATAAATGGTGGCCCCATCTTAATATTTATGTGCTTTTTTAGATATTTTATTTTTTTGGTTTTTTTTTTTGTATCACCAAAACAAAAAAAAAGGGAAGACACAACTAATGCCATTATCAAATGCAATTCTATCATCATGCCCAATTTCAATCAAATCAACATGAGATGAAAAAGGCGAGGATGTTACTCGTCTGTTTCAATTCAGGCATAACTTAAAGCTGTTCTCTGCAATTGCATCATGGAATACATTTGCGTACATGTTGAACTAAAACTAGGTCACTTGGTCAATTTGAATATTGACTTTTTTGTCCCTTTCCTACCCAGTCATGAAAGTATATATATATGTCTGATAGAGATGCACATATTTGAACCATATTATTACACGAAACGTTTTACTATTCTCAAGTATATACCTAGTAAATGTAAGGAAATATGGAAAAAATAAAAAAAATATAAAGGCCCATCACTTCTACAGAATTGTAGGGGAACATCGCGGAAAATTGGCAGAATTTGGAATAAAACTATTTTATCAAATGCAAAAGCTTTCATGTGAAATAAAAATAATGACAAATATTATCATGTAAATAATGATTGAATTTGGTTTAATTGGTCATTTTATCTCTTTTGAAAATAGTAACAGAGGTGTGTCTAAGGCTGATTTATTAAGTTATATTTATCTTTAATTTCATCAGAAAAGTAACGAAAATGATTTCTGTTTATATTATTGATGCTATGCAAATTTGAACATGTCTGCCAGGCTTGTTTTTGAAATTTTTAATGTTGTCACACAATAAATGTATAAAACACAATAAATATTTTCTAATGCATGTAATTTAGCATTAAAATAGATCATTCTTCCTAGCAGTGGTTATAGGATTTCCTTAAATTTTTATCCATTCGTGTTTTGGAAAACGTGATCACTTGTTCCGCTTCAGTGTGCCAACTGTAATTGATGATTTTGTTGTCGATTTCCACGAAATTGTGTTTTAATCTGACACACAGGCATTCAAAGTTAGAAAACATGTTTCTTCAGAAATGTAATTAATCATGTGAAATGTCAACGTAGCAGCCACACCAGTTTTGGCAATAAAAGTATAAAATGCCAAAAATATCAGGTGACTCATTTCAGAAAACACCATGTTTTATAAAGAGTACTCTGCAGATTTGAGTTAAAAAAGTCTGTCAGATTACAAGCTCTCCAGCGCAAGCATCATGTCGCTGTACATTTGCATGCATATATTGCTAAGTAAATCGCGAATGTTTAGAAAGTATAAGATGCACTGCGAATATTTCAGCCCAGCTTCCACTCATGTACGTCTCCCCGGGATACACGGTGTTCACGATTTTCTGGCATCTAAGTTGGATAACAGAGCCAGGGATAAACTAGAACCAATACTTATTAGGGCATGTATTTAGAGGTAAGTCCATCATTACTAAAGATTCGTATAGGAAATTTATGCAGTATATGTTTTTGCCTATATCAGATCATATGTTTTCATATTTCATTTTTCATATAAACTATATGGTATATTCATCTGTCTATACTATTATATTCAACTATCTACACAGTTGATTATCTTTTTTAATGAATACTAGTATAACTAGTTAAATTAATGCAGAGACCTCCAAAATGTGGTATAAATATTTAACAGCAAGAGTTTTTTTTTAAGGTTTCTTTGACAGGTATAGAGGAGTTACTGTTGTGGCGGAGGAATCTATGGCCGCAGGTACTTTGGCTCCGGTTGAACATGTCGAGAATGTCATTGACGGCAAATATTCTTTCTATCGCCCAATTTGCCTATCAGGTATGCCTTTGTGCAATTTTATAACATTAATCTCCACCCGGCAGCCGGCGTGGAATATGCGTATTTGAAAGGGCGGGGCAAGTACGTTCCACTTCACTACAGTTGTAGTATTGTACACTGGCTTTCGTTTAAGAAATAGTTCCACGCAATATTCATGGTATTTCAGGGGTGGATCCTGCAATTACTTTGGGAGTACCGATGAATGAATTAAATTAAAGTGTTTGATCAAGGCCTTTATTTTGCAGCACATGGAGTACAGAAGTCTGCTGATGCTCAAACTTTACTTTCAAGTGAAGTTAATTCAGATTAACAAGCGACCAGATTAATGGAGCAGGATGTAATAATTTGTCAAGTATTGTGCAGAACTAACGCAATTTAGCACGCCTTTAGAATCTTGTTAACATGTATATATCGCAAACATGTTTCATGTAAATTATAACAAACGTAGGCTTACAATTAATTGAATAATTAACTTAATAAAATAGTATGGTGACAGCATGGATAATTACATGGATATAATTATAACTATTTATGTTTGTCAATCAGCCTACTAAAGAGCAAGTTAATTATTTAGTAAAAATGTTTCGGAACTCTGCCTGCCTACTTTTCCTGATCATATGGCTCTAGACCTATTGAATAACAGAACTGTCCGAATTCAAATATGGCCACCACAGCCCAATCGCTGATTTTCTTTCGCACGTGATAACTCAACATCAACATACTTCAGCTACCCAAATTCACAGGGATGATTGGTACATACGAGGGCTTCAGACCTATTGAATTGCAGACTTGTCGGAATTCCAATATGGCCACCAGGTCATAATGGGAGATTTTCTATCGCACCGGATATCTCAAGAAAAACATGCTTGATCTTTATCATTTTCTCAGGGATCATTGGTGCCTATGCGGACTCAATCCCTTTCCAATAACAGACCTGTCAGAATTCCAATATGGCTCCAAGAGCACAATTTGTGATATTCTTTTAAGCACGATATCTCAACAAGAACAAGCTTGATCTATCTCATTTACACAGAGATGATTGGTACCTATAAGGGCTCCATCTTTATCGAATTGCAGACCTGTCGGAATTCCAATATGGCCACCAGAGCACTATCGTTGATTTTCTTTCGCAACATTATGTTTGATCTTTCTCAAATTCACAGGGGTCACTGGTGCCTCTGAGGGCTTCTGACCTATTGAAATACAGACTTGATAAAATACAGACAAAATCAAATATGGCCAACAGACTACAGTCCGTGATTTTCTATTGAACACATTATTTTAGACATATCTTCTTTAATATTATTTGAACCAATAGGATTTTTCCCTCATGCATATGGATAAAAACCTGTTTCTGTTTGTCATATTTTTAAACTTTAACTTAATTTTTCCCCCTTATGTAAACTAGTCCAGCACTAGCAGAAATGCTAGTGCAGAAATAGCAACATGGAATGCACATGGACTTAAGAACAAAATTAAATCAGTAGAAGTTAAAAGAGTTGATAAATAATCACAGTATTGTATGTATCATTGAGACATGGGCAACCACGGATGATGAATTTCCTTATGCATTCAACATATACTATGGTTATGGAATAGTCAAGAGTACAGCGAGAGGAGGGGTCTTAGTTTACGTGCAACAGAAAATAAAGGGTATGATGGTACCTTAATTAATGAAGATAAAGATTTGGCCATAGTTTGCTGCTATATTGCACCTGCAGGTTCTTCATTCTATGTGGATGAAGAGGAAATAAATGGCATCAACAGGCTGGAAAATGTATTGGTAGATACTTTAGCAGAATTTGATGAATTTAATTGTATTCTCCTTGGTGATTTTAATGCTAGAATTGTAAATATAACCGATATACCATATATACCAGGAAATTAATTACGTGTTTAACTCCTTTTGGTAGAGTGTAGTTGATTATGTAATTGTCAGTAGTTATCTATTTCATAAGGTAGATGGATCCTGTGTATTATCAGATGATCCGTCCTATCACTTTCCTTTAAGCTGTTCACTTAATATTATCAGACCAAGGAAAAAGCTTTCGAATGAACACATATGCGAACTGACAAAATGGGAAAAATTTTATCAGACTGATGAAGATAAAATAAATATTTCAAAATCATAAGAAAAAATAGAATGTGCTTCACTTTTCAAAACATTTAATGAGACCGTAGAAACATATCCGGACAAAGCAATTAAGTGAGGCATTGGTTAGTATTTATCAAAATATATCCTACAGAAATGAACAAAACTTCCGAGACATCATGAAACTGAAGCAACCAAATTGGTGGGACAAAGAATGTGAATTTTAGAAAAATGAAAAATATATAACTTTGAATAAGTATACATGTACAATATCATATGGCGACTAACTTAATTATTAACAAACAAAACAGAGGTTTAAAATAATATGTGAAGAAAAGAAGGCAGCCATCTAAGCCTCAGAGGTGCATAAGGTGATAGGGTGCAAAAGACACTGATTCCATGTGGAAAAACATGAGATCTTTAAATAAAAAGAAAATTGTTACAACAGAACCGGTACGTTGGTACAAACATTTTAAGAAACTTTTGAATTCATCAACACATGAAATTAATTAAGTTTAAGAATCATACACTGGAATATTTTAAAAAAAATGATACAGTGCTTCATGGAGTCATAACACCATGTGAAGTACAGAAAGCCATCAATAGAATGAAAAGAGGAAATGCCATAGGGCCTGACGGGATAACGGAAGATATATTGAAAGATACATATAGTCCCATATCGTCTCATATATTACAATTATTTAATAATGAATTAGGAAATGATTTTCCCAGTCTCTTGGAGCGTAGCATTTATTGTACCAAGTCTCAAAAAGGCTTCCACCACAGATCCTAAAAAATTATAGAGGTATTTCATTACTTAATACCGTTGGTAAAATGTTTAGACAAATATTGGCAAACGGAATTCATAATTATGTTGATCAAGCTGGATTCTAATGTGAAGCACAAGCTGGCTATAGGAAAGGTTATACACCAGTAGACCATACATCTTCTTTAATGGGGTGAGTGGAGAAATATTTAACAAAAAAGAAAAGAAGGTTTAATTACACTTTTATTGATCTTTCAACTGCTTTTGATAGTGTACAACATGATTTATTGTGGTATGTTTAATTTAAAATTGGGATAAAAAAGAAACTCTTGCAGACACTTTAGTCAATATATAATCAAATGAAATCATGGCTGCTTACAGAGGAAGGATTAACAGATTATTTTGAATGTATTAACGGTACTCGACAAGGGTGCATGATGAGTTCCCTTCTGTTTTCTTTATTCATAGATGAATTTTATGAACAAATTAATGAAAAAGATTGTCATGGTATAAATATTGATGAATATTTGCCAAATTAATGACATTAATGTACGCTGATGAATTAGTATGCTTCAGGGATACAGTAGGACGTCTCCAAGAACAAACAAACCAGTTGCAAGTTTTTTTTTCTGTCAAAGTTAATTCAGGAAAGACAAAAATTATGGTTTTTTTTAGACACGAGGATTCATTAAATAGAGAAATGGCATTATCAAAAATACTCAAATTGAAACGGTAAATGACTATAGATACTTAGGGGTATTATTTAAAAGTACATTGTCATGGAATAAAACAAAGAAAGTGCAGGCTGAAAGAGCAGTGACTCTCATAAAAAAAAACTTCATAGGAAATACAGTTGTTTATAATTGAGCCAGCTATTATATCTATTTGCTTGTATGGTTACACCGGTATTATTATATGGTTCAGAACCGTTGGTGTATGAAAGATGTGAAATGATTGAAAAGGTGCAATGTAAATTTTGCAAGTACATTATAAAAATTAGCTCTTCAGCTCCGAACGCAGCATCGTTGGGAGGGTTTGGAAGGCATCCAATTTAAGTCGGTCAGTTATTTAGAGGTGTAAAATACTGGACAAAACTAGTACATTATGGTAATAATAGATATCTAGATATGAATGGAAAACAAACATGGGTATCTCATATAAGAAGCAAAATATGCAGCGCAGGTTCTGGGTATGTGTGGATGAATCAAGAAGTAGGAGACATAAGAATATTTTTGGCTAAAATAAAGGAAAGAATTATTGATATGGTAGAACAAAACTGGTCTTGTGGTGTAGAAGTAAGTACTAAATTAAATTTATATGATTCTTTTAAATCCATGCTATCAATTAATGGAGAAATATTTACTGTGTGTGACTAATACCAAGCATAAACAAGCACTGGCCAGATTGAGATGTTCATGTAATGATTTGATAATTGAAAAAGGAAGGTATACGCAAATGGATAGAGTTTGTTGGTTTTCAAGATTTGTTTGTAGAAATAAAACTTTAAAACGCTGTTTAGTTGAACATTTACGATAATATTTTAAGAGAATGTACCCTGATAATTAAATATGATCCGCCCCTGATAATTTAAAAATGATCCCCCCCCCCCTGGAAATTCAGGGGTTTATTTCAGAGCTCATATGGAAATGTTCATAAGCTCATTCATACAAACGACAGATATTTTGCACTCAGAACAATAACACTGTACATGCTTTTTAGCACGGACCAACATACACATTGTATGATGAAATATGTAATGTTTATAAAGTGAACCCATACTAACCCCCCCCCCCCCCCCTTCTCATTGCCCTCTACCACCGTCTCCTATATTCATCAAAGGAGACATCGACGAGATGTGCATTGAGAATAGTAATTAAACTTTACTTTAAAACAGAAGATTTATGTAATATTTAACAATAAATTAACTTCAGTTAACTACATGTCGTTGAATGGCAAATAGTCATCTTTTAATTACAAATGTTTACATTAATGAGATCACAAAGGTAATTTTACATTTCTAATTATGATGTTAATTAAATAGAACCAAATATTCCAAAATTTTACCCTATCTATAAGGAATGTATATGATGTAATCTAACTATGATGATCTTCCGTGTATTTTTCATATAAATTTGAGTACCCCAAATTTAACATAGGATCCGCCCCCGTTACACTGAGAAGATTTGGTGGAACTAATAAAAAATGTTAATATATTAACCAAACTTCATCTCCACCAAATTTGGTACTTTTTATCACAGTCTGAACAATTCTTCTGTATTTTGCCATTAACCGCTGCACTAATCATATTGTCCCCGCTTCTCGAAACGGGGGACATCGATTTGGGTATGTCTGTCTGTCCTTCTGACTGTCTGTCCGTCAAGTTTTTGTTTCCGTGAGCTAACTTTCCGAAGTGTTGTCCGATTTCATTAAGGTTTCGGCTAGTGATTGCTCTCATGCTTCTTTGCTTGGGATTAGTTTTGGAGTGTCTGTCTGAAAATTTATTATTACCAGCTCCAAAACAAACAAAAAACCCTTTGGTTCAACAATAAAAATTATGACATGAGGAGAACATCTTCAGGTGGCAATGAATATTAAAACACAGGGACTCTGACATGCGAAGACATCTTCAGGGAATAAAAAAACTAAAACATATTGAGAAGGCAATCATGAAGATCACAGGAAGCTAAAATATCTAGAGGCAGAAGCGGAGAACATATATTCCACGAATCTGCTTGTTATCATTAATTTAGATGTTAAGACTCAGTTGGAAAAAGAATTATGGCTGTACATTAAGTATATAAGAAACGTTTGGCAATAACTTAGGAGAAACTATCAATATTTAATTTAACTGGATCACCATATTAGGGTCTTTCCGACTAAAGCGAGCATTTGGGAGTCCCGATCTGATTTGCTAGAGATACACGATTAATCAAATAGGATTAAATGTCGGAATGAATCGCCTACAGTGCGGTTGATTTGCATAGAATGCCTATAAATTTGCAGGGACAACTGTGCTCGCAACACGTTGAGACTCCATACGAATTAGTGATGAATGTTTCGAGCTAGCGGGTAGCACATTTAATATTCGCTTCTAATCATGTGTAACATTGACACGTCCGCATCGAGTCCCTGAGGCTTCAGTTGGTAATCATCAGTTATATTTTTGTTTCAGGCTATGTGTCACTGAGTGATATCGGGATCCGTGATATGGAGACGTTTACTGATCAGGTAAAACCAAGTCTCCGCTGTGTGCGGGAAGAGTTTGTCGAATATTGTGGTTACGGCGGAAGGAAGGACCTTCTGGAAGGTGGCGGGTTATATGAAGTCGTCCCCACATACCCAAGCCGGCAGGTCGCTGGCCACTTCTTCAGGGCATCCAAGGGAAATGACCCCCCGTCAGCCGAGCTAAGTCGTTGTCTGAAGAGAAGCCATGTCGTGTTTACCAACATGGAATTGTACGGTAAGTAGTTATTTGCTTGTATAGACGGTCCATAATAGGTTGGTTGTAAGTTTGATTGAGGCCAAAGGTTCACATCATCGGTTGAACCAGTGGTCAGACCAAGCATAACCGTGAACGGTTCTTAGTTCTTCCCAGAGATGAGGTGTTATACACCATCAAGCCCTGAGGCCTCTACATCTGTGGCTTAGCCATGAAACAAGCATTAGTGCAATTTGGTGAAAGCAAACAGACAGAAAGGGAGTCACTTCAGGAATAATTTGCCTTAGAAAGGACAAAACCACAAAAAAAAACTTTAAAGGAAAATTCAGATGAGCCATTTTTGGAGGTCTTTAAATTACAACTTTTTTCATCAAGAACCACCCGCATATGTCGAACAATCAATAAAAATTCAATTCAGAGCCGCCTTTTTGTTAATCACCAAGTGCGTTTTATGCATTTCTAGCAACCAACTTCTGTTCATAACCAACCAAACACCTCGCTAAAACGCACCTTTCAAATATTCATTTAGCATTAGCTATCCTTCAATTGCATGTCTGTTATTTTTTTTAAATGCGACCAACAGAAAGTACAATAACAGAAAGCACAATTGATTTTCATTGAAAAAATATAGGGTTACACAACACAGCACTACATCTCCAGGCCAGGGTTACAGCCTTAATTCAGCACCACGTTACTCCAATTTTTTTTCAAAACTTTGCTCTTTTTAATAGAAGTTTCATGCGTGTTTACACACACCGAGTAAAACCTCGCCTAACACCACCTCTCTTCAGCGACCACTTCAGAATAACTACAGTCCAAATTCTGTTTGCTCTTTTTTTCAGACCTCACATAGACGACAACTATGACTTTATCGAGGTCCCGTTGGTGGTCGTAATTCCGAAATTCCACTGCATATATATATATATATATATATATATATATATATATATAATTTATTAACTGATGGAAGAAACTGAACTTCATATTTTTAATATATCTCGCAAAGAAAAAAAGTTAAATAAGATTGTGTGTACAGAATTATTTCAAGGCAAATTCCGTTCACTTAAAACAAAAACTCTATCTTCGCTTTATCAATACAATATATTATTTTTTGCCAAATACGTAGATTATATTTTATATCGTAGTTTTATCGATAATCCCCTGCGGATAACTGATCTCCACTTTCTTTCTGATATCTAGCCCTGATTTTATCGATGAACAAGGGCTAAAGTGGCCCGTTGATCGATATTAACATTCTATGAATTTCTCATTAATCGTGCACTTGATCTATTTCTTTTGAATGCATAAAATTGCTCGTGTCCGTATAGTTTGACTACGGGAATAATGTAACCATGCACTGTGCGTGAGTTGGATTTTCCTCTTGCTGATAAGTTTAATTCATATATAGCCAGGCAACAATCTAAAATACGCTGCTAATTGAATCAATACTCTGTTACCGTATCGAACATAATCACAGTTAAATATATATTAGGGATGTATTTATTGAATTATCCCATGCGTTAATGTGAATATAAAAGAGGCATTTGTTTCTCGCGCTGGTAAACTGCCACTGAGGATGTTCTTGCTTCTCTAATGTTACAACTAGTTTTCGTTTTAGGAGGCTATGGTCTGTATGATATCTCGCTTATATGGGTTTATTATTGGTACTTTTTTCTTATTTCAGCTCCATTTACTGCGAACACACTTCCAGGTATGTCATCATTCTGGTAACACTTCTTTCCAAAGTAGTATAAAAAATTGTTCATTATTGATGCATTTAAATATTTCCACACGCACACACGAAGCCAAAATATACCATTTATAGATGTGCCTTTCTGATTATACTTACTTTGTGCAAAGCGCATAGGGTGAAGTGTGATATTAATATCTTTAAACCCAAGAGCAAACTTGCCAACAGATGCCTATGACGGGTTTTAATAGTTCAGCTGACTGTTTGTCATCTGAGATATGAGCTATAGCGATAATGTTTGTCTGGCGTCTGTCAGTCCGTTAACAGGGCACAACCGTTAGACCTAGACATTTATATGAGCACCCTGAATGTCAGAAGAGGATAAATCGTATTTGTAAGCCTAGAATCTTCTAACACAACATCCTACGAGGTTCTTAGCAAATCACCTTAGAAACCTGAAATAAGGTCATGATGAAACTCATTTTGCGACCCACAAGCCGAAAAAGCATTTTGATCACCCAGACAGTCAGTCAGGGCACATATTGTATCTGTTATGCCTAGAATCTTCTAACGTAACATTATAGGACGTCTTTTATTGCTGTCCTTGGAAACCTGAAATTAGGTCACCATGACCTGTATTTTGAGACCTATAGGAAGGCTGTCGAACACAAAAACCAGGCAGGTTCTAGGCACATCTTTTGGAAACCTGAAATTAGGTCATGGTGACGTATATTTTGCAACTTGGACAGAAAAAAAAACTTTGAGCACCCAGACAGACGGGGTTCAAGTTGTATCCATTAGGCCCAGAACATTCTAACATAATATTCCGGGAGGTCCCAGGAAAATGTCCTTGGAAACATGAAATTGGGTCACTGTGACCTATATCCTGCAACCTGTAGGGAAAAAGGTGTCATTTGAGCACCCTGAATGTAAGAAGGGCCAAACCAAATTGGAGGCGTTAGGGCTAGAATCTTCTATAGCAACACTCAACAAGTTCTAGGCAAGTCTCTTTGGGAACCAGAAATTATGTCATGGTGCACAGGCTATATTTTATGCGCTATGAGTCGAAAAATATGAATTTGAGCATCCAGATAGACAAGGTACAGATTTGTATCTATTTTCATTTGAACCTTACATTGAAAAGTCTAAGGTCCTTGGCGAGTCTTCTTTGAATCCTGAAATAAGGTGACTTAATTCTTATAATACAGCCAGATAGGGCTCAAATTGGATCATTAAACCATAACATCTTCCAACACAACATCCAGGGAGATCTTAGCAAATTCCACTGGAAACCTGCACGTGACAGGCAAAAAACATGAGTACCTTTAACATCAGATGGGTATAAAAATTAGGCCTTAGAAAACCAGACATTGGGTCATGGTAACCTATATTCTGCGAGCTATTTACCAGATTTTGAGAACCCAGACAGACAGGGTACAAATGGTATCCAAATCCTCGGAACCCTCTATTGTGAAATCCAGGGGGGGGGGGGGGGGGGTCCTGGCCAGGTCTCCTATAAATCCTATTTTCAATTGAGTGTCCCCGCGGTAACATACCAAGGATTCGATGGATTTTTCCCGAAACTCGACATACTTTTAACCAAAAGATGATATCGTCCAAGTTCGATTTTAGACCAAATCCATGCATATTTAGAAAAGGTCAGAAGTCACAAGGCTATTTTATGTTGTCGCCGAGATAACTTATCAGGAATATGATGAATTTTGATGAAGGTCAACATAAATATTAACCAATATGATATCTCACCTTAATTCGATTTCTTGTATAATCCATGAGGTCAGAGTTCTCCTGGCTTAAATCTCCTGATTTAAAATCTTTGCAAAATTCACGCATATCTAATTAGGTCAGAGGTCACAAGACGTAAGATGGGCGTATTATGCATGTTTGCGGTGCTCATATTTACAATTCAACCCCGTGGTCACTGTTTTTGTGGTTTACGCCAACGATACTTAGAATTCATGACCAAATGTCGTCTTCATTTTATCTTTAAGGCCTCAAATAAAAGTGATTGATTCTCCAGGTTTCAATACCAGGGCTAGCAAAGGGCAAAGTACTGTCAGCAGATAAATGAGAGCGTGGTATGTGGTGTGCATCTAACTCAAAATTTCAAAACAGCGACACCCTACACCCTAAATGCTTTGTCAGGCGTATAGCCCCGAAGGGGAATCCCCAACACACGTTGTGGAAAATTGTTTGAATACATGCTACGAATGTGCATTTCTGTTGGTTCAAGCTAGAATCACAGACACTTAATTTTTTTTTTCACAGGGTGCTTTTTAGCCTGCTTTTTTAGCTTTCATGCAAAAACTGCCGACAAATTTTATTTGCCCATGAATGAATCAGATCTCATGAGGCCGCTTTTCTTTGCCCCTCCCCCCCCCCCCACCCCCAGGCTACAGTACTGGTCCGGTAGCTATATAGGAGTAAATTATTGCGTTGCATGTATAAATGTTTTCAAAAGTTGACTCGATTTTGAACGAGATTTTTTCGCATTCAAACATTTGCATGTTTATTTTTTTAGTACCTCTTTTGTTGAGAAAGACTCGTGCGACCAAGGACATCTATATGATGAGGCAGTATTTCGTGGGAGAGACGAAGGACAGAGTATATATTAGGTTTTGCCAGGTTCCTTGGCAACACCTGGGACAACATGGACCTCCACGTGGCCACCAAACAACACTTGCCATCCATCCTCCGACCAGCAAAGGCCTTCAAAACAACCTCTCATAGCATTTCCGTTTTCCTTGTAGAATGTGAACAAGGTATTATTTATACTATACTTTTATTGTACTATTTTATATATATATATATGTATATATATATATATATATATATATATATATATATATGCTTACTGCATCAATAAGGCACGGACCAAGATTGCTGTGTGAAAGCTGTGTGAAAGATCATGATTTTAACACACTTTTAGACAGGATCCGCTATACATACATTATCATAAAATTGTCAGCACTTTATCTCGTGCATATCATGGTGCATGGTGGCGCTTTATCTTATAATTTTTCACTGTAGTGCTGCCCCTTAGAGTCTGTCGAAAGTAACTATAACAGTCAGAATGATAAATATTTTAAAATGGACTTTCCGCTAACAAGTATTTTGCCACTTCGAAGCAGTGGGGTACCTAGCCTAATTGCCGCCCGGTGCGAAAGTAAAAGTTAGCGGTCTTTTAACAAAGCATTATAAAATTTCACAACATATGGAAACATATCCGGACAGATTTTCCTTGTTACAGGATTTTATTTGACAACAACGCAATTATATCGATGAAGTTATCAACAGACAATATTTCGTTACGCATTTAAAAAACATCACCTCTTTGCTATTGCGTTATTTAAAAGAACGTTGTGCATGATTCACATAATGTTCTAACTTAATTTATCTTGCATGATATATGATTAACTTAATTCAACATGGTAAAACTTCATTTGGTTATTGTCATTTAGTTCTCAACGAATATAAATACATTGCCAAAAAAAAAACCACTTCTTGTTATCGCATATGACAGCAGCTACGCCTAATTAAGCTGTGTGATATGCATAGTGCTGCAGCAAGCAAGGCGATCATACTTATGTCTCTATTCGAAACGCGGAAGAGTATTTCATGAGCTATATGTGTGCAGGGGATGTATAATGTTTGAATAAAATGTGACTTTTTGTTTAACTACAATATCCTCAAAGTTAAAACCATGTTAATCTAAAGCTACATCAGTTTCATGTTCTGCACTTTCCTCATATTAATTTACGAACTAACGATAATTCGTTAGTCAATAAAGCACTTCATTGAATTTCACATCATTATATCTTGAATTATATGATATATTATATTATATATTTAGTAATTTGAAGGTAACACGTATATATAACGTGTCCTAGGGGCAAGGTTGGAACCATCACCCTGGACATTGGTAATAATTTGTATTTGAAATGCAATGACATATGCCAACTTAAAGATTAAATAAATCTCACATAGTTCTGGGGGAAAGATTATTATTAAATAAAAGATCATGTCATATACGCCAAATTCTAAAACCAGTGGTAAATTAAAGGACAACCAAGGAAACGTATGTAAATGCGTTTGTTTTTAACGAAACTGTTGTAAGCACATGGGAGGACCATGGAAAAGTATTTTAGGTTGTTTCAGGCAGTTTAAATGTCATGGTATTCTAGTGAAATCAATAGTGCAAGTTTATACATTACGGGAAAAGAGCAACAGAATTCATCATAACATTTTCCGGACAATGTGTAAGAGAGACACCCGTCCCCCATCACGTTTCTTCTTAGTTTCCTGTACACGTAGATGATCCTGAAATGTGTGCCTTTGCAAGACAGTTTCTCGGTGTCGTTCTGGCATTGTCGGTGTTCTCATAAATAAGAGCTTCAAATCTGTATTTCTTCTGGCGTAGCCTGTCTATAGAGATAATTCGCGAAACATTTGATTTACTATTGTACAGTTTATCATTACTGAAATGATTGATATGGAGGAACAAAGCAACAAAATTACCAAACATTAAAAATGCCCACCAATCTTTAAGAATATGTCATTTATACTTACAAATGTGTACTCTTTGAGGATCTCTTTGTGCCAACTCCTCATACTAATTCAGCGAAATGCCCCCCCCCCCTGCAACATGCACCGTCCCGTACCCCGCATCACCCCCCCCCCCATCCCCCCGGCACGCCACTGCTTCGATGAATAGACCAACTGTTTGATACGTTTGTTTTATTCTTATGACACTCAGCGTGTGCTGAGAAGATTAAGCTGCATAACTCAGTGTACGAGTTAATCTGGTTGCATGTTTGCCAAATTCCTTCCTGTTGTCAAGCAGCTTCACGGCTTCTCCATCTCAAAGGCCTATCAACAATCCACAGGATCTGGGCCATGTATTACCATCGCCTGTCATTAACAGGAGAGTATTGACTGCTGTTGCAGCGCAGTTTCCGGTATGACTGTCTGTATCGAAAGAATGTCTGTAGCGTATTTTAAACTGAACGAACTTTGTAAAAAAACTGTTGTATTTGTGAATAGGGAAACCACTGTGATTATCCTATGATTCATGTCATATCCCACTGAAAAAAAACAACATATATTGACAAGTAATATATCTTTGTGTGGAGTGGCTAGGCGTTAATTATAATACATTGGTTTCCTTCCAGGATATTTGTCGTTAGGTCATGTGATGGGAATTGGGCCTGAACCGATGGCTGGCCTAAAAGAAATTTTCCGCTGTGTTCGCGATGATTACGTTGGCAAAATCGGACAATTCCAGTATACGGACTATGAAGTAGGTGTGGGTATTGGATCAAAGGAAAAGGAAGGGGTTTTTAACTCACTGGTATATTAAATCGAGTCACAAACCAGATGAAGTTGTAGCCCTGAGATCGAATATGATACAGATCGTCACCTAATCAATACTAAATATATATATAAGATACCATGTATAATACACGTGATATACAGTATGTTACTTCATTACTAAATTGTAACCTGTTTAATTTCAGGTTGTTTTTTTTTGTGGGTTTAATATCCGGTTAACGTCAAAAATAAATTTTCGATGAATCATTTGCAAGTTCTCGGGTATTTTTTTATCTCTTGTGAGTCCAGGTCCTCTTGTGTAGTAATTCTGTATTATAAAAATAATACTTGTCTGCTTTACGAAATAAGATATATGAAGTCGGAGAAACATAAAATCGCTACACAACAGGTGAAGCAACAAGTCTTGTACGATGTTTGTATGGCTGTTACAGCTGATAAGCTTTGGTTAGCGATTCGAACGTATTCCAGTCCAAACACTGCGACGGTCGAACTAATCTCTGATTCCGTGTCAACATATCCCATTATTGCGTAAAGCGTTCTGGCTAAGGAAGGGTACGGTGTATCGATCTGTAAAATAAGAAATAAGATAAACATAACAGCAGTTGAGAATTAATTAAAGGAGCCCAATCACCTATAAAGCATGTTAAGATAACACGAGAAAAAAGCTTCTTCCCTTTATAATAAATCTGTACCTGCCAAAATGTGTGCTTGATTCCCTTTGATTACTTCTGTGAAAGAGTGTTAAAAACAGTGGACCGGGCGCGACAGCAGGTGTCAACATAAACACAGTGCGTTGGGCCGTGTCCAGCGCGAAGCCACAACACGGGTCAATCAGGAGATGCCCTGACTGACTTGGCCCAAAATTATAATACATGTTCCAGCTGGCTGAAACACCACGTATTGCCCCTCTTAATCGGACCTCTAGTCACGTGACCTTGTTATGGTAAACAGTGGACTCTGTTTACCAACACGAAGAGCCATAACAAGGTGTTTAACAGCCGCTCGGATAGTTTTACTGGGAAACAGTTGTATAAAGCAAAAATGAACTGATAGTGTGAAAGAACAGGCATAATATTACTCCTGATAATGCCCCTTTAACATACGAATGTTGTAGTCTGTTAAGTCGCTTATTGGAACTCTCTTTCTCTCTCTCTCTCTCTCTATATATATATATATATATATATAAATATATATATATATATATATATATATATATATATATATATATATATATATCTGAGTGGGGATTGTATTTCAAATGTTAATGTCTTTAACATTGCAATGTTTGGCAAGCGTCTCGAAATATATTCAACACGAAAATTTTCAATTATTTAAACTGTAGGTATATCAACAAAGAATGCGTAATAATTCTTACTTTTTCTTAATTGCCTTATAATACTTATTACCTTGCTTTCAAATTATTTGTAGTCTCATTAGAGCTATAGGTGATGAATACAGACAAAAAAATGCCTGTTTTTTTTTTTGCTTTGTGTTATACAATGCCGAGTGCATTATTAAACACATTTTTTTATGACTTTAGAAATTAATCTTGAATAAAGTACCATTTTATAATCGTCAGCCCTATCCTGTTTCATTTGCATTCTTGCAAGCCAGGCACATTTATCTGGTTCCTGCAAAAAGAATGAATGGATGGGTAACCAGTATATTCTTATTTGGTAAGACAATTAATTGATTAATGTAACTCCAGGTTAGTTAGAGGACGCCTTTAACGAATGTGTAATTAAGCGTAACCACACCTTGTGAGGCCTTGTTCTGTTCCTCATGTCAACATGTATTGAAAATCCCAATAATAAAGTTTCCAAAACAAAATATAAACATAATCAAAATAGAATGCATATGTGTGCATTGGATTACAATGATGTATCAATATAATTAATAAGTAACCTTGACAATTCAATGTGTATTATTACCGCTTGACAATTTGCGATTTAATTACAAAATGTATAACTCTGGAATAACTCACCGTGTTGAAACACGTTATATAAACTTACCTTTTAAAAGGAAAATTCCTGTGAAATTCTTTCATTTGCTCTATTGCTAGCCAGACAGATGTATCTTGTCACTACAAAAAGGAATGCATGTGTTTATTAAGTAAAGTCTGTGCTTGGTAATAATTAGTCAATTATATAACACCGAGTTATTAGAGAACACCTTCAGTCATTGTACAATCGGGGCAATGCCCCCCCCCCCCCGGTCGCATCCAGGACTCCCCGTCCTCTAGGAATTGCACTAAGTCTGATACTTATTAACTTTTCAAAAGCACTTTCACGATACTCCTGTCACGGATATCCACAGACTTGGGACTTATTTCTACATTTCATTATGTTTAATCCTGTTTTATCCTAATAAATATTATATATTTTTTTTTCATTTTGTGCAACTGATATTTCTAATTGGAATTAAAACATTACTCTGCTGTGTGGAATCATTGTGAATTATGGTGTTTATACACAATCACTCACAGACACATTTATATGCATCGAATTTCCTTTGCTATATATATCCAGTGGCGGATTCAGAGCGTTCGTGCGCCCCCCCCCCCCCCACCCCCAAAGATATATTTATTTTATTTATTATCCCAATTTTCGTGATTCATTTCCATATTTTAGGTTGTTTTTATTAATGAGCAATCATATTTTACTTAAGTTATCCACAGTGTATAACTTTCAAACGCATCATTTTAGGATATTTATGAACAATTGCAGAACAGCTGCAGAGCGGCAGGCCCTGGTTGGGGTCGACCGTGAACAATCTCACGGTTTCTCTGCTGATCCCGGTACTCGAATTCACGATATTTGCTCTGCGAAGTCCTGTGTGCTGTCGAGACCACGGATATAATTATAAAACGCTCCCACATGGTAGAGCACTATCACATGGATGTATTGAATTTATGTAATGTTATCAATGCAAATTATGTTACCTTCTCTCGTTTTAAATATCTTTGTAAGCTCTGAATTAGATTACTACCAAAATTAATGTGCTTTGGCCGTTAAGTGTTGTATTAAATTTAGCTGGGCGTCATGGCCAGTGGCTCACCTGTTCCGATTCCCAACACTGGAATGTTGCAAATATCTAAACAGTAAACTCCATCCTGAACAGATTTTTTCTTGATCTAAACTTAATGCTGCCCGGTCTCCAATTGGAATGTAACCGAACATACCGGTGGAATATTACCTCTTCCTTCGTTCACACTACAGCGAAGAATATGAAACTGCTTTTAGGATTTTGAAGAAAAATCAAGCACACACAGCTGGCAGTCTAATCTGAGGCGGAGATGTAATAAGTCAAAATATTCATGTGTCGTATTATGTTTGTACATTATTCATGAGGAAACATGTTTGTATGAATTCAGTTATGTTGAAACTTTTGCTCTGTACTTTTCTCATTTGATCAGATATACGTACACATGCTAAATTTAATTAAAGTATTAGACAGTATGTAATACATTCTTTTGAATGTTGCAAGCTGACTCGCTTGTGATACATTTTTATGAATGCACAAAATGGACACTGATCAGTTCTTAGTGTCATGAGACTAAGGCTTGGCAGGTAACGGATCGGTCGGTGTCATTGTTCGAATGAAAACAATAGAAAACCGGTTCTCGACTGGAAATCAAATGCAACCAAGGCAACCCAGGCAATTCTTAACTGCAAGGCAATTCATGACCTGATATTATACGATAATATTATGAACGTCGTATTATATGAGCCGATACATGTATATTAATCAATATCACATAAGCCGATGCTATATTTCATACTTATATTTTAACAGCATTGGAAACAAACGTAAGAAGATGTAGCTTTTAATCGAATCACAGATGCGCATCTGCAAATAAATTAATTATGCTGTGAAGGTAAGAATAATCACTTCCGACCGTGCTATAAGTTACGAGCAGGAACTGGACTTAGCTTTTTCAATCGGGTGCATAAAACGGACAATCGCTTATTTATATTCCACAAAATTAGGGCATGAATTATATCAGAATTATATGAGATCCAACACAGGCAAATGATGATAAACTGGTGGAGGTTTCATTGGGCAAAAATGTGGTTCCACACAATCTTTGATTTATACACACTCAAAGTATAGCATGGTTACAATATTATGCACTACAGCCTGAGTCATGGGAAAGAGGATTACTTGGGTTAATAGGGTAAAAACGTGGTTTCGCTGGGGTTCGAACCCAGAAACTTTCGCGTGTGAGGCGAACGTGATAGCCACTACACTACGAAACCGCCCGATAACGATTGAAGTTCACACAAACCCTAACTGGGACCATATTCTTCCTCAAATATCAACGATATAGGATTATTCAAGATCAAGTCAAAGTGTCGTATGTATATTGCAGATCATGGTCAAACGTGATAGGAGAAAAAGTTTATATCAAGTAAAAAGAAACCGGAAAATTCTTCAAAAATTATGAGTAATATCAATGAAATGCCTGAATTAAGATTGCCTTCAAATTTAAACATGCATAAATAATAAACTTTATTGGAACTGATCGTAAAACATTTTTTTTTAATTTGATATCATAGACCCATGCCATAGACCTGATAAGTTGGCTCGTTGCTTGGTCTAGTGGTATGATTGTCGCTTCGTGTGCCAGAGGTGCCGGGTTCAATTGCCGGACGAGCCCCATGTTTTGGAGCAAAGGCGTCGATTTGTTGCAAATAGTGGAGCGTCTCAGCTGGGGAAAGAAACACGAGAGAGGGAGAGAGAGAGAGCGGGGGGGGGGGGGAGGGGTCTCCCTTTCACACGTTTTTCTATTATATATTTTAAAACAAAACTTGGGTAAAAAATTAATACATTTATAATATATTTAATTGATGTGCCTGTATCAAACACAAACAACTTTATTAATTACAAAATGTTGGACTGGAAATGTAAAAAAAAAAATTAGTATTAAAATTAGTATTAAACAAGTTTGCCCAAAAGAAATGTGTACACTTTACACAAATGAGTCCAAGGCAAAAAGTAATTACAAAAAAGTCACAATTACGGAATCATGGATTTACACCAAACTTTCTTACTCGAAGTTGCCGAAAATATTTCGACGGGTGTTTGATCTACAAGCAAATTCCTTGGCCAGGGAGTGCATGTTTAGATCCTCAAGGACTGTGGGGTGTACGTGGCACAAGGCGACGGAGTTAAGACGCTGTTGACTCATCGTGCTGCGTAACCAAGTCTTCAGCCGTCGGAGTGCTGAAAAGCTCCGCTCACAGGATGTGGATGTCACAGGACACACAAGCAAGACTTTCAGAAGGATCTCCACTTGCGAAAATAACGCACGCACCTCTGGATGCATACCCTGGAATGCAATCTTAATTTCATGCAATGTTTTTGCATCTGTTTTTTGCCGGAACATGCTCAGCTGGACGGATAGTGATTCCTTCTTGAATTCAGGGTACCTCTCGACCAGAGACATCTGATCTGAGTCGATTTTGCCTTTGATCAAAATCTGTTCAAGCTGGTTGTATGTCTGCAGGCCTTGGTTTGAGCTGCCGAACCGTTCCTGTAGCTCTGTCACCATGCGATCCAGGAAGAGGAAGTACTGTTGTCTGAAGTGTTGCTCTGGGCTGTCATGGTGGAATTGACTGTCTGACCCGCCTGCTCGTTTAGGACATTTCTCCTTCTAGGGAGGCACAAGGGATCCAGTTCGTATAGTTCCACTTTGGCAGATGCTTGGGAAAATATATCCTTGAAATTCTCTTCACTCCTCCAAGACTTCAGCTGTGCTGTGCACACATTTGTTGCCCCTATCTGTCCTTGAAGGAGAGCATTTAAGTGACATCAACAAACAGAGCAGCAGCAGAATAATAATAATAATAATGATAATAATAGTACTTATCAGTATTATGATTGTTATTATCATCTAAAAAGGAAATCCAATACACCCTTATCACTCAAAGGAGCTAGTTCTAAAAATAACACATTTCCGTACTCCGAAATGGCTAAAAAATCGGTTGCATTCAGTTTTCAAATGGTCGTATCGCATTAAGCAAAATGATAATAATAAAAATCTCGATAATACATGGGAATAATGCACATTGCTTAACCCTGAGTTATCACATTATGCTTGCGTTATTGCAAATTCAACTTAGTTTTCTATTCTACTTTAAACTGATTTACTTCAAAAATTGTGTGGGCATAATATTTTAAAAGAGCATCTTGCCTGAGATATTTGCTGACTAGGCTTGACAGGAACTGTTCAACTGCTCGAGTATTGCAATTGGACCTGCTGCCATCACCAATGCCAAGAGAGTAGATCCCTTCTCAAACCTATCAACACACTTAATGCTGCCATTTCCTGCAGGCTCCCCAAAACCGCCGGGTAGTTTTCAAGGACTGAAGTGATGGCCGGAAGCCGACACAACCATCTGGTTGGGCAAAGAGGTCTGATGCTCTTTCTGTTCGACGGAAGGTGATCTGTATCACTGGACTCTGATGACCTAGATGCAATGTCTTGAAATATTGCCTGAAATTCAAGATGAAATTAATAAATAAGCGCATTTTTAACTGTTTTACTAATGTTTGAAACTTTTAT
Source organism: Sipunculus nudus (assembly GCA_026874595.1). NCBI lineage: Eukaryota > Metazoa > Annelida > Sipuncula > Golfingiida > Sipunculidae > Sipunculus > Sipunculus nudus. The sequence continues at coordinate 53,491,482 of CM049320.1, forward strand.
AACAGAGGGTTTATTTAAGACTCACCAAGAACTTTTCTGTGCCTTTTTTTCAGTTATTAAACCCGTCCTTTATGAAGGCTGGCTCTTTGCACTTGCTAAGGTCTAACAACCCCATGGCGTCAGCTCGCCTGCAATAAAAACAAAGGACTTTTTTGCTGTCATGTTGGTAATCAAGCCATGAAAATTGACTGAACCACTTTCTCTGAAAGTAGACCCTTTGGGTCTTTGTTTCTTTAGGAGGAATGAGGGAGCAGTCTGAGGGATGGTTTGGTACATCTCCAAAGACAAGATCATGGCCTTCTACGGTAGAGCTTGTTGTCGGTATTACAGAGCATTCTGGTCTCTGCTGATTTCCCTCACTCGGAATTTCATCAATGCACGAACGTGAAGAACTTTCCTTGTCACTAGTATCACCTTTGTCATCTCTGGATGATCTAGCGATATCTTCATTTGTCTTCTCATTGTTCTTTTCTTTGATGGCGGTTGTAAAAAAATGTGTAATCTTGGAGTATTTCCTCTGCTTTTCCTCCATATTTGCCTTCTCGAACTGATGTAGGCGTACAACGTTGACAGTAATTGACAACTGAATTAACTATTTTCAATCTTCAAAACATTGGTTGGTACGGTGCTCTCGGTGAGCTACGGGCTTCTTCATTAACATATGCTTTGAGCATTTAACAGATTACAGGTTATACTGTAGAGGTATGAATTATCAATGCCTTAACAAATGTGTATGAATTCACCGTTTTCACTGCTGAATGTAAGGGTCTGGAAGTGTAGATAACGTCGTATACAATTGCTGAACAAAGCATGGGGACCAAAACTCAAGTGATTCATACAAGAAGTCCACTGTACGCCCGGCATGGAACTATTGTAGAGTAATCAGTGGAGAGGCGATATATACTGCTGGTGTGACTGTATTAACAGGAAAAAAAAACAATGTGCTGTTTAGCAATAAAGTAAGAATTCTGACGGTAGATTTTAATATTGAATCATGCCAAGTCTATATAATTTAGCGGAAACTGACATTTTACCGACAGTTGCAACTAACCACTCCGCAGTTAAGTTTAAATCAGTAAATCTTCTTACCGATTCTCAGCGAGGTCCTTGTTTTGGCGTTTAAAGTGTTCGCTGTTAGCTGGCCGTGTTTATATTGATTCTTTAAGAAAGAGAACTAATAAATTGAGACAAGAATGGTATTAAGAAAAACAAGATGAGCACATATGAAATTGATTGGAATATCAACAGTTTACCATAATAGAGTCTATAAAAAGGCGCATAAAGCGGGGGGGGGGCGGACTTGGGGACGACAAACAGCACATAGCTAGAGAATATATTATAAAGTATAGGGAATAAGAAAGGATACAGGTTCCGACATAAGTTTGCATATAGAAATAACAAGTGACCCAGGGGTCATGACGCTCAGCTGACCAGGAAGACATTGACAAAAGTAATTTTATCATCTGAATGTCAAATTTGAATGAAATACTTTTTCCAAACTTGACCTTTTGTATAAAATCATCCAATATTCATTGGGGTACTATGGAGCTCTGTAGCATGAAGGATATGGGTAACAGACACCTATTTTCAAGTTTTACAAGATGACTTTTCAGGGGTCTCCCAGCATGTCAAAAAATAAAATTCTAGGTCCAGTTATTATGATTTGTGCCCTGTTAACAAATCCAAATGTTTATTCTGGGGGGTATTTCAAAGCCGCATAGGATGAAGGATATGGGCAACAGAGATGTGATTTCAGGTGCACAAGGAGACTTTTCAGGGGCCTCCCAGCATATCAAGAAAGGAGATTCTTGGTCAAGTCATTATAATTTGTGCTCTGTTAACAGATGACCAAATCTTTATTCTGGGGAGTACTTCGGAGCCCCAGAGCATGAAGGACATGGGTAACAGGGACCTTATTTCGGGTTTCCATGTAGACCTTTTATGGGCTTCCCTGGAGGTGAGGACAGAAGATTCTAGGTCCAGTCATTATGATTTGTGCCCTGTTTACAGATGACCAAATGTTTAAAGATCACAAAAGTAGAGAAAAAAAATCGTAAAAAAAAAAATATAGGTGGCGCCACCAATCTCCAGAAATTGATTAAACACTCCATGATCAATATCCATGCAAAGAATCATGGTGATTAATGCATTAGTTGTTCAGATACTTGAGCTTTTGTATTAAATTTTGCATTATTCTGGGGGTACTTCAGAACCCCATAGCTCGAAGAATATAGGTCACAGTGACGTAATTTCAGGTTAACAAGGAGAATTTCCATAGACCTCCCAGGATTTCAAGTAAGAAGATTCCCGGTCTAGCGGTTACGATTTGTGCCCTGTTAACAGACAGACGCCTGGATGGCCGGACGGACGACGGACAAAAAGTGATCCCTACAGCTCAGATGACTTTCAGTCAGCTGAGCTAAAAATTGAAAAAATACAGGTGGCGCCACCAGAATGCAGAAACTGATGAAACATTTCATGATCAATATCCATGCAAAGATTCATATTGATCAATATAATAATTGTTCAGATACTTGAGCTTTTGTATCAAATTTTCCGTTATTCTGGGGGGGTACTTCGGAGCCCCATAGCTCAGAGGTTATGGGTAACAGAGACCTAATTTCAAGTTTTTAAGGAAACTTTTCATGGGCCTCTCAGCATGTCAAGAGAGAAGATTCTAGGTCCAGTTGTTACGATTTGTGCCATGTTAACAGATGACCGCATCTTATGAGGTCTCAAAAATAGAAAAAAAAAATCGTAAAAAATAAAAAAAATACAGGTGGCGCCACCATACTGCAGAAACTGATGACACATTCCATGATCAATATCCATGCAAAGAATCATGGTGATCACTGCAATAGTTGTTTAGATACTTGAGCTTTTGTATCAAATTGTCCATTATTCTGAGGGATACTTCAGATGACTTACAGTCAGCTGAGCTAAAAACACTTAATGGTCAATATCCATGCAAAGAATCATGATGATCTCCGTAATAGTTGTTCAGATACTTCAGCTTTTGTATCAAATTTTCCATTATTCTGAGGGATACTTCAGAGTCCTATAGCTTGAAGGATATGGGTAACAGAGACCTAATTTCAAGTTTCCACAGGCACTCTTCATGGGCCTCCTTGCATGACAAGAATGAAGGTTCTAGGTCCAGTTGTTGCAATTTGTACCCTCTTGATAGATAACATAGGTGGCGCCACCAGTCTGCAGGAACTGATGGAACATCTCATAATCAATATGTATGCCAAAAATCATGACCATCAGTGATGCAGTTATTGAGATATTGAAGTTTTTGTATGAAATTTTTGACTACTCTGGGGGGGGGGGGTACTTTGGGGCCCCATAGCTCGAAGGATATGGTTAACAGAGACCTTATTTCTGGTTTCCAAGGATATTTTTCATGGACCTCTCAGTGTGTCAAGAATGAAGATTCTAGGTCCAGTCGTTACGATTTGTGCCATGCTAACAGATGACAGCATCCTTAAAGGTCTCTAAAATAGAGGAAAAAATCGTAAAAAAATCGAACAATAAAGGTGGCACCACCATTCTGCAGGAAGTGATGACACATCTCATGATCAATAGTTATGCCACAAGTCATGACCATCAGTCAAGTAGTTAATGAGATATTGAAGTTTTGGTATGAAATTTTTTACTTTTCTTGGGGATATTTTGGGGCTCCATAGCTCGAAGAATATGGGTAACAGAGACCTAATTTCTGGTTTCCATGGATACTTTTCATAGGTCTCTCAGTGTGTCAAGAATGAAGATTCTAGGTCCAGTCTTTACGATTTGTGCCTTGTTAACAGATGTTTATATTTTGAAAGGTCTCAAAAATAGAGAAAAAAATTCGTAAAAAAATTGAACGATACAGGTGGCGCCACCAGTCTACAGGAAGTGATGGAACATCTCATGATCAATATGTATGACAAAAATCATGACCATCAGTCAAGTATTTAATGGGATATTGAAGTTTTTGTTTGAAATTTTTTACTTTTCTGGGGGGTAGTTTGGGGCCACATAGCTGAAAGGATATGGGTAACAGAGACCTAATTTCTGGTTTCCATGGAGACTTTTCATAGGTCTCACAGTGTGTCGAGAATGAAGATTCTAAGTCCAGGCATTACGATTTGTGCCTTGTTAACAGATGTTCGCATTTTTAAAGGTCTCAAAAATAGAGAAAAAAATTATTAAAAAATCGAAAAATACAGGTGGCGCCACCAGTCTTCAGGAACTGATGGAACCTTTCATTATCAATATGTATGCCAAAAATCATGACCATCAGTCAAGTAGTTAATGAGAGTCTTTAACATTGCAATGTTTGGCAAGCGTCTCGAAATATATTCAACACGAAAAATTTTTAATTATTTAAACTGTAGGTATATCAACAAAGAATGCGTAATAATTCTTACTTTTTCTTAATTGCCTTATAATACTTATTACCTTGCTTTCAAATTATTTGTAGTCTCATTAGAGCTATAGGTGATGAATACAGACAAAAAATACCTGTTTTTTTTTTTTTTGCTTTGTGTTACACAATGCCGAGTGCATTATTAAACACATTTTTTGATGACTTTAGAAATTAATCTTGAATAAAGTACCATCTTATAATCGTCAGCCCTATCCTGTTTCATTTGCATTCTTGCAAGCCAGGCACATTTATCTGGTTCCTGCAAAAAGAAAGAATGGATGGGTAACCAGTATATTCTTATTTGGTAAGACAATTAATTGATTAATGTAACTCCAGGTTAGTTAGAGGACGCCTTTAACGAATGTGTAATTAAGCGTAACCACACCTTGTGAGGCCTTGTTCTGTTCCTCATGTCAACATGTATTGAAAATCCCAATAATAAAGTTTCCAAAACAAAATATAAACATAATCAAAATAGAATGCATATGTGTGCATTGGATTACAATGATGTATCAATATAATTAATAAGTAACCTTGACAATTCAATGTGTATTATTACCGCTTGACAATTTGCGATTTAATTACAAAATGTATAACTCTGGAATAACTCACCGTGTTGAAACACGTTATATAAACTTACCTTTTAAAAGGAAAATTCCTGTGAAATTCTTTCATTTGCTCTATTGCTAGCCAGACAGATGTATCTTGTCACTACAAAAAGGAATGCATGTGTTTATTAAGTAAAGTCTGTGCTTGGTAATAATTAGTCAATTATATAACACCGAGTTATTAGAGAACACCTTCAGTCATTGTACAATCGGGGCAATGCCCCCCCCCCCCCCCGGTCGCATCCAGGACTCCCCGTCCTCTAGGAATTGCACTAAGTCTGATACTTATTAACTTTTCAAAAGCACTTTCACGATACTCCTGTCACGGATATCCACAGACTTGGGACTTATTTCTACATTTCATTATGTTTAATCCTGTTTTATCCTAATAAATATTATATATTTTTTTTTCATTTTGTGCAACTGATATTTCTAATTGGAATTAAAACATTACTCTGCTGTGTGGAATCATTGTGAATTATGGTGTTTATACACAATCACTCACAGACACATTTATATGCATCGAATTTCCTTTGCTATATATATCCAGTGGCGGATTCAGAGCGTTCGTGCGCCCCCCCCCCCCAAAGATATATTTATTTTATTTATTATCCCAATTTTCGTGATTCATTTCCATATTTTAGGTTGTTTTTATTAATGAGCAATCATATTTTACTTAAGTTATCCACAGTGTATAACTTTCAAACGCATCATTTTAGGATATTTATGAACAATTGCAGAACAGCTGCAGAGCGGCAGGCCCTGGTTGGGGTCGACCGTGAACAATCTCACGGTTTCTCTGCTGATCCCGGTACTCGAATTCACGATATTTGCTCTGCGAAGTCCTGTGTGCTGTCGAGACCACGGATATAATTATAAAACGCTCCCACATGGTAGAGCACTATCACATGGATGTATTGAATTTATGTAATGTTATCAATGCAAATTATGTTACCTTCTCTCGTTTTAAATATCTTTGTAAGCTCTGAATTAGATTACTACCAAAATTAATGTGCTTTGGCCGTTAAGTGTTGTATTAAATTTAGCTGGGCGTCATGGCCAGTGGCTCACCTGTTCCGATTCCCAACACTGGAATGTTGCAAATATCTAAACAGTAAACTCCATCCTGAACAGATTTTTTCTTGATCTAAACTTAATGCTGCCCGGTCTCCAATTGGAATGTAACCGAACATACCGGTGGGATATTACCTCTTCCTTCGTTCACACTACAGCGAAGAATATGAAACTGCTTTTAGGATTTTGAAGAAAAATCAAGCACACACAGCTGGCAGTCTAATCTGAGGCGGAGATGTAATAAGTCAAAATATTCATGTGTCGTATTATGTTTGTACATTATTCATGAGGAAACATGTTTGTATGAATTCAGTTATGTTGAAACTTTTGCTCTGTACTTTTCTCATTTGATCAGATATACGTACACATGCTAAATTTAATTAAAGTATTAGACAGTATGTAATACATTCTTTTGAATGTTGCAAGCTGACTCGCTTGTGATACATTTTTATGAATGCACAAAATGGACACTGATCAGTTCTTAGTGTCATGAGACTAAGGCTTGGCAGGTAACGGATCGGTCGGTGTCATTGTTCGAATGAAAACAATAGAAAACCGGTTCTCGACTGGAAATCAAATGCAACCAAGGCAACCCAGGCAATTCTTAACTGCAAGGCAATTCATGACCTGATATTATACGATAATATTATGAACGTCGTATTATATGAGCCGATACATGTATATTAATCAATATCACATAAGCCGATGCTATATTTCATACTTATATTTTAACAGCATTGGAAACAAACGTAAGAAGATGTAGCTTTTAATCGAATCACAGATGCGCATCTGCAAATAAATTAATTATGCTGTGAAGGTAAGAATAATCACTTCCGACCGTGCTATAAGTTACGAGCAGGAACTGGACTTAGCTTTTTCAATCGGGTGCATATAACGGACAATCGCTTATTTATATTCCACAAAATTAGGGCATGAATTATATCAGAATTATATGAGATCCAACACAGGCAAATGATGATAAACTGGTGGAGGTTTCATTGGGCAAAAATGTGGTTCCACACAATCTTTGATTTATACACACTCAAAGTATAGCATGGTTACAATATTATGCACTACAGCCTGAGTCATGGGAAAGAGGATTACTTGGGTTAATAGGGTAAAAACGTGGTTTCGCTGGGGTTCGAACCCAGAAACTTTCGCGTGTGAGGCGAACGTGATAGCCACTACACTACGAAACCGCCCGATAACGATTGAAGTTCACACAAACGCTAACTGGGACCATATTCTTCCTCAAATATCAACGATATAGGATTATTCAAGATCAAGTCAAAGTGTCGTATGTATATTGCAGATCATGGTCAAACGTGATAGGAGAAAAAGTTTATATCAAGAAAAAAGAAACCGGAAAATTCTTCAAAAATTATGAGTAATATCAATGAAATGCCTGAATTAAGATTGCCTTCAAATTTAAACATGCATAAATAATGAACTTTATTGGAACTGATCGTAAAACATTTTTTTTTAATTTGATATCATAGACCCATGCCATAGGCCTGATAAGTTGGCTTGTTGCTTGGTCTAGTGGTATGATTGTCGCTTCGTGTGCCAGAGGTGCCGGGTTCAATTGCCGGACGAGCCCCATGTTTTGGAGCAAAGGCGTCGATTTGTTGCAAATAGTGGAGCGTCTCAGCTGGGGAAAGAAACACGAGAGAGGGAGAGAGAGAGAGCGGGGGGGGGGGGGGGGGGAGGGGTCTCCCTTTCACACGTTTTTCTATTATATATTTTAAAACAAAACTTGGGTAAAAAATTAATACATTTATAATATATTTAATTGATGTGCCTGTATCAAACACAAACAACTTTATTAATTACAAAATGTTGGACTGGAAATTTAAAAAAAAATTAGTATTAAAATTAGTATTAAACAAGTTTGCCCAAAAGAAATGTGTACACTTTACACAAATGAGTCCAAGGCAAAAAGTAATTACAAAAAAGTCACAATTACGGAATCATGGATTTACACCAAACTTTCTTACTCGAAATTGCCGAAAATATTTCGACGGGTGTTTGATCTACAAGCAAATTCCTTGGCCAGGGAGTGCATGTTTAGATCCTCAAGGACCGTGGCACAAGGCGACGGAGTTAAGACGCTGTTGACTCATCGTGCTGCGTAACCAAGTCTTCAGCCGTCGGAGTGCTGAAAAGCTCCGCTCACAGGATGTGGATGTCACAGGACACACAAGCAAGACTTTCAGAAGGATCTCCACTTGCGAAAATAACGCACGCACCTCTGGATGCATACCCTGGAATGCAATCTTAATTTCATGCAATGTTTTTGCATCTGTTTTTTGCCGGAACATGCTCAGCTGGACGGATAGTGATTCCTTCTTGAATTCAGGGTACCTCTCGACCAGAGACATCTGATCTGAGTCGATTTTGCCTTTGATCAAAATCTGTTCAAGCTGGTTGTATGTCTGCAGGCCTTGGTTTGAGCTGCCGAACCGTTCCTGTAGCTCTGTCACCATGCGATCCAGGAAGAGGAAGTACTGTTGTCTGAAGTGTTGCTCTGGGCTGTCATGGTGGAATTGACTGTCTGACCCGCCTGCTCGTTTAGGACATTTCTCCTTCTAGGGAGGCACAAGGGATCCAGTTCGTATAGTTCCACTTTGGCAGATGCTTGGGAAAATATATCCTTGAAATTCTCTTCACTCCTCCAAGACTTCAGCTGTGCTGTGCACACATTTGTTGCCCCTATCAGTCCTTGAAGGAGAGCATTTAAGTGACATCAACAAACAGAGCAGCAGCAGAATAATAATAATAATAATGATAATAATAGTACTTATCAGTATTATGATTGTTATTATCATCTAAAAAGGAAATCCAATACACCCTTATCACTCAAAGGAGCTAGTTCTAAAAATAACACATTTCCGTACTCCGAAATGGCTAAAAAATCGGTTGCATTCAGTTTTCAAATGGTCGTATCGCATTAAGCAAAATGATAATAATAAAAATCTCGATAATACATGGGAATAATGCACATTGCTTAACCCTGAGTTATCACATTATGCTTGCGTTATTGCAAATTCAACTTAGTTTTCTATTCTACTTTAAACTGATTTACTTCAAAAATTGTGTGGGCATAATATTTTAAAAGAGCATCTTGCCTGAAATATTTGCTGACTAGGCTTGACAGGAACTGTTCAACTGCTCGAGTATTGCAATTGGACCTGCTGCCATCACCAATGCCAAGAGAGTAGATCCCTTCTCAAACCTATCAACACACTTAATGCTGCCATTTCCTGCAGGCTCCCCAAAACCGCCGGGTAGTTTTCAAGGACTGAAGTGATGGCCGGAAGCCGACACAACCATCTGGTTGGGCAAAGAGGTCTGATGCTCTTTCTGTTCGACGGAAGGTGATCTGTATCACTGGACTCTGATGACCTAGATGCAATGTCTTGAAATATTGCCTGAAATTCAAGATGAAATTAATAAATAAGCGCATTTTTAACTGTTTTACTAATGTTTGAAACTTTCATAACAGAGGGTTTATTTAAGACTCACCACGAACTTTTCTGTGCCTTTTTTCCAGTTATTAAACCCGTCCTTTATGAAGGCTGGCTCTTTGCACTTGCTAAGGTCTAACAACCCCATGGCGTCAGCTCGCCTGCAATAAAAACAAAGGACTTTTTTGCTGTCATGTTGGTAATCAAGCCATGAAAATTGACTGAACCACTTTCTCTGAAAGTAGACCCTTTGGGTCTTTGTTTCTTTAGGAGGAATGAGGGAGCAGTCTGAGGGATGGTTTGGTACATCTCCAAAGACAAGATCATGGCCTTCTACGGTAGAGCTTGTTGTCGGTATTACAGAGCATTCTGGTCTCTGCTGATTTCCCTCACTCGGAATTTCATCAATGCACGAACGTGAAGAACTTTCCTTGTCACTAGTATCACCTTTGTCATCTCTGGATGATCTAGCGATATCTTCATTTGTCTTCTCATTGTTCTTTTCTTTGATGGCGGTTGTAAAAAATTGTGTAATCTTGGAGTATTTCCTCTGCTTTTCCTCCATATTTGCCTTCTCGAACAGATGTAGGGGTACAACGTTGACAGTAATTGACAACTGAATTAACTATTTTCAATCTTCAAAACATTGGTTGGTACGGTGCTCTCGGTGAGCTACGGGCTTCTTCATTAACATATGCTTTGAGCATTTAACAGATTACAGGTTATACTGTAGAGGTATGAATTATCAATGCCTTAACAAATGTGTATGAATTCACCGTTTTCACTGCTGAATGCAAGGGTCTTGAAGTGTAGATAACGTCGTATACAATTGCTGAACAAAGCATGGGGACCAAAACTCAAGTGATTCATACGAGAAGTCCACTGTACGCCCGGCATGGAACTATTGTAGAGTAATCAGTGGAGAGGCGATATATACTGCTGGTGTGACTGTATTAACAGGAAAAAAAACAATGTGCTGTTTAGCAATAAAGTAAGAATTCTGACGGTAGATTTTAATATTGAATCATGCCAAGTCTATATAATTTAGCGGAAACTGACATTTTACCGACAGTTGCAACTAACCACTCCGCAGTTAAGTTTAAATCAGTAAATCTTCTTACCGATTCTCAGCGAGGTCCTTGTTTTGGCGTTTAAAGTGTTCGCTGTTAGCTGGCCGTGTTTATATTGATTCTTTAAGAAAGAGAACTAATAAATTGAGACAAGAATGGTATTAAGAAAAACAAGATGAGCACATATGAAATTGATTGGAATATTTTAAATATAAATATCGACAGTTTACCATAATAGAGTCTATAAAAAGGCGCATAAAGTGGGGGGGGGGGGCGGACTTGGGGAGGACAAACAGCACATAGCTAGAGAATATATTATAAAGTATAGGGAATAAGAAAGGATACAGGTTCCGACATAAGTTTGCATATAGAAATAACAAGTGACCCAGGGGTCATGACGCTCAGCTGACCAGGAAGACATTGACAAAAGTAATTTTATCATCTGAATGTCAAATTTGAATGAAATACTTTTTCCAAACTTGACCTTTTGTATAAAATCATCCAATATTCATTGGGGTACTATGGAGCTCTGTAGCATGAAGGATATGGGTAACAGACACCTATTTTCAAGTTTTACAAGATGACTTTTCAGGGGTCTCCCAGCATGTCAAAAAATAAAATTCTAGGTCCAGTTATTATGATTTGTGCCCTGTTAACAAATCAAAATGTTTATTCTGGGGGGTATTTCAAAGCCGCATAGGATGAAGGATATGGGCAACAGAGATGTGATTTCAGGTGCACAAGGAGACTTTTCAGGGGCCTCCCAGCATATCAAGAAAGGAGATTCTTGGTCAAGTCATTATAATTTGTGCTCTGTTAACAGATGACCAAATCTTTATTCTGGGGAGTACTTCGGAGCCCCAGAGCATGAAGGACATGGGTAACAGGGACCTTATTTCGGGTTTCCATGTAGACCTTTTATGGGCTTCCCTGGAGGTGAGGACAGAAGATTCTAGGTCCAGTCATTATGATTTGTGCCCTGTTTACAGATGACCAAATGTTTAAAGATCACAAAAGTAGAGAAAAAAAATCGTAAAAAAAAAATATAGGTGGCGCCACCAATCTCCAGAAATTGATTAAACACTCCATGATCAATATCCATGCAAAGAATCATGGTGATTAATGCATTAGTTGTTCAGATACTTGAGCTTTTGTATTAAATTTTGCATTATTCTGGGGGTACTTCAGAACCCCATAGCTCGAAGAATATAGGTCACAGTGACGTAATTTCAGGTAAACAAGGAGAATTTCCATAGACCTCCCAGGATTTCAAGTAAGAAGATTCCCGGTCTAGCGGTTACGATTTGTGCCCTGTTAACAGACAGGCGCCTGGATGGCCGGACGGACGACGGACAAAAAGTGATCCCTACAGCTCAGATGACTTTCAGTCAGCTGAGCTAAAAATTGAAAAAATACAGGTGGCGCCACCAGAATGCAGAAACTGATGAAACATTTCATGATCAATATCCATGCAAAGATTCATATTGATCAATATAATAATTGTTCAGATACTTGAGCTTTTGTATCAAATTTTCCGTTATTCTGGGGGGTACTTCGGAGCCCCATAGCTCAGAGGTTATGGGTAACAGAGACCTAATTTCAAGTTTTTAAGGAAACTTTTCATGGGCCTCTCAGCATGTCAAGAGAGAAGATTCTAGGTCCAGTTGTTACGATTTGTGCCATGTTAACAGATGACCGCATCTTATGAGGTCTCAAAAATAGAAAAAAAAAATCGTAAAAAATAAAAAAATACAGGTGGCGCCACCATACTGCAGAAACTGATGACACATTCCATGATCAATATCCATGCAAAGAATCATGGTGATCACTGCAATAGTTGTTTAGATACTTGAGCTTTTGTATCAAATTGTCCATTATTCTGAGGGATACTTCAGATGACTTACAGTCAGCTGAGCTAAAAACACTTAATGGTCAATATCCATGCAAAGAATCATGATGATCTCCGTAATAGTTGTTCAGATACTTCAGCTTTTGTATCAAATTTTCCATTATTCTGAGGGATACTTCAGAGTCCTATAGCTTGAAGGATATGGGTAACAGAGACCTAATTTCAAGTTTCCACAGGCACTCTTCATGGGCCTCCTTGCATGACAAGAATGAAGGTTCTAGGTCCAGTTGTTGCAATTTGTACCCTCTTGATAGATAACATAGGTGGCGCCACCAGTCTGCAGGAACTGATGGAACATCTCATAATCAATATGTATGCCAAAAATCATGACCATCAGTGATGTAGTTATTGAGATATTGAAGTTTTTGTATGAAAATTTGACTACTCTGGGGGGGGGGGGGGGTACTTTGGGGCCCCATAGCTCGAAGGATATGGTTAACAGAGACCTAATTTCTGGTTTCCAAGGATATTTTTCATGGACCTCTCAGTGTGTCAAGAATGAAGATTCTAGGTCCAGTCGTTACGATTTGTGCCATGCTAACAGATGACAGCATCCTTAAAGGTCTCTAAAATAGAGGAAAAAATCGTAAAAAAATCGAACAATAAAGGTAGCACCACCATTCTGCAGGAAGTGATGACACATCTCATGATCAATAGTTATGCCACAAGTCATGACCATCAGTCAAGTAGTTAATGAGATATTGAAGTTTTGGTATGAAATTTTTTACTTTTCTTGGGGGTATTTTGGGGCTCCATAGCTCGAAGAATATGGGTAACAGAGACCTAATTTCTGGTTTCCATGGATACTTTTCATAGGTCTCTCAGTGTGTCAAGAATGAAGATTCTAGGTCCAGTCTTTACGATTTGTGCCTTGTTAACAGATGTTTATATTTTGAAAGGTCTCAAAAATAGAGAAAAAAATTCGTAAAAAAATTGAACGATACAGGTGGCGCCACCAGTCTGCAGGAAGTGATGGAACATCTCATGATCAATATGTATGACAAAAATCATGACCATCAGTCAAGTATTTAATGGGATATTGAAGTTTTTGTTTGAAATTTTTTACTTTTCTGGGGGTAGTTTGGGGCCACATAGCTGAAAGGATATGGGTAACAGAGACCTAATTTCTGGTTTCCATGGAGACTTTTCATAGGTCTCACAGTGTGTCGAGAATGAAGATTCTAAGTCCAGGCATTACGATTTGTGCCTTGTTAACAGATGTTCGCATTTTTAAAGGTCTCAAAAATAGAGAAAAAAATTAGTAAAAAATCGAAAAATACAGGTGGCGCCACCAGTCTTCAGGAACTGATGGAACCTTTCATTATCAATATGTATGCCAAAAATCATGACCATCAGTCAAGTAGTTAATGAGAGTCTTTAACATTGCAATGTTTGGCAAGCGTCTCGAAATATATTCAACACAAAAAATTTTCAATTATTTAAACTGTAGGTATATCAACAAAGAATGCCTAATAATTCTTACTTTTTCTTAATTGCCTTATAATACTTATTACCTTGCTTTCAAATTATTTGTAGTCTCATTAGAGCTATAGGTGATGAATACAGACAAAAAATACCTGTTTTTTTTTTTTTTTTGCTTTGTGTTACACAATGCCGAGTGCATTATTAAACACATTTTTTGATGACTTTAGAAATTAATCTTGAATAAAGTACCATCTTATAATCGTCAGCCCTATCCTGTTTCATTTGCATTCTTGCAAGCCAGGCACATTTATCTGGTTCCTGCAAAAAGAAAGAATGGATGGGTAACCAGTATATTCTTATTTGGTAAGACAATTAATTGATTAATGTAACTCCAGGTTAGTTAGAGGACGCCTTTAACGAATGTGTAATTAAGCGTAACCACACCTTGTGAGGCCTTGTTCTGTTCCTCATGTCAACATGTATTGAAAATCCCAATAATAAAGTTTCCAAAACAAAATATAAACATAATCAAAATATAATGCATATGTGTGCATTGGATTACAATGATGTATCAATATAATTAATAAGTAACCTTGACAATTCAATGTGTATTATGACCGCTTGACAATTTGCGATTTAATTACAAAATGTAAAACTCTGGAATAACTCACCGTGTTGAAACACGTTATATAAACTTACCTTTTAAAAGGAAAATTCCTGTGAAATTCTTTCATTTGCTCTATTGCTAGCCAGACAGATGTATCTTGTCACTACAAAAAGGAATGCATGTGTTTATTAAGTAAAGTCTGTGCTTGGTAATAATTAGTCAATTATATAACACCGAGTTATTAGAGAACACCTTCAGTCATTGTACAATCGGGGCAATGCCCCCCCCCCCCCCGGTCGCATCCAGGACTCCCCGTCCTCTAGGAATTGCACTAAGTCTGATATTTATTAACTTTTCAAAAGCACTTTCACGATACTCCTGTCACGGATATCCACAGACTTGGGACTTATTTCTACATTTCATTATGTTTAATCCTGTTTTATCCTAATAAATATTATATATTTTTTTTCATTTTGTGCAACTGATATTTCTAATTGGAATTAAAACATTACTCTGCTGTGTGGAATCATTGTGAATTATGGTGTTTATACACAATCACTCACAGACACATTTATATGCATCGAATTTCCTTTGCTATATATATCCAGTGGCCGATTCAGAGCGTTCGTGAGCCCCCCCCCCCCCCAAAGATATATTTATTTTATTTATTAACCCAATTTTCGTGATTCATTTCCATATTTTAGGTTGTTTTTATTAATGAGCAATCATATTTTACTTAAGTTATCCACAGTGTATAACTTTCAAACGCATCATTTTAGGATATTTATGAACAATTGCAGAACAGCTGCAGAGCGGCAGGCCCTGGTTGGGGTCGACCGTGAACAATCTCACGGTTTCTCTGCTGATCCCGGTACTCGAATTCACGATATTTGCTCTGCGAAGTCCTGTGTGCTGTCGAGACCACGGATATAATTATAAAACGCTCCCACATGGTAGAGCACTATCACATGGATGTATTGAATTTATGTAATGTTATCAATGCAAATTATGTTACCTTCTCTCGTTTTAAATATCTTTGTAAGCTCTGAATTAGATTACTACCAAAATTAATGTGCTTTGGCCGTTAAGTGTTGTATTAAATTTAGCTGAGCGTCATGGCCAGTGGCTCACCTGTTCCGATTCCCAACACTGGAATGTTGCAAATATCTAAACAGTAAACTCCATCCTGAACAGATTTTTTCTTGATCTAAACTTAATGCTGCCCGGTCTCCAATTGGAATATAACCGAACATACCGGTGGGATATTACCTCTTCCTTCGTTCACACTACAGGGAAGAATATGAAACTGCTTTTAGGATTTTGAAGAAAAATCAAGCACACACAGCTGGCAGTCTAATCTGAGGCGGAGATGTAATAAGTCAAAATATTCATGTGTCGTATTATGTTTGTACATTATTCATGAGGAAACATGTTTGTATGAATTCAGTTATGTTGAAACTTTTGCTCTGTACTTTTCTCATTTGATCAGATATACGTACACATGCTAAATTTAATTAAAGTATTAGACAGTATGTAATACATTCTTTTGAATGTTGCAAGCTGTCTCGCTTGTGATACATTTTTATGAATGCACAAAATGGACACTGATCAGTTCTTAGTGTCATGAGACTAAGGCTTGGCAGGTAACGGATCGGTCGGTGTCATTGTTCGAATGAAAACAATAGAAAACCGGTTCTCGACTGGAAATCAAATGCAACCAAGGCAACCCAGGCAATTCTTAACTGCAAGGCAATTCATGACCTGATATTATACGATGATATTATGAACGTCGTATTATATGAGCCGATACATGTATATTAATCAATATCACATAAGCCGATGCTATATTTCATACTTATATTTTAACAGCATTGGAAACAAACGTAAGAAGATGTAGCTTTTAATCGAATCACAGATGCGCATCTGCAAATAAATTAATTATGCTGTGAAGGTAAGAATAATCACTTCCGACCGTGCTATAAGTTACGAGCAGGAACTGGACTTAGCTTTTTCAATCGGGTGCATAAAACGGACAATCGCTTATTTATATTCCACAAAATTAGGGCATGAATTATATCAGAATTATATGAGATCCATCACAGGCAAATGATGATAAACTGGTGGAGGTTACATTGGGCAAAAATGTGGTTCCACACAATCTTTGATTTATACACACTCAAAGTATAGCATGGTTACAATATTATGCACTACAGCCTGAGTCATGGGAACGAGGATTACTTGGGTTAATAGGGTAAAAACGTGGTTTCGCTGGGGTTCGAACCCAGAAACTTTCGCGTGTGAGGCGAACGTGATAGCCACTACACTACGAAACCGCCCGATAACGATTGAAGTTCACACAAACCCTAACTGGGACCATATTCTTCCTCAAATATCAACGATATAGGATTATTCAAGATCAAGTCAAAGTGTCGTATGTATATTGCAGATCATGGTCAAACGTGATAGGAGAAAAAGTTTATATCAAGAAAAAAGAAACCGGAAAATTCTTCAAAAATTATGAGTAATATCAATGAAATGCCTGAATTAAGATTGCCTTCAAATTTAAACATGCATAAATAATGAACTTTATTGGAACTGATCGTAAAACATTTTTTTTTAATTTGATATCATAGACCCATGCCATATACCTGATAAGTTGGCTGGTTGCTTGGTCTAGTGGTATGATTGTCGCTTCGTGTGCCAGAGGTGCCGGGTTCAATTGCCGGACGAGCCCCATGTTTTGGAGCAAAGGCGTCGATTTGTTGCAAAAAGAGGAGCGTCTCAGCTGGGGAAAGAAACACGAGAGAGGGAGAGAGAGAGAGCGGGGGGGGGGAGGGGTCTCCCTTTCACACGTTTTTCTATTATATATTTTAAAACAAAACTTGGGTAAAAAATTAATACATTTATAATATATTTAATTGATGTGCCTGTATCAAACACAAACAACTTTATTAATTACAAAATGTTGGACTGGAAATGTAAAAAAAAATTAGTATTAAAATTAGTATTAAACAAGTTTGCCCAAAAGAAATGTGTACACTTTACACAAATGAGTCCAAGGCAAAAAGTAATTACAAAAAAGTCACAATTACGGAATCATGGATTTACACCAAACTTTCTTACTCGAAGTTGCCGAAAATATTTCGACGGGTGTTTGATCTACAAGCAAATTCCTTGGCCAGGGAGTGCATGTTTAGATCCTCAAGGACTGTGGGGTGTACGTGGCACAAGGCGACGGAGTTAAGACGCTGTTGACTCATCGTGCTGCGTAACCAAGTCTTCAGCCGTCGGAGTGCTGAAAAGCTCCGCTCACAGGATGTGGATGTCACAGGACACACAAGCAAGACTTTCAGAAGGATCTCCACTTGCGAAAATAACGCACGCACCTCTGGATGCATACCCTGGAATGCAATCTTAATTTCATGCAATGTTTTTGCATCTGTTTTTTGCCGGAACATGCTCAGCTGGACGGATAGTGATTCCTTCTTGAATTCAGGGTACCTCTCGACCAGAGACATCTGATCTGAGTCGATTTTGCCTTTGATCAAAATCTGTTCAAGCTGGTTGTATGTCTGCAGGCCTTGGTTTGAGCTGCCGAACCGTTCCTGTAGCTCTGTCACCATGCGATCCAGGAAGAGGAAGTACTGTTGTCTGAAGTGTTGCTCTGGGCTGTCATGGTGGAATTGACTGTCTGACCCGCCTGCTCGTTTAGGACATTTCTCCTTCTAGGGAGGCACAAGGGATCCAGTTCGTATAGTTCCACTTTGGCAGATGCTTGGGAAAATATATCCTTGAAATTCTCTTCACTCCTCCAAGACTGCAGCTGTGCTGTGCACACATTTGTTGCCCCTATCAGTCCTTGAAGGAGAGCATTTAAGTGACATCAACAAACAGAGCAGCAGCAGAATAATAATAATAATAATGATAATAATAGTACTTATCAGTATTATGATTGTTATAATCATCTAAAAAGGAAATCCAATACACCCTTATCACTCAAAGGAGCTAGTTCTAAAAATAACACATTTCCGTACTCCGAAATGGCTAAAAAATCGGTTGCATTCAGTTTTCAAATGGTCGTATCGCATTAAGCAAAATGATAATAATAAAAATCTCGATAATACATGGGAATAATGCACATTGCTTAACCCTGAGTTATCACATTATGCTTGCGTTATTGCAAATTCAACTTAGTTTTCTATTCTACTTGAAACTGATTTACTTCAAAAATTGTGTGGGCATAATATTTTAAAAGAGCATCTTGCCTGAGATATTTGCTGACTAGGCTTGACAGGAACTGTTCAACTGCTCGAGTATTGCAATTGGACCTGCTGCCATCACCAATGCCAAGAGAGTAGATCCCTTCTCAAACCTATCAACACACTTAATGCTGCCATTTCCTGCAGGCTCCCCAAAACCGCCGGGTAGTTTTCAAGGACTGAAGTGATGGCCGGAAGCCGACACAACCATCTGGTTGGGCAAAGAGGTCTGATGCTCTTTCTGTTCGACGGAAGGTGATCTGTATCACTGGACTCTGATGACCTAGATGCAATGTCTTGAAATATTGCCTGAAATTCAAGATGAAATTAATAAATAAGCGCATTTTTAACTGTTTTACTAATGTTTGAAACTTTTATAACAGAGGGTTTATTTAAGACTCACCAAGAACTTTTCTGTGCCTTTTTTTCAGTTATTAAACCCGTCCTTTATGAAGGCTGGCTCTTTGCACTTGCTAAGGTCTAACAACCCCATGGCGTCAGCTCGCCTGCAATAAAAACAAAGGACTTTTTTGCTGTCATGTTGGTAATCAAGCCATGAAAATTGACTGAACCACTTTCTCTGAAAGTAGACCCTTTGGGTCTTTGTTTCTTTAGGAGGAATGAGGGAGCAGTCTGAGGGATGGTTTGGTACATCTCCAAAGACAAGATCATGGCCTTCTACGGTAGAGCTTGTTGTCGGTATTACAGAGCATTCTGGTCTCTGCTGATTTCCCTCACTCGGAATTTCATCAATGCACGAACGTGAAGAACTTTCCTTGTCACTAGTATCACCTTTGTCATCTCTGGATGATCTAGCGATATCTTCATTTGTCTTCTCATTGTTCTTTTCTTTGATGGCGGTTGTAAAAAAATGTGTAATCTTGGAGTATTTCCTCTGCTTTTCCTCCATATTTGCCTTCTCGAACTGATGTAGGCGTACAACGTTGACAGTAATTGACAACTGAATTAACTATTTTCAATCTTCAAAACATTGGTTGGTACGGTGCTCTCGGTGAGCTACGGGCTTCTTCATTAACATATGCTTTGAGCATTTAACAGATTACAGGTTATACTGTAGAGGTATGAATTATCAATGCCTTAACAAATGTGTATGAATTCACCGTTTTCACTGCTGAA
The DNA here is from genome assembly GCA_026874595.1 of Sipunculus nudus. Lineage (NCBI taxonomy): Eukaryota > Metazoa > Annelida > Sipuncula > Golfingiida > Sipunculidae > Sipunculus > Sipunculus nudus. The sequence continues at coordinate 53,511,452 of CM049320.1, forward strand.
TGTAAGGGTCTGGAAGTGTAGATAACGTCGTATACAATTGCTGCACAAAGCATGGGGACCAAAACTCAAGTGATTCATACAAGAAGTCCACTGTACGCCCGGCATGGAACTATTGTAGAGTAATCAGTGGAGAGGCGATATATACTGCTGGTGTGACTGTATTAACAGGAAAAAAAAACAATGTGCTGTTTAGCAATAAAGTAAGAATTCTGACGGTAGATTTTAATATTGAATCATGCCAAGTCTATATAATTTAGCGGAAACTGACATTTTACCGACAGTTGCAACTAACCACTCCGCAGTTAAGTTTAAATCAGTAAATCTTCTTACCGATTCTCAGCGAGGTCCTTGTTTTGGCGTTTAAAGTGTTCGCTGTTAGCTGGCCGTGTTTATATTGATTCTTTAAGAAAGAGAACTAATAAATTGAGACAAGAATGGTATTAAGAAAAACAAGATGAGCACATATGAAATTGATTGGAATATTTTAAATATAAATATCGACAGTTAACCATAATAGAGTCTATAAAAAGGCGCATAAAGCTGGGGGGGGGGGGGGGCCGACTTGGGGAGGACAAACAGCACATAGCTAGAGAATATATTATAAAGTATAGGGAATAAGAAAGGATACAGGTTCCGACATAAGTTTGCATATAGAAATAACAAGTGACCCAGGGGTCATGACGCTCAGCTGACCAGGAAGACATTGACAAAAGTAATTTTATCATCTGAATGTCAAATTTGAATGAAATACTTTTTCCAAACTTGACCTTTTGTATAAAATCATCCAATATTCATTGGGGTACTATGGAGCTCTGTAGAATGAAGGATATGGGTAACAGACAGGTATTTTCAAGTTTTACAAGATGACTTTTCAGGGGTCTCCCAGCATGTCAAAAAATAAAATTCTAGGTCCAGTTATTATGATTTGTGCCCTGTTAACAAATCCAAATGTTTATTTCGGGGGGGTATTTCAAAGCCGCATAGGATGAAGGATATGGGCAACAGAGATGTAATTTCAGGTGCACAAGGAGACTTTTCAGGGGCCTCCCAGCATATCAAGAAAGGAGATTCTTGGTCAAGTCATTATAATTTGTGCTCTGTTAACAGATGACCAAATCTTTATTCTGGGGAGTACTTCGGAGCCCCAGAGCATGAAGGACATGGGGAACAGGGACCTTATTTCGGGTTTCCATGTAGACCTTTTATGGGCTTCCCTGGAGGTGAGGACAGAAGATTCTAGGTCCAGTCATTATGATTTGTGCCCTGTTTACAGATGACCAAATGTTTAAAGATCACAAAAGTAGAGAAAAAAGAATCGTGAAAAATAAAAAAAAATATAGGTGGCGCCACCAATCTCCAGAAATTGATTAAACACTCGATGATCAATATCCATGCAAAGAATCATGGTGATTAATGCATTAGTTGGTCAGATACTTGAGCTTTTGTATTATATTTTGCATTATTCTGGGGGTACTTCAGAACCCCATAGCTCAAAGAATATAGGTCACAGTGACGTAATTTCAGGTTAACAAGGAGAATTTCCATAGACCTCATAGGATTTCAAGTAAGAAGATTCACGGTCTAGCGGTTACGATTTGTGCCCTGTTAACAGACAGACGCCTGGATGGCCGGACGGACGACGGACAAAAAGTGATCCCTACAGCTCAGATGACTTTCAGTCAGCTGAGCTAAAAATTGAAAAAATACAGGTGGCGCCACCAGAATGCAGAAACTGATGAAACATTTCATGATCAATATCCATGCAAAGAATCATGGTGATCAATATAATAATTGTTCAGATACTTGAGCTTTTGTATCAAATTTTCCATTATTCCGGGGGGTACTTCGGAGCCCCATACCTCAGAGGTTATGGGTAACAGAGACCTAATTTCAAGTGTTTAAGGAGACTTTACATGGGCCTCTCAGCATGTCAAGAGAGAAGATTCTAGGTCCAGTCATTACAATTTGTGCCCTGTAAACAGATGACCACATCTCAAGAGGTCTCAAAAATAAAGAAAAAAATTCGTAAAAATCGAAAAAATATAGGTGGCGCCACCAGACTGCAGAAACTGATGAAACATTCCATGATCAATATCCATGCACAGAATCATGGTGATCAATGCAATAGTTGTTCAGATACTTGAGCTTTCGTATCAAATTTTCCATTTTTCTGGGGGGTACTTCGGAGCCCCATAGCTCAGAGGTTATGGGTAACAGAGACCTAATTTCAGGTTTCCAAGGAGATTTTTCATGGTACTCCCTGGATGTCAAGTTAGAAGATTCCAGGTTCAGTGGTTACGATTTGTGCCTGGTTAACGGACAGACAGACGGACAGACGGACAGACAGACGGACAGACAGACAGACAGACGGACGACGGACAAAGAGTGATCGCTATAGCTCAGATGACTTTTAGTCAGCTGAGCTAAAAACGAATTTAAAGGAGCACTTTGTGACTTTGATAAAGTGATTGATTCAATAATGATCGATACACCGCTCTTGGTGCAATTAGCATGAAAAAGGGGAAAGGAAAAATAAGTTTTCAGGATCAGAAAGGAAAAACAAAATGAAAGTAGTATACAAAAAAATTATGCGCCCTCAATAAGAAATATCTGGGGAGTGTTTTTATGATGTATTGTTGCTTTGCATATTTTTCTTTTCAAATCTTTTGTACATATTTACTTGTGTAACGAGAAGATACTGGAGGATAAGTACATTTTTCACAAAATAATATATATATATATATATATATATATATATATATATATATATGCGTACTATGTTGAATCTTAAAAAGGAGCTTATGTCTAATGCAATATATTTTCTCAAAACGTAATCCTGTATTCCTGTATAATCTCCACTGATAGGTATGTGTGTATTTACTCTATTTGTCTATTTGGTCTATTTGAATTGTGAAATCTACATCGATTAAGTTGCGGTCTGGACCTGGACGCGATGAGAACCCCATACGCACGTACATAAAATACTGATTAAAATTCGAATTGATGAACGTTGTTTATATGTAATAGCCTTCCGGCTGGACAAGTGAAGTTGGATTTTTCTTAATAGACTAGCGTTTAACGTAGAGCAAGTGGCATGTGGATGACATCAGTTGATATCTTTTGCTCCAGCATTGTCTAACGCTTTTGCTAATGCACACTTTTTTTCTTCAAAAATTTCTAAAAATGTGGGGGGGGGGATTATTGTATAGGTCATCCCCCTCACCTCAAAAAGTTGGGGGGATATATACCCCCCATCCCCCCAGGATCGACGCCCATGGTATAATCTGAAATCTATCTCAACGAACTCGATTTTAAATAACCTGGGGTTGGGAGGGGTTATAACCTAAAATCGATTTAAGATCATCCTCTACAATTTCTATATTACTCCTTTAAATGCATATTAGTTCATTTTTCTTTGTCTGTACTTACGAAAAATTCTGAAAATCCTTTCTGTTGTTTTTTATATATATTAGGTTGAATCTATATAAGTATATATCTAATATTTGCATATGATGTACCATACATTGTGGTGAAGTGCATTGTAATGAATCTATGTGTACCTTATGTTTACTTATATCAGATTTATCTTATGTGTATGAGCCAAGATAAATATAATATATATATATATATCATTACATAAAACCATAAAAATTATCAATTCATTAAATCAGCGAGGGGGTAGACAGGTAACCTGAAATTTCGTCCAGACCCCCCCCCCCCCCTCCTCCCCCCGTGTAATCTGAATTCGTTTTCAGATAATGGGGCCGGGATAACCTGAACTCTTCACACCGTCTGTACAGGATACTCGCAAAGCTTCGAAAGTTAAGAGAAGTTCATAGAAAACTTCTTTCATAAAACTCCTTGAATATCTTATTTGGTAACGAAACGTTACATGTAGGATGGCCTTATTGTGAAATATTACACAGGATGCTTACACTTTTAAATGCCATGGCATTTTAAATTCAGGAAGCATCCATTTAAAAAAATGTATTAGATCGCATAAAATATATGTCATTTTCAGCCTTATATGGCGTGCTTTCTCACAGTGTTTCAGTGTTTCCTAAAATTGTTTCAGATGTGTTAACATAAAAATTGTTTCCTTAACAGTTGTTTTCTTTAACAAATTCACAATATCAGTTTTACACAGGAAAAAAATCAACAAGAGAAATAACCTCCAGATAATCTCGTTTAGTTTAACATTAGCCAACTAACTTGGTAACTCAACAGAATAAAAATCTTCTGGGCAATTGCGGTAAGCCTATGGGCGTCCTCTGTCCGGCTATTAGCTGCCTGACTTTTAAGAGTGCAAAACAACATTGGCTTTGATATGAAACCTCTTTATTTATCACTGGGGAAGGTCATGGGGGAAATATCCATGGAAACCCGAAACAATGACCTGTATGCTACGTGTTTAGGAAAACAACATTATTAGAGTCCTTTGAACGTCCGATTTGTTCAAGAATACAACAGAAATGTAACACGTTTGCTTTCACATGATTGCTGATTATTCACGAAAGAAAAGATAATTAAACGGTTGAAATTGAGTTGAATTATTTTTTTAATCTTGTCTTGGGGAGTTTAAGACATTTAAACGAATTGAAGTGTTCCAATACTCGATATCTTGTCTGCTACCCATCTGACGCTAAAAACTGATGGGGTCTAATATGAATTAACCTTTGGAATGATTTTAAGAAAGATTTAATCAGGGAGGCCGCCGAAAGAATATTCATCGCATAATCCACTACCCTCATTTCATTTGGTAACATTCTGTTGTCTTACAGCCCCGGGATTTTTCTTCGTCGACAGTAAAATGAATTTTGGCGATGCAGAGAGTGCTTGTAAAAAGAAGACTAGTCGGCTAGCAGACCCTTCTTTGTTCCAACACATTCAGGGATTCGAGGTTTGCCACAACGGCTGGCTATCAGATCAGACGGTGAAGATGCCCAGTCTCCATGACAACCAGGATGCCGGATGTGGTCAGGCCGGGGACAATGATCTTGGTCAGGCTGACCAGTCCAAGCTGTTTGGGACATTTTGTGCCAAACAAAGTAGGGGAATGAGGAAAATTAAACGCTAAGAAAAATGACGGATTTTGAACTTAAATCATATCACAAGTAAAAATTAACTATAAGTACAAATGATGAATTCTGTACTGAAATCCTATCATATCACGTAAAATTACTACTAAGAAGGGATAATTGATTTTAAACTGAAATCTTCTTACACGTAAAAAATTAACTCTAAGGAAAGATGATGGAATCTAAACAAAAATCTTATCACACGTAAAATTAACACTAAGTAAAGATGATGGATCTTTGAACTGAAATCATCCCACACGTAAAAATTAACCGTAAGTAAAGATGACGGAATCTGAACTGAAATCTTATCACAATTTTACTAAGTAACGATAATGTATTTTGTACTGAAATCTTCTTATACGTAAAATGAACTCTAAGTAAAGATGGTTGATTTTGAACTGAAATCTTATCACACGTAAAATTAACACCCACGTAAAGATGATGGATTTTTAAATGAAATCATCCAACAAGTAAAAAATAACTCTAAGTAAAGATGATGGAATCTAACTTAAATCTGATCACAAGTAAAATTAACACCAGGTAAAGATGATAGATTATGTACTGAATTCGTATCTCACATTATAATATTATCATTATAAAATGCCACATTCTGCCATTCTAAAAATATTATTTAAAAAGTGTTGCAAATATATTGTACTTTTTCAGAATAAAAAAAAATATTTCTATATTCTCTTACAGTTACATTTATTATTTGTTGCTCTAATCCTCATCTTTAAAGTAGAAAGACCCAGGTGGCAGCGATAGGTATGCTCTGTCTACAATTCAAAAGAATTAATTTTAATCTATATTAGATCTGACCGAGAATATGAAATACTGAAGACTCATCAGACTATAATTCGCCATAAAACTGTAAATGTCATACCTGAAGCCCAGTGTCACAAAGAGAAAATTGGTTCGGAAAGCTGAGCAATTTGGCATTAATTTGGCATTAATTTGCCATTTAATTTGAATATTTTTCGGTAAAAACATATCTTATTCTTTTCTTCATGTGAGGCACACCTCCAGGATTAATAAGAATACAGATTTTCTGAGATAACATTCGCAGTATGTTTGCTTCACTTTCGAATATTCAGTTACTAAGTTATGTGCATACACCAATCAAATTCCAGTTTATTGTACATACACTGATTCCAATGACTTTGTTTACAAACTGGCTTATTATAGATTTCTACTTTTATATTCTTTATACGGTAATTAAAACACCGAACGCTTCCATTTACTAATGAAATCCAATCACAAATGACACAGTTTATACTTAAATATTACTGTGTATAGGCCTGTTCACTCTGTCATATTATGTTCACTATTCTTTTGTCAGGTCCCAATATATTGTTTCGCCGAAGTCCTGATAACTCGTGCATGGATACGATAAAAGCCAAGCATTTGTGCCAAAGAATGGGCGGTAGGATGGCGACCGCAGAGGAAGGGAGTGCTGCAGCGGAAGACGGTGCATCCCAATGTTCCGATGGTTGGTATATCACATCGGCGGTTGAAGGCATCGGGACATTAAACTGCGACCTTAAGAAAAAGTCCTTTTCTCTAGCTAATCCAGATGCTACGTGTAGTACCGGGGTGTACTGTAATGTACCAGGTAAGCGCTATTAATCACTTTATTTTTTTTAAATACATATACAAAATAAAATAAATGTTCTACGGAACCGCCAATACCATTCTTATGGATAAATTTTGTGTCCTGAACAGGATGTGTGTGGTGTATGTTGTTGGTAAGTGCTAATTGTCGTCTTACGGGTTTGGTTTTATTTATAACTGTAATGGTATGTATAGATACGTGTTATAGTAAATATAATTCTTGATTAGGTTAGCAAATCTGATACAGAATGAGACGACATTATTTGCCAGTTTCTTTCAGGTAAATTCAAAACTCTTTCACATAGGGAAAGGGGAGTAGTCAATTTTGTTAATGTCAGTGATAAAAAAACCTTTCTAAAACAAAGATTCAAGATGGCGACAATTATGTCTGTATGTATATGTATTTATGTAAGTTTATGTTGGGATGCTTCTCCTACATATGCTATGTATTATTTGTATGTTTTTTATGTTTTATATTGAATAATTAATAAATAAAATAACAAGATATCTTGATCATAAAGTCCATTTCAAGAATTAATTTTTTTGTAATTTTTTCGCTAACTGGCAATAACATTTACTCTCCTCACATCATGTGATGTTTTCACATAGTCCGAAGACCAATCACATTGTATGTTTGAGTGTAGCCTAATATAACCAACCCTTTATGACCTTCACTGGTGTTTACTGTTACGTTTTGATCCAACATGCACAAAAATAATGGGTTTCAAATGCGCACACGAAAATAAACGGTCCGGCAAGGAATCAGACAATGGAGATTTTGTTGCACAATTTGAAATCAAAAGTTTCCTTTACATGCAATAAATCAGGCCAGAACCTTCTCTGTAAATAACAAGACTCAAAATGGGAAATCGTGAGTTCGAATCTCACCCGTGATATTTTTCATGGTCGGCCCACCACCCAGGCTTAGAGCACTGCAGGTTTTATGGGAAGGCCGTGCCAAATGGCCGTGTTTCACTCACAAACGAATGTGCCTTTCGTTCCTCGGTGGTATGATTACGCACCCAGGGCCGCAGATGCAGAAGGCATCGGCCCTTGTTGACTCCAGGATATAAAATGGGAGGAAGCGTGTGATACTGCCCTGTCATGAAGTCAGAAAACCGGAATGGAATTCTGCAGATGTACATATACGTAGTAAAGATAGCATTAAAAATATTAGTCATTATATGAGTCATTATAATATAATCACATTGTAATTCCAAAAAGATTCCAACACATGATAACACTGAGGGCATGACCTACCAGCTGGATTCATTATATTAGCAGGAAAAGACAAAAGTCTCCAAGCAAATGATAAGAAATAATGATTTTGTATTGAAACCGAGGTGTTTTAAAAAAAAATTGTCAGATTTCTGAATGACATAACTGGAGTAAACGCATGCTGAAATTGAAAGCCATGACAGACCGAAGATGCCTCCGTATGTAACCCATTTATATTCCCGATATGACCTATTTTCAATATAACCCTCTAACATCACGTTTTCTGTGTATTTAGTAATGTATTCCAAACAATAAATTCTCATTGCATTTGAATTTAACTTAGTCGGTGTTAAAAAAAGTGAACGTGCTGAACAATAAGGCAAATAAAGGTCAAAGTCCGCTAAAAGATAAACATTTTAGAAAGTTCTATTTCGCTCCTTCCCTTCAAACATGAACCGAATCAAACGAAAGCTCTTGAGAGTTATATTGCCCTAGCAAGCACATGGTGCCACTGTGACTAGACGTTTGAAAGTAAAAAATCAAGAAAAATCAAGTTAATCCCTGCAACTAAGAATTACAAAGTATTGTTTATAGGTGGCAGCATGTCTGAAATATAAGTATTTTAAAAGTGTTGGCGCAAACGTCGACTGGGAGCCAATAAAAAAACAATGAGCCCCCCCCCCAAGCTTGAAAACGTTCTATATGTTGCATATTTTTTAATCATAACCTGAAATTATCCGTGAAACCGTTTTGTTTTAGATGTGTTATTACACGTTGAGAACCTTCCACGTAGCACCAGCTTGTGTGAGCTAATAACTGTTTCTTTTTTGTGTTTGCAAACCAAAGTGTTAATTAGTTCATCAAGAGATCAATTACACTGCTTTAGTAACATTATTTTTTTGTTCAGCTTACTGTAGGTCACCTGAGCTGTAGTGATCACCCTTTGTCCGTTGTCCGTCTAGCCATTAACAGGGCACAATTCGTAACCGTTAGACCAAGACACTTTTAACTGTACATTTAGGGAGTTTCGTGGCATATATCCTCAGAAACCTTAAATTATGTCACGGTGAATTAAATTCTGCCGTCTATTGGCCGAAAACATGATTTTGAGCACCTAGACAGTCAGGTGGAGCACAAATTGCATCCATTATGGCTAGGATCTTCTAACCTAATGTTCAGGGAGGACCTATGTCTTTTAAAATATGAAATTTAGTTTCCATAAAGTATGAAGTTTAGTTTCTATGATTTGAGACCTATAGAAAAAAGATTACATATGAGCACCCTAAGCACAAATCATATTTGTTAGGCCTAGAACCTTCAAAAGCAAAACCCAGTTGTGTTCTTGGCAAGTCTCCTTTGATTACCTATAGATTGCTACTTATGGCCTGGAAACATGATTTTGAACACCCAAACTGTCAAACGGGATATAAATTGTATCCATTAGGCCTAGAATCTTCTAAGTTAATGTAAAGGGAGGTCCTGAGAAAATTGAAATGAAATTAGGTTACCATGAGTCATATTCTGCGAACTTGAGGAAAAAGATGTCATTTGAGTTCCCTGGATATCAGATAGGCACAAATGATATCTGTGAGACCTATTATTTTCTAACACAGTATCAAGAGAGGTTCTGAGCAATACTCCTTTGAAATCTGAAATTAGGTCGTGTTGATCTATAATCTGTGATCTACGAGGAAAAAACATGATTTTGAACACTCAGATAGTAAGACAGGGCACATTTTATCCTTGAGGCCAAGAATCTTCAAATGGACGTCCTTTGTAAATGCTGTTTATGGTGAGTATAGGTCATCATCTGCTAGGGACCGAAAACTTGATTTGAGCACCTAGACAGACAAGGTACAAATTTTAACCAATATCCTTGGAATCTTCTTACTAATAAGCCATGGAATCTTAGGCAAATATTCTTGTAAAGCTGAAATTAGATCAGGGTGACCTGTATTCTATAAACTACGTGCAAACAACAAGATTCTGATCATCCAGGTAGTCACACAGGGCACGAAACTGTTGAACAGTTGAACCAACAACCTTTCATTGTAAAATCCAGGAAGGTCAATATAACTTTATTTATTTTACATGGATTGTACAACTAGTTATATTGACTAATACAAGGCACTCTTCATGGCTCGGATGATGGCGCTCGGTAGTCGGTAAAGGTCGAGTAAACCAGAAGTCCTTGGCAATTCTCCCTGGAATCTTGATATTAATTCACTGTGACATATAATATGTGAACTATAGGAAAACATGATTAAGTACTCTGAAAGTCACATCGGCACAAACCATGAGGGTTGGAATTAGAACCTTCTGACTTAAAATTCAAGGAGGTCCTGGGTAATTATAGACAAAACGCCTGAAATGAGTACTCCGGAAGTCATTCAGATCCATTGTTCAAGGTTCCTCTTAGCCCTGCCTTGGCTTTAGTATTTGAGTTTAATAACACATTGCTTAAAATAAAACGATATTCCATCAACCGATAGACTTAGCTCAGTGCCAGCTCTTATCACTTAGGCCTTGTAAAGTCCGTATGGTGAATGACCGTGAATCCCTGATAGTTGCAGATTTAGGCGTCACAAGTCTCTTTGAGGACCTGACGATTCTCCCGTATTTGCATATCAGGCCGTAACGCCTCTGGTGAGTATCATCGTTGCTACAAGAACGCCAACATCGGTCCAACAGCTGGACCCGCTGGGTAACATTCGCACTGAAATCATGTATTCAGAAATTCCACACATGGACCTTCGTGTCCTATGATATATCTCTGCTGAACGAATATTACGGTCACATGGGCAAAATGTAAGTACATATTGTAGACATTATCGCAACAATTTTGTACCGACAGGTCCAGTTTAATTCCCTCTGCCGAGATGACAACAGCAGCTGACAGCATTTGTCTGAACCCGTGTATTAACTCTTAAATTGCTACTCGCAAATCGTGATCGTTTCAGCCTGAGTCCGTCGGTACATTTTGACTGCGCTGGTCGCGTATGCACCTGAAAATCTCGCACTGATTGGCTGCGCCAAAGTTTGTTAGGCCTACTGTCAAGGTGGTGGTCCGATAAACGTTAACACTGTGACTGAGGGTTATAGTGTTTTAAAGTCTCGCCCAACTCAACATAAGCGACGGCCTAAAAATATCAAGACAAATTAAATGGTAATATTATTAGCCAATTTGAAGCCTGGAATAGGCGATGACTGAATTAACCATGTTTGCTTTGAAAAAGATTCTGGGAAAGACCACTGCTGACGTCACTGGAAAAGACCTTAGTTCAGTGAGGCGGTGATGTGTGGCGCTGATCGTCTGAGAACCGGCCAAGATTACCAATCCATTAAATAAGAGGGTCAGATAGTGGTAAATTAGTTATATGATTTCCCGGAAGATGGCGGTACCGATACTAAGTGCAATACAACGCGGGAACGTTTGATTTCTCAGTCAGAAGCAACAATTAAGTCATAACTTTTTCATGGACTGGGCCATTCTAGGTTCCTCTACAAATATTTTTTTTCACTACGTCATAAAATTAATAAATAATACATGCATCACCTGGCTACATGTTAAATTTAACTGACCGTCATTGCCAATGGGTCACGTTTAACTTTTGTATATTTTTCATAATTTAACAGTTTGTAAATTTTTGGCAATCTTTAAGATACTACAACCTGGCCCACCAAATAAAAATGAAACATTTTCATATTAAACGAGGGTCAAACTTTGCGATCAGTAGAAGGGTAAGTACTTTCGAATTCCTTTTTTTTTTTTTTTTTTTTTTTTATGATGTCTCAGTCAATACTTCACATATTTTCCTTCCTCTACATATTTTCATCATCGACACCATTTATATATTTTAATTGAAAAATTTGTTTAATTACAATATAGTGGTAATAAACAAGCCTAAACAACATCTCCAAAAACTAGTACAATGCAGTAAAATCTGTAACAGTTAACAAATATACCAATGTATGTGAATCTGTGCATAAAATACATATAACATTTGTGAGTTACCAACACAGCTATAATGACCAGGAGTTATTAATATCTTAACAAGGTAAGACACTCCTTCCATTTTTTCTCATGTACATTCAAAGTGTGTTTTTTCTCAGCAATCTTTCTTTCTAACAATTCTGTATTTTTTAAACAATTCACAAACTGTACCAGGGTAGGGATCACCTGAAATATCCGATTTCTGTATACCAAATATTTATAAATTAATAATAACATGTCGATAATTACCGGTTCATGTTTCCCCACAACCATGTATATAACCTCTTTGTTTAGATCTGGCATATGGATATTAGCTCTCTTGACAAAAGTTTTTATATGCAGATAAAATGTTATTGAAATATGACACTGACATAATAAGTGTTCAACTGTTTCCTCCTCAACAAAACAGTAATTACATCGCTTATTATCAGTTACTTTCCACAGGTATAGCTTATCCCTTGTTGCTAAAACGTTATGCAACAATTTAAACTGAAATTCACGAAAACGCATATCCATTGTAATAGAATATAGCTTTGCAACAGATTGTTCCCAATCAAAACATCTTAATCTGGACTGTAATTTTACTTTGGCTGAAGGCTCAGATTTTTTACTCTGAATTATTCTTTTGTACAACTCTTTGAAAGACACTTTATTCGTATTTAGTATTACATCTTTAAATGAAACATAATTAATATTTTCAGAAAACTGGCTACAGTTATCTTGCATTGCAAATGTACGAATACAATCATGCCACTTCTGCGGGATAGCATGTATCAAGGACAACCAGTGTACATAGTAAATTTTGTATTCATTAGTATCCGGAGGTACAATTTCATCCAGTCTTTTCTTTTTCCCGCTGGTATTATAAAGATCATGTACATACTTCACACGTTTTGCATCAAAATGTTTCATATATACAGAATTACCTCCTATCTTTATAAATTTATTGTTCCACACGCTTTGGTACAACATTATTTCTGGGTTACTTGGTTCACCAGACATATATAATGACCATACGTTCAAGCATTTTTTATAGAAATCAGGAATATCGTCACCAATACGTCTGGTATCCAGATTTGCTGTAATATTCTTTACCCCACCAATTTGCTTAAGATACAAATTCGGCACAGCAGTATATTTGGCATCTCCAGCGTTTATAAATTTTATCATCCACATTAATCTTTGACATTCCACTATCGATGCCACATCCGGTAGTCCAATACCTCCTTCTCTCTGACAGTTTATCATAACTTCATATTTAATTTTGGGTTTTCTGCCGTACCATATAAAGTCCACAATACAACTTTTAACAAGTTTTATAAATTCTCTAGGAGGTTCCAGCACGTTTGTTATGTACAATATTTTGGATATGCCTAATGATTTAATTATTGTATTTCTGCCGAACAATGTCATGTTTCATTGTTTCCAAATATTAAAAAGGGTCTTTATTTTCTCTAAAATACCATTAAAATTAAGTGTATATGACAGTTGCTTATCATACGTAAATGAGATTCCCAATATCTTAATTGCCTTATTCTTAAGGTTGATCCATTTTATGTGATCCAATAATTCAGTCATAGACGAATTTCCAAGCAATGCTGCTTCACATTTTCCCAGATTTATATACAGCGATGATATGGCTCCGAATTTATCAATAACATTACATACTTCTTTCATTGAAGCGATATCTCTAAGAAAGTAGGTGGTATCATCAGCAAATATCGCTTGCTTAATTTCAACACCATTAATGTTTATACCGCTGATCCTACTATTGTTACGAATCATTGTAGCTAAAATCTCGATTGCTAATACGAAAAGATATGGGGACAACGGATCGCCCTGCCTTGTACCTGTGGCAACTTTGAGATACTCTGTGGAATAACCATTATTAATAATACAACTCTCGATATCATAATGTAGAATTTTTACCCATCTGATGAAATTTTCACCAAATCCAAATTTTTCAAGTACTGTAAATAAATAAGTATGATCTATAGAATCAAAAGCTGCTGCGAAGTCTACTGCAAATAAGATCCCTGACTTGTTTTCTATTTTACAATGTTCTATTACGTCACTTATCAGTCTCGTTGTGTCACTAATATTTCTTCCCTGGACGAAAGCAGTTTGGTCATCCGCTTTTAATTTTGGAAGAAAAACTTTCATCCGGCCGGCTAAAATTTTACTTAGTATCTTACAATCTACATTCAACAGACTTATGGGTCTCCATGATGTTAATATACGATTATCTTTGCCTGTTTTTTTCTATTAATGTTACAACTGATTGTCTTTGACTATTAGTTAATATTCCTTCTTCAAAACACTTATTCAAACACCTAACCAAATCGTCACCTAAAATGTCAAAGAAAGTAATATAGAATTCTTTTGGCAGGCCATCATTTCCTGGTGTCTTATTATTTTTCATGCAGTGTAAAGCCTTTAAAACTTCAGATTTTGTTATCTCCCCGTCACAGCTCGCTGAATCGATTTCCGTTAAACGTGTGATGTTAAGGTTAGATAAAAAATGCATACAATCCATTCGTGTAATTTTACTTTTTCGCGAATACTTTTCTTTATAAAATCGTCCGAGTTCATTTGTTATATCTTTTTGATCAGTTTTCTTCTCTCCATTTATCAATAGCTTTCTGATTGTAGACTTCTTTTTATTCTTTTTTTCCAAATTAATAAAATATTTTGTATTTCGTTCCCCTTCCTCATACCATTTAACCCTAGATCTAATTATGTTGCCTTCTGTAATACGATCATAATATTTCTCAATTTTTCGTCGATAATTTTCATATTCCATTGTACTCTCTGACTGGTTTGCTGAAATTTTAGTTTCTACTTGTGATAGTAATTTTTCCAAATGCTGTACTTCGGCTCTCTCCTCTTGCATTTTCTTTTTAGAAAAACGAATAGTAAAATCTCTGATCATAAATTTTAAAAACTCCCACCATTCTTTCTCTTTTTTTTGTAAAAATCATAATATTGTTTCCATTGTATTATGTGATCTTTGAGCTCTTGGACATAAAGAGTGTCATTCAGCAGTGAAACATTAAACTTCCAAAAGGAAGGACCATGTTTATTATAATGAAGTGATTTAATTGTACATCTCACCGCTGAATGATCCGAAATTATGGCTGGCAAAATTTGTACATGGCGAACATGTGCATTAAGTTCGCTAGAAATAAGAATAAAGTCTAGTCTTCGTTGTATAATAGGAGTATTACTTCTCCAGGTAAAGCCACGTGCAGAGGAGTTCCTTATACGCCATAAATCAATTAAATTATGCTGTTCCATTATACTTGACACAGTATTGATGGATTTATATTTTGGGCGATAAGTACCGCCATCTGCATCAAGATTTGAAAAACTAAAATTAAAATCTCCTCCCCAGATTACCAAAGCCTCAGTATTCGAGAGTACATCTTTAATTCTGTTTCGGACTTCTTCAAAGAATAAAGTCTGCTCTCTTTCCGTATTAGGAGCATAAGTATTAATGAAGACATAAGCAGAACCGTGTACGTCGGCTTTCAAACACAGAAAACGTCCATTAATATCTTTGTAAAGCTTAATATTCTTAATATCTATATGTTTACCTATTAGAATCATAACACCTCTCGACTGGCTTGTACCGTGGCAGAAATATGTAGAGCCCGACCATTCTCGATTCCATAAACATTCGTCATTTTCCGTGCAATGTGTTTCCTGTAAAAATATCACACTATTTGCACCACCTTTATCATTTAACCATTTAAATACTTTATTCCTTTTCCTTAGCCCCCGCAGTCCTCGCACATTCCATGTTATTACTAAGAATACTGACATGAACGATATAATTGATAGAATCCCTTATGTTTCTTGTTACACAGATGACATTCATCTCTTATATACATACACTTAATTAACATTTCATTTAACACTTGTGTTTTGGAATCGTCAATTACTCCTGGCCTCTGCGTACTTTTCATCTGTGAGATCTGACAAAACACATAGGCAGTGACATCAGTAATGTTCTGAATAATCAGGTGATCTGTCATTACTTGTATCAAGCGATATAATTTAGCTAGCAATGTCCAAATGCAGAAAAAGTAAACTAGTTTATGAAGACTTCCCACAGTCATAGTAGATAATGAGAATAGAGTGTGATGGAGATATAATATTGATATAGGGGTTTGTTTTAAAAACCTACAAAAGTAATTTTGAGTTTTGAAATTTGTATTAGATAATTATTTTGATAATATATCTTGCTGAAAAAATGGGATTAATTTCGAAGATGGCAAGGTGAGGTCGACTCCCCTATAAACTCTCTTATCAACACAAGTTGATAGTGACATATATTATACATGATTATGTACAATGCATACATTATTAAGCATCTTATAACTTTAATTTGGTGTTGATGCTTTGACAGTCTCAGAATACATTTGCGGAGGGTTTTCTCTTAAAACCAATTCCCACTGCTGAAATAATTTAAGCTTTGTGAAGGTTATCACACGTTCATTATAGTCTCTGATTTTAATGGTGCCATCATGTGACCAACAGTCCTTTATCAAACCATCCTTTTTCAGCTGGCGGGCCTGTTTAAATATGTTTTGCCTCGGCTTTGTCAAATCTTCATTTATGAAGATGCCTCGAATTCCTGAAATGAACTGGTAGTTATTTGAACAGAGACAGAAAGAATATAATGCAAATAAAGATTCTATATTCTGATATATGGAAACTTACAACAAGGTATTCTAGACCCATAAGAAAATCAAATATGGCCACCGTGGGTTATTATACTTGACTGGTGCCTATGAGAAGACGAGCAACATCAAACAGCTAACAAACACAGGCAGCATCGTCTCATGGGCTACATTTGGGTACTAATTTAGAACCTTCACAGGCTCAACCCGTCTACTTGATGTTGTGGTCTGTTAAACGTGGAGTTTGTCCACAAGGATCGCTTTATAGTTACTACCTTCTGATTGTTTTTCAGTGATTGGTTCTGGAATGGTACCCGCCGGTAAGTCAAGATACTGTTTTTATAAATTATATTGTGAAGCTGATATATATATAATATATATATAATATATATATATATATATATATATATATATATATATATATATATATATATATATATATTTATAACTGTGTAGACTCGTTGCATGTGTATTCTTATAGCTCCTGCTTTCATCCAATATTTGCATGTATATATTTTAACAATTTTCGAAAATAAATGGTGGCCCCATCTTAATATTTATGTGCTTTTTTAGATATTTTATTTTTTTGGTTTTTTTTTGGTATCACCAAAACAAAAAAAAAAGGGAAGACACAACTTATGCCATTATCAAATGTAATTCTATCATCATGCCCAATTTCAATCAAATCAACATGAGATGAAAAAGGCGAGGATGTTACTCGTCTGTTTCAATTCAGGCATAACTTAAAGCTGTTCTCTGCAATTGCATCATGGAATACATTTGCGTACATGTTGAACTAAAACTAGGTCACTTGGTCAATTTGCATATTGACTTTTTTGTCCCTTTCCTACCCAGTCATGAAAGTATATATATATATGTCTGATAGAGATGCACATATTTGAACCATATTATTACACGAAACGTTTTACTATTCTCAAGTATATACCTAGTAAATGTAAGGAAATATGGAAAAAATAAAAAAAATATAAAGGCCCATCACTTCTACAGAATTGTAGGGGAACATCGCGGAAAATTGGCAGAATTTGGAATAAAACTATTTTATCAAATGCAAAAGCTTTCATGTGAAATAAAAATAATGACAAATATTATCATGTAAATAATGATTGAATTTGGTTTAATTGGTCATTTTATCTCTTTTGAAAATAGTAACAGAGGTGTGTCTAAGGCAGATTTATTAAGTTATATTTATCTTTAATTTCATCAGAAAAGTAACGAAAATGATTTCTGTTTATATTATTGATGCTATGCAAATTTGAACATGTCTGCCAGGCTTGTTTTTGAAATTTTTAATGTTGTCACACAATAAATGTATAAAACACAATAAATATTTTCTAATGCATGTAATTTAGCATTAAAATAGATCGTTCTTCCTAGCAGTGGTTATAGGATTTCCTTAAATTTTTATCCATTCGTGTTTTGGAAAACGTGATCACTTGTTCCGCTTCAGTGTGCCAACTGTAATTGATGATTTTTTGTCGATTTCCACGAAATTGTGTTTAAATCTGACACACAGGCATTCAAAGTTAGAAAACATGTTTCTTCAGAAATGTAATTAATCATGTGAAATGTCAACGTAGCAGCCACACCAGTTTTGGCAATAAAAGTATAAAATGCCAAAAATATCAGGTGACTCATGTCAGAAAACACCATGTTTTATAAAGAGTACTCTGCAGATTTGAGTTAAAAAAGTCTGTCAGATTACAAGCTCTCCAGCGCAAGCATCATGTCGCTGTACATTTGCATGCATATATTGCTAAGTAAATCGCGAATGTTTAGAAAGTATAAGATGCACTGCGAATATTTCAGCCCAGCTTCAACTCATGTACGTCTCCCCGGGATACACGGTGTTCACGATTTTCTGGCATCTAAGTTGGATAACAGAGCCAGGGATAAACTAGAACCAATACTTATTAGGGCATGTATTTACAGGTAAGTCCATCATTACTAAAGATTCGTATAGGAAATTTATGCAGTATATGTTTTTGCCTATATCAGATCATATGTTTTCATATTTCATTTTTCATATAAACTATATGGTATATTCATCTGTCTATACTATTATATTCAACTATCTACACAGTTGATTATCTTTTTTAATGAATACTAGTATAACTAGTTAAATTAATGCAGAGACCTCCAAAATGTGGTATAAATATTTAACAGCAAGAGTTTTTTTTTTAAGGTTTCTTTGACAGGTATAGAGGAGTTACTGTTGTGGCGGAGGAATCTATGGCCGCAGGTACTTTGGCTCCGGTTGAACATGTCGAGAATGTCATTGACGGCAAATATTCTTTCTGTCGCCCAATTTGCCTATCAGGTATGCCTTTGTGCAATTTCATAACATTAATCTCCACCCGGCAGCCGGCGTGGAATATGCGTATTTGAAAGGGCGGGGCAAGTACGTTCCACTTCACTATCAAGTGCACAGCTATAGCTTCACTCTGTACCTTGAACCATAAACCGTAAATGGGTGGTCCAGCGGTAGAGATTGTGGCGGTGTGCGATTATTCTTAAGACTTTGGCCGGATCTTTCCTAGTGTACCTTCAGGTCCCCACATTTCTTGTGTAGCATGAAGACACCCAATAACCCAATCTAGTGGGGCGGCTAATGGAAAAATTGTTCAAATTGTAATAAAAGTACCAATTTTGGTACAGTTGTAGTATTGTACACTGGCTTTCGTTTAAGAAATAGTTCCACGAAATAGTCATGGTATTTCAGGGGTGGATCCTGCAATTACTTTGGGAGTACCGATGAATGAATTAAATTAAAGTGTTTGATCAAGGCCTTTATTTTGCAGCACATGGAGTACAGAAGTCTGCTGATGCTCAAACTTTACTTTCAAGTGAAGTTAATTCAGATTAACAAGCGACCAGATTAATGGAGCAGGATGTAATAATTTGTCAAGTATTGTGCAGAACTAACGCAATTTAGCACGCCTTTAGAATCTTGTTAACATGTATATATCGCAAACATGTTTCATGTAAATTATAACAAACGTAGGCTTACAATTAATTGAATAATTAACTTAATAAAATAGTATGGTGACAGCATGGATAATTACATGGATATAATTATAACTATTTATGTTTGTCAATCAGCCTACTAAAGAGCAAGTTAATTATTTAGTAAAAATGTTTCGGAACTCTGCCTGCCTACTTTTCCTGATCATATGGCTCTAGACCTATTGAATAACAGAACTGTCCGAATTCAAATATGGCCACCACAGCCCAATCGCTGATTTTCTTTCGCACGTGATAACTCAACATCAACATACTTCAGCTACCCAAATTCACAGGGATGATTGGTACATACGAGGGCTTCAGACCTATTGAATTGCAGACTTGTCGGAATTCCAATATGGCCACCAGGTCATAATGGGAGATTTTCTTTCGCACCGGATATCTCAACAAAAACATGCTTGATCTTTATCATTTTCTCAGGGATCATTGGTGCCTATGCGGACTCAATCCCTTTCCAATAACAGACCTGTCAGAATTCCAATATGGCTCCAAGAGCACAATTTGGGATATTCTTTTAAGCACGATATCTCAACAAGAACAAGCTTGATCTATCTCATTTACACAGAGATGATTGGTACCTATAAGGGCTCCATCTTTATCGAATTGCAGACCTGTCGGAATTCCAATATGGCCACCAGAGCACTATCGTTGATTTTCTTTCGCAACATTATGTTTGATCTTTCTCAAATTCACAGGGGTCACTGGTGCCTCTGAGGGCTTCTGACCTATTGAAATACAGACTTGATAAAATACAGACAAAATCAAATATGGCCAACAGACTACAGTCCGTGATTTTCTATTGAACACATTATTTTAGACATATCTTCTTTAATATTATTTGAACCAATAGGATTTTTCCCTCATGCATATGGATAAAAACCTGTTTCTGTTTGTCATATTTTTAAACTTTAACTTAATTTTTCCCCCTTATGTAAACTAGTCCAGCACTAGCAGAAATGCTAGTGCAGAAATAGCAACATGGAATGCACATGGACTTAAGAACAAAATTAAATCAGTAGAAGTTAAAAGAGTTGATAAATAATCACAGTATTGTATGTATCATTGAGACATGGGCAACCACGGATGATGAATTTCCTTATGCATTCAACATATACTATGGTTATGGAATAGTCAAGAGTACAGCGAGAGGAGGGGTCTTAGTTTACGTGCAACAGAAATTAAAGGGTATGATGGTACCTTAATTAATGAAGATAAAGATTTGGCCATAGTTTGCTGCTATATTGCACCTGCAGGTTCTTCATTCTATGTGGATGAAGAGGAAATAAATGGCATCAACAGGCTGGAAAATGTATTGGTAGATACTTTAGCAGAATTTGATGAATTTAATTGTATTCTCCTTGGTGATTTTAATGCTAGAATTGTAAATATAACCGATATACCATATATACCAGGAAATTAATTACGTGTTTAACTCCTTTTGGTAGAGTGTAGTTGATTATGTAATTGTCAGTAGTTATCTATTTCATAAGGTAGATGGATCCTGTGTATTATCAGATGATCCGTCCTATCACTTTCCTTTAAGCTGTTCACTTAATATTATCAGACCAAGGAAAAAGCTTTCGAATGAACACATATGCGAACTGACAAAATGGGAAAAATTTTATCAGACTGATGAAGATAAAATAAATATTTCAAAATCATAAGAAAAAATAGAATGTGCTTCACTTTTCAAAACATTTAATGAGACCGTAGAAACATATCCGGACAAAGCAATTAAGTGAGGCATTGGTTAGTATTTATCAAAATATATCCTACAGAAATGAACAAAACTTCCGAGACATCATGAAACTGAAGCAACCAAATTGGTGGGACAAAGAATGTGAATTTTGGAAAAATGAAAAATATATAACTTTGAATAAGTATAGATGTACAATATCATATGGCGACTAACTTAATTATTAACAAACAAAACAGAGGTTTAAAATAATATGTGAAGAAAAGAAGGCAGCCATCTAAGCCTCAGAGGTGCATAAGGTGATAGGGTGCAAAAGACACTGATTCCATGTGGAAAAACATGAGATCTTTAAATAAAAAGAAAATTGTTACAACAGAACCGGTACGTTGGTACAAACATTTTAAGAAACTTTTGAATTCATCAACACATGAAATTAATCAAGTTTAAGAATCATACACTGGAATATTTAAAAAAAAATGATACAGTGCTTCATGGAGTCATAACACCATGTGAAGTACAGAAAGCCATCAATAGAATGAAAAGAGGAAATGCCATAGGGCCTGACGGGATAACGGAAGATATATTGAAAGATACATATAGTCCCATATCGTCTCATATATTACAATTATTTAATAATGAATTAGGAAATGATTTTCCCAGTCTCTTGGAGCGTAGCATTTATTGTACCAAGTCTCAAAAAGGCTTCCACCACAGATCCTAAAAAATTATAGAGGTATTTCATTACTTAATACCGTTGGTAAAATGTTTAGACAAATATTGGCAAACGGAATTCATAATTATGTTGATCAAGCTGGATTCTAATGTGAAGCACAAGCTGGCTATAGGAAAGGTTATACACCAGTAGACCATACATCTTCTTTAATGGGGTGAGTGGAGAAATATTTAACAAAAAAGAAAAGAAGGTTTTATTACACTTTTATTGATCTTTCAACTGCTTTTGATAGTGTACAACATGATTTATTGTGGTATGTTTAATTTAAAATTGGGATAAAAAAGAAACTCTTGCAGACACTTTAGTCAATATATAATCAAATGAAATCATGGCTGCTTACAGAGGAAGGATTAACAGATTATTTTGAATGTATTAACGGTACTCGAAAAGGGTGCATGATGAGTTCCCTTCTGTTTTCTTTATTCATAGATGAATTTTATGAACAAATTAATGAAAAAGATTGTCATGGTATAAATATTGATGAATATTTGCCAAATTAATGACATTAATGTACGCTGATGAATAAGTATGCTTCAGGGATACAGTAGGACGTCTCCAAGAACAAACAAACCAGTTGCAAGTTTTTTTTCTTTCAAAGTTAATTCAGGAAAGACAAAAATTATGGTTTTTTTTAGACACGAGGATTCATTAAATAGAGAAATGGCATTATCAAAATACTCAAATTGAAACGGTAAATGACTATAGATACTTAGGGGTATTATTTAAAAGTACATTGTCATGGAATAAAACAAAGAAAGTGCAGGCAGAAAGAGCAGTGACTCTCATAAAAAAAACTTCATAGGAAATATAGTTGTTTATAATTGAGCCAGCTATTATATCTATTTGCTTGTATGGTTACACCGGTATTATTATATGGTTCAGAACCGTTGGTGTATGAAAGATGTGAAATGATTGAAAAGGTGCAATGTAAATTTTGCAAGTACATTATAAAAATTAGCTCTTCAGCTCCGAACGCAGCATCGTTGGGAGGGTTTGGAAGGCATCCAATTTAAGTCGGTCAGTTATTTAGAGGTGTAAAATACTGGACAAAACTAGTACATTATGGTAATAATAGATATCTAGATATGAATGGAAAACAAACATGGGTATCTCATATAAGAAGCAAAATATGCAGCGCAGGTTCTGGGTATGTGTGGATGAATCAAGAAGTAGGAGACATAAGAATATTTTTGGCTAAAATAAAGGAAAGAATTATTGATATGGTAGAACAAAACTGGTCTTGTGGTGTAGAAGTAAGTACTAAATTAAATTTATATGATTCTTTTAAATCCATGCTATCAATTAATGGAGAAATATTTACTGTGTGTGACTAATACCAAGCATAAACAAGCACTGGCCAGATTGAGATGTTCATGTAATGATTTGATAATTGAAAAAGGAAGGTATACGCAAATGGATAGAGTTTGTTGGTTTTCAAGATTTGTTTGTAGAAATAAAACTTTAAAACGCTGTTTAGTTGAACATTTACGATAATATTTTAAGAGAATGTACCCTGATAATTAAATATGATCCGCCCCTGATAATTTAAAAATGATCCCCCCCCCCTGGAAATTCAGGGGTTTATTTCAGAGCTCATATGGAAATGTTCATAAGCTCATTCATACAAACGACAGATATTTTGCACTCAGAACAATAACACTGTACATGCTTTTTTAGCACGGACCAACATACACATTGTATGATGAAATATGTAATGTTTATAAAGTGAACCCATACTAACCCCCCCCCCCCCCCTTCTCATTGCCCTCTACCACCGTCTCCTATATTCATCAAAGGAGACATCGACGAGATGTGCATTGAGAATAGTAATTAAACTTTACTTTAAAACAGAAGATTTATGTAATATTTAACAATAAATTAACTTCAGTTAACTACATGTCGTTGAATGGCAAATAGTCATCTTTTAATTACAAATGTTTACATTAATGAGATCACAAAGGTAATTTTACATTTCTAATTATGATGTTAATTAAATAGAACCAAATATTCCAAAATTTTACCCTATCTATAAGGAATGTATATGATGTAATCTAACTATGATGATCTTCCGTGTATTTTTCATATAAATTTGAGTACCCCAAATTTAACATAGGATCCGCCCCCGTTACACTGAGAAGATTTGGTGGAACTAATAAAAAATGTTAATATATTAACCAAACTTCATCTCCACCAAATTTGGTACTTTTTATCACAGTCTGAACAATTCTTCTGTATTTTGCCATTAACCGCTGCACTAATCATATTGTCCCCGCTTCTCGAAACGGGGGACATCGATTTGGGTATGTCTGTCTGTCCTTCTGACTGTCTGTCCGTCAAGTTTTCGTTTCCGTGAGCTAACTTTCCGAAGTGTTGTCCGATTTCATTAAGGTTTCGGCTAGTGATTGCTCTCATGCTTCTTTGCTTGGGATTAGTTTTGGAGTGTCTGTCTGAAAATTTATTATTACCAGCTCCAAAACAAACAAAAAACCCTTTGGTTCAACAATAAAAATTATGACATGAGGAGAACATCTTCAGGTGGCAATGAATATTAAAACACAGGGACTCTGACATGCGAAGACATCTTCAGGGAATAAAAAAACTAAAACATATTGAGAAGGCAATCATGAAGATCACAGGAAGCTAAAATATCTAGAGGCAGAAGCGGAGAACATATATTCCACGAATCTGCTTGTTATCATTAATTTAGATGTTAAGACTCAGTTGGAAAAAGAATTATGGCTGTACATTAAGTATATAAGAAACGTTTGGCAATAACTTAGGAGAAACTATTAATATTTAATTTAACTGGATCACCATATTAGGGTCTTTCCGACTAAAGCGAGCATTTGGGAGTCTCGATCTGATTTGCTAGAGATACACGATTAATCAAAATAAGATTAAATGTCGGAATGAATCGCCTACAGTGCGGTTGATTTGCATAGAATGCCTATAAATTTGCAGGGACAACTGTGCTCGCAACACGTTGAGACTCCATACGAATTAGTGATGAATGTTTCGAGCTAGCGGGTAGCACATTTAATATTCGCTTCTAATCATGTGTAACATTGACACGTCCGCATCGAGTCCCTGAGGCTTCAGTTGGTAATCATCAGTTATATTTTTGTTTCAGGCTATGTGTCACTGAGTGATATCGGGATCCGTGATATGGAGACGTTTACTGATCAGGTAAAACCAAGTCTCCGCTGTGTGCGGGAAGAGTTTGTCGAATATTGTGGTTACGGCGGAAGGAAGGACCTTCTGGAAGGTGGCGGGTTATATGAAGTCGTCCCCACATACCCAAGCCGGCAGGTCGCTGGCCACTTCTTCAGGGCATCCAAGGGAAATGACCCCCCGTCAGCCGAGCTAAGTCGTTGTCTGAAGAGAAGCCATGTCGTGTTTACCAACATGGAATTGTACGGTAAGTAGTTATTTGCTTGTATAGACGGTCCATAATAGGTTGGTTGTAAGTTTGATTGAGGCCAAAGGTTCACATCATCGGTTGAACCAGTGGTCAGACCAAGCATAACCGTGAACGGTTCTTAGTTCTTCCCAGAGATGAGGTGTTATACACCATCAAGCCCTGAGGCCTCTACATCTGTGGCTTAGCCATGAAACAAGCATAAGTGCAATTTGGTGAAAGCAAACAGACAGAAAGGGAGTCACTTCAGGAATAATTTGCCTTAGAAAGGACAAAACCACAAAAAAAAAAACTTTAAAGGAAAATTCAGATGAGCCATTTTTGAAGGTCTTTAAATTACAACTTTTTTTCATCCAGAACCACCCGCATATGTCGAACAATCAATAAAAATTCAATTCATAGCCGCCTTTTTGTTAATCACCAAGTGCGTTTTATGCATTTCTAGCAACCAACTTCTGTTCATAACCAACCAAACACCTCGCTAAAACGCACCTTTCAAATATTCATTTAGCATTAGCTATCCTTCAATTGCATGTCTGTTATTTTTTTTAAATGCGACCAACAGAAAGTACAATAACAGAAAGCACAATTGATTTTCATTGAAAAAATATAGGGTTACACAACACAGCACTACATCTCCAGGCCAGGGTTACAGCCTTAATTCAGCACCACGTTACTCCAATTTTTTTTCAAAACTTTGTTCTTTTTAATAGAAGTTTCATGCGTGTTTACACACACCGAGTAAAACCTCGCCTAACACCACCTCTCTTCAGCGACCACTTCAGAATAACTACAGTCCAAATTCTGTTTGCTCTTTTTTTCAGACCTCACATAGACGACAACTATGACTTTATCGAAGTCCCGTTGGTGGTCGTAATTCCGAAATTCCACTGCATATATATATATATATATATATATATATATATATATATATATATAATTTATTAACTGATGGAAGAAACTGAACTTCATATTTTTAATATATCTCGCAAAGAAAAAAAGTTAAATAAGATTGTGTGTACAGAATTATTTCAAGGCAAATTCCGTTCACTTAAAACAAAAACTATATCTTCGCTTTATCAATACAATATATTATTTTTTGCCAAATACGTAGATTATATTTTATATCGTAGTTTTATCGATAATCCCCTGCGGATAACTGATCTCCACTTTCTTTCTGATATCTAGCCCTGATTTTATCGATGAACAAGGGCTAAAGTGGCCCGTTGATCGATATTAACATTCTATGAATTTCTCATTAATCGTGCACGTGATCTATTTCTTTTGAATGCATAAAATTGCTCGTGTCCGTATAGTTTGACTACGGGAATAATGTAACCATGCACTGTGCGTGAGTTGGATTTTCCTCTTGCTGATAAGTTTAATTCATATATAGCCAGGCAACAATCTAAAATACGCTGCTAATTGAATCAATACTCTGTTACCGTATCGAACATAATCACAGTTAAATATATATTAGGGATGTATTTATTGAATTATCCCATGCATTAATGTGAATATAAAAGAGGCATTTGTTTCTCGCGCTGGTAAACTGCCACTGAGGATGTTCTTGCTTCTCTAATGTTACAACTAGTTTTCGTTTTAGGAGGCTATGGTCTGTATGATATCTCGCTTATATGGGTTTATTATTGGTACTTTTTTCTTATTTCAGCTCCATTTACTGCGAACACACTTCCAGGTATGTCATCATTCTGGTAACACTTCTTTCCAAAGTAGTATAAAAAATTGTTCATTATTGATGCATTTAAATATTTCCACACGCACACACGAAGCCAAAATATACCATTTATAGATGTGCCTTTCTGATTATACTTACTTTGTGCAAAGCGCATAGGGTGAAGTGTGATATTAATATCTTTAAACCCAAGAGCAAACTTGCCAACAGATGCCTATGACGGGTTTTAATAGTTCAGCTGACTGTATGTCATCTGAGATATGAGCTATACCGATAATGTTTGTCTGGCGTCTGTCAGTCCGTTAACAGGGCACAACCGTTAGACCTAGACATTTATATGAGCACCCTGAATGTCAGAAGGGGATAAATCGTATTTGTAAGCCTAGAATCTTCTAACACAACATCCTACGAGGTTCTTAGCAAATCACCTTAGAAACCTGAAATAAGGTCATGATGAAACTCATTTTGCGACCCACAAGCCGAAAAAGCATTTTGATCACCCAGACAGTCAGTCAGGGCACATATTGTATCTGTTATGCCTAGAATCTTCTAACGTAACATTATAAGACGTCTTTTATTGCTGTCCTTGGAAACCTGAAATTAGGTCACCATGACCTGTATTTTGAGACCTATAGGAAGGCTGTCGAACACAAAAACCAGGCAGGTTCTAGGCACATCTTTTGGAAACCTGAAATTAGGTCATGGTGACGTATATTTTGCAACTTGGACAGAAAAAAAAACTTTGAGCACCCAGACAGACGGGGTTCAAGTTGTATCCATTAGGCCCAGAACATTCTAACATAATATTCCGGGAGGTCCCAGGAAAATGTCCTTGGAAACATGAAATTGGGTCACTGTGACCTATATCCTGCAACCTGTAGGGAAAAAGGTGTCATTTGAGCACCCTGAATGTAAGAAGGGCCAAACCAAATTGGAGGCGTTAGGGCTAGAATCTTCTATAGCAACACTCAACAAGTTCTAGGCAAGTCTCTTTGGGAACCAGAAATTATGTCATGGTGCACAGGCTATATTTTATGCGCTATGAGTCGAAAAATATGAATTTGAGCATCCAGATAGACAAGGTACAGATTTGTATCTATTTTCATTTGAACCTTACATTGAAAAGTCTAAGGTCCTTGGCGAGTCTTCTTTGAATCCTGAAATAAGGTGACTTAATTCTTATAATACAGCCAGATAGGGCTCAAATTGGATCATTAAACCATAAAATCTTCCAACACAACATCCAGGGAGATCTTAGCAAATTCCACTGGAAACCTGCACGTGACAGGCAAAAAACATGAGTACCTTTAACATCAGATGGGTATAAAAATTAGGCCTTAGAAAACCAGACATTGGGTCATGGTAACCTATATTCTGCGAGCTATTTACCAGATTTTGAGAACCCAGACAGACAGGGTACAAATGGTATCCAAATCCTCGGAACCCTCTATTGTGAAATCCAGGGGGGGGGGGGTCCTGGCCAGGTCTCCTATAAATCCTATTTTCAATTGAGTGTCCCCGCGGTAACATACCAAGGATTCGATGGATTTTTCCCGAAACTCGACATACTTTTAACCAAAAGATGATATCGTCCAAGTTCGATTTTAGACCAAATCCATGCATATTTAGAAAAGGTCAGAAGTCACAAGGCTATTTTATGTTGTCGCCGAGATAACTTATCAGGAATATGATGAATTTTGATGAAGGTCAACATAAATATTAACCAATATGATATCTCACCTTTATTCGATTTCTTGCATAATCCATGAGGTCAGAGTTCTCCTGACTTAAATCTCCTGATTTAAAATCTTTGCAAAATTCACGCATATCTAATTAGGTCAGAGGTCACAAGACGTAAGATGGGCGTATTATGCATGTTTGCGGTGCTCATATTTACAATTCAACCCCGTGGTCACTGTTTTTGTGGTTTACGCCAACGATACTTAGAATTCATGACCAAATGTCGTCTTCATTTTATCTTTAAAGCCTCAAATAAAAGTGATTGATTCTCCAGGTTTCAAGACCAGGGCTAGCAAAGGGCAAAGTACTGTCAGCAGATAAATGAGAGCGTGGTATGTGGTGTGCATCTAACTCAAAATTTCAAAACAGCGACACCCTACACCCTAAATGCTTTGTCAGGCGTATAACCCCGAAGGGGAATCCCCAACGCACGTTGTGGAAAATTGTTTGAATACATGCTACGAATGTGCATTTCTGTTGGTTCAAGCTAGAATCACAGACACTTAATTTTTTTTTTCACAGGGTGCTTTTTAGCCTGCTTTTTTAGCTTTCATGCAAAAACTGCCGACAAATTTTATTTGCCCATGAATGAATCAGATCTCATGAGGCCGCTTTTCTTTGCGCCTCCCCCCCCCCCCCCCCCACCCCCAGGCTACAGTACTGGTCCGGTAGCTATATAGGAGTAAATTATTGCGTTGCATGTATAAATGTTTTCAAAAGTTGACTCGATTTTGAACGAGATTTTTTCGCATTCAAACATTTGCATGTTTATTTTTTTAGTACCTCTTTTGTTGAGAAAGACTCGTGCGACCAAGGACATCTATATGATGAGGCAGTATTTCGTGGGAGAGACGAAGGACAGAGTATATATCAGGTTTTGCCAGGTTCCTTGGCAACACCTGGGACAACATGGACCTCCACGTGGCCACCAAACAACACTTGCCATCCATCCTCCGACCAGCAAAGGCCTTCAAAACAACCTCTCATAGCATTTCCGTTTTCCTTGTAGAATGTGAACAAGGTATTATTTATACTATACTTTTATTGTACTATTTTATATATATGTATATATATATATATATATATATATATATATATATATATATATATATATATATATGCTTACTGCATCAATAAGGCACGGACCAAGATTGCTGTGTGAAAGCTGTGTGAAAGATCATGATTTTAACACACTTTTAGACAGGATCCGCTATACATACATTATCATAAAACTGTCAGCACTTTATCTCGTGCATATCATGGTGCATGGTGGCGCTTTATCTTATAATTTTTCACTGTAGTGCTGCCCCTTAGAGTCTGTCGAAAGTAACTATAACAGTCAGAATGATAAATATTTTAAAATGGACTTTCCGCTAACAAGTATTTTGCCACTTCGAAGCAGTGGGGTACCTAGCCTAATTGCCGCCCGGTGCGAAAGTAAAAGTTAGCGGTCTCTTAACAAAGCATTATAAAATTTCACAACATATGGAAACATATCCGGACAGATTTTCCTTGTTACAGGATTTTATTTGAAAACAACGCAATTATATCGATGAAGTTATCAACAGACAATATTTCGTCACGCATTTAAAAAACATCACCTCTTTGCTATTGCGTTATTTAAAAGAACGTTGTGCATGATTCACATAATGTTCTAACTTAATTTATCTTGCATGATATATGATTAACTTAATTCAACATGGTAAAACTTCATTTGGTTATTGTCATTTAGTTCTCAACGAATATAAATACATTGCCAAAAGAAAAACCACTTCTTGTTATCGCATATGACAGCAGCTACGCCTAATTAAGCTGTGTGATATGCATAGTGCTGCAGCAAGCAAGGCGATCATACTTATGTCTCTATTCGAAACGCGGAAGAGTATTTCATGAGCTATATGTGTGCAGGGGATGTATAATGTTTGAATAAAATGTGACTTTTTGTTTAACTACAATATCCTCAAAGTTAAAACCACGTTAATCTAAAGCTACATCAGTTTCATGTTCTGCACTTTCCTCATGTTTATTTACGAACTAACGATAATTCGTTATTCAATAAAGCACTTCATTGAATTTCACATCATTATATCTTGAATTATATGATATATTATATTATATATTTAGTAATTTGAAGGTAACACGTATATATAACGTGTCCTAGGGGCAAGGTTGGAACCATCACCCTGGACATTGGTAATAATTTGTATTTGAAATGCAATGACATATGCCAACTTAAAGATTAAATAAATCTCACATAGTTCTGGGGGAAAGATTATTATTAAATAAAAGATCATGTCATATACGCCAAATTCTAAAACCAGTGGTAAATTAAAGGACAACCAAGGAAACATATGTAAATGCGTTTGTTTTTAACGAAAATGTTGTAAGCACATGGGAGGACCATGGAAAAGTATTTTAGGTTGTTTCAGGCAGTTTAAATGTCATGGTATTCTAGTGAAATCAATAGTGCAAGTTTATACATTACGGGAAAAGAGAACAGAATTCATCATAACATTTTCCGGACAATGTGTAAGAGAGACACCCGTCCCCCATCAGGGTTTCTTCTTAGTTTCCTGTACACGTAGATGATCCTGAAATGTGTGCCTTTGCAAGACAGTTTCTCGGTGTCGTTCTGGCATTGCCGGTGTTCTCATAAATAAGAGCTTCAAATCTGTATTTCTTCTGGCGTAGCCTGTCTATAGAGATAATTCGCGAAACATTTGATTTACTATTGTACAGTTTATCATTACTGAAATGATTGATATGGAGGAACAAAGCAACAAAATTACCAAACATTAAAAATGCCCACCAATCTTTAAGAATATGTCATTTATACTTACAAATGTGTACTCTTTGAGGATCTCTTTGTGCCAACTCCTCATACTAATTCAGCGAAATGCCCCCCCCCCCTGCAACATGCACCGTCCCGTACCCCGCATCACCCCCCCCCCCCATCCCCCCGGCACGCCACTGCTTCGATGAATAGACCAACTGTTTGATACGTTTGTTTTATTCTTATGACACTCAGCGTGTGCTGAGAAGATTAAGCTGCATAACTCAGTGTACGAGTTAATCTGGTTGCATGTTTGCCAAATTCCTTCCTGTTGTCAAGCAGCTTCACGGCTTCTCCATCTCAAAGGCCTATCAACAATCCACAGGATCTGGGCCATGTATTACCATCGCCTGTCATTAACAGGAGAGTATTGACTGCTGTTGCAGCGCAGTTTCCGGTATGACTGTCTGTATCGAAAGAATGTCTGTAGCGTATTTTAAACTGAACGAACTTTGTAAAAAAAACTGTTGTATTTATGAATAGGGAAACCACTGTGATTATCCTATGATTCATGTCATATCCCACTGAAAAAAAAACAACATATATTGACAAGTAATATATCTTTGTGTGGAGTGGCTAGGCGTTAATTATAATACATTGGTTTCCTTCCAGGATATTTGTCGTTAGGTCATGTGATGGGAATTGGGCCTGAACCGATGGCTGGCCTAAAAGAAATTTTCCGCTGTGTTCGCGATGATTACGTTGGCAAAATCGGACAATTCCAGTATACGGACTATGAAGTAGGTGTGGGTATTGGATCAAAGGAAAAGGACGGGTTTTTAACTCACTGGTATATTAAATCGAGTCACAAACCAGATGAAGTTGTAGCCCTGAGATCGAATATGATACAGATCGTCACCTAATCAATTCCAAATTTATATATAAGATACCATGTATAATACACGTGATATACAGTATGTTACTTCATTACTAAATTCTAACCTGTTTAATTTCAGGTTTTTTTTTTGTGGGTTTAATATCCGGTTAACGACAAAAATAAATTTTCGATGAATCATTTGCAAGTTCTCGGGTATTTTTTTATCTCTTGTGAGTCCAGGTCCTCTTGTGTAGCAATTCTGTATTATAAAAATAATACTTGTCTGCTTTACGAAATAAGATATATGAAGTCGGAGAAACATAAAATCGCTACACAACAGGTGAAGCAACAAGTCTTGTACGATGTTTGTATGGCTGTTACAGCTGATAAGCTTTGGTGAGCGATTCGAACGTATTCCAGTCCAAACACTGCGACGGTCGAACTAATCTCTGATTCCGTGTCAACATATCCCATTATTGCGTAAAGCGTTCTGGCTAAGGAAGGGTACGGAGTATCGATCTGTAAAATAAGAAATAAGATAAATATAACAGCAGTTGAGAATTAATTAAAGGAGCCCAATCACCTATAAAGCATGTTAAGATAACACGAGAAAAAAAGCTTCTTCCCTTTATAATAAATCTGTACCTGCCAAAATGTGTGCTTGATTCCCTTTGATTACTTCTGTGAAAGAGTGTTAAAAACAGTGGACCGGGCGCGACAGCAGGTGTCAACATAAACACAGTGCGTTGGGCCGTGTCCAGCGCGAAGCCACAACACGGGTGAATCAGGAGATGCCCTGACTGACTTGGCCCAAAATTATAATACATGTTCCCGCTGGCTGAAACACCACGTATTGCGACTCTTAATCGGACCTCTAGTCACGTGACCTTGTTATGGTAAACAGTGGACTCTGTTTACCAACACGAAGAGCCATAACAAGGTGTTTAACAGCCGCTCGGATAGTTTTACTGGGAAACAGTTGTATAAAGCAAAAATGAACTGATAGTGTGAAAGAACAGGCATAATATTACTCCTGATAATGCCCCTTTAACATACGAATGTTGTAGTCTGTTAAGTCGCTTATTGGAACTCTCTTTCTCTCTCTCTCTCTCTCTCTCTCTCTCTCTCTCTCTCTCTATATATATATATATATATATATATATATATATATATATATATATATATATATCTGAGTGGGGATTGTATTTCAAATGTTAATGTCTTTAACATTGCAATGTTTGGCAAGCGTCTCGAAATATATTCAACACGAAAAATTTTCAATTATTTAAACTGTAGGTATATCAACAAAGAATGCGTAATAATTCTTACTTTTTCTTAATTGCCTTATAATACTTATTACCTTGCTTTCAAATTATTTGTAGTCTCATTAGAGCTATAGGTGATGAATACAGACAAAAACATGCCTGTTTTTTTTTTTTGCTTTGTGTTACACAATGCCGAGTGCATTATTAAACACATTTTTTGATGACTTTAGAAATTAATCTTGAATAAAGTACCATCTTATAATCGTCAGCCCTATCCTGTTTCATTTGCATTCTTGCAAGCCAGGCACATTTATCTGGTTCCTGCAAAAAGAAAGAATGGATGGGTAACCAGTATATTCTTATTTGGTAAGACAATTAATTGATTAATGTAACTCCAGGTTAGTTAGAGGACGCCTTTAACGAATGTGTAATTAAGCGTAACCACACCTTGTGAGGCCTTGTTCTGTTCCTCATGTCATCATGTATTGAAAATCCCAATAATAAAGTTTCCAAAACAACATATAAACATAATCAAAATAGAATGCATATGTGTGCATTGGATTACAATGATGTATCAATATAATTAATAAGTAACCTTGACAATTCAATGTGTATTATTACCGCTTGACAATTTGCGATTTAATTACAAAATGTATAACTCTGGAATAACTCACCGTGTTGAAACACGTTATATAAACTTACCTTTTAAAAGGAAAATTCCTGTGAAATTCTTTCATTTGCTCTATTGCTAGCCAGACAGATGTATCTTGTCACTACAAAAAGGAATGCATGTGTTTATTAAGTAAAGTCTGTGCTTGGTAATAATTAGTCAATTATATAACACCGAGTTATAAGAGAACACCTTCAGTCATTGTACAATCGGGGCAATGCCCCCCCCCCCCCCCGGTCGCATCCAGGACTCCCCGTCCTCTAGGAATTGCACTAAGTCTGATACTTATTAACTTTTCAAAAGCACTTTCACGATACTCCTGTCACGGATATCCACAGACTTGGGACTTATTTCTACATTTCATTATGTTTAATCCTGTTTTATCCTAATAAATATTATATATTTTTTTTTCATTTTGTGCAACTGATATTTCTAATTGGAATTAAAACATTACTCTGCTGTGTGGAATCATTGTGAATTATGGTGTTTATACACAATCACTCACAGACACATTTATATGCATCGAATTTCCTTTGCTATATATATCCAGTGGCGGATTCAGAGCGTTCGTGAGCCCCCCCCCCCCCAAAGATATATTTATTTTATTTATTAACCCAATTTTCGTGATTCATTTCCATATTTTAGGTTGTTTTTATTAATGAGCAATCATATTTTACTTAAGTTATCCACAGTGTATAACTTTCAAACGCATCATTTTAGGATATTTATGAACAATTGCAGAACAGCTGCAGAGCGGCAGGCCCTTGTTGGGGTCGACCGTGAACAATCTCACGGTTTCTCTGCTGATCCCGGTACTCGAATTCACGATATTTGCTCTGCGAAGTCCTGTGTGCTGTCGAGACCACGGATATAATTATAAAACGCTCCCACATGGTAGAGCACTATCACATGGATGTATTGAATTTATGTAATGTTATCAATGTAAATTATGTTACCTTCTCTCGTTTTAAATATCTTTGTAAGCTCTGAATTAGATTACTACCAAAATCAATGTGATTTGGCCGTTAAGTGTTGTATTAAATTTAGCTGAGCGTCATGGCCAGTGGCTCACCTGTTCCGATTCCCAACACTGGAATGTTGCAAATATCTAAACAGTAAACTCCATCCTGAACAGATTTTTTCTTGCTCTAAACTTAATGCTGCCCGGTCTCCAATTGGAATGTAACCGAACATACCGGTGGGATATTACCTCTTCCTTCGTTCACACTACAGGGAAGAATATGAAACTGCTTTTAACATTTTGAAGAAAAATCAAGCACACACAGCTGGCAGTCTAATCTGAGGCGGAGATGTAATAAGTCAAAATATTCATGTGTCGTATTATGTTTGTACATTATTCATGAGGAAACATGTTTGTATGAATTCAGTTATGTTGAAACTTTTGCTCTGTACTTTTCTCATTTGATCAGATATACGTACACATGCTAAATTTAATTAAAGTATTAGACAGTATGTAATACATTCTTTTGAATGTTGCAAGCTGACTCGCTTGTGATACATTTTTATGAATGCACAAAATGGACACTGATCAGTTCTTAGTGTCATGAGACTAAGGCTTGGCAGGTAACGGATCGGTCGGTGTCATTGTTCGAATGAAAACAATAGAAAACCGGTTCTCGACTGGAAATCAAATGCAACCAAGGCAACCCAGGCAATTCTTAACTGCAAGGCAATTCATGACCTGATATTATACGATAATATTATGAACGTCGTATTATATGAGCCGATACATGTATCTTAATCAATATCACATAAGCCGATGCTATATTTCATACTTATATTTTAACAGCATTGGAAACAAACGTAAGAAGATGTAGCTTTTAATCGAATCACAGATGCGCATCTGCAAATAAATTAATTATGCTGTGAAGGTAAGAATAATCACTTCCGACCGTGCTATAAGTTACGAGCAGGAACTGGACTTAGCTTTTTCAATCGGGTGCATAAAACGGACAATCGCTTATTTATATTCCACAAAATTAGGGCATGAATTATATCAGAATTATATGAGATCCATCACAGGCAAATGATGATAAACTGGTGGAGGTTACATTGGGCAAAAATGTGGTTCCACACAATCTTTGATTTATACACACTCAAAGTATAGCATGGTTACAATATTATGCACTACAGCCTGAGTCATGGGAAAGAGGATTACTTGGGTTAATAGGGTAAAAACGTGGTTTCGCTGGGGTTCGAACCCAGAAACTTTCGCGTGTGAGGCGAACGTGATAGCCACTACACTACGAAACCGCCCGATAACGATTGAAGTTCACACAAACGCTAACTGGGACCATATTCTTCCTCAAATATCAACGATATAGGATTATTCAAGATCAAGTCAAAGTGTCGTATGTATATTGCAGATCATGGTCAAACGTGATAGGAGAAAAAGTTTATATCAAGAAAAAAGAAACCGTAAAATTCTTCAAAAATTATGAGTAATATCAATGAAATGCCTGAATTAAGATTGCCTTCAAATTTAAACATGCATAAATAATGAACTTTATTGGAACTGATCGTAAAACATTTTTTTTTAATTTGATATCATAGACCCATGCCATAGACCTGATAAGTTGGCTCGTTGCTTGGTCTAGTGGTATGATTGTCGCTTCGTGTGCCAGAGGTGCCGGGTTCAATTGCCGGACGAGCCCCATGTTTTGGAGCAAAGGCGTCGATTTGTTGCAAATAGTGGAGCGTCTCAGCTGGGGAAAGAAACACGAGAGAGGGAGAGAGAGAGAGCGGGGGGGGGGAGGGGTCTCCCTTTCACACGTTTTCCTATTATATATTTTAAAACAAAACTTGGGTAAAAAATTAATACATTTATAATATATTTAATTGATGTGCCTGTATCAAACACAAACAACTTTATTAATTACAAAATGTTGGACTGGAAATGTAAAAAAAAATTAGTATTAAAATTAGTATTAAACAAGTTTGCCCAAAAGAAATGTGTACACTTTACACAAATGAGTCCAAGGCAAAAAGTAATTACAAAAAAGTCACAATTACGGAATCATGGATTTACACCAAACTTTCTTACTCGAAGTTGCCGAAAATATTTCGACGGGTGTTTGATCTACAAGCAAATTCCTTGGCCAGGGAGTGCATGTTTAGATCCTCAAGGACTGTGGGGTGTACGTGGCACAAGGCGACGGAGTTAAGACGCTGTTGACTCATCGTGCTGCGTAACCAAGTCTTCAGCCGTCGGAGTGCTGAAAAGCTCCGCTCACAGGATGTGGATGTCACAGGACACACAAGCAAGACTTTCAGAAGGATCTCCACTTGCGAAAATAACGCACGCACCTCTGGATGCATACCCTGGAATGCAATCTTAATTTCATGCAATGTTTTTGCATCTGTTTTTTGCCGGAACATGCTCAGCTGGACGGATAGTGATTCCTTCTTGAATTCAGGGTACCTCTCGACCAGAGACATCTGATCTGAGTCGATTTTGCCTTTGATCAAAATCTGTTCAAGCTGGTTGTATGTCTGCAGGCCTTGGTTTGAGCTGCCGAACCGTTCCTGTAGCTCTGTCCCCATGCGATCCAGGAAGAGGAAGTACTGTTGTCTGAAGTGTTGCTCTGGGCTGTCATGGTGGAATTGACTGTCTGACCCGCCTGCTCGTTTAGGACATTTCTCCTTCTAGGGAGGCACAAGGGATCCAGTTCGTATAGTTCCACTTTGGCAGATGCTTGGGAAAATATATCCTTGAAATTCTCTTCACTCCTCCAAGACTTCAGCTGTGCTGTGCACACATTTGTTGCCCCTATCAGTCCTTGAAGGAGAGCAATAAAGTAAGAATTCTGACGGTAGATTTTAATATTGAATCATGCCAAGTCTATATAATTTAGCGGAAACTGACATTTTACCGACAGTTGCAACTAACCACTCCGCAGTTAAGTTTAAATCAGTAAATCTTCTTACCGATTCTCAGCGAGGTCCTTGTTTTGGCGTTTAAAGTGTTCGCTGTTAGCTGGCCGTGTTTATATTGATTCTTTAAGAAAGAGAACTAATAAATTGAGACAAGAATGGTATTAAGAAAAACAAGATGAGCACATATGAAATTGATTGGAATATTTTAAATATAAATCTCGACAGTTTACCATAATAGAGTCTATAAAAAGGCGCATAAAGCGGGGGGGGGCGGACTTGGGGAGGACAAACAGCACATAGCTAGAGAATATATTATAAAGTATAGGGAATAAGAAAGGATACAGGTTCCGACATAAAATTGCATATAGAAATAACAAGTGACCCAGGGGTCATGACGCTCAGCTGACCAGGAAGACATTGACAAAAGTAATTTTATCATCTGAATGTCAAATTTGAATGAAATACTTTTTCCAAACTTGACCTTTTGTATAAAATCATCCAATAATCATTGGGGTACTATGGAGCTCTGTAGCATGAAGGATATGGGTAACAGACACCTATTTTCAAGTTTTACAAGATGACTTTTCAGGGGTCTCCCAGCATGTCAAAAAATAAAATTCTAGGTCCAGTTATTATGATTTGTGCCCTGTTAACAAATCCAAATGTTTATTTCGGGGGGGGGGGGGGGTATTTCAAAGCCGCATAGGATGAAGGATATGGGCAACAGAGATGTAATTTCAGGTGCACAAGGAGACTTTTCAGGGGCCTCCCAGCATATCAAGAAAGGAGATTCTTGGTCAAGTCATTATAATTTGTGCTCTGTTAACAGATGACCAAATCTTTATTCTGGGGAGTACTTCGGAGCCCCAGAGCATGAAGGACATGGGGAACAGGGACCTTATTTCGGGTTTCCATGTAGACCTTTTATGGGCTTCCCTGGAGGTGAGGACAGAAGATTCTAGGTCCAGTCATTATGATTTGTGCCCTGTTTACAGATGACCAAATGTTTAAAGATCACAAAAGTAGAGAAAAAAGAATCGTGAAAAATAAAAAAAATATAGGTGGCGCCACCAATCTCCAGAAATTGATGAAACACTCGATGATCAATATCCATGCAAAGAATCATGGTGATTAATGCATTAGTTGGTCAGATACTTGAGCTTTTGTATTAAATTTTGCATTATTCTGGGGGTACTTCAGAACCCCATAGCTCAAAGAATATAGGTCACAGTGACGTAATTTCAGGTTAACAAGGAGAATTTCCATAGACCTCATAGGATTTCAAGTAAGAAGATTCCCGGTCTAGCGGTTACGATTTGTGCCCTGTTAACAGACAGACGCCTGGATGGCCGGTCGGACGACGGACAAAAAGTGATCCCTACAGCTCAGATGACTTTCAGTCAGCTGAGCTAAAAATTGAAAAAATACAGGTGGCGCCACCAGAATGCAGAAACTGATGAAACATTTCATGATCAATATCCATGCAAAGAATCATGGTGATCAATATAAAAATTGTTCAGATACTTGAGCTTTTGTATCAAATTTTCCATTATTCCGGGGGGTACTTCGGAGCCCCATAGCTCAGAGGTTATGGGTAACAGAGACCTAATTTCAAGTGTTTAAGGAGACTTTTCATGGGCCTCTCAGCATGTCAAGAGAGAAGATTCTAGGTCCAGTCATTACAATTTGTGCCCTGTAAACAGATGACCACATCTCAAGAGGTCTCAAAAATAAAGAAAAAAATTCGTAAAAATCGAAAAAATATAGGTGGCGCCACCAGACTGCAGAAACTGATGAAACATTCCATGATCAATATCCATGCACAGAATCATGGTGATCAATGCAATAGTTGTTCAGATACTTGAGCTTTCGTATCAAATTTTCCATTTTTCTGGGGGGTACTTCGGAGCCCCATAGCTCAGAGGTTATGGGTAACAGAGACCTAATTTCAGGTTTCCAAGGAGATTTTTCATGGTACTCCCTGGATGTCAAGTTAGAAGATTCCAGGTTCAGTGGTTACGATTTGTGCCTGGTTAACGGACAGACAGACGGACAGACGGACAGACAGACGGACAGACAGACAGACAGACGGACGACGGACAAAGAGTGATCGCTATAGCTCAGATGACTTTTAGTCAGCTGAGCTAAAAACGAATTTAAAGGAGCACTTTGTGACTTGATAAAGTGATTGATTCAATAATGATCGATACACCGCTCTTGGTGCAATTAGCATGAAAAAGGGGAAAGGAAAAATAAGTTTTCAGGATCAGAAAGGAAAAACAAAATGAAAGTAGTATACAAAAAAATTATGCGCCCTCAATAAGAAATATCTGGGGAGTGTTTTTATGATGTATTGTTGCTTTGCATATTTTTCTTTTCAAATCTTTTGTACATATTTACTTGTGTAACGAGAAGATACTGGAGGATAAGTACATTTTTCACAAAATAATATATATATATATATATATATATATATATATATATATATATATATGCGTACTATGTGCGTACTATATGCAATATATTTTCTCAAAACGTAATCCTGTATTCCTGTATAATCTCCACTGATAGGTATGTGTGTATTTACTCTTTTTGTCTATTTGGTCTATTTGAATTGTGAAATCTACATCGATTAAGTTGCGGTCTGGACCTGGACGCGATGAGAACCCCATACGCACGTACATAAAATACTGATTAAAATTCGAATTGATGAACGTTGTTTATATGTAATAGCCTTCCGGCTTGACAAGTGAAGTTGGATTTTTCTTAATAGACTAGCGTTTAACGTAGAGCAAGTGGCATGTGGATGACATCAGTTGATATCTTTTGCTCCAGCATTGTCTAACGCTTTTGCTAATGCACACTTTTTTTCTTCAAAAATTTCTAAAAATTTGGGGGGGGGGATTATTGTATAGGTCATCCCCCTCACCTCAAAAAGTTGGGGGGATATATACCCCCCATCCCCCCAGGATCGACGCCCATGGTATAATCTGAAATCTATCTCAACGAACTCGATTTTAAATAACCTGGGGTTGGGAGGGGTTATAACCTAAAATCGATTTAAGATCATCCTCTACAATTTCTATATTACTCCTTTAAATGCATATTAGTTCATTTTTCTTTGTCTGTACTTACGAAAAATTCTGAAAATCCTTTCTGTTGTTTTTTATATATATTAGGTTGAATCTATATAAGTATATATCTAATATTTGCATATGATGTACCATACATTGTGGTGAAGTGCATTGTAATGAATCTATGTGTACCTTATGTTTATTTATATCAGATTTATCTTATGTGTATGAGCCAAGATAAATATAATATATATATATATATATATATATATATCATTACATAAAACCATAAAAATTATCAATTCATTAAATCAGCGAGGGGGTAGACAGGTAACCTGAAATTTCGTCCAGACCCCCCCCCCCCCCTCCTCCCCCCGTGTAATCTGAATTCGTTTTCAGATAATGGGGCCGGGATAACCTGAACTCTTCACACCGTCTGTACAGGATACTCGCAAAGCTTCGAAAGTTAAGAGAAGTTCATAGAAAACTTCTTTCATAAAACTCCTTGAATATCTTATTTGGTAACGAAACGTTACATGTAGGATGGCCTTATTGTGAAATATTACACAGGATGCTTACACTTTTAAATGCCATGGCATTTTAAATTCAGGAAGCATCCATTTAAAAAAATGTATTAGATCGCATAAAATATATGTCATTTTCAGCCTTATATGGCGTGCTTTCTCACAGTGTTTCAGTGTTTCCTAAAATTGTTTCAGATGTGTTAACATAAAAATTGTTTCCTTAACAGTTGTTTTCTTTAACAAATTCACAATATCAGTTTTACACAGGAAAAAAATCAACAAGAGAAATAACCTCCAGACAATCTCGTTTAGTTTAACATTAGCCAACTAACTTGGTAACTCAACAGAATAAAAATCTTCTGGGCAATTGCGGTAAGCCTTTGGGCGTCCTCTGTCCGGCTATTAGCTGCCTGACTTTTAAGAGTGCAAAACAACATTGGCTTTGATATGAAACCTCTTTATTTATCACTGGGGAAGGTCATGGGGGAAATATCCATGGAAACCCGAAACAATGACCTGTATGCTACGTGTTATAGGAAAACAACATTATTAGAGTCCTTTGAACGTCCGATTTGTTCAAGAATACAACAGAAATGTAATACTTTTGCTTTCACATGATTGCTGATTATTCACGAAAGAAAAGATAATTAAACGGTTGAAATTGAGTTGAATTATTTTTTTAATCTTGTCTTGGGGAGTTTAAGACATTTAAACGAATTGAAGTGTTCCAATACTCGATATCTTGTCTGCTACCCATCTGACGCTAAAAACTGATGGGGTCGAAAGAATATTCATCGCATAATCCACTACCCTCATTTCATTTGGTAACATTCTGTTGTCTTACAGCCCCGGGATTTTTCTTCGTCGACAGTAAAATGAATTTTGGCGATGCAGAGAGTGCTTGTAAAAAGAAGACTAGTCGGCTAGCAGACCCTTCTTTGTTCCAACACATTCAGGGATTCGAGGTTTGCCACAACGGCTGGCTATCAGATCAGACGGTGAAGATGCCCAGTCTCCATGACAACCAGGATGCCGGATGTGGTCAGGCCGGGGACAATGATCTTGGTCAGGCTGACCAGTCCAAGCTGTTTGGGACATTTTTATGCCAAACCAGGTAGGTGAATGAGGAAAATTAAACGCTAAGTAAAAATGACGGATTTTGAACTTAAATCATATCACAAGTAAAAATTAACTATAAGTACAAATGATGAATTCTGTACTGAAATCCTATCATATCACGTAAAATTACTACTAAGAAGGGATAATTGATTTTAAACTGAAATCTTCTTACACGTAAAAAATTAACTCTAAGGAAAGATGATGGAATCTAAACAAAAATCTTATCACACGTAAAATTAACACTAAGTAAAGATGATGGATCTTTGAACTGAAATCATCCCACACGTA
The DNA here is from genome assembly GCA_026874595.1 of Sipunculus nudus. Lineage (NCBI taxonomy): Eukaryota > Metazoa > Annelida > Sipuncula > Golfingiida > Sipunculidae > Sipunculus > Sipunculus nudus. The sequence goes on from CM049320.1 coordinate 53,554,850, forward strand.
AAAATTAACCGTAAGTAAAGATGACGGAATCTGAACTGAAATCTTATCACAATTTTACTAAGTAACGATAATGTATTTTGTACTGAAATCTTCTTATACGTAAAATGAACTCTAAGTAAAGATGGTTGATTTTGAACTGAAATCTTATCACACGTAAAATTAACACCCAAGTAAAGATGATGGATTTTTAACTGAAATCATCCCACAAGTAAAAAATAACTCTAAGTAAAGATGATGGAATCTAACTTAAATCTGATCACAAGTAAAATTAACACAAGGTAAAGATGATAGATTATGTACTGAATTCGTATCTCAAATTATAATATTATCATTATAAAATGCCACATTCTGCCATTCTAAAAATATTATTTAAAAAGTGTTGCAAATATATTGTACTTTTTCAGAATAAAAAAAAATATTTCTATATTCTCTTACAGTTACATTTATTATTTGTTGCTCTAATCCTCATCTTTAAAGTAGAAAGACCCAGGTGGCAGCGATAGGTATGCTCTGTCTACAATTCAAAAGAATTAATTTTAATCTATATTAGATCTGACCGAGAATATGAAATACTGAAGACGCATCAGACTATAATTCGCCATAAAACTGTAAATATCATACCTGAAGCCCAGTGTCACAAAGAGAAAAATGGTTCGGAAAGCTGAGCAATTTGGCATTAATTTGGCATTAATTTGCCATTTAATTTGAATATTTTTCGGTAAAAACATATCTTATTCTTTTCTTCATGTGAGGCACACCTCCAGGATTAATAAGAATACAGATTTTCCGAGATAACATTCGCAGTATGTTTGCTTCACTTTCGAATATTCAGTTACTAAGTTATGAGCATACACCAATCAAATTCCAGTTTATTGTACATACACTGATTCCAATGACTTTGTTTACAAACTGGCTTATTATAGATTTCTACTTTTATATTCTTTATACGGTAATTAAAATACCGAACGCTTCCATTTACTAATGAAATCCAATCACAAATGACACAGTTTATACTTAAATATTACTGTGTATAGGCCTGTTCACTCTGTCATATTATGTTCACTATTCTTTTGTCAGGTCCCAATATATTGTTTCGCCGAAGTCCTGATAACTCGTGCATGGATACGATAAAAGCCAAGCATTTGTGCCAAAGAATGGGAGGTAGGATGGCGACCGCAGAGGAAGGGAGTGCTGCAGCGGAAGACGGTGCGTCCCAATGTTCCGATGGTTGGTATATCACATCGGCGGTTGAAGGCATCGGGACATTAAACTGCGACCTTAAGAAAAAGTCCTTTTCTCTAGCTAATCCAGATGCTACGTGTAGTACCGGGGATGTACTGTAATGTACCAGGTAAGCGCTATTAATCACTTTATTTTTTTTAAATACATATACAAAATAAAATAAATGTTCTACGGAACCGCCAATACCATTCTTATGGATAAATTTTGTGTCCTGAATAGGATGTGTGTGGTGTATGTTGTTGGTAAGTGCTAATTGTCGTCTTACGGGTTTGGTTTTATTTATAACTGTAATGGTATGTATAGATACGTGTTATAGTAAATATAATTCTTGATTAGGTTAGCAAATCTGATACAGAATGAGACGACATTATTTGCCAGTTTCTTTCAGGTAAATTCAAAACTCTTTCACATAGAGAAAGGGGAGTAGTCAATTTTGTTAATGTCAGTGATAAAAAAACCTTTCTAAAACAAAGATTCAAGATGGCGACAATTATGTCTGTATGTATATGTATTTATGTAAGTTTATGTTGGGATGCTTCTCCTACATATGCTGTGTATTATTTGTATGTTTTTTTTTATGTTTTATATTGAATAATTAATAAATAAAATAACAAGATATCTTGATCATAAAGTCCATTTCAAGAATTAATTTTTTTGTAATTTTTTCGCTAACTGGCAATAACATTTACTCTCCTCACATCATGTGATGTTTTCACATAGTCCGAAGACCAATCACATTGTATGTTTGAGTGTAGCCTAATATAACCAACCCTTTATGACCTTCACTGGTGTTTACTGTTACGTTTTGATCCAACATGCACAAAAATAATGGGTTTCAAATGCGCACACGAAAATAAACGGTCCGGCAAGGAATCAGACAATGGAGATTTTGTTGCACAATTTGAAATCAAAAGTTTCCTTTACATGCAATAAATCAGGCCAGAACCTTCTCTGTAAATAACAAGACTCAAAATGGGAAATCGTGAGTTCGAATCTCACCCGTGATATTTTTCATGGTCGGCCCACCACCCAGGCTTAGAGCACTGCAGGTTTTATGGGAAGGCCGTGCCAAATGGCCGTGTTTCACTCACAAACGAATGTGCCTTTCGTTCCTCGGTGGTATGATTACGCACCCAGCGCCGCAGATGCAGAAGGCATCGGCCCTTGTTGACTCCAGGATATAAAATGAGAGGAAGCGTGTGATACTGCCCTGTCATGAAGTCAGAAAACCGGAATGGAATTCTGCAGATGTACATATACGTAGTAAAGATAGCATTAAAAATATTAGTCATTATATGAGTCATTATAATATAATCACATTTGTAATTCCAAAAAGATTCCAACACATGATAACACTGAGGGCATTACCTACCAGCTGGATTCATTATATTAGCAGGAAAAGACAAAAGTCTCCAAGCAAATGATAAGAAATAATGATTTTGTATTGAAACCGAGGTGTTTAAAAAAAAATTGTCAGATTTCTGAATGACATAACTGGAGTAAACGCATGCTGAAATTGAAAGCCATGACAGACCGAAGATGCCTCCGTATGTAACCCATTTATATTCCCGATATGACCTATTTTCAATATAACCCTCTAACATCACGTTTTCTGTGTATTTAGTAATGTATTCCAAACAATAAATTCTCATTGCATTTGAATTTAACTTAGTCGGTGTTAAAAAAAAGTGAACGTGCTGAACAATAAGGCAAATAAAGGTCAAAGTCCGCTAAAAGATAAACATTTTAGAAAGTTCTATTTCGCTCCTTCCCTTCAAACATGAACCGAATCAAACGAAAGCTCTTGAGAGTTATATTGCCCTAGCAAGCACATGGTGCCACTGTGACTTGACGTTTGAAAGTAAAAAATCAAGAAAAATCAAGTTAATCCCTGCAACTTAGAATTACAAAGTATTGTTTATAGGTGGCAGCATGTCTGAAATATAAGTATTTTAAAAGTGTTGGCGCAAACGTCGACTGGGAGCCAATAAAAAAACAATGAGCCCCCCCCCCCCCAAGCTTGAAAACGTTCTATATATTGCATATTTTTTAATCATAACCTGAAACTATCCGTGAAACCGTTTTGTTTTAGATGTGTTATTACACGTTGAGAACCTTCCACGTAGCACTAGCTTGTATGAGCTAATAACTGTTTCTTTTTTGTGTTTGCAAACCAAAGTGTTAATTAGTTCATCAAGAGATCAATTACACTGCTTTAGTAACATTATTTTTTTGTTCAGCATACTGTAGGTCACCTGAGCTGTAGTGATCACCCTTTGTCCGTTGTCCGTCTAGCCATTAACAGGGCACAATTCGTAACCGTTAGACCAAGACACTTTTAACTGTACATTTAGGGAGTTTCGTGGCATATATCCTCAGAAACCTTAAATTATGTCACGGTGAATTAAATTCTGCCGTCTATTGGCCGAAAACATGATTTTGAGCACCTAGACAGTCAGGTGGAGCACAAATTGCATCCATTATGGCTAGGATCTTCTAACCTAATGTTCAGGGAGGACCTATGTCTTTTAAAATATGAAATTTAGTTTCCATAAAGTATGAAGTTTAGTTTCTATGATTTGAGACCTATAGAAAAAAGATTACATATGAGCACCCTAAGCACAAATCATATTTGTTAGGCCTAGAACCTTCAAAAGCAAAACCCTGTTGTGTTCTTGGCAAGTCTCCTTTGATTACCTATAGATTGCTACTTATGGCCTGGAAACATGATTTTGAACACCCAAACTGTCAAACGGGATATAAATTGTATCCATTAGGCCTAGAATCTTCTAAGTTAATGTAAAGGGAGGTCCTGAGAAAATTGAAATGAAATTAGGTTACTATGAGTCATATTCTGCGAACTTGAGGAAAAAGATGTCATTTGAGTTCCCTGGATATCAGATAGGCACAAATGATATCTGTGAGACCTATTATTTTCTAACACAGTATCAAGAGAGGTTCTGAGCAATACTCCTTTGAAATCTGAAATTAGGTCGTGTTGATCTATAATCTGTGATCTACGGGGAAAAAACATGATTTTGAACACTCAGATAGTAAGACAGGGCACATTTTATCCTTAAGGCCAAGAATCTTCAAACGGACGTCCTTTGTAAATGCTGTTTATGGTGAGTATAGGTCATCATCTGCTAGGGACCGAAAACTTGATTTGAGCACCTAGACAGACAAGGTACAAATTTTAACCAATATCCTTGGAATCTTCTTACTAATAAGCCATGGAATCTTAGGCAAATATTCTTGTAAAGCTGAAATTAGATCAGGGTGACCTGTATTCTATAAACTACGTGCAAACAACAAGATTCTGATCATCCAGGTAGTCACACAGGGCACGAAACTGTTGAACAGTTGAACCAACAACCTTTCATTGTAAAATCCAGGAAGGTCAATATAACTTTATTTATTTTACATGGATTGTACAACTAGTTATATTAACTAATACAAGGCACTCTTCATGGCTCGGATGATGGCGCTAGGTAGTCGGTAAAGGTTGAGTAAACCAGAAGTCCTTGGCAATTCTCCCTGGAATCTTGATATTAATTCACTGTGACATATAATATGTGAACTATAGGAAAACATGATTAAGTACTCTGAAAGTCACATCGGCACAAACCATGAGGGTTGGAATTAGAACCTTCTGACTTAAAATTCAAGGAGGTCCTGGGTAATTATAGACAAAACGCCTGAAATGAGTACTCCGGAAGTCATTCAGATCCATTGTTCAAGGTTCCTCTTAGCCCTGCCTTGGCTTTAGTATTTGAGTTTAATAACACATTGCTTAAAATAAAACGATATTCCATGTACCGATAGACTTAGCTCAGTGCCAGCTCTTATCACTAAGGCCTTGTAAAGTCCGTATGGTGAATGACCGTGAATCCCTGATAGTTGCAGATTTAGGCGTCACATGTCTCTTTGAGGACCTGACGATTCTCCCGTATTTGCATATCAGGCCGTAACGCCTCATGTGAGTATCATCGTTGCTACAAGAACGCCAACATCGGTCCAACAGCTCGACCCGCTGGGTAACATTCGCACTGAAATCATGTATTCAGAAATTCCACACATGGACCTTCGTGTCCTATGATATATCTCTGCTGAACGAATATTACGGTCACATGGGCAAAATGTAAGTACATATTGTAGACATTATCGCAACAATTTTGTACCGACAGGTCCAGTTTAATTCCCTCTGCCGAGATGACAACAGCAGCTGACAGCATTTGTCTGAACCCGTGTATTAACTCTCAAATTGCTACTCGCAAATCGTGATCGTTTCAGCCTGAGTCCGTCGGTACATTTTGACTGCGCTGGTCGCGTATGCACCTGAAAATCTCGCACTGATTGGCTGCGCCAAAGTTTGTTAGGCCTACTGTCAAGGTGGTGGTCCGATAAACGTTAACACTGTGACTGAGGGTTATAGTGTTTTAAAGTCTCGCCCAACTCAACATTAGCGACGGCCTAAAAATATCAAGACAAATTAAATGGTAATATTATTAGCCAATTTGAAGCCTGGAATAGGCGATGACTGAATTAACCATGTTTGCTTTGAAAAAGATTCTGGGAAAGACCACTGCTGACGTCACTGGAAAAGTCCTTAGTTTAGTGAGGCGGTGATGTGTGGCGCTGATCGTCTGAGAACCGGCCAAGATTACCAATCCATTAAATAAGAGGGTCAGATAGTGGTAAATTAGTTATATGATTTCCCGGAAGATGGCGGTACCGATACTAAGTGCAATACAACTCGGGAACGTTTGATTTCTCAGTCAGAAGCAACAATTAAGTCATAACTTTTTCATGGACTGGGCCATTCTAGGTTCCTCTACAAATATTTTTTTCACTACGTCATAAAATTAATAAATAATACATGCATCACCTGGCTACATGTTAAATTTAACTGACCGTCATTGGCAATGGGTCACGTTTAACTTTTGTATATTTTTCATAATTTAACAGTCAGTAAATTTTTGGCAATCTTTAAGATACTACAACCTGGCCCACCAAATAAAAATGAAACATTTTCATATTAAACGAGGGTCAAACTTTGCGATCAGTAGAAGGGTAAGTACTTTCGAATTCCTTTTTTTTTTTTTTTATGATGTCTCAGTCAATACTTCACATATTTTCCTTCCTCTACATATTTTCATCATCGACACCATTTATATATTTTAATTGAAAAATTTGTTTAATTACAATATAGTGGTAATAAACAAGCCTAAACAACATCTCCAAAAACTAGTACAATGCAGTAAAATCTGTAACAGTTAACAAATATACCAATGTATGTGAATCTGTGCGTAAAATACATATAACATTTGTGAGTTACCAACACAGCTATAATGACCAGGAGTTATTAATATCTTAACAAGGTAAGACACTCCTTCCATTTTTTTTCATGTACATTCAAAGTGTGTTTTTTTCTCAGCAATATTTCTTTCTAACAATTCTGTATTTTTTAAACAATTCACAAACTGTACCAGGGTAGGGATCACCTGAAATATCCGATTTCTGTATACCAAATATTTATAAATTAATAATAACATGTCGATAATTACCGGTTCATGTTTCCCCACAACCATGTATATAACCTCTTTGTTTAGATCTGGCATATGGATATTAGCTCTCTTGACAAAAGTTTTTATATGCAGATAAAATGTTATTGAAATATGACACTGACATAATAAGTGTTCAACTGTTTCCTCCTCAACAAAACAGTAATTACATCGCTTATTATCAGTTACTTTCCACAGGTATAGCTTATCCCTTGTTGCTAAAACGTTATGCAACAATTTAAACTGAAATTCACGAAAACGCATATCCAGTGTAATAGAATATAGCTTTGCAACAGATTGTTCCCATTCAAAACATCTTAATCTGGACTGTAATTTTACTTTGGCTGAAGGCTCAGATTTTTTTACTCTAAATTATTCTTTTGTACAACTCTTTGAAAGACACTTTATTCGTATTTAGTATTACATCTTTAAATGAAACATAATTAATATTTTCAGAAAACTGGCTACAGTTATCTTGCATTGCAAATGTACGAATACAATCATGCCACTTCTGCGGGATAGCATGTATCAAGGACAACCAGTGTACATAGTAAATTTTGTATTCATTAGTATCCGGAGGTACAATTTCATCCAGTCTTTTCTTTTTCCCGCTGGTATTATAAAGATCATGTACATACTTCACACGTTTTGCATCAAAATGTTTCATATATACAGAATTACCTCCTATCTTTATAAATTTATTGTTCCACACGCTTTGGTACAACATTATTTCTGGGTTACTTGGTTCACCAGACATATATAATGACCATACGTTCAAGCATTTTTTATAGAAATCAGGAATATCGTCACCAATACGTCTGGTATCCAGATTTGCTGTAATATTCTTTACCCCACCAATTTGCTTAAGATACAAATTCGGCACAGCAGTATATTTGGCATCTCCAGCGTTTATAAATTTTATCATCCACATTAATCTTTGACATTCCACTATCGATGCCACATCCGGTAGTCCAATACCTCCTTCTCTCTGACAGTTTATCATAACTTCATATTTAATTTTGGGTTTTCTGCCGTACCATATAAAGTCCACAATACAACTTTTAACAAGTTTTATAAATTCTCTAGGAGGTTCCAGCACGTTTGTTATGTACAATATTTTGGATATGCCTAATGATTTAATTATTGTATTTCTGCCGAACAATGTCATGTTTCATTGTTTCCAAATATTAAAAAGGGTCTTTATTTTCTCTAAAATGCCATTAAAATTAAGTGTATATGACAGTTGCTTATCATACGTAAATGAGATTCCCAATATCTTAATTGCCTTATTCTTAAGGTTGATCCATTTTATGTGATCCAATAATTCAGTCATAGACGAATTTCCAAGCAATGCTGCTTCACATTTTCCCAGATTTATATACAGCGATGATATGGCTCCGAATTTATCAATAACATTACATACTTCTTTCATTGAAGCGATATCTCTCAGAAAGTAGGTGGTATCATCAGCAAATATCGCTTGCTTAATTTCAACACCATTAATGTTTGTACCGCTGATCCTACTATTGTTACGAATCATTGTAGCTAAAATCTCGATTGCTAATACGAAAAGATATGGGGCCAACGGATCGCCCTGCCTTGTACCTGTGGCAACTTTGAGATACTCTGTGGAATAACCATTATTAATAATACAACTCTCGATATCATAATGTAGAATTTTTACCCATCTGATGAAATTTTCACCAAATCCAAATTTTTCAAGTACTGTAAATAAATAAGTATGATCTATAGAATCAAAAGCTGCTGCGAAGTCTACTGCAAATAAGATCCCTGACTTGTTTTCTATTTTACAATGTTCTATTACGTCACTTATCAGTCTCGTTGTGTCACTAATATTTCTTCCCTGGACGAAAGCAGTTTGGTCATCCGCTATTAATTTTGGAAGAAAAACTTTCATCCGGCCGGCTAAAATTTTACTTAGTATCTTACAATCTACATTCAACAGACTTATGGGTCTCCATGATGTTAATATACGATTATCTTTGCCTGTTTTTTCAATTAATGTTACAACTGATTGTCTTTGACTATTAGTTAATATTCCTTCTTCAAAACACTTATTCAAACACCTAACCAAATCGTCACCTAAAATGTCAAAGAAAGTAATATAGAATTCTTTTGGCAGGCCATCATTTCCTGGTGTCTTATTATTTTTCATGCAGTGTAAAGCCTTTAAAACTTCAGATTTTGTTATCTCCCCGTCACTGCTCGCTGAATCGATTTCCGTTAAACGTGAGATGTTAAGGTTAGATAAGAAATGCATACAATCCATTCGTGTAATTTTACTTTTTCGCGAATACTTTTCTTTATAAAATCGTCCGAGTTCATTTGTCATATCTTTTTGATCAGTTTTCTCCTCTCCATTTATCAATAGCTTTCTGATTGTAGACTTCTTTTTATTCATTTTTTCCAAATTAATAAAATATTTTGTATTTCGTTCCCCTTCCTCATACCATTTAACCCTAGATCTAATTATGTTGCCTTCTATAATACGATCATAATATTTCTCAATTTTTCGTCGATAATTTTCATATTCCATTGTACTCTCTGACTGGTTTGCTGAAATTTTAGTTTCTACTTGTGATAGTAATTTTTCCAAATGCTGTACTTCGGCTCTCTCCTCTTGCAATTTCTTTTTAGAAAAACGAATAGTAAAATCTCTGATCATAAATTTTAAAAACTCCCACCATTCTTTCTCTTTTTTGTAAAAATCATAATATTGTTTCCATTGTATTATATGATCTTTGAGCTCTTGGACATAAAGAGTGTCATTCAGCAGTGAAACATTAAACTTCCAAAAGGAAGGACCATGTTTATTATAATGAAGTGATTTAATTGTACATCTCACCGCTGAATGATCCGAAATTATGGCTGGCAAAATTTGTACATGGCGAACATGTGCATTAAGTTCGCTAGAAATAAGAATAAAGTCTAGTCTTCGTTGTATAATAGGAGTATTACTTCTCCAGGTAAAGCCACGTGCAGAGGAGTTCCTTATACGCCATAAATCAATTAAATTATGCTGTTCCATTATACTTGACACAGTATTGATGGATTTATATTTTGGGCGATAAGTACCGCCATCTGCATCAAGATTTGAAAAACTAAAATTAAAATCTCCTCCCCAGATTACCAAAGCCTCAGTATTCGAGAGTACATCTTTAATTCTGTTTCGGACTTCTTCAAAGAATAAAGTCTGCTCTCTTTCCGTATTAGGAGCATAAGTATTAATGAAGACATAAGCAGAACCGTGTACGTCGGCTTTCAAATACAGAAAACGTCCATTAATATCTTTGTAAAGCTTAATATTCTTAATATCTATATGTTTACCTATTATAATCATAACACCTCTCGACTGGCTTGTACCGTGGCAGAAATATGTAGAGCCCGACCATTCTCGATTCCATAAACATTCGTCATTTTCCGTGCAATGTGTTTCCTGTAAAAATATCACACTATTTGCACCACCTTTATCATTTAACCATTTAAATACTTTATTCCTTTTCCTTAGCCCCCGCAGTCCTCGCACATTCCATGTTATTACTGAGAATACTGACATGAACGATATAATTGATAGAATCCCTTATGTTTCTTGTTACACAGATGACATTCATCTCTTATATACATACACTTAATTAACATTTCATTTAACACTTGTGTTTTGGAATCGTCAATTACTCCTGGCCTCTGCGTACTTTTCATCTGTGAGATCTGACGAAACACATAGGCAGTGACATCAGTAATGTTCTGAATAATCAGGTGATCTGTCATTACTTGTATCAAGCGATATAATTTAGCTAGCAATGTCCAAATGCAGAAAAAGTAAACTAGTTTATGAAGACTTCCCACAGTCATAGTAGATTATGAGAATAGAGTGTGATGGAGATATAATATTGATATAGGGGTTTGTTTTAAAAACCTACAAAAGTAATTTTGAGTTTTGAAATTTGTATTAGATAATTATTTTGATAATATATCTTGCTGTAAAAATGGGATTAATTTCGAAGATGGCAAGGTGAGGTCGACTCCCCTATAAACTCTCTTATCAACACAAGTTGATAGTGACATATATTATACATGATTATGTACAATGCATACATTATTAAGCATCTTATAACTTTAATTTGGTGTTGATGCTTTGACAGTCTCAGAATACATTTGCGGAGGGTTTTCTCTTAAAACCAATTCCCACTGCTGAAATAATTTAAGCCTTGTGAAGGTTATCACACGTTCATTGAAGTCTCTGATTTTAATGGTGCCATCATGTGACCAACAGTCCTTTATCAAACCATCCTTTTTCAGCTGGCGGGCCTGTTTAAATATGTTTTGCCTCGGCTTTGTCAAATCTCATTTATGAAGATGCCTCGAATTCCTGAAATGAACTGGTAGTTAGTTGAACAGAGACAGAAAGAATATAATGCAAATAAAGATTCTATATTCTGATATATGGAAACTTACAACAAGGTATTCTAGACCCATAAGAAAATCAAATATGGCTACCGAGGGTTATTATACTTGACTGGTGCCTATGAGAAAACGAGCAACATCAAACAGCTAACAAACACAGGCAGCATCGTCTCATGGGCTACATTTGGGTACTAATTTAGAACCTTCACAGGCTCAACCCGTCTACTTGATGTTGTGGTCTGTTAAACGTGGAGTTTGTCCACAAGGATCGCTTTATAGTTACTACCTTCTGATTGTTTTTCAGTGATTGGTTCTGGAATGGTACCCGCCGGTAAGTCAAGATACTGTTTTTATAAATTATATTGTGAAGCTGATATATATATAGACTCGTTGCATGTGTATTCTTATAGCTCCTGCTTTCATCCAATATTTGCATGTATATATTTTAACAATTTTCGAAAATAAATGGTGGCCCCATCTTAATATTTATGTGCTTTTTTAGATATTTTATTTTTTGTTTTTTTTTGGTATCACCAAAAAAAAAAAGGGAAGACACAACTTATGCCATTATCAAATGCAATTCTATCATCATGCCCAATTTCAATCAAATCAACATGAGATGAAAAAGGCGAGGATGTTACTCGTCTGTTTCAATTCAGGCATAACTTAAAGCTGTTCTCTGCAATTGCATCATGGAATACATTTGCGTACATGTTGAACTAAAACTAGGTCACTTGGTCAATTTGCATATTGACTTTTTTGTCCCTTTCCTACCCAGTCATGAAAGTATATATATATATGTCTGATAGAGATGCACATATTTGAACCATATTATTACACGAAACGTTTTACTATTCTCAAGTATATACCTAGTAAATGTAAGGAAATATGGAAAAAATGAAAAAATATAAAGGCCCATCACTTCTACAGGATTGTAGAGGAACATCGCGGAAAATTGGCAGAATTTGGAATAAAACTATTTTATCAAATGCAAAAGCTTTCATGTGAAATAAAAATGATTGAATTTGGTTTAATTGGTCATTTTATCTCTTTTGAAAATAGTAACAGAGGTGTGTCTAAGGCTGATTTATTAAGTTATATTTATCTTTAATTTCATCAGAAAAGTAACGAAAATGATTTCTGTTTATATTAATGATGCTATGCAAATTTGAACATGTCTGCAAGGCTCGTTTTTGAAATTTTTAATGTTGTCACACAATAAATGTATAAAACACAATAAATATTTTCTAATGCATGTAATTTAGCATTAAAATAGATCGTTCTTCCTAGCAGTGGTTATAGGATTTCCTTAAATTTTTATCCATTCGTGTTTTGGAAAACGTGATCACTTGTTTCGCTTCAGTGTGCCAACTGTAATTGATGATTTTTTGTCGATTTCCACGAAATTGTGTTTAAATCTGACACACAGGCATTCAAAGTTAGAAAACATGTTTCTTCAGAAATGTAATTAATCATGTGAAATGTCAACGTAGCAGCCACACCAGTTTTGGCAATAAAAGTATAAAATGCCAAAAATATCAGGTGACTCATGTCAGAAAACACCATGTTTTATAAAGAGTACTCTGCAGATTTGAGTTAAAAAAGTCTGTCAGATTACAAGCTCTCCAGCGCAAGCATCATGTCGCTGTACATTTGCATGAATATATTGCTAAGTAAATCGCGAATGTTTAGAAAGTATAAGATGCACTGCGAATATTTCAGCCCAGCTTCCACTCATGTACGTCTCCCCGGGATACACGGTGTTCACGATTTTCTGGCATCTAAGTTGGATAACAGAGCCAGGGATAAACCAGAACCAATACTTATTAGGGCAAGTATTTACAGGTAAGTCCATCATTACTAAAGATTCGTATAGGAAATTTATGCATTTTTCATATAAACTATATGGTATATTCATCTGTCTATACTATTATATTCAACTATCTACACAGTTGATTATCTTTTTTAATTAATACTAGTATTACTAGTTAAATTAATGCAGAGACCTCCAAAATGTGGTATAAATATTTAACAGCAAGAGTTTTTTTTAAGGTTTCTTTGACAGGTATAGAGGAGTTACTGTTGTGGCGGAGGAATCTATGGCCGCAGGTACTTTGGCTCCGGTTGAACATGTCGACAATGTCATTGACGGCAAATATTCTTTCTATCGCCCAATTTGCCTATCAGGTATGCCTTTGTGCACTTTTATAACATTAATCTCCACCCGGCAGCCGGCGTGGAATATGCGTATTTGAAAGGGCGGGGCAAGTACGTTCCACTCCACTATCAAGTGCGCAGCTATAGCTTCACTCTGTACCTTGAACCATAAACCGTAAATGGGTGGTCCAGCGGTAGAGATTGTGGCGGTGTGCGATTATTCTGAGGACTTTGGCCGGATCTTTCCTAGTGTACCTTCAGGTCCCCACATTTCTTGTGTAGCATGAAGACGCCCAATAACCCAATCTAGTGCGGCGGCTAATGGAAAAATTGTTCAAATTGTAATAAAAGTACCAATTTTGGTACAGTTGTAGTATTGTACACTGGCTTTCGTTTAAGAAATAGTTCCACGAAATATTCATGGTATTCAGGGGTGGATCCTGCAATTACTTTGGGAGTACCGATGAATAAATTAAATTAAAGTGTTTGATCAAGGCCTTTATTTTGCAGCACATGGAATACAGAAGTCTGCTGATGCTCAAACTTTACTTTCAAGTGAAGTTAATTCAGATTAACAAGCGACCAGATTAATGGAGCAGGATGTAATAATTTTTCAAGTATTGTGCAGAACTAACGCAATTTAGCACGCCTTTTGAATCTTGTTAACATGTATATATCGCAAACATGTTTCATGTAAATTACAACAAACGTAGCCTTACAATTAATTGAATAATTAACTTAATAAAATAGTATGGTGACAGCATGGATAATTACATGGATATAATTATAACTATTTATGTTTGTCAATCAGCCTACTAAAGAGCAAGTTAATTATTTAGTAAAAATGTTTCGGAACTCTGCCTGCCTACTTTTCCTGATCATATGGCTCTAGACCTATTGAATAACAGAACTGTCCGAATTCAAATATGGCCACCACAGCCCAATCGCTGATTTTCTTTCGCACGTGATAACTCAACATCAACATACTTCAGCTACCCAAATTCACAGGGATGATTGGTACATACGAGGGCTTCAGACCTATTGAATTGCAGACTTGTCGGAATTCCAATATGGCCACCAGGTCATAATGGGAGATTTTCTTTCGCACCGGATATCTCAAGAAAAACATGCTTGATCTTTATCATTTTCTCAGGGATCATTGGTGCCTATGCGGACTCAATCCCTTTCCAATAACAGACCTGTCAGAATTCCAATATGGCTCTAAGAGCACAATTTGGGATATTCTTTTAAGCACGATATCTCAACAAGAACAAGCTTGATCTATCTCATTTACACAGAGATGATTGGTACCTATAAGGGCTCCATCTTTATCGAATTGCAGACCTGTCGGAATTCCAATATGGCCACCAGAGCACTATCGTTGATTTTCTTTCGCAACATTATGTTTGATCTTTCTCAAATTCACAGGGGTCACTGGTGCCTCTGAGGGCTTCTGACCTATTGAAATACAGACTTGATAAAATACAGACAAAATCAAATATGGCCAACAGACTACAGTCCGTGATTTTCTATTGAACACATTATTTTAGACATATCTTCTTTAATATTATTTGAACCAATAGGATTTTTCCCTCATGCATATGGATAAAAACCTGTTTCTGTTTGTCATATTTTTAAACTTTAACTTAATTTTTCCCCCTTATGTAAACTAGTCCAGCACTAGCAGAAATGCTAGTGCAGAAATAGCAACATGGAATGCACATGGACTTAAGAACAAAATTAAATCAGTAGATGTTAAAAGAGTTGATAAATAATCACAGTATTGTATGTATCATTGAGACATGGGCAACCACGGATGATGAATTTCCTTATGCATTCAACATATACTATGGTTATGGAATAGTCAAGAGTACAGCGAGAGGAGGGGTCTTAGTTTACGTGCAACAGAAAATAAAGGGTATGATGGTACCTTAATTAATGAAGATAAAGATTTGGCCATAGTTTGCTGCTATATTGCACCTGCAGGTTCTTCATTCTATGTGGATGAAGAGGAAATAAATGGCATCAACAGGCTGGAAAATGTATTGGTAGATACTTTAGCAGAATTTGATGAATTTAATTGTATTCTCCTTGGTGATTTTAATGCTAGAATTGTAAATATAACAGATATACCATATATACCAGGAAATTAATTACGTGTTTAACTCCTTTTGGTAGAGTGTAGTTGATTATGTAATTGTCAGTAGTTATCTACTTCATAAGGTAGATGGATCCTGTGTATTATCAGATGATCCGTCCTATCACTTTCCTTTAAGCTGTTCACTTAATATTATCAGACCAAGGAAAAAGCTTTCGAATGAACACATATGCGAACTGACAAAATGGGAAAAATTTTATCAGACTGATGAAGATAAAATAAATATTTCAAAATCATAAGAAAAAATAGAATGTGCTTCACTTTTCAAAACATTTAATGAGACCGTAGAAACATATCCGGACAAAGCAATTAAGTGAGGCATTGGTTAGTATTTATCAAAATATATCTTACAGAAATGAACAAAACTTCCGAGACATCATGAAACTGAAGCAACCAAATTGGTGGGACAAAGAATGTGAATTTTAGAAAATGAAAAATATATAACTTTGAATAAGTATAGATGTACAATATCATATGGCGACTAACTTAATTATTAACAAACAAAACAGAGGTTTAAAATAATATGTGAAGAAAAGAAGGCAGCCATCTAAGCCTCAGAGGTGCATAAGGTGATAGGGTGCAAAAGACACTGATTCCATGTGGAAAAACATGAGATCTTTAAATAAAAAGAAAATTGTTACAACAGAATCGGTACGTTGGTACAAACATTTTAAGAAACTTTTGAATTCATCAACACATGAAATTAATCAAGTTTAAGAATCATACACTGGAATATTTAAAAAAAAAATGATACAGTGCTTCATGGAGTCATAACACCATGTGAAGTACAGAAAGCCATCAATAGAATGAAAAGAGGAAATGCCATAGGGCCTGACGGGATAACGGAAGATATATTGAAAGATACATATAGTCCCATATCGTCTCATATATTACAATTATTTAATAATGAATTAGGAAATGATTTTCCCAGTCTCTTGGAGCGTAGCATTTATTGTACCAAGTCTCAAAAAGGCTTCCACCACAGATCCTAAAAAAATTATAGAGGTATTTCATTACTTAATACCGTTGGTAAAATGTTTAGACAAATATTGGCAAACGGAATTCATAATTATGTTGATCAAGCTGGATTCTAATGTGAAGCACAAGCTGGCTATAGGAAAGGTTATACACCAGTAGACCATACATCTTCTTTAATGGGGTGAGTGGAGAAATATTTAACAAAAAAGAAAAGAAGGTTTTATTACACTTTTATTGATCTTTCAACTGCTTTTGATAGTGTACAACATGATTTATTGTGGTATGTTTAATTTAAAACTGGGATAAAAAAGAAACTCTTGCAGACACTTTAGTCAATATATAATCAAATGAAATCATGGCTGCTTACAGAGGAAGGATTAACAGATTATTTTGAATGTATTAACGGAACTCGACAAGTGTGCATGATGAGTTCCCTTCTGTTTTCTTTATTCATAGATGATTTTTATGAACAAATTAATGAAAAAGATTGTCATGGTATAAATATTGATGAATATTTGCCAAATTAATGACATTAATGTACGCTGATGATTAAGTATGCTTCAGGGATACAGTAGGACGTCTCCAAGAACAAACAAACCAGTTGCAAGTTTTTTCTGTCAAAGTTAATTCAGGAAAGACAAAAATTATGTTTTTTTTAGACACGAGGATTCATTAAATAGAGAAATGGCATTATCTAAAATACTCAAATTGAAACGGTAAATGACTATAGATACTTAGGGGTATTATTTAAAAGTACATTGTCATGGAATAAAACAAAGAAAGTGCAGGCTGAAAGAGCAGTGACTCTCATAAAAAAAACTTCATAGGAAATATAGTTGTTTATAAGTGAGCCAGCTATTATATCTATTTGCTTGTATGGTTACACCGGTATTATTATATGGTTCAGAACTGTTGGTGTATGAAAGATGTGAAATGATTGAAAAGGTGCAATGTAAATTTTGCAAGTACATTATAAAAATTAGCTCTTCAGCTCCGAACGCAGCATCGTTGGGAGGGTTTGGAAGGCATCCAATTTAAGTCGGTCAGTTATTTAGAGGTGTAAAATACTGGACAAAACTAGTACATTATGGTAATAATAGATATCTAGATATGAATGGAAAACAAACATGGGTATCTCATATAAGAAGCAAAATATGCAGCGCAGGTTTTGGGTATGTGTGGATGAATCAAGAAGTAGGAGACATAAGAATATTTTTGGCTAAAATAAAGGAAAGAATTATTGATATGGTAGAACAAAACTGGTCTTGTGGTGTAGAAGTAAGTACTAAATTAAATTTATATGATTCTTTTAAATCCATGCTATCAATTAATGGAGAAATATTTACTGTGTGTGACTAATACCAAGCATAAACAAGCACTGGCCAGATTGAGATGTTCATGTAATGATTTGATAATAGAAAAAGGAAGGTATACGCAAATGGATAGGGTTTGTTGGTTTTCAAGATTTGTTTGTAGAAATAAAACTTTAATACGCTGTTTAGTTGAACATTTACGATAATATTTTAAGAGAATGTACCCTGATAATTAAATATGATCCGCCCCTGATAATTTAAAAATGATCCCCCCCCCCTGGAAATTCAGGGGTTTATTTCAGAGCTCATATGGAAATGTTCATAAGCTCATTCATACAAACGACAGATATTTTGCACTCAGAACAATAACACTGTACATGCTTTTTTAGCACGGACCAACATACACATTGTATGATGAAATATGTAATGTTTATAAAGTGAACCCATACTAACCCCCCCCCCCCCCCTTCTCATTGCCCTCTACCACCGTCTCCTATATTCATCAAAGGAGACATCGACGAGATGTGCATTGAGAATAGTAATTAAACTTTACTTTAAAACAGAAGATTTATGTCATATTTAACAATAAATTAACTTCAGTTAACTACATGTCGTTGAATGGCAAATAGTCATCTTTTAATTACAAATGTTTACATTAATGAGATCACAAAGGTAATTTTACATTTCTAATGATGATGTTAATAAAATAACACCAAATATTCCAAAATTTTACCCTATCTATAAGGAATGTATATGATGTAATATAACTATGATGATCTTCCGTGTATTTTTCATATAAATTTGAGTACCCCAAATTTAACATAGGATCCGCCCCCGTTACACTGAGAAGATTTGGTGGAACTAATAAAAAATGTTGATATATTAACCAAACTTCATCTCCACCAAATTTGGTACTTTTATCACAGTCTGAACAATTCTTCTGTATTTTGCCATTAACCGCTGCACTAATCATATTGTCCCCGCTTCCTCGAAACGGGGGACATCGATTTGGGTATGTCTGTCTGTCCTTCTGACTGTCTGTCCGTCAAGTTTCGTTTCCGTGAGCTAACTTTCCGAAGTGTTGTCCGATTTCATTAAGGTTTCGGCTAGTGATTGCTCTCATGCTTCTTTCCTTGGGATTAGTTTTGGAGTGTCTGTCTGAAAATTTATTATTACCAGCTCCAAAACAAACAAAAAACCCTTTGGTTCAACAATAAAAATTATGGTATGAGGAGAACATCTTCAGGTGGCAATGGATATTAAAACACAGGGACTCTGACATGCGAAGACATCTTCAGGGAATAAAAAAACTAAAACATATTGAGAAGGCAATCATGAAGATCACAGGAAGCTAAAATATCAAGAGGCAGAAGCGGAGAACATATATTCTACAATCTGCTTGTTATCATTAATTTAGATGTTAAGACTCAGTTGGAAAAAGAATTATGGCTGTACATTAAGTATATAAGAAACGTTTGGCAAATAACTTAGGAGAAACTATCAATATTTAATTTAACTGGATCACCATATTAGGGCCTTTCCGTTTCCTTTCCGACTAAAGCGAGCATTTGGGAGTCTCGATCTGATTTGCTAGAGATACACGTTAATCAAAATGAGATTAAATGTCGGAATGAATCGCCTACAGTGCGGTTGATTTGCATAGAATGCCTATAAATTTGCAGGGACAATTGTGCTCGCAACACGTTGAGACTCCATTCGAATTAGTGATGAATGTTTCGAGCTAGCGGGTAGCACATTTATTATTCGCTTCTAATCATGTGTAACATTGACACGTCCGCATCGAGTCCCTGAGGCTTCAGTTGGTAATCATCAGTTATATTTTTGTTTCAGGGTATGTGTCACTGAGTGATATCGGGATCCCTGATATGGAGAAGGAAGTTTACTGATCAGGTAAAACCAAGTCTCCGCTGTGTGCGGGAAGAGTTTGTCGAAAATTGTGGTTACGTCGGAAGGAAGGACCTTCAGGTACGTGGTGGGTTATATGAAGTCGTCCCCACAAACCCAAGCCGGCAGGTCGCTGGCCACTTCTTCAGGGCATCCAAAGGAAATGACCCCCCGTCAGCCGAGCTAAGTCGTTGTCTGAAGAGAAGCCAAATCGTGTTTACCAACATGGAATTGTACGGTAAGTAGTTATTAGCTTGTATAGACGTTCTCTCATAGGTTGGTTGTAAGTTTGATTGAGGCCAAAGGTGCTTCGGAGCAACTGTTCACATCATCGGTTGAACCAGTGGTCAGACCAAGCATAACCGAGAACGGTTCTTAGTTCTTCCCAGAGATGAGGTGTTATACACCATCAAGCCCTGAGGCCTCTACATCTGTGGCTTAGCCATGAAACAAGCATAAGTGCGATTTGGTGAAAGCAAACACACAGAAAGGGAGTCACTTCAGGAATAATTTGCCTTAGAAAGGACATAACCACAAAAAAAAACTTCACAGGAAAATCCAGATGAGCCATTTTTGGAGGTCTTTAAATTACATCTTTTTTTCATCCAGAAGCACCCGCATATGTCGAACAATCAATAAAAATTCAATTCAGAGCCGGCTTTTTGTTAATCACCAAGTCGGTTTTATGCATTTCTTGCAACCAACTTCTGTTCATAACCAACCAAACACCTCGCTAAAACGCACCTTTCAAATATTCATTTAGCCTTAGCTATCCTTCAATTGCATGTCTGTTATTTTTTAAATGCGACCAACAGAAAGTACAATAACAGAAAGCACAATTGATTTTCATTGAAAAAATATAGGGTTACACAACACAGCACTACATCTCCAGGCCAGGGTTACAGCCTTAATTCAGCACCACGTTACTCCATTTTTTTTTTCAAAACTTTGTTATTTTTAATAGAAGTTTCATGCGTGTTTACACACACCGAGTAAAACCTCGCCTAACACCACCTCTCTTCAGCGACCACTTCAGAATAACTACAGTCCACATTCTGTTTGCTCTTTTTTTTCTGACCTCACATAGACGACAACTATGACTTTATCGAGGTCCCGTTGGTGGTCGTAATTCTGAAATTCCACTGCATATATATATATATATATATATATATATATATATATATATATATATATATATATATATATATAATTTATTAACTGATGGAAGAAACTGAACTTCATATTTTTAATATATCTCGCAAAGAAAAAAAGTTAAATCAGATTGTGTGTACAAAATTATTTCAAGGCAAATTCCGTTCACTTTAAACAAAAACTATATCTTCGCTTTATCAATACAATATATTATTTTTTGCCAAATACGTAGATTATATTTTATATCGTAGTTTTATCGATAATCCCCTGCGGATAACTGATCTCCACTTTCTTTCTGATATCTAGCCCTGATTTTATCGATGAACAAGGGCTAAAGTGGCCCGTTGATCGATATTAACATGCTATGAATTTCTCATTACTCGTGCACGTGATCTATTTTTTTTGAATGCATAAAATTGCTCGTGTCCGTGTAGTTTGACTACGGGAATAATGTAACCATGCACTGTGCGTGAGATGGATTTTCCTCTTGCTGATAAGTTTAATTCATATATAGCCAGGCAACAATCTAAAATACGCTGCTAATTGAAACAATACTCTGTTACCGTATCGAACATAATCACAGTTAAATATATATTAGGGATGTATTTATTGAATTATCCCATGCGTTAATGTGAATATAAAAGAGGCATTTGTTTCGCTCGCTGGTAAACTGCCACTGAGGATGTTCTTGCTTCTCTAATGTTACAACTAGTTTTCGTTTTAGGAGGCTATGGTCTGTATGATATCTCGTTTATATGGGTTTATTATTGGTATTTTTTTCTTATTTCAGCTCCATTTACTGCGAACACACTTCCAGGTATGTCATCATTCTGGTAACACTTCTTTCCAAAGTAGTATAAAAAAAATGTTCATTATTGATGCATATAAATATTTCCACACGCACACACGAAGCCAAAATATACCATTTATAGATGTGCCTTTCTGATTATACTTACATTGTGCAAAGCGCATAGGGTGAAGTGTGAGTCCCCAAATATTAATATCTTTAAACCCAAGAACAAACTTGCCAACAGATGCCTATGACGGGTTTTATTAGTTCAGCTGACTGTAAGTCATCTGAGATATGAGCTATAGCGATAATATTTGTCTGGCGTCTGTCAGTCCGTTAACAGGGCACAACCGTTAGACCTAGAAATTTATATGAGCACCCTGAATGTCAGATGGGGATAAATCGTATTTGTAAGCCTAGAATCTTCTAACACAACATCATACGAGTTTCTGAGCAAATCTCCTTGGAAACCTGAAATTAGGTCATGTTGACCTATATTTTATGACCTACGGGCCGAAAACATGATTTTGAGCACCCTGAATGTTAGATGGGCACAAGTGGTATGTGTAAGGCCTCGAATCTTCTAATACAACATCCTCGGAGGTTCTTAGCAAATCACCTTAGAAACCTGAAATAAGGTCATGATGAAACTCATTTTGCGACCCACAAGCCGAAAAAGCATTTTGAGCACCAAGACAGTCAGTCAGGGCACATATTGTATCTGTTATGCCTAGAATCTTCTAACGTAACATTATAAGACGTCTTTTATTGATGTCCTTGGAAACCTGAAATTAGGTCATGGTGACGTATATTTTGCAACTTGGGCAGAAAAAAAAATACTTTGAGCGCCCAGACAGACGGGGTTCAAGTTGTATCCATTAGGTCTGAACATTCTAACATAACATTCCGGTAGGTCCCAGTAAAATGTCCTTGGAAACATGAAATTGGGTCACTGTGACCTATATTCTGCAACCTGTAGGGAAAAAGGTGTCATTTGAGCACCCTGAATGTAAGATGGGCCAAACCAAATTGGAGGCGAATCTTCTAAAGCAACAATCAACAAGGTTCTAGGCAAGTCTCTTTGGAAACTGGAAATTATGTCATGGTGCACAGGCTATATTTTATGCGCAATGAGACGAAAAATATGAATTTGAGCATCCAGATAGACAAGGTATAGATTTGTATCTATTTTCATTTGAACCTTACATTGAAAAGTCTAAGATCTTGGCAAGCCCAGATAGGGCTCAAATTGGATCATTAAACCATAAAATCTTCCAACACAACATCCAGGGAGATCTTAGCAAATTCCACTGGAAACCTGCACGTGACAGGCAAAAACCATGAGTACCTTTAACATCAGATGGGTACAAATTGTATGTATAAGGCCTAGGTCCTGGGCAATCAACTACGAAATTTAGAATAAGGTCAATGAGATCTATATTCTGCAAACTACTGGCCAGAAGCATGATCTTGAGCAGTCAGAAGGGGCCAAAATTGTATCCATTAGCCATAGACACTTCTAACAGGACACACAGGGTAGTCCTGGGAGTTTCTAAACAAATCTCCTTAGAAACCAGACATTGGATCATGGTAACCTATATTCTGCGAGCTATTTACCAGATTTTGAGAACCCAGACAGACAGGGTACAAATGGTATCCAAATCCTCGGAACCCTCTTTTGTGAAATCCAGGGGGGGGGGGGGGGGGGGGGGGTCCTGGCCAGGTCTCCTATAAATCCTATTTTCAATTGAGTGTCCCCGCGGTAACATACCAAGGATTCGATGGATTTTTCCCGAAACTCGCCATACTTTTAACCAAAAGATGATATCGTCCAAGTTCGATTTTAGACCAAATCCATGCATATTTAGAAAAGGTCAGAAGTCACAAGGCTATTTTATGTTGTCGCCGAGATAACTTATCAGGAATATGATGAATTTTGATGAAAGTCAACATAAATATTAACCAATATGATATCTCATCTTAATTCGATTTCTTGCATAATCCATGAGGTCAGAGTTCTCCTGACTTAAATCTCCTGATTTAAAATCTTTGCAAAATTCACGCATATCTAATTAGGTCAGAGGTCACAAGACGTAAGATGGGCGTATTATGCATGTTTGCAGTGCTCATATTTACAATTCAACCCCGTGGTCACTTTTTGTGGCTCACGCCAACGATACTTAGAATTCATGACCAAATGTCGTCTTCATTTTATCTTTAAGGCCTCAAATAAAAGTGATTGATTCTCCAGGTTTCAAGACCAGGGCTTGCAAAGGGCAAAGTACTGTCAGCAGATAAATGAGAGCGTGGTATCGTGGTGTGCATCTAACTCAAAATTTCAAAACAGCGACACCCTACACCCTAAATGCTTTGTCAATCGTATAGCCCCGAAGGGGAATCCCCAACGCACGGTGTGGAAAATTGTTTGAATACATGCTACGAATGCACATTTCTGTTGGTTCAAGCTAGAATCACAGACATTTAATTATTTTTTTTTTTCACAGGGTGCTTTTTAGCCTGCTTTTTTAGCTTTCATGCAAAAACTGCCGACAAATTTTATTTGCCCATGAATGAATCAGATCTCATGAGGCCGCTTTTCTTTGCCCCTCCCCAAACCCCCCCCCCCCCCACCCCCCAGGCTACAGTACTGGTCCGGTAGCTATATAGGAGTAAATTATTGCGTTGCATGTATAAATGTTTTCAAAAGTTGACTCGATTTTGAACGAGATTTTTTCGCATTCAAACATTTGCATGTTTATTTTTTTAGTTCCTCTTTTGTTGAGAAAGATTCGTGCGACCAAGGTGTCCGATTTGCTAAGCCTGTATTTCATGGGAGAGACGAAGGACAGAGAGTATATATTAGGTTTTGCCAGGCCCCTTGGCAACACCTGGGACAACATGGACCTGCACGTGGCCACCCAACAACCCATGCCATCCATCCTCCGACCAGCAAAGGCCTTCAAAATAACCTATCATAGCATTATCTCACCCGTTTTCCTTGTAGAATGTGAACAAGGTATTATTTATACTATACTTTTATGTTTACTATTTTATATATATATATATACATATATATATATAATATATATATATATATATATATATATATATATATATATATATATGCTTACTGCATCAATAAGGCACGGACCAAGATTGCTGTGTGAAAGCTGTGTGAAAGATCATGATTTTAACACACTTATAGACAGGATCCGCTATACATGCATTATCATAAAATTGTCAGCACTTTATCTCGTGCATATCATGGTGCATGGTGGCGCTTTATCTTATAATTTTTCACTGTAGTGCTGCCCCTTAGAGTCTGTCGAAAGTAACTATAGCAGTCAGAATGATAAATATTTTAAAATGGACACTCCGCTAACAAGTATTTTGTCACTTCGAAGCAGTGGGGTACCTAGCCTAATTGCCGCCCGGTGCGAAAGTAAAAGTTAGCGGTCCTTTAACAAAGCATTATAAAATTTGACAACATATGGAAACATATCCAGACAGATTTTCCTTGTTACAGGATTTTATTTGACAACAACGCAAATATATCGATGAAGTTATCAACAGACAATATTTCGTCACGCATTTAAAAAAACGTCACCTCTTTGCTATTGCGTTATTTAAAAGAACGTTGTGCATGATTCACATAATGTTCTAACTTAATTTATCTTGCATGATATATGATTAACTTAATTCAACATGGTAAAACTTCATTTGGTTATTGTCATTTAGTTCTCAACGCATATAAATACTTTGCCAAAAAAAAACACTTCTTGTTATCGCATATGACAGCAGCTACGCCTAATTAAGCTGTGTGATATGCATAGTGCTGCAGCAAGCAAGGCGATCATACTTATGTCTCTATTCGAAACGCGGAAGAGTATTTCATGAGCTATATGTGTGCAGGAGATGTATAATGTTTGAATAAAATGTGACTTTTTGTTTAACTACAATATCCTCAAAGTTAAAACCATGTTACTCTAAAGCTACATCAGTTTCATGTTCTGCACTTTCCTCATGTTTATTTACAAACTAACGATAATTCGTTATTCAATAAAGCACTTCATTGAATTTCACATCATTATATCTTGAATTATATGATATATTATATTATATATTGAGTAATTTGAAGGTAACACGTATATATAACGTGTCCTAGGGGCAAGGTTGGAACCATCACCCTGGACATTGGTAATAATTTGTATTTGAAATGCAATGACATCTGCCAACTTAAAGATTAAATAAATCTCACATAGTTCTGGGGGAAAGATTATTATTAAATAAAAGATCATGTCATATACGCCAAATTCTAAAACCAGTGGTAAATTAAAGGACAACCAAGGAAATTTAAGTAGTACTCAACATGTGTAAAAGCGTTTGTTTTTAACGAAACTGTTGTAAGCACATGGGGGGGGGGCATGAAAAAGTATTTTAGGTTGTTTCAGGCATTTTAAATGTCATGGTATTCTAGTGAAATCAATAGTGCAAGTTTATACATTACGGGAAAAGAGCAACAGAATTCATCATAACTTTTTCCGGACAATGTGTAAGAGAGACACCCGTCCCCCATCACGTTTCTTCTCAGTTTCCTGTGCACGTAGATGATCCTGAAATGTGTGCCTTTGCAAGACAGTTTCTCGGTGTCGTTCTGGCATTGTTCTCATAAATAAGAGCTTCAAATCTGTATTTCTTCTGGCGTAGCCTGTCTATAGAGATAATTCGCGAAACATTTGATTGGCTATTGTACAGTTTATCATTACTGAAATAATTGATATGGAGGAACAAAGCAACAAAATTACCAAACATTAAAAATGCCCACCAATCTTTAAGAATATGTCATTTATACTTACGAATGTGTACTCTTTGGGGATCTCTTTGTGCCAACTCCTCATACTAATTCAGCGAAATGACCCCCCCCCCCCCCCCTGAAACATGCACCGTCCCGTACCCCGCATCACCCCTCCCCCCCTCCCACCGGCACGCCACTGCTTCGATGAATCAGACCAACTGTTTGATACGTTTGTTTTATTCTTATGACACTCAGCGTGTGCTGAGAAGATTCAGCTGCATAACTCAGTGTACGAGTTAATCTGGTTGCATGTTTGCCAAATTCCTTACTGTTGTCAAGCAGCTTCACGGCTTCTCCATCTCAAAGGCCTATCAACAATCAACAGGATCTGGGCCATGCATTACCATCGCCTGTCATTGACAGGAGAGTATTGACTGCTGTTGCAGCGCAGTTTCCGGTATGACTGTGTGTATCGAAAGAATGTCTGTAGCGTATTTTAAACTGAACGAACTTTGTAAAAAAACTGTAGTATTTATGAATAGGGAAACCTCTGTGATTATCCTATGATTCATGTCATATCCCAATGAAAAAAAAACAACATATATTGACAAGTAATATATCTTTGTGTGGAGTGGCTAGGCGTTAATTATAATACATTGGTTTCCTTCCAGGATATTCGTCGTTAGGTCATGTGATGGGATTGGGGGATGAACCTGATGCTCGCATAAAAGAAACTTTCCGCTGTGTTCGCGATGATTACGTTGGCAAAATCGGACAATTCCAGTATACGGACTATATAGTAGGTGTGGGTATTGGATCAAAGGAAAAGGACGGGTTTTTAACTCACTGGTATATTAAATTGAGTCACAAACCAGATGAATTTGTAGCCCTGAGATCGAATATGATACAGATCGTCACCTAATCAATTCCAAATTTATATATAAGATATCATGTATAAAACAAGTGATATACAGTATGTTACTTCATTACTAAATTGTAACCTGTTTAATTTCAGGTTGTTTTTTTTGTGGGTTTAATATCCGGTTAACGTCAAAAATAAATTTTCGATGAATCATTTGCAAGTTCTCGGGTATTTTTTTATCTCTTGTGAGTCCAGGTCCTCTTGTGTAGTAATTCTGTATTATAAAAATAATACTTGTCTGCTTTACGAAATAAGATATATGAAGTCGGAGCAACATATAATCGCTACACAACAGGTGAAGCAACAAGTCTTGTACGATGTTTGTATGGCTGTTACAGCTGATAAGCTTTGGTGAGCGATTCGAACGTATTCCAGTCCGATAGGAAAATGTATCGTTTCTATGAATACAAATCTTCAATCGAAAACGACATGCCTGCATAGAATCGATGAGCTGAATGATCGGCGATAAAGTCCAAACACTGCGACGGTCGAACTAATCTCTGATTCCGTGTCAACATATCCCATTATTGCGTAAAGCGTTCTGGCTAAGGAAGGGTACGGAGTATCGATCTGTAAAATAAGAAATAAGATAAATATAACAGCAGTTGAGAAATAATTAAAGGAGCCCAATCACCTATAAAGCATGTTAAGCTAACACGAGAAAAAAGCTTCTTCCCTTTAAAATAAATCTTTACCTGCCAAAATGTGTGCTTGATTCCGTTTGATTACTTCTGTAAAAGAGTGTTAAAAACAGTGGACCGGGCGCGACAGCAGGTGTCAACATAAACACAGTGCGTTGGGCCATGTCCAGCGCGAAGCCACAACACGGGTCAATCAGGAGATGCCCTGACTGACTTGGCCCAAAATTATAATACACATTCCCGCTGGCTGAAACACCACGTATTGCCCCTCTTAATCGGACCTCCATTCACGTGACCTTGTTATGGTAAACAGTGGACTCTGTTTACCAACACGAAGAGCCATAACAAGGTGTTAAACAGCCGCTCGGATAGTTTTACTGGGAAACAGTTGTATAAAGCAAAAATGAACTGATAGTGTGAAAGAACAGGCATAATATTACTCCTGATAATGCCCCTTTAACATACCAATGTTGTAGTCTGTTAAGTTGCTTATTGGAACTCTCTCTCTCTCTCTCTCTCTATATATATATATATATATATATATATATATATATATATATATATATATATATATATATATGGGGATTGCATTTCAAATGTTAATGTCTTTAACATTGCAATGTTTGGCAAGCGTCTCGAAATATATTCAACACGAAAAATTTTCAATTATTTAAACTGTAGGTATATCAACAAAGAATGCGTAATAATTCTTACTTTTTCTTAATTGCCTTATAATACTTATTACCTTGCTTTCAAATTATTTGTAGTCTCATTAGAGCTATACGTGATGAATACAGACAAAAAATACCTGTTTTTTTTTTTGTTTTTTTTTTGTTTTGTGTTACACAATGCCGAGTGCATTATTACCGCTTGACAATTTGCGATTTAATTACAAAATGTATAACTGTGGAATAACTCACCGTGTTGAAACACGTTATATAAACTTACCTCTTAAAAGGAAAATTCCTGTGAAATTCTTTCATTTGCTCTATTGCTAGCCAGACAGATGTATCTTGTCACTACAAAGAGGAATGCATGTGTTTATTAAGTAAAGTCTGTGCTTGGTAATAATTAGTCAATTATATAACACCGAGTTATTAGAGAACACCTTCAGTCATTGTACAATCGGGGCAATCCCCCCCCCCCCCCCGGTCGCATCCAGGACTCCCCGTCCTCTAGGAATTGCACTAAGTCTGATACTTATTAACTTTTCAAAAGCACTTTCACGAAACTCCTGTCACTGATATCCTCAGACTTGGGACTTATTTCTAAATTTCATTATGTTTAATCCTGTTTTATCCTAATAAATATGATATTTTTTTTTTTTTCATTTTGTGCAACTGATAATTCTACTTGGAATTAAAACATTACTCTGCTGTGTGGAATCATTGTGAATTATGGTGTTTATACACAATCACTCACAGACACATTTATATGCATCGAATTTCCTTTGCTATATATATCCAGTGGCGGATTCAGAGCGGGCGTGCGCATCCCCCCCCCCCAAAGATATACTTATTTTATTTATTAACCCAATTTTCCTGATTCATTTCCATATTTTAGGTTGTTTTTATTAATGAGCAATCATATTTTATTTAAGTTATCCACAGTGTATAACTTTCAAACGCATCATTTTAGGATATTTATGAACAATTGCAGAACAGCTGCAGAGCGGCAGGCCCTGGTTGGGGTCGACCGTGAACAATCTCACGGTTTCTCTGCTGATCCCGGTACTCGAATTCACGATCTTTGCTCTGCGAAGTCCTGCGTGCTGTCGAGACCACGGATATAATTATAAAACGCTCTCACATGATAAAGCACTATCACATGGATGTATTGAATTTATGTAATGTTATCAATGCAAATTATGTTACCTGCTCTCGTTTTAAATATCTTTGTAAGCTCTGAATTAGATTACTACCAAAATTAATGTGCTTTGGCCGTTAAGTGTTGTATTAAATTTAGCTGAGCGTCATGGCCAGTGGCTCACCTGTTCCGATTCCCAACACTGGAATGTTGCAAATATCTAAACAGTAAACTCCATCCTGAACAGATTTTTTTCTTGATCTAAACTTAATGCTGCCCGGTCTCCAATTGGAATGTAACCGAACATACCGGTGGGATATTACCTCTTCCTTCGTTGACACTACAGGGAAGAATATGAAACTGCTTTTAGGATTTTGAAGAAAAATCAAGCACACACAGCTGGCAGTCTAATCTGAGGCAGAGATGTAAAAAGTCAAAATATTCATGTGTCGTATTATGTTTGTACATTATTCATGAGGAAACATGTTTGTATGAATTCAGTTATGTTGAAACTTTTGCTCTGTACTTTTCTCATTTGATCAGATATACGTACACATGCTAAATTTAATTAAAGTATTAGATAGTATGTAATACATTCTTTTGAATGTTGCAAGCTGACTCGCTTGTGATACATTTGATGAATGCACAAAATGGACACTGATCAGTTCTTAGTGTCATGAGACTAAGGCTTGGCAGGGAACGGATCGGTCGATGTCATTGTTCGAATGAAAACAAAAGAAAACCGGTTCTCGACTGGAAATCAAATGCAACCAAGGCAACCCAGGCAATTCTTAACTGCAAGGCAATTCATGACCTGATATTATACGATAATATTATGAACGTCGTATTATATGAGCCGATACATGTATATTAATCAATATCACCTTAGCCGATGCTATATTTCATACTTTATTTTAACAGCATTGGAAACAAACGTAAGAAGATGTAGCTTTTAATCGAATCACAGATGCGCATCTGCAAATAAATTATGCTGTGAAGGTAAGAATAATCACTTACGACCGTGCTATAAGTGACGAGCAGGAACTGGACTTAGCTTTTTCAATCGGGTGCATAAAACGGACGATCGCTTATTTATATTCCACAAAATTAGGGCATGAATTATATCAGAAGTATATGAGATCCATCACAGGCAAATGATGATAAACTGGTGGAGGTTACATCGGGCAAAAATGTGGTTCCACAAAATCTTTGATTTATACACACTCAAAGTATAGCATGGTTACAATATTATGCACTACAGCCTGAGTCATGGGAAAGAGGATTACTTGGGTTAATAGGGTAAAAACGTGGTTTCGCTGGGGTTCGAACCCAGAAACTTTCGCGTGTGAGGCGAACGTGATAGCCACTACACTACGAACCCGCTCGATCACGATCTTCCCTCATTCTGAAGGATCATCTGCTAACCCGTTCTTCCGGGAGCAGTCGAATATTGGAGAGGGGTAAACTCCTCTTTGATTTAGAATCCTAACAGTCCATAAATAAACCAAAAGAAATATTAATACGATTAAAGTTCACACAAACCCTAACTGGGAGCATGTTCTTCCTCAAATATCTACGATATAGGATTTTTCAAGATCAAGTCAAAGTATCGTATGTATATTGCAGATCATGGTCAAACGTGATAAGACAAAAAGTTTATATCAAGATAAAAGAAACCGGATAATTCTTCAAAAATTGAAAGTTATATCAATGAAATGCCTGAATTAAGATTGCCTTTAAAATTTAAAATGCTTAAATAATGAACTTTATGGGAACTGATCGTACAACATTTTTTTTTATTTTGATATCATAGACCCATGCAATGGACCTGATAAGTTGGCTCGTTGCATGGTCTAGGGGTATAATTGTCGCTTTGGGTGCCAGAGGTGCCGGGTTCAATTGCCGGACGAGCCCCATATGTTGGAGCCATCCTTTAATTAACGACACAAATGTCTTTAGCCCGTTCACTTTCGCAATTTGGGGTTCATTAAAAGGCCATTGTCTAGCTTTCCTTTCACAGTTATCGCACAAACAAATACTTTCTTTTCAGTACTTGAGAATTATGAGTAAAAACATGTAGCTTTTAACCGAATCACAGGTGCGTATTCGACATTAATTAATATTATCGCGAAGGTAAAAAAAAAATCACTCTTGCACCGCTTTTCATTGCTGTTCAGAAACTGAATACATCTAATTGATCGTAGTATTTAAATCGACAATGTTAAATTTATACACACTAAAACTTTAACGTTATTGTAATTGAAATATATATAAGAAATGAGACGAATAAATAAAACATCGATACCCGTTGAAGACCATCACGTGTACAAAGTATATTTCTATAATCTTTCAGAGCGAGGAGCGGCAAGCGTTTAGCTAGCGTTACGGTTAATGAAAACTACACTCACCTCTTCTAAGTAATTGCCCTTTGGACGGGTCTTGTGTCGGCCTTTGTGTTGTTAGTGGGCCTTCTGAATAAAGAGAGAGAGAGAGAAAAATATAACAAGACAGAATAAATTACAGGATATCGAAATGTTTTGGATACTTTATCGAGGGTATCAGAAACTGATTTTTTTAATATTGTTAGGTTTTCCACAAGCTAAGGTTCTAATCCCACGGTTTGGTTTCTGTCCGGACTTGTTTTTATCACTGCTTGATTTCTATAGTGACATAGCAAGTATTAATTAATATATCACCTTTTGGATAATATCTGTTTTATCAACATTTAAAATATAGATTCGATTATTCTATCTGAATGAGACACAGGTAGAAATATAAATGGAATGCCAATCTTAATATAATAACAATCAGTGGTGTGTCAATTAATCGATAATAGCGATGATTAGTCGTTTTCTTTCATAATTGATCAAAACTATAATTTTTTTGCATAATCGATCATAAACCATGATGTATAGGCACATCCAAAAAAGTCCTATTATCCCGATAACCATGTTAATTCTGTCAAAGATATAAGAAAGACGGGGCACTTAAAAGCAAACAGCATTAAAGTTTATCCTTGTGCAATGAAAAAGTATCAGCAACCTCTCCTTGAGATTGACCTTTCATCGTGGTGCACAAGTAAAACTGAATTTACTGAGTCAGTACATTAAGTCTGAATATTGACAGTATAGTTCACCGTAATGTAGATAGTACATAAAATCATCGATTTATAATCGATCATCGGTCGTGTTTTAAATTTCAATCATCGAACATGCTTTATCAACAGATTCCTATAATTAGTAACACTTATACCATATAATTGCAACTTCAGGTGCAAGGTTTAAAATGAGAAAAATAAAGAATAAAATTCTTGGCGTCATACACACCTGTTCACACGCGAGAAAATGTTCCCCTTGCAACAGTTGAATTCTATCATGCGTAATTGCTTGTTTTTTTTTTCTCACAAACTAAATGGATCACTTGTAACCATCCCGGTATGGGATACATTCGTGTATATACAAAAGGAAATCGCCCGAAACTTACCTGATATAAGCTTCCCAGTCAAAGTATCGAAGGTGAACTCCGCTACAGCGCCCTCTAGCGTCACAGCGACTACTCGCACATGTTTGTTATAAACGCCCGATTTTGAAGACCACTCGGTGTTAGTGACCTGCAAGATTATGACACGTGGTTCAACAACACAGTTTTATGAGTATTGTATCAGTAGCCACGACATAAATATGACCTCACATCAATTGCTACCATAATGCGAAAGCTAAGGAAACTAAGAAAATTTTCTCCGGAGTGGTGTATTGAAAGTGTTTAAAATATGAGAACAAAATGGAACCAAACACTTTTCCTATTAGCCAATGTTCACTTAAGATTTTATATCAGCGGTAGAATATGTAAAAGTGCAAAATTATTTTTTTTTAAACAACTGACCAGTGAAGTTCAAGAACAACTGTGGTATTTGTGAAAGTATTAATTTGGGAATATTTGCATAACAGTGTACATGACAGGTTTTTGGTACCCAAGTGATGAATAAGTTCTAAGAGACTGCTGTTATGAAAATACGCTAATTTTAGAACTAATTAATGACTGATGCAATTTTATGAAAGCGCTATCATAATACACTTAAAGACTAGAATATCAGCAGAAGCTGACAAAAGCCCTCAGCCAAAAGAACAGTGTTTAAAGATGGTAACAGTAACAAGTACTAAATATCTGTTCTCACATGGATGTATATCTGTACATGTCTCAGTTATAAATTTAAAATGGAGAGTATGTACTATGATTTATAACAATCCACCAAATGCTTCCTGAAAAATAAGCTTCTAAGTTTTATTCTATTATAAGCTCTGTGACCTTGAAAAGTAGGTCAAGGTCACCCATCTCTGAACTTGACCGAGATTTTGTCGATATACATCTTCACCAAAGAAATAAAATTCCTATTGTGAATCCTTATAGAGATATCCCGCTCACAAGGCCAAAGTTGAAATATCCAAGAAAAATTCATTAAAAATCAGAAATTGTAGGAGGCGCCCCCAAACTTGTGTAGCAGTTACAGACCATCAGTCTCTATGATCATAGTAAGTATTGTGAAAATCCACCCAAATGGTTCCTGAGAAATAAGCTTCTAAATGTTTTTTCTATAATCAGCTCTAAAACGTTGAAAAATAGGTTAAGGTCACCCATCTTCGAACTTGACCGAGGTTTTGTTAATATATATCTTCACCGAAAAAATAAAATTCCTACGGTGAATCGTTTTAGAGATATCCCGCTCACAAACCCAAAGTTGAAAAATCCGATAAAAATTCAATAAAAATCAGAAATTGTAGGTGGCACCACCAAACTTATGTAGCAGGTACAGACTATCAGTCCCAATAACCATATTAAGTTTTGTAAAAATCCAATAAAAAGTTCCTGAGTAATAAGCATCTAAGTGTTTTTCTATAATCAGCTCTAAAATGTAGAAAAATTGGTCAAGGTCACCCATCTTAGAACTTGACCGAGATTTTGTCGATATACATCTTTACCGAAGAAATAAAATTCTGACGGTGAATCCTTTTCCAGATATCCCGCTCACAAGGTAAAAGTTAACGGACGCCGGACGGACGGACGGACGGACGGACAGCTTGGATGACGACAATAGCCCATCAGCCTAAGGGCTGAGGGCTAAAAACGCACCCAGAGACAACAAGGCCTCACCAACATCCTGGGCCACAAAATATGGAATTCCGGGATGTTTATAGGACACAGGTTGAACTATTAAATGTTATACTGTACTTCGAAAGTTAATTTAAATTGACCTCATAAACAAAGTGCATCTGAACCTTGTATATCATGGAAATCCAGTTTGGCAACATGCAAGCATATCTCAGGTTTGAGTGTGTTTGTTTCATTGAAGTTCCTGGACGAGTTTCAAAACCGGTGACCTTGACCAGGATCTTCAAGGTCAAATAAGCCGAATTATAGTTATTGTCTTGAATTTGATACAGAAGCTCCAGTATATGAACAACTAATGCATTTATCACCATGATTCTTTGCTTGGATATTGGTCATGGGGTGTTCCATCAATTTCTGAAGACTGGTGGCCCCACCTGTATTTTATCAATTTTTACGGATTTTTTTCTCTATTTTTGACACCTTAAAAGATGCGGTCATAGGTTAACAGGACACAAATCGTAACCACTGGACCTTTTATCTTCTATCACGACATGCTGGGAGGCCCATAAAAAGTCTGCTAGTAAACCTGGAATTAGATCTCTGTTACCTATATTCTTAGAGCTATGGGGCTGTGAAGTACCCCCAAGAACAACTTAAAATTTTATACCAAAGCTCTAGTATCTCATTAAATAGTTCATTGATTGCCATGATTCTTTGCATGCATATTCATCATTGAGTTTTTCATCAGTTCCTGCTGACCGGTGGCCAAACCTGTATTTTTTTCGATTTTTTTATGATTTATTTTTTCTATTTTTGAGACCTTAAAATATGCAGTCATCTGTTAACAGGGCACAAATGGTAACCGTTGGACTTAGAATCTTCTATCTTGACAAGCTGGGAGGTCAATAAAATTTCTCTGTGGAAACCTGAAATTAGGTCTCTGTTACCCTTATCCTCTAAACTTTGGGGCTCATTAGACCCCAAAAAATAACTTAAAATTTGATATAAAAGCTCTAGTATCTCAACAAATTGTGTATTGTTTGCCATGATTCTTTGCATGCGTATTCATCATGGAGTGTTTCATCAGTTCTTGCGGACTGGTGGCGCCACTTAATTTTTTCCAATTTTTATGCATTTTCTCTCTATTTTTGAGACCTTCAAAGATGCAGTCGTCTGTTAACAGGGCAGGGAGGTCAATGAAAATTATCCTTGGAAACCTGAAATTAGGTCTCTCATACCCATATTCTCTGAGCTATAGGGCTTATAAGCACCCTTAGCATAATTGAAAATATGATATCAAAGCAGGGCACAAATTGTAAAATCCAGGGAGGTCCATTAAAAATCTTCTTGGAAACATGAAATTAGGTCTCTTTTACCTATATTCTATGAGCAATGGGGCTTATAAGCACACCCCAGAATATTTGAAATTTTGATACTAAAGTAAGGCACAAACCATAACCATTGGACCCAGAATCTTCTCACTTGGCATCCTGAGAGTTCCTCAAAAGTTCTCCCCTCAAAACCTGAAATTTGGCACTGTGATCTATATTGTCAGAGTTTTGGGGTATGTTTGAGCATCCCAGAAGTAATGAATAATACACACAAATTGCCAGGTTCCTCAGGAATGGCTGGTTGGATTGTGTGCTAATGGGTCTTGATGAACTAAAGCTAATATGCATGAATGATGATGCCACCTATATTTTCTTAATTAGTTTCCTGTGCAAGGACATATTGTAAACTTGTCAGTCGGCTGAGCTTCCTGACCCATGGGTCACTTGTTACATGTTATGTTTCACAATGACTCAGTTTTCAGTGTGTACATGATTGAAGTTTAAAATCAATGTTTTAAATTAGACCCAAAAAAATTAAACTGCATCAGGTGTCGACTGACGAGAGATAATGGTCAGACGGAGATATGGTTGGATGTCATCCAATGTTTACACACAATAGTTTGACACAAAAATGAACACTTTTCATTTTCTATGGCAAGTTTAAGTATAAGCAATGTCGATCCATTTTCTCTCAGCTTTAAAATTTTATTTTAAAATATTTGACAAAGAATGTGAAGCTTTGTAACTTCTAGGTTCAGTATCACCAATTATGCTAAACACATACAATGTGCCTTATATTCTCCTAGGAAAAATAGTATCTTTATCGGTTTCAATACTAATTAGGTAAATAGAAAAACATCAAGTTTCTAAAGTTTCTGCACATTAATTTTATTAGAAAACTAACCGAAAAAGTCAAGCTGGGTACTCAACAAATATATAAAATTACTGTATATTCAATTGCAAACAGAAGGGGAGAAATTTCCTTTAACCTGAAATATGTTATTACCTTTATAATCAGTATGTGTAAATTCTGCAAAATAGCGTTTTTACAATACCAGAGAAAAGTGCTAATGTGAACCATTACTTCTGCTCTAATCATACATACTTTTCAAAGAAGCCACATCGTTAAAACAAAACAGCCACTATTCAGTTTCGTATAAATATGGTACAAAATTATGTCAACCTCTATGTCATGCATTTGTTAAGGGTGACTCGTGCAGTGATTAATGGGGTGACGTGTCGGGCATCAGGCTGTCAGTGTTAGGCTGGTTGACCGGGCCTCGACCCAGTCATACAAGCACGCAGGGCTGCGCCAGCCTCAGACTCGCACGCTGGGTGTCATGTTAAGGCAGTCTTTAGTATACCGGGCTCAAGGTTGGACGTATGTGTATTTACTGAATAAAAGATTTTAAATGTGAAGAAAGGGTACGATTCCTTACGTTGTAAACAGTAACATAACACTGGTGGAGAATCCGGGTAAATTCTACCCAACGCAAGGACGCAAGGAATGTAAGCCACTTGACCCTGTACTGCAAGTTATTGTTAATGTATTTCTTTCTGATAATCTTTTCTACCTCCCAGTATTGATCATCGTCAGATTTGGTTGTA
The DNA here is from genome assembly GCA_026874595.1 of Sipunculus nudus. Lineage (NCBI taxonomy): Eukaryota > Metazoa > Annelida > Sipuncula > Golfingiida > Sipunculidae > Sipunculus > Sipunculus nudus. The sequence continues at coordinate 53,592,743 of CM049320.1, forward strand.
TTACCAGGATACTTTGAGCCACTGGGGGAAGGGATAACTACAAGGGACCCTTCAGGGGTTGTGTTATCTGCTTCTATAACGAGAGGTTGATCTCCCACCAATTCATCCAAAGCAAGCACAGCTGGTTCAGCATTATCAAGATTTTGTGGGTTGGGAAGATCACACAGTGTTTGATGTCTCAGAAATCCCCGTTTTAGACGATTTATGTAAATACACATACGTCCAGCCTGGAACCTCGTAAACTAAAGACTGCCTTAACATGACACCCAGCGTGCGAGTCCGAGGCTGGCGCAGCCTGCGTGCTTGTATGACGGGGTCGTGGGCCGGTCAACCAGCCTGACACTGACAGCCAGATGCCCGACACGTTGCCCCATTAATCACTGCACGAGTCACCCGTAACAGTATTCCTTTCGTTGTAAACAGCAACGTAACACATTCATGGACTGAAGTGAGGAATAAATTACCCAAGATAATTCTTACTTTGTTTCTTGACATTAATAGTGTATCTCTATAAATATGATTATTGGTAGACTTATTGATGCCTTCCTAGAGACTAACATATATCTAAAAACTATAATATTGAAATAATAAAGGAAATACAAAAATAGTATATTTATGCTGTAACAACAGCCTGGAAGGGTAATCTGAGGCTTAAGCTGAGACTTAAGTAAAAATAAAAATTGAAATCCCTGATACGTATATACATACTTACACACATATTCGACTAGAATTAAATGGCTAAAATACTTTCTAGTGACTGTGTTTGATTGCTGAATATCCGTTCCCTGAAGGCTACAACCGATGTTACGAATGACACCCAGAGCTCGAGTGGCGATATACCGGATATTTCTTATCATCTCAACCTACATATTTGTCTACAGCATTATCTACAGGAGAAATGGATAAATTCATGTTGAACGGTTTTACCTCTGCAAAACATCTTTATAATGAAGTGACTCATCACATACCGCAATGCTTCATTAAATGTGATTGTCTATTTATAGTAAACATTATCGTTAGTATGGGTTTTATTAGGACAATAACATATAATGATTTGTGTGTCGTGAATCACATGTGCCATAAACAAGTACTCAAGTTCAAATGCAGCCCTGAAACCGTGGAGGTTTCCGAGTGCAAGCATGGCCTTCGACAAAGACTGTAGTGTGGTGTCATTCCGCAGACACACATTCAAGTGAATATATATATATATATATATATATATATATATATATCATATATATCAACAATGTTAGAGGCAAATTGTGTAATATGGCATTACGTGACTAAAAGTTTAAGGCATCACGTCTAGTGCCTGGTTTTATAGCTCAGTCATTACACGAAATGCCTTATTTCTTTTTGAACTACATTGTACATGTTACTACTGAATGAAAACACAGCTTTTTGGAAGTGTGTGTGTGTGTGTGTGTGTGTGTGTGTGTAGGGAGAGTTAGTGAGTCAGAGTACTTGAACATCTCAATACACATGAATACACAGAAATAACATCACACTTGTGAGAAACCGCCCGAATTCTGATTGCACGAGTAATATTATTTGATGATGAAGCTACAGTGAACAAGGCAGTTTTATTAAGACCTTTATGTTATCTAATATATAAGTCACGGTGAGTCACTTACTCATCCCAGTAACCGAGAAGCAGGTGTTGGAGCTCGACGCTAACGCTGGCGCATGATGGGTCCATGTCACCACCCAATACGATACTGTTCACGTATGTGTATTCTTTGGAAATCTGCCAAACGCTTTACATCACTGCTCTAAGATCTGTGACAGGTACATATACGTGCTTCGATCGGAAGCTGTTGTTGTTGGCCTGTGCCTTTGAACAAGTAACCAGCACTACCCAGGGTATTCAAGGATGCGAAGATTTATATTTTTAGCCGCGTTCCTGATAGGGGTGTCATGGATCGCAGGTGAGACGAATTGTATCCACTCACTCTCTCTCTCTCTCTCTCTCTCTCTCTCTCTGACGACACACTCTTTTGTATATATGCAAGTGTACAATGCACGCAGAGAATGTTTATTATTTCATAATTTCATCTTTCAAAACGGGATGATATTAATAATTATCGATGATTAAACCTGGCAATCGAAAGTTCCTTAAGCCTGCGTGGAGTCATTTTCCTTATAATTCCAAGGCATGATTTCTAAGAAATATCCGAATCGCAAAACTCTGAGAAGTTAAGATGTATGCCTAATACTTAAATGTGTGTTTGGTGATGGTGAAATATAATGGGGTACCTTTTTATTTCATGTAATAATAATTATTTCAACATCATATTGTCGCTCTGATAACAGCAGTTCGCACTATGCCTGTTTGTTGGGGGTTTATTGTGGCGCAGTTACCCTTCCGAGGGCATAAACCCGCCTGTTTCCAGTGTCATCAAATATATAATGCATTCTACACAAACACGCCGTACTCGAAATTTGTGTACTCTAAGCCTCCTCAGATCGTCTCTATTAACAACGGTCTTTATATATGAGTCAAATGCTGCAAAATTATCAGAAAAATGTTTATATTGTTTACTGCGAGGATGTGTGTTTGTTTAAAATACCAGGATGTATTCTCCGGGAGATGTGGCCTGTGTGTGCAATACGTGTAGCACAAAAGATGTGCCCTGAATGACAGTTAATGTTCCAACTTCATTTCAAAACTTCTCTTCAGGAGCGGTCGATGAAGTCACATTGATAGCCCAGGCGACATGCAGTAGCTTACCAGTGCGTGCCGGATGGGTGTATGCTGTCATGAGACATTGCTCGAGCAACAGTACAACAGCTTGTGCCGATATATGTGAAAGCCCTGCTTTGAAGAGTCAGGACCAACAGCTTGTTAATCATGCGATAAGGTAACAATTTGCAACCATATATATATATATATATATATATATATATATATATATATATATATATATATATATATATATATATCAACTTTGTGTAACGCAAAGAGTATATTGATTGTACACAAAGTGAAAGGAAACTACATCATATCCAGAAAGATATCACATCTAAGCATTAGTTAACACGTACACTTCCTCACTTGTTAAGTGTGGCGTACATATCCCACATCTTACAATCAATCAGTTCGAATATGAATTATATGTTTACAGATGTGGGTAACCTTCTATAGTGACGTTTTTTCGTTATGATCTACCATACTTAGACATACTCTGTATTTGAACCAAAATTGCATAATCCGTTGGAAAACAACATGACAATTTGTTAATACTGCAAAAGGTGCAGTTTAGTATCACTCATATAAACTATATGTATATATTTGGGTCAGAACACCGGGCTGCATACAGATTTAAGAATTGTAATCAGCTTCAAATTGTAAACATGCGACACTCGCCCTCGAACCAACGAGAGCGGTTGTCCCGTTGTGGTTCAAACAGAATATATATATATATATATATATATATATATATAAGGGAATATTTAGCCGTATTAGTTTTCACGTAGTCAAGTATAAATAATAGGTGACGCCTTTGTATCGATATACATGTATATGTTCTTGTGTTCGGCATGACTTTACTTCTTAGCATATTTATGTTACAGGGGACTTTGCCTTGAATCAATCCATGTTTATGGAAACAGGCCAGCATTGACCCTACCTCGCACGCTTGGGCCCAAGGTCTTCCGTTACCATTCCTGCTACTCAAGCGCATGTGGCCCAAACTATTGTTGTTGCTGGTTCAGATAGCTGGTCACGCCATGTGGATGGGACATTTGTCTCAATTAACCTTCACGTAATATCACGTATCAACGTCTTATTGTCATGTACGGAATGAAAAGCGTTAGCAGAACTTAAACAGAGATATGGATAATCCATCACCAGAGCAGTCAAATATTTCTCTTGTACAAGACATAGAGCAGGAAAAACATTATTTTACCTGCGATACATTATTAAGTTCAGTATAAGTATTATCTATAATAGACACAAGTCTAAAAGCATTCAAAATTATTTACGAATTTTTACTGTTTTTCTCAAGAACTGTTCTTCTTCATTTGGTCATTTCTTTTTATTAAACCAGATTATATCCATTGCACTGTGACTTCCTTTAATCAAGAATTGGGGATTTCTCTGATGGAAGACACCTTTTGTTTGGTGTATGCATTAACAAAATATATGTTTTCTGCATTAGTATCCAGTGTGGGTATAAATGTGTTTATATTAAACGATTCTAGTTTTATCTTCTCCCTCTCCGCCACAATTTAATTTTAACTTGCGATTATGTTTTTTTACAAAGTGATATACGAAAACGTTGATTTTATGAATATGATATATACAAAAACGCTGGATTCTCAACCTATTTTAATCTAATCCAAGTCCGAAAATAATGCGTATAATATAGGCTGGTAACGGTTAATAGAACTTACAATTTTTATGACTTTATTTCACCTTTTGTATAAAAAACATACGATGTAACATGGTTAACAATTATGTAGAGCATCTGTATGCCTAGCTCCCCATTTTCAGTGAAATTGTTTGACTTTGTATTCAGTGGTGCAAGTATCACAGTTCGTTAGTCGAGCTCTTTCAGTTCATTTGAAGTCTCAAGTCATAACGATTGCAGAAAAGACGTTTGGTATTGTATCTACTGAAGGAATAGTTTGTAGAATGACCACAGGGGATTCCCCCTCAGATTGTGTCAGTTGATATACTGATGAAGCCTTTTCCCGCCCTAGGGCTACGCATAAATAATTGCGGCATTGTACCAAAATAAATCAATTTATTAAAAAATAGCACTTACGCTCCACACATAAAAACACTGATGATCACAAGCGTCAACTTAATAAACACAACATCACGAAGTCCGTTATGTTCACTGAACAGGGAAATCCCCTTTGTTTTAACTGACTGTTAGGTGCACAGCCTATTATATTTGAACTTAGAATCGATATTAAAAAAATACGCATTTCTCTAGAGAGGCGCTCCACACATATAACCACTGATTATCACAAGCGTACACTTTAAAACCTGTGTCTCATGGATTCTTCCAACACTAGGTCAATGAATATGCCTGCAGACAACGGTATTCTGAACTTGATCGTTTCGCGTGTAAATAATGTCCTTGGTCTGTTACTGGAAGCGCTCACGACATATAAACTAGTGGCCCATGGGCCATGACGCTCAGCTGAATTCAATGAATGTTGAACAATGAGCAAAATGAAAGCGAGAGTGCAAAAAAAAAAATCATGAATTTTGTAAAGAATCCTAAGAAATGGGTTTCAGTGGGCTTTTGGACAGATGACCACTTCATTTGAAGGTTTCCTTAATAGAAAAAATGCGTAAAAAAATTCAAAATAAAATACAGGTAGTGCCACAAGTCATCAGGAACTGATGAAACAGTTATGCATGCAAACAATCATGGCAGTCAATGCATTACTTCTATACATACTGGATCTTTTTTATCAAATTGTTAACTAGAATACGGGTAGTCGACAAGCGACTACGTGTATCCGCTGAAATCAGAGTGGGACGGATGAAGTGAGGCATGGAATGAGTGGCAAGAGAAATTTGAGTAAGGTGTGTCGCATATTAGCATGGATGTCTGCAGCCGAAATGTGTATGTAATTGGCGCCACATACCACGGAATCAAGAAAGCAGTCTAAGTTGTATACATATGCAAACTGTTAGGCAGATAAATCAAACCACTGCTTGAATATGAGTGATTTTATCCCACAGCAGACAAACAGAAGGAGGCTGTGCAAAAAAGGTCGCAGGTAGCGTCACCAATTTTGTGTATGATTAAGAGCAATGTGAGATCTATAGACGTGCAAAATTTCAGGGGATATGTCAAACAGTCCTGAGAAATAAGCCTGAATGTCTGCATAGTCAACATAAATGAAGGTGGCGCCACCTGCCAATAAAATCGAGAAAGCTATCCAAGATGTATAAACATGCAAAATTTTAGGCAGATAAGTCAAACAACTGCCGAGTTATAAGTGATTTTATCACAAGGCAGAGAAACAGACGGACGCTGCGGATACAGCAAACAAGCCCTGATTTAAACATTGATGTCTGCAGCATTAACATAATGTAGGTGGCGCCACCTGCAACGTAATCCAGAAAGCTATCCAAGATGTATAAACCTGCAAAATTTTAGGCAGATAAGTCAAACCACTGCCGAGATATGTGATTTTATCCCACGGCAGACAAGCTGACGGACGCTGTGCAAAAATGGTTGCAGGTGGCGCCACCAATTTTGTTTATGATTAAGAGCTATGTGAGATCTATACACGTGCAAAAAATTCAGGGGGATATGTCAAACCAGTCCTGAGTTAAACAGACAGAGAAACAGACGGACGCTGCGGATACAGTAAACAAGTCCTGAGTTAAACATTGATGTCTGCAGCATTAACATAAATGTAGGTGGCGCAACCTGCCATAAAATCGAGAAAGCCTTCCAAGATTTATTACATGCCTCATTTTAGGCAGATAAGTCAAACCACTACTGAGATATAAGTGACTTTATCCCACGGCAGACAAACAGACGGACGCTGTGCAAAAATGGTTGCAGGTGTCGCATCCATTTTTGCTTATGATAAAGAGCTATGTGAGATCTATACACATGCTAAATTTCGGGAGGATAAAGCAAACCAGCCTTGAGATATAGGACGGGATGTCTGCAGCGTAAACATAAATGTAGGTTGCGCCACCTGCCATTAAATAGAGAAAGCTATCCAAGACGTACAAACATGCAAAATTTGAGGCTGATAAGTCAAACAACTGCCGATATATGAGTGATTTTACCCCACGGCAGACAAAAAGAGGGACGCTGTGCGAAAATGGTGGCAGGTGGCGCCACCAATTGTGTGTATTATAAAGAGCAATGTGAGATTTATACACATGCACAATTTCAAACGGATATGTCCAACCATTCTTGAAATATAAGCCTGTATGTCTGGAGCCTGAATGTGAATGTAGGGGGCGCCACCTATTATAAAATCACGAAAGCCATCCAGGATGTATCCACATGTATAATTTCAGGTGGATAAGTCCAACAAATGCAGAGATATAAGTGATTTTATCCGAAGGCAGATAAACAGATTGAAGCTGTGCAAAAATGGTTGCAGGTGGCACCACCACTTTAAGTGTATGTTATAAAGCTACCCAAGGGCTACATTTGTGTAAACCTTTAGCCTGATAGGTCAAACGGTTCCCCAGGATTGTGGGTTTATGTTTGGAAACAGATGCACACATGGACACTGGGCATAAAGGAAAAGTCAGAGGTCAACCAAAAATGAGGGCGCAGCAGTTCACATGTGACCCGATCATAATTCCGAATTTTAAAAATTTCGGCCTAGTGGTTACGGAGGAGTTCTCTTGGAAACCTATGCGGCGGCGGCGGCGTCCGACTGAAACTCTGTTTTGGCGGATACAATTATTCAAGGGGGGGGGGGCATATGAGCCCAATAGCTCAGAGGATATAGGTAACAGAGTAATTTCAATTTTACATGAAGACTATTCATGGACCTCCCATGATGTCAAGTAAGAAGAAGCTAGGTTAAGGGGCTACTATTTGTGCCCTCCTACAATATGAGGCTTTATTTGAAGGTCTAAAAATTCGGAAAACCTGTAAAAATTTGAAAAAAAAGGTGGTGCCACCATTCTGCAGGGTACTTACTTGAGGATATGAATGACAGAGACCTAATTTCAGGTTTCAACAAAGACTTTTCATGGACCTACCCTGATGTCAAGTTTGAACATTCCAGGTCCAGTGGTTACGATTTGTGCCCTGTAAACAGATAACAGCTTCTTTGAAGGTCTCATAAATAGAGAAAATAATCATTCAAAATGAAAAAAAAATACAGGTGGCGCAACCAGTTTGCAGGAACTGATGTAGCACTCCACGATCAATATTCATGCAAAGAATCATAGTGAACAATGCTTTAGTTAATTTAGATACTGGAGCTTTTCTATCATATATTTAAATATCCTGAGGGGTACTTACGAGCCCCATTGCTCGGAGGATATGGATAACAGAGACCTCATTTTAGGTTACCGAGGAGACTTAATGGACCTCCCCTGATGTCAAGTTTAAACATTCCAGGTCCAGAGGTTACGATTTATGCCATGTTAACAGATAACAGCTTCTTTGAAGGTATCAAAAATAGAGAAAACAAATCGTTAAAAATACAGGTGGCGCTACCAGTTTGCAGGAACTGATGGAACACTCCATGATCAATGTTCATGCAGAGAATCATGGTGATCAATGCAGTAGTTATTCATCTACTTGAGCTTTTGTATAACATTTTTGATTATTCTGGGGGGGGGGGGGGGGTACTTATGAGACCCATAGCTCGGAGAATATGGGTAACAGAGTCCCTGTTAACGGACGGACGGCCTAACGGCCGGACGGACGATGGACGAAGAGTGATCGCTATAGCTCAGCTGACTGATCAGCTAAAAAAATTGTCGGATCAGCAGTCTGTCAGCAATTGCGATATCCTCCCTTAAGTCCATTACAGAGTTTTCAGCTTGGCCCTCCTCAGACAATGATTGTTTTCTCTTACAGACATCGTCCCTCAGCTGTCAGGAATCTTATGAACGCAGAATTGCCTCTCGACTGCAGAAAATCGTCAGAGATGTCATCAAACTGGCGCCTAAAAGGCAGTTATAGCGGTTTTCTTTTCAAATACGGCTTACATGTGCTTGCTGATGTTACAAGTTCTGACCGTTTCACTCTATTATGCCGACTATCACTTAGTCTATGTATATTAAAATGGACACGCCTCCGTAGACCAAACCCTGAGAAAAAAAAACAGACTAAGCAGGTGTTCGGCCTTTGAAGTCTACAATAAACAACGTTACTGTACAGACCGTCTAGACAGAGACAGCTCCCACGGAATTTACTCTACTGAAATAACATCACTCGAGGCACCTGTGCTGTCTAACCTAGGTCCCGAAGCTAACATCAAAACACCATACTTCAAAACACTATACTCCAATGAACTGTAGTGCAAATATCACAGTTCATATGCCGAGCTCTTTCAGTTCATTTGACGTCTCAAGTCATAACAAGTGCAGGAAAGACGTTTGGTATTGTTTCAACTGCAGGATTAGTCGGTAGAATGAACACAGGGGATTCCAACTCAGGTCGTGGCAGTTGGTGTAATCCTGAAGCCTTATCTCGCCCTAGGGCTACGCATAAAGTATTGCAGCATTGTACCAAAATAAATCAGTTTATTAAAAAAAGCACTTACGCTCCGCACATAAAAAACACTGATGATCACAAGCGTCCACTTAATAAACACAACATCACCCAGTCCGTTATGATCACTGAACAGGAAGTCCCCTTTGTTTTAACTGACTGATAGGCGCACAGCCTATTCTATATGAACTCCAACTACTCCATATTCCACCGAGAGAGACGACAACGACTTTAAATATGAATTGGTAATGTGTTTGAAAAGATTACTGAACAGCCCCTCCCTACCATGAAAGAGTGTACTTTTATAAAGCTGACTTCCTTTTTACACATAACGTAGCGTTTTCAGAATACATTTAGGAAATAACATGAAGTTTATTTCTCCAAGGAAGATAACTCTAGCGGTTGATTTACAGAAAGGTAATAGATATCTTCGATTTTTATAAAAGATTTGGTTATTTGAATTGAAGAGTATGCATGGGTTTGGCGATCACGAAAGGAACTGTAAATTAAAGAGAATACCTTTATTTTTTAATAAAGCAAATAACTCTACATTGAAGAGCGTTCTTCAATATCAGGTAATGGAGGGTTATGCTGGCAACTTGCCAATGCTTCCTACTTTCTAGAGGTTGTATTTTTTGCTGCACACCTTGGGACTGCTTTAAAAAAAAAACGCGCCTTTTATTAGTCATCATTCCAGCTATTTCCGGCATTTACATATTAAAAGTGTAACATTGTAGTAGGAACTGAACAGTTTTCTGAGTGATCTGTCACGTGTTATTCATAGAGTATATTAAAAGATAATCCTGGTCAGTCAATGTTTTGCATCAACAGAGGGGATGTAGCTTTACAGCTTTCCTATGTTTTTCAATCATAAATAATTTTAAATGTTAATACCAGATTTCAGATACATATATTGTGATCAAACCATACTGCATGAGACTATACTTCAGAAAAGGGTTACTTCTACGGTGGTTAATATGAAGCGTTGTGTTTGACTGTTTTTGCGTCATAACAGCGCCATAACAAGGCCCATAAGTACCAATGATCGATAAGATTATACATTTTTCTCGTTGCCGACAACGAAACCGCCCTCCCAGACGTTTTGTATTGTTTCAACTGCAGGAATAGTCGGTTGAATGACCATAGGGGATTCCCCTCAGATTGTGTCAGTTGGTGCACTCCTGAATCCTTTCCCCGCCTTAGGGCTACGCATACCGTGCAAAATGATTAAGAAACATGCAATAACGTAGAAAACCAAACGGTCTTTATCTTAATCTTATATCCATTGATACACAGAGTAAATAACACGAGGCACTCTCCATGGCCCGGATGTTGGCTCTCGGTAAGGGTGGGTGAAACCAGAGGATCCTGAGAAAACCACCGGCCTTGGACGGGCCACTACAACCCTCTCTCAGAGCCACACCGGGAATCGAACCCGGGTCGCCAGCGGAGAACCCGAGCGTTTAACTGCTCAGCTGCCCAGGCCCCTGGATATAACAATGTAGTAAACTGAAACAAATGTAAAGTATGCTTGGGTTTACTCCGTCCAGTAAATATGAACATTTTTCATTAATGACTACAAAAACCAAATAAGGTAATGATTCTTCATCGATGAATAACATGAATAACTGATCGTTGGTTAGACCGGCAAGAGGATAATTGGAAATTAATAGTAATCAGACAACCGATGATATAACATACTTGCAATGCTGGTCTGACATAACTTGTCATTCAGCATGCCATGGACTGTATTATCTCTAATTAGCCAGTCGATGCTTTGAATAAAGATTGTCTGATACACCTCAGCCGCAACCTAAAAGTACCCGTAAAGGGTCTTTCTAAACACCGAAAAGTACCGAAACGTTACCGAAAAGTACCGAAAAGTAACTGAAAAGACTTTAAAAGCACCTTTTAATTAGTTAACGAATTGTGTGCATTTTTTACCTTTTATAATGGATGATTAAAAAGTGACTCAAAAGCACCATAAAGTGATAAAATGTTATCAAATGAGTACTAAAAAAATACCAAAAAGTACTGAATGGTTAATAAAAAGTACTGTAAAATTACCAAAAAGTTTCCGAAAAGTAACTGAAAAGACTTTAAAAGCACCTTTTAATTAATGTTAACACTAAGAATAACCAAAAATTCGGTACAGACGGTCAGTAAAGTTAGCAAATTGTGTGCTCTTTTTTACCCTTTATAAAGGATGATGAAAAGTGACTAAAAAGCACCATAAGACAACTGAAAAGTTCTGAAACGTGTCTGAAAAGTACCGAAAAGTAACTGAAAAGTACCGAAAAGTAACTGAAAAGTTACCACAATGTACCGAAAAATTATCTAAAGGACTTTTTAAGGTATTTCTTTTATATAATATAACACATAATTACCGAAAAGTTGTTTAAGACTGTCACTGAAGTCAGCAAATTTTGTTCAAACTCTTTATAATGGATGATGAAAAGTGACTGAAAAGTACCATAAAGTGACAAAATGTTATCAAATAAATACTAAAACATGCCAAAAAAGTACTGAAAAGTTACCAAAAAGTAATGAAAAGTTATTTAACCGTACCAAACAGTAACTGAAACAACTATCAAAGCAATTTTAAAATAATGTAAACCCAAAAAATTACCAAAGTTGTTTAAGATTGTCAGTAAAGTAAGCAAATTGTGACCTTTTTATAGAATTATGAAAAATAAATGATAAGTACTATAAAATGACAAAATGTTATCATATATTATTAAAGTATTAAAAATTAAAAAAAAAAAACGAAAAATCACTTAAAAGTTTCTGAGTTACTTTATTGAAAATAATCATTTTAATTTTGGAATATCTGCTCATTAAACAGTGTAGATACCTAATTCAATTTAAAAGCTGATTTTAATGGGAACATCAAATGAAATGTTGAACAGTTATTTATTCTCTTTGCAGTATTTAACAGTATATACTGGTACAGCCTTATGACCGAGGTAGCTTGATGACTTTAAAATAAATAAAACCAAGAGCAGCACACCTTTAAATGTTTAATGTATTGTGAAATCAGGATGCATTTCAAACAAAATATGTCCATATTTTTTTTTTCATAAAGTGCCATTTTAGACCATTGAAAGGTTCTAAATTAAGTACATGGGTATGGAATATATTATGTAAATCGATTTGGTAAATAATATAATTCTTAAATGACCAAACACCTAAAGCAAGAACATTTAATTTCAAGTCAGTGAGTAAACACTTAGGATGACAAGGAATTTGATTATATTATCTCTCACACTGAAAACATATAATGGCAAAGCACTCGCCACAAAAAAACAATAGGTTCATATTTCACTAAGTAACATATTTCACTAAAAAATATTAGGTATTTAAGGATATATCAAGGCTAAATATTTATCCTGTGAATAAATAGCATATAGCATACTTTGGTATGTTAAATGTCATGTAAAACAAGTTTTTATAGTCATTTTCAATACACTGTGGTATCTTTTCATTTACATTTCAGTACTGTTTGGTAACTTTTCAGTACTTTTTAGTATTTTTTAGTACTTATTTGATAATATTTAATCACTTTATGGTGCTTTTCAGTCATTTTTCATCATCCTATAATAGAGAAAAACACAAATTGCTATCTTTTCTGATAGTCTGATCCTAATTTTTGGTTATTTGTAGTGTTAACATTAATTAAAAGATGTTTTTAAAGTCTTTTCAATCACTTTTCGGTAAATTTTCGGTACTTTTCGGTAGCTTTTCGGTATTTTTCGGTAACTTTTCGGTAACTTTTCGGTACTTTTCGGTGTTTAGAAAGACCCCTCGTAAATGGTGTGTTATGTAAACATTAGGTAAAACTTCACAATTCAGTTTTTTCCACATTTCAGTTGCGCACAACAATCATCTATACGTAGCAGAGTTTTGATGTATTATTTGGCCTGGAAATTGTCCTGTGCTACGAAAAAGGATAGCAATTATAATAATATATTCAGTAACAATATGTCTGATCTGAAGTCATTGAAATATGCAGTTAGTTTTAATAATATGTAAACTCGATGAATAGATCTTACGAATTGTGGTTACATTCTGCAAAAACATGGGGGAACCAGTACACGTGTTACAGAACAATATTGCATGTGTGCTGAAAGTTAATGATATGCTAGCGCTTTCTTAAACTGTGGAGGCTAGCCTTTTAAAATGGAAGAAATAGAGTGGATAGTTCTCAAAACGTCCTTACCTAATTGTGTTGAATCGCTTGTTTTTTTTTATTTTAATGATATATTTTGTACTTAATTTATATTCTAAAAGCTAAAATGCAGCGGATTATTATGACCATGTGGCACATTACAGAAAGCGTTCTACATTTACAGATAGAGTTTTAACTCCAGATATATGCATTGACTGTTATCTCTCACTCTGTAGGACTTAAGTCTTCATATTAAGTCTTTACAGCATATTAGAATCATGATACTGGTTGTCAACAAAACAGTTTTGTTGTCTGATTTTCTTGATACTGTACAAACAATAAAAATCTTTAAAACGTGACTGATATTTAGAAGAGGATATGACAGATAATATCACAGAAAGAAGTTGTTTTAAATGTAATGGTATTTTATTTTGGAACAGAAATAAAAACACGTTGTGTTGTTAGACAATGTAATGATAAACACAGTGTCCGGTGTCAAACGATTAGTTGCAATGACAACATTAATCTGAAAGCGTATTGAAATTACGCATATCTCCTGATTGATATCAGTTCTTTCAGAACCATGTTATGGAGTGACCGGTTATAAGCAAAAAATTACACTTAAATAACTTCCATGTTTGATAAAGCCATGCAAGATGGTAACCGCAGTCATCCAAATTCTGCAGTGAAAGAACCATGGAAAACAAATACATCGAAATGGGACACGGAATTATATATAATATATATATATATATATATATATATATATATATATATATATTATATTAAAATCGAACAATATTTACATTATTAAGATAACTGGAAAGTGGTAGTCTTCTGAATAGTCGAGCAGAGATGGCTGCCCAAAAATACCTAAGGTTGTTTTCCTTCATCGTTGCAAGTACATTACTTAAAGGGTGATTTACGAATAAATATAGAACACAGAGGTTACCAGATATATAGAATTTTTTATATTTTCTTTGATTTTCAGTGAAAATATCCTAAATTGTAACTTTGACGAGATCATTGGAATAAAAAAGGAATACGCAAGTTTTCAGGGTAATGGAATGTATGAAGATTTAATCAGACTTCAATTGATATGATTCGCACATCAGCGGAGCAACAGAAAGCTGATTAGAAAACCTATATTCCTGCGCTTGGACATGCGTACAATGCAACTACCTGCCAACTACCAAAGCTGTCAATATTATTTTCTTTTCATTATTTTGTTTAAATACTTGTTAACAGTAAAGTTACCATTACATCACCTGAGGGGTTAAGATGTATGTTGCAACTCGTAAGCAGTACACACTTTAGGCCATTTAAAATCTATGCAAAATTTACTCTTTGCCATTTACTTTGGTTTTGCGCTTCCTCCCAAGGCTCCGCAGCGATTAACCTGAAAGTCATACACATGAATGGTTTACACATGGAAACATGTGAAGAAATTTGTCGTAGGCAAAAGGAACCGGTATTTGAGAGTGTGAGGTTCTCTAGGAACCGCTGCATCTTGCTTCAATCGCAGGGAAGTCGCCTACTTTCTACAACACCTGACAAATGTTCACGAGTAAGGAGAAGTAAGTATTTCTGAATTGAGTTTTCACCTTTCCTTTTGTGTAGTATATTGAGCTCATTGAAAGGTTCATCTTATAAAGTAATGTATGTGTATTTTTATGCAGAAAGCAAATGTCCAAATAGCTACCAGTACATGTATCCGTGTGGCCGTCTCGTGGACAACCTGTGCTTGCCTTCCTGCTACAGTTTACCCAAAGACATGTCTCTCCCACTTGACTCTGCTATCACATGCAAAGGTATAGGTGGTGAACTGCTGAGCATTGGAACCCATGGAGAGCAGAATCACCTGGAACAAGTGATGAAATCGGAGCGGCAAGGTAGACCACCTTTTATCTTTAAAACAAATAGATTATACAAAATCCGCATGCAAAACCAAAATCAGTTGAACTCTCTGCCTTGACAAAACTTGTTTGTTCTATTCTCCTTTGAATAGTAACAAGCACGCTTAATTTCTTTGATTAATTTTGTATTATATAAACTTTGATGTAGAGGGTATGGACTTAGAAGTACAGAGTTACTGAACATCTGGAACAGACATCGGACATGTAGGTCACTGGGTTTGGAGATCAACTGGACAACAAATCATCTACTCTAACTGGAGACCTGGAGAACCTAATAATGATGGTAACCAGAAGCACTTTCTTGAAATAAAAGGAGAACTGATGAAATTCAAATGGAATGACAAAGAAATAGCGCATAGATTGCGACATATATGTGAAACGGCCGCACTAACCGAATAACATAAGGAAAAACACGATAAATATTGGATCCATCGAATATCACTTGGCGGACATTCTGTATTTTAGTATTTTATAGTGTGCGTGCTATTTTATCACTAGCATACTCGGACCTATAGGGAAAAAGATAGTGCTACGATAAGCCTTCGGTTCAAGGTTCATATATTAAACAATAAATCTCACATCAACAAAAGGAAGTCTTATTTATGAAAGTAAAGTAAAAAGTTTCATATTAGCGTGTTGCAATTTCATATCTGGAGGTAAATACACTTATATTCTCAAATACCGTCACGTTCATCCTGGTTTAATGTACCGAAGGAAAGACTGTCATCAAAAATATTCGGAGAGTTCTCCTCCTTGATAAAATAAGTGATAAGTGCCCGCCTCCTAAAGCCAACATGACATACGTGTACATAAAAACATTTATTCCACTTAAAACATGTAAGGCTATTCTCTGAAATGGCTCGGATATCTTATGTTTTTACCCTTATATTATTTTAATTTAAACACAATTACCCAGTGCCACAATGTCAAAGTGTACCCTTGTATTTCAAGAAATAAATTAATAGAGGGAATAGTTGTGGGTCCTTTATGGTAAAAATGTATTACAAGGAAACGACAGAAAAAGTAATTATTGCGACCCATAAGTGGGAAAAAATTATCAGAGCACCCAATGGAAAAGCTAGATTTTTTTCATTAAAAATAACAACGGTTGAAAATAGAACTAAGAGCTAACAATTAACAAACGTGTAGAGGATTATGGAACGAAACACTGCCCATAGACAAAAACGATGGAATATGTAACCACTGCATAGGGTGGTCACATTAACATATTTTCAGTAACTCTTACAATATGTAGTATCGTGGAAATTACCATTTCCATATTGCTTTTTTCACACACATACTGAAGAGCGTGTCATATATAACAATATGTCAGTTTTGTCGGTTTTACTTATGCCCAAATCGGTATGTGTGCTTAACACTTAGTCTTCAATGTTATAAATCCATTTTCGGTTGTAGTTTGTGTATTACATGCACGATATCAGTACTTTACTTTCACCTTGCAATGCAACTGTTAAAGTGTACGGCCTGTTAACATACTTATTTAATAAGCCAACAGTCATTTCCATAAAGCAAAGAATGGTATTCACTTCTTTGAAAAAAATATTCTGAAGTGATTAACATTCAGGTATGTAATAAAACACAATGGCTTTTTTACCGCTCGATAATGGCTGTAAAGAAAGTTAACATAAGCTATGTTATCTCTATCAACGTTTCTCTTTTCATCAAATGTTCTGTTTGTAACCTTGCAGCAAATGCTTTCCTATCTAGACTTTTATGAGTTTCAGTCACAGGCCGTTAATGCGGAACAATATCTCCCTAAATAGCTTAGCTGTAGGTTACTGGAATAATTCATGACCCAGCATAAAAGGGTCTATAACACAAGGGTAACTTGTCTAGTCTAAAATTGTTTCCTACGGCAACATAAACCCGATGTTTATTCAGTACACGTTGACAATCGACACACCTATTTATACCATCCCTCAGAGAGGTATTTATCTCTGTATCGTAAGGAACATTCCCTAAATCTGTTCAAGGACAATATTCAACCCAAAAATAGTTACTGAGGCCACAATATATATATATATATATATATATATATATATATATATATATATGTCAAAGTGTCAAAGGTCACGTAATATAAATTACAGCGGACGCGGGAAACTGCGTATTTGGTCATTTCCCGTCGTCACGTTGTGATTTGCTTCTTCTCGCACATCTGTATTCGTTCTAGGCATGTTAAGTTTATTAGGCAGACATGCTTATATGCCTACATGTTATATTTATATTAACTCTGTCTGTACGTTGTGCTACGTTCCTTTTAATATCTATATACTGTACGGTAATGCAGAACAATATATAACCGGCACAGACATGTGGTGACTCAGTGACTAAGTTTAATGTTTTGCAATAAAACGTGACTTCACAAGAATTCAGGAACGTAATATTGTCTCAGTAATGGAGTGTATCTTTGTCCGGAATATAAAGTAGTCAGCATGTAATGAATATGGTTTTATTGAATGTAACTTGCATGTGCGTAATATTAGAGATTTGACATGTATATGAACCATTAACTGTATATCTTATTTGCCATTTCCCGTGGTCATGTTGGGATTCGCTCATTCTCGCACATCTGTATTCATTCCGGTCCCTATGTTAAAGTGCCCAACCACTTTGATGTTCGTTATTTGAGTCCCCTCAACCCTCATGTGAAGCTATGCCACGACTGCCCGTGTGCATCCAGTGTCATTTTGGCGCCCGATAAGGGACGGCATGTTTTGTATTGAAAACTGGCCATCAAGGAGTTTCCTTCTCAGGTTTTCCAAGGACTCGGATCGAGGGTCATCCCAGCTGTTACGTCATTCCAGACGACGGAGGTCTTCCCGCTGGTGTTCTGTTTGTCGTCCACCCATGGAGTTCCTTGATCGAGGGAATCCCAACTACCGGTGGTGTTGTGTGTATCGTCAGCGCATGTGTACAAGGGTCATGGAGTCCAATATCAACATCCGGTGATCAGTGACTTTGTGACACAAACGCAACGCTGATTTTTTTCCAGGGTCATTTGAGGACTTTACTTTGACAATTGTGTTGAGTATGCCATGGACTTCATAGAATCGTGGAGAGTATCGAGGGAAACGTTACGGTGGTGGTTTCACTAGACACAGCCAGGGACACCGACAGTGGCCTCTACGGCGGGGATGGGAGCAGGCTTCATTTCGTCTCATTACTCGACTGATCTCTCGGAAATAAGGAACAGGATGGTGTAATGACAGAATTATGCTAGATGAAAGGAATACGCAAGTTTCCAGGGTAATGGAATGTGTGAAGATTTAACAGACTTCAATTGGTATGATTCGGAAATTAGAGGAACAACAGAAAGCTGATTGTAAAACCTATATTCCTGCGCTTGTACATGCGTACAATGCAACTAAACCTAAAATACTGGGTATACACCATATTCTTTGATGTTCGGGAGATGTGTTCCTGAGCACAGAGGAACACCAACAACAAGCAAACAACCGTTATTAAGAAATTACGGGAGAAACAAAAAAAGGATATATTGCACATCACCTAAGCGATTGGTGAGAGCTGGTGAGAATTATAAAGGACGTTATGACAGGAAAGTCCGACACTGTGAGGTACAACCTGGAGATCGGGTTCTAGTACAAAACCCTTGACTCAAAGTTTGACAATAGTTAGCGGATAAATGGTCTTCAGACGTATATGTAGTGCTCGATCAAGCAAATTCAAATAGACCACTGTTCTCTGTGTAACTAGAGCATGGATCTGAGCCGAAACGTACAATACACCTGAACATGTTATCGCGCTAGACGTTGCCATCCAAACCAAAAGTGGAAACCCGCCATAGATCGAATCAAGTCATGACCAAGTGATCGCCTGTGATAAACGGGGATTATGATGGGGGGGGGGGGGGGGGCGTGATGACGGTCTGGTGACTGGTGGCTGATAAGGCACAACAGAATGGGAAAGAACACCAAGTAGCAGGCGATGATGAGATAGTATTCACTGAAACTATACAGGAATTGCCTCAAAGATGAAACCCCATCACCAGACCGTGTACCTGAATTTCTGTCTATTCTTCTCGCTTGTGCAGGGTTATGTAATAAAAATAAAGATATGCTCAGATTTTTATAAAATAAATAACCGTGGCCGGAGCTCGCTACCACCGTTGACATTTAACTAGTCAGATATGCTCACCATTGAATACTGATTGTATGGAAATTAACTGGAAACACACCAAGTAAGGAAGAAGTTAGACATTTCATTCTCAACCGAAGTGAGTGATTGCTTATTTAAACAAAACCAAGGTATTTTTTTCATAATTTTCAGGAACAATAGAGTATAATAAATTACACTTAATAAAGGTAAAAGAGATCGGCCAATTAAATAACTGAACTACTTACATCAAAAACGATCTAAACGACACGTTGAAATGATTTAATGAACCTATTAAATATGCGGTGTCTCAAATTTTATTCATTAGTGTTTGCAAATAAGCATCATGAGTTTACAGTTCTGGAATGAGACATCATACCTGCATGTTTGATGACATGGATTCTTGGTTACTTGATTTTAAAATGTTCAACATTGTTTCTAGCGTATACTGTATTATGCCTACACGTTCAAATGCATGAAAGTCTGTTAGACAGACAAGCGTAAAATTTATAAATTCTCGTTTACAATGTAGGTAGAATATATCTCTGACTTCATTCTTTCTAACCATAAAGGTGATCCCATTTATAAATATAAGGCATATCACTACGATGAATTGTATGAATATTGTACTTAATACAAATATATTTGATTAATGCTTCGTTGTATGTAAAGAGAAAAAAATATTAATTTAACATTAATTTTTTACATTTAGCCGACCGCCGCTGTTCATTCAGTATTCTAAAAGTCGTCTAGTAAAAGCATTATAATAAACTGTACATGTTGTCTTATAAAACAAGTTAAAATCGATATTGGCACTTAACTAATGTTACATACCAGAGCATCTAATGTTACATACCAGAACATCATCTAAAAGAGGTAAAGAAAGACAACTCAAAACAAGAACCTCTCTGTTTCCTCACCTGATCTTTCACCAGCTCTTGTAATAATGGAACCACCAGCACCGTTGAAAAGGTACTTAAGTTTGGTAATGATAACGAAGCCAGAGCCACACTTAAGCATTTTTGACCTGACCTTTCATCAAGTCACAGCCTTACTTTGACGAAAAAAAATGTAAACAAAATGTGACTCTCAATACCTTTGGACTAATAATATTATAGATTATAGCGCGATAAAGCACTAGGTTTTCGTCTCGATAGTCTAGTCATAGTCACAACAGTGGCGTCACTTCGCTGGTTCCTATAAAAGTATGTAAATACACATGGGAAGGGAACCTTGCGTAGCCAAGTTGTTAAGTCACCCGACCGGAAATCGAAAGATCGTGGGTTCGATTCCCACCTTCAGTGAACCGACTTTTCTGTGTATGACATTTTGATCTACATACACTGAACCAGCATGGCTATACAAACATCTACATACATGAATAAAAATATGCCGCACACCATATAAGGCCTTTAGACCTCCCTGTTGAAGGCAAAGTTGCCGTGCCGACACATGTAGTGGATGACACAAGACGTCACCACTGTGATGTCACTTCGCTGTTTCAAATAAAAGTTTGCAAATACACAGAGGGGAAGGTCACCGGTTAGGACCAGCAGGGACAAGGCTCAAAACATGATGGCACAAGCACCAGAGAAGGCTCCCGTGAGGCTCCAATCGAACAAAAACTGTACCTGGCCGACTGGGACAAGGCTCAGGGCGGGACTTACGGAAGTCCAGGGGCAGTCCGGTGGCCCTCGGACATTACTGGCAGGTTACGAGGCTCAGGCTCCCGGAATACCAGGGGGATTCCCATGTGGTAGGCTGTAGGCAAGGGCGGACCAGACCTAGGTAGCTGGCGTGTCAGTTCTGGCGACCTCAGTGCAAACCAACCCGAAGAGGGAAAACTGCGGCTGAGAATCCCCTAGTTATTGCCTGAACGGTGTAACGGGTATGGATGGAGGGGAAGGGAACCTGGAGTAGTCAAGTGGTTAGGGCACCCGACCGGAAATCGGAACATCGTGGGTTCGATTTCCACCTTCAGTGACATATATAAACATTTGTAGTATTTCTGAGAATGTGTAAGGCCCTTAAAAGCACGTCTTTCAACTTATTGAGAAAATCCCTGACGGACTCTGAAAAGAAATATCAGACGTAGTGCAACAGTTAATGGACAGCGTGCTTTATAATGTATATTAGGCTATTTCTTCCGGACAAAATAAGTTCTTAAACCGAAAGATAAGACACTCAACACAACAGCAAATTACTGTACAGCAGAAGAAAACTCCGCAAGGCACCCCGATGGGAATTGTAATTCTTATTCACTTCCCTGCTTTTTAGAGGATCCTTCCGAGGAGCGTACTTTGTGTGCAAAAATATTCGGTGATCAAGTAATTTTTTTTTTTGTTGTAGTAAAAATAACGCTGACCGGATCTTTGTTATTCAATACAAAATTGGGAAGACTTCATCAATAACATTTTAAGGAGAACAGGATCTCTCAGGTCATCATGTTAACGACATCATTAAACGTGAGACCGCGTGTGAATATATATGTGCGTGCGTTTGAAAAGTTGTTACACAGACATTATGAAGTAGTTTTTTTCATGACCAGTATAATAATCCCTGTAGTAGAGACGTTTATGATTATTCGTTTCCACTGGTTCCTCGAATTTAAAAACAAATGTATAAAGCGATATAATGACAAGGACCGTTGTTTTTACATAAACAAGGGCCTGATACTTTTATCATCACGTGGGCCATCTTGTTTATTTTAAATAATAAAGATGTCCGTCAAACTGTAATTTTCGATAGGTAAAGTTGGTAAACTTAAGTTGGTACTTGTGTATCCGATCAGGTCACATATGTCCCAACCAACTAACCTTTCCCCTTTGTCAGTAATTTTTCACAGAGATCTCATTTCATGTTTGTTGGACTATGCTTTGATTATAAGCAAAACTTTGACAATTATTAATCATATGCTTGAGGTGCAGTTTTTGGGCTCATATATTTTAACAAAACCTGTTATTATAAACGAGGGCCGAAAGCAGGCTCAAGGAAATACCGTACCATCATATACGATTACAGCAAATCATTGCTTGAAAAAAATATGTTATACTTAATCACTCTGTCACGTCGTCTTATGAACATAGAGGATGGAAGGGAGGGACGACAAACAAGTGCTTGGTCAGCCTGGATCCGATCTGAACCATTCCGCCCCTGTGGGGATTAGACACGGACGACGGCACAGTGAACTGTGTCTGTGTTACTGACCCGCAAATAATAATTAATAACACATTTAATTAACACATATGCTTTGGGTTCAGTTAACAGATTGCGGTAGTAGGGCTCAACATTTATTTAACTAATGTGAACAAACCCTGTGAATATAAACGAGGTCCGACAGCATGGTCAACTATGTTAAATTATATTTAAATTATTTTATTGTACTAGATAATAATCTGAATATAAGGGGGTCTTTGTGAAGATACAGAAACATGAAAGACTTCATAAGAAGCCTTCGAGACAAGCCGAGGAGCATCCCTACGGGTGCTATTATGTACCGTTGATAAGCATTGCTCTTCCAACGGCCTAACAATATAATTTCTCAGTCGTTGAGCCCTTCTGCCGCTGCCGATGTCGGACCCCCGTTCTAAAGCTATGGCTTGTGTACTGTTCCTGTCAATACTTGTCAGTGCTAGATAGAGCCTTATCTGTTTTACAAACATACCCCGGCTGAGCATCACACCGTTTGGATATATAAAGACTATGGCACTCGCTTATATTATGTTTCATGTACACCCTCATTGCGCAGTATCCACATACTCTGTGGCATTACATGACTCGTAAACTTTACGGCCTAAACGACGGTCAGTTTTAAACAATTCTATGAAAACCTGCATGTATGCCGAACGGTCGGCTGATGTCCCAAATACAACATCGTGCTTGGTAAGATGCATATATGGGTGAAATTCCCGTAATCACGTGATAGTGAAATCCAAAACTCTCAGTAAGTAAGTGGGTTTTATCATATATATTATGCTTGATTTGTATTATTAATGAGAGGAGGCAGTTTTTGAAGTATTTGAACTGTTATAGGGAATTTTTATTTCAAAACAAGTGCGTGGTCAGCGTGGACCCGTGTGGGGATCAGACACGGACGACGGCACAATGAACGGAACTGTACATGTGTATGTGTCACTGACCCGCAAAAAAATAATGTTATGAACACATATATACGTAATGTCAAGCATCACATTTTCTCATTCTGTAGTCGGATACAAGCAACTCTTGGATTATGTTATTTCAACCAGAGACAAATCTACTTCCGGATTTCGTTTATTGCCTCCGCCATTCCAGTTCGTGCGTTTGTTTGTTTTGTGTGACAATGTGTATGTTTGTGATTGTTCACCACATCAGTCAGGCAAACTCGTATGGAATCTCATGAAATTTTCAGGGCCTTTTGGTAATGACCCAGGGAAGAATCGAGCAGATTTTGGTGTTGATCTAGCATCTAATCCGGATTTTGCAGAGTAATCAAGGAATAGTCACGAATGTACGATCGCTCATGGACTAATGAAGCGGGGATAAGGGCAAAAAAAACTTAATGCAGACAAGGTCCCGTCTCATCCGTACGTGTCACCTGGTTACCTTTTCAAGTCACGCTTAAACGCCCAGCACCTCCGAATTACGGTGCACATTGTTTTCTCTGCTATTCGGCATATGCACCCCTACAATTCTTAAGTATAAATATCATCAATGTCTATGTACCCAAAGCGTTTTTGAAATGTTAGCTATTATTTCTGAGGTGAGTGGTATAAATACGGGAAAGGGTCCATTCCACAATAAGATGACCATGTAACGGAGGCTTTCGTCCGTTGGAATGCCGATTTCTAGTTTATCTATACATTTTGTTCTGCATTGGTAATTGATAAGATGTTTAAACCAGAATGGTTCAAAACAAATACATGTTAGAGACCACATAATATATTTATAAAAATATAGTGATGAAATAAAGGAATATTGCCTAACGACGTTGTCAAGCCATTTTTAGCGCAGCACCATTGAATCTTGTCGTGTGGCTACCGCCATAGGGGTAGGGGGGTATGCATATTATTTGAATGGGCCTTTTTCTCATTTTTCATTGGAATTATATCTGCTCTTAGACTTGGTATGATATTTAGACCTCTACGTCACTTGATCAAGTATTCTAAATATCAAGTATGAAAATCCATTTGGAATAAGTACATCAAGATCAAAGGCAAGTTTTCGAAATATGTATTTATTGTCAATGGAGGCCCTTATTCGCATATTGCAACAAAAAAAAATTGATCACATATGCTTTAGTTCTTATCTTAGGCCATAAAACTTATGTCTAAGCGTACTCTAAGATCAATCATGATCGTTAGTTCTGTTGATAATGGGAAAATACAGTTATTGTAAATGGTGATTTACAAAATTAAAAAAAAAAATGTAATCCATATTCCTTTTTCATACTATTATATAAGTCCTTGACCATGAAATCCTAGTTCTAGACATAGTATTAGACTTTTTATTAAGCGTAGTTCATGAGATGTTGGAATCAGTATAAATTTTTAAACGATGGCTCTAATTTCCATATTTAAATATTGGTCAAGGTCCTAATAAGAATACCTAATGTAAAACCTATCAGGGAAACCATATAATGACAAATCAGGAATTAAACTGTTTGTTAGATAATTAATGTAGAAATGAGACAGAAACATTCATAGATTAGTATTCCATTGCGCAAACCTTATTTTGTCCATATTAAGAATCCACAACGTTTAAATGTGCTAATATTTTGCAGAAACTCCTTGGCCAGAACCTCCTTGAAGTTTTATATATTAGGCCTAACAGTTACAAGTTGTATCCTCTCACTGTCTAGTTTTTCAAAATCATGGTTTTGGCCAAAGCTCGCAAAATATAGGTCATCACGTCCTCATTTAAGGTTCATAAAAAAGATATTGCCAAAAACTTCCCTGGATGAAACATTAGAAGATTCTAGGGCTAACGTACTCAAGTTTGTGCACACCTTTTCTATAACACGCAGAATATAGGTCACAGTGACCTAATTTAACACATCACAGTGACCTAAGGACATTTACACAGAACCTCCCTGAATATTACATTAGATGTTTCTAGGTCAAATGGATACAATATGTGCCCTTCCTCACTGTCAGGGTGCTAAAGGCCATGTTTTTGGCCAGTCATTCGCAGAATATATGTTACGCCATCAAATGGTATCACATCCATACGTGGTATATTTTGCTTCTTTATTTGGTATATGGTGATCCCCTCCGTTTTTCTCAGTTGTACCCTGTGTTTTCACACTGTCCGGTAGCTCATTGTATGCGCAGGTCACGGTCTCTGCATTTGTCCTGCCTGGCAACACCAGGGATTTTGACCATGGCCTTGCGCAGAAAATCTCATGCACGTGCCCGGAGTGGACGTGTGCACTGTGTATTACCGGCAGTCCTTTGTCTTTGCAGGTCAGACCTGCACCGCACTGTGTATATATATACACCGAGGTACAATGTGTAACCTGTCTGATTCTCTGGGTGCTCAATCATGTTTGCGGTCAGTAGCTTGCAGAATACAGGTCACGCTGACCTAATTTTGGTTTTCCGGGAAATTTGCCTAGAACTTCCCTGGACGTGCAATGATAGGTTTTTAGATCTAACGGTTACGGTTGGTGCTCTGTTATAAAAAAGTAAAAATTTGCAGGAAGGAAGGTGGATTTGATAAGAAGTGGATTTGTACAGTGTGAGAAGGGCGAAACTCTTATACAACGTATAAAATTGGCGAACATTTTTATGTGTAACTCTACTGCTAACACAGAATGACGAACTCCAAGGACTCACTCTAAAAATTCGAAACTGGTTTCGGTTTCGGCCACTTCCGGGAAACCGTTCACGCGAGACTAGTTGTGAAGAAACTGTCTCTGGGGATGGTTTCGGTTTCGCCAAATCCGTCCCCTCGATAATTATACTGGCAAGATGGCGGCGGCGGGCCAAAGTAGTGTAATTTTGTTAATTATTTGATTAATTAATACTGTAGGTGCCTGTTATGGCTAAAAAAGCAATAGTTGAAATAAAAAAAAATTCTTTCGGAAGTGTTTTGAATTCAATATTGCCAATTATTATCATGTATAGCTACAGATCAGCCGCATGTATCCTGTGTGTCTATGCCGCCTGACACGTGGACATGTTGTAAGACACAGAGAAAAAGTCTATTTTCACCCTAATTTAATATATATTTTTCAGTCAATATTAATAACGCCCTCACTTGGTCTAAAATTGCGCAGGCATGGATCTCTAACATTTGAAAATTTATTCATCATTAATTTATTTAATTATTTAACGATGTTATCAATATTTACTTCCGCCAAGCCAAGCGGAGTGGGTTTTGTTTTTGGCAGCTTTGGTTTGTCTGTTTGAATTAAGCAAGATTACTCAAAATGTTCTCAACGGATTCTATTGAAATTTTCAGAATAGCTGGGATATTATACAAGAAACAGCTGGTTAAATTTTGCGGAGGATCCATGTGTAGTTAACTTCGGAATGAGCTCTAGTTTCTTTTATGTTTATAGCACTTTTATTAACGTGGGGACGTAGCAGATGAAGATATATGACCATTTTTGCAGTGCGAGTCGTGACGTCACCGAAGACCTCCGACGTGTACGTGCCGTCTCCCTGAAAGGTGTCAGAAAATCAACGTACATCAGGGGAACCATTTTTATAATGAAGTACGTTGCATTTCTTAACATGCCATGTAGGGTAAGGAACTGCCTTGGCGGAGGTCTGCGCTCTCTGAGCACATTTCTAGTTTCTATTAAAACCGAAACCGTCCACTTAAAAATACAAGGTGAATCCATAAAGAACGGCTTTTCCCGGAACTGGAACCAGCTTCGAATTTTCGAGTGGGTCCCAAAATCGAGCCGTACCTGGCGCCATCTACAGGTACATCTGTAAACAACATTTGGCATCCAAATCAAATACGAAACTGCGTTTATTGAAAAACCAATTTGTTGAAACATACCTTTTTAATTGGCGACATTATTGCCTCCGCCAGCAGGTTATTCGTTTATCGAGTTGATGTGCGTGTGTTTGTTAAAGTGTTTTTTTAACAACATTACTCACCCAATCATTAACAGAATCCCGTGAAATTGTCAGTGTAGACCGGGCTATGAATCCTAGAAGGACTTTTACTTATATTCACTAATGTAGTGTACTGAGAATGTAACTGAGGTGAGACAACTGCATTGGTTAATACTGATCTTGTGTTATATGAAAATCCATCAGATTTTTGGTATGTCATGGTGGTGCCATCAAAGTGTGTATTTACCCTTTATGTAATTGAATATGCATCGATTTTGGAGGAAAACAGAATTTAGGTGAGATATTATATTGATTGATATTTCTTTTGAGTTTTATCAAAATCCATTATATTCCGTGTGAGTAATCGCAGCAAAACCACGAGTTGTCCTATACCTCATATATCATTAAATACGCGTGAATTTTTATGAGTATTTCATTTAGGTGAGAAACTTTATTGGTAAATATGTATCATGAGTTTTATGAAAATCCATAAGATTTTTTATGAGTCGCCAAGGTGCCTCCAGAGTGCGGTGACCTCTGACATCATTAAATTAGCGTGGATATCCCCGGAAATCAAACTTAGGCGAGTTTGATCAAAATCTTCCGTATACCATGTAGGTTATCGTGGTGAATACACAAAGTAACCTAGTGACCTTATTAATTATGCGAGGATTTTGCCTATAATAGAACTGGGAAAGATAATCTTTTGGGAAGTAGTTGTAGTGAGTTTCGTGAAAATCCCTTGTAAGTTATCGCTTCAAGACCAAAAGTTAACGGGCGGACGGACCGACGGTTGGTACACCATAGTAAGTCCCGTCATAGACAGGCGTATGAAAACATAATATTTTGTGCGCACATTCAGAACCCGTGTATAGTTATATGATGAATTTTGAATATGTCTCTGATGTAGTTTGAGCAAATTAGGCCTTCAGAGGGGTCCTGATTATATTCCGATGAATAATTAATTAAATATTTAGTAAGTAAATGAACCTTTGGATCATAAACGTCAACCAAATAAGTTAAATATGTCAATGGATTATTCTGATCAATGAAACCAAGGGTGTACATTTAGTTTACATAGTTAAGTTAATTGTTGCCTGAAGGGATTTCATTTGGCGAATATATTTGAATCTGTTGAGCTAGAACCACCAAACGACAGACAAAACCCATTACGAAGTAATCATATATTTAAATAACACCAACATAATTAATTTTATTCCTCATTTATTGTGTAGCAGAAATATTCGTATTTAGGACACTTCTCAGATGTAAAGCACTTGGCTCATATCCCTACTTGTATTATAATCAAGGAGCGGTTGGATTTTTTACGGATGACAGGCGAACTTGACACATGTGGAGCCACATTTCGGTCGTGAAGTTAACTATTGTTTAAAAACTTTAAAAGGTGATTTTGCAGTCTTTACATGGTAGCTTGAGACGCCGTTCTACCTAAACCCCGATCGGCAGATTTTATTCAAGATGGATGGGAGGACAGGTTGATTTGTTAAATGAAGTGAGAGAGTAAGAAGGGCTAAACTCTAGGCAGTCAAAAGTCCCGGATGATCATTGCTTTGCACGTTTTGTGCAGTAAAATATCCCATTCAGCGATCCTCTTACGGTTTTCCTATGTCCACGGAGAATATCGTACGTATCTTTGTGCTACCCACGAAAAATGCCGAACTCTAAATATCAAGCAACAAGCGCCATCTACAGGTACTTCTTTAATCATCATTGAACAACAAGTAAACTGCGTTAATGGTAAAACATATTTGTTGACACAAGCCTGGGATTATGGGGTCGATAGGTAAATGAAAATGAGTACCCCAATTAGGACCGCCCAATGGCGGAGGCCTGCATTCCTGAACATGCATATTTAAAGTTATATATGCTATAAACTTCATCCATCGTAAATATAATAAACTACATTGGTAATTTTTTCTAATTTCAAACATTCCCTTTTAAAAAGCATCGAAAAGAACGCCCCAAAACACTATTTTCATGTCATTTTATGTAAAAAAAAAAGGAATTACTTTGACACAGTTGATTTTTTTTTCATTTTTGAAAATTAATGTGGTGCGAACACTCTAGCCAATAATATTTCTGGATTAAAATTGGTAAAATTAACTGTCAAACGTCCCCTTCATGGGAACACTATGCCCACGTGTGTGATTTAGTAACTGACGAGTTCGTTTTTCGAGGGCTTCTAGGCGTTATACCCACACGTGGGGGTTATTACCCAGCCAGGATCAACAGGTTGGGTAGGTATGACACCTCCAAACCGTGAGCAATCGGCATGTCACTTAACCCCAGCCCGAAATCCAACCAGCAGCAGAAAATGCAGGCGGTTCCCTCCACCAAACAAAATAATTAAAATCTTCTTTTAAAATTTAAACATGTTGTTGTTATCTTCATGGAAGCCTACGGATATGTCAGTAAACAAAATAGCCATCACCGTGTCAGAATATGTCAATGTATCTTGTAGTAACGTTAGTTCAGTGGCGGACCTAGCGGGTGGCGGCAGGGGCGGTCGGCCCTGGGCGGCACTTTTTTTTTTGGGGGGGGGGGGGGATTTTTATGAATATATGTATAGTATTGAGTTTTGGCCTGACGACTTCACCAGAAAGGTCCAAATTCATTTGTACAAATCCGACTGCTCTTTCTTTCAGTTTGGATTTGTGGTTTTCGGTTGTTTCCCGCACCATGACACATTTATCTTCATATAACTATATAATGTGTCTCTAATTCGATATACAGTGGGCTTATCATGCTCGATCAATTCAGGTATTCCATGCATTATTGGTTTGAAAATTGAATCAATCAAATGACTCGAGTATGGTCCTTTTACACAGGTTTCTAAGGAAATTATAAAAATATCAGCAGTCTTGCATAATGGTCAGAACGTCATCGGGATTTTGGCCAGTCATATGAAAGCATGTAGGCCTTTATTGAGGCCGTACATTGGTAGAATTCCTATACGTGGCCATAAACCAGGGAGAAACACTATACCTGAAGAACAATGTGCCTCCATTGGAATGGTGTTGGGGCAGTGGGATAACATATTGTAGAAAAATGTTCTAGTATACAGTCAAAATTAATTAAGTTTCCTCGTATAAAGAAGGTCTAAACCTGCATGAATTCACCAAGATACCGCCTTATTTAAAATATTTACATTTTAAAAGACCGGACTCTTATTTAGAAGACACCAAAATACCGCTTGCGTATTTCCAAATGTTCATACAATAGTCACGTTAAAATACAATGTTTTGCACTATCTTGAACATCGGAATGACTACCTAACATGTTACTACATTTATGTATGTATACCACTGGTGATTAAATCTGGTGTTAATATGACCTGACGATTTATTTAAAGTGATTAACCCAAGTCTTTTAGATAGACCTGTGTCTCAGATATTATATCTTTACGGTGACATATGTGATTGTATAAGTAAAATATCTTAATTATAAATGTCCAAAGTGGCGGAGGAGGCTGTTCCACGCGGTTTAAATAGGCCTATGTATAAAGTATATCAGTACGTGTACTACCTCTTTAGATTTCAAAACTGAAATGAAAATATATTTGCTGGTTTTGTTATGTAATTTATTGTTCAGCTAATCCACTATACCAACGCCAATTGTTATCTACCGGTATTTGTTAAACAGTGTCAATGAACAACTAGAAAAGCACTCAGAGCGCGCAGACCTCCGCCAATATAGCTCATTAGCCTCATATGGAACTGTCAGAAAAGCAGAATTTTTCCTTTCAAATATTCCTGGATCAAGAATGTTTTCGTATCAAAATGTAATCAAAAGTTCCTTGTGTCATTACCAAGGTTCCTGAAAAATTTCATCAAACCCCTTTAAGGATAAGACAAACAGATAAACAGACAGACAAACATACACGCCCAAAAACATAACCCCCGCGGCTCCGCTCGGCGGAGATAATAATGACATGCCTTCTAAGTTGATACTGTACAACTATAACTGGAATTTAATACGATACTTTAAATTTAGTAGTTACTGAATAATTATAAGTTCTAATATAGGATAGCGTGAAGTCCAAAAAAATTACTTTGATATAATGTAGTCTTTAATCGAAATGATGTTTTTCTTTGAGGATAATGTAATTAAAAATGAACCCTTTTTCATAATTTATCCAAATATTTCACTTCTGTATAAAAAAAAAATAAATTGTTATGCATACATAGTTCATGATATAACCTTCGACTGCACAATTCTCGAAAAGTTCTGTTAGGTGTATATATATCCGAATACAAAGACGTGGAATTTTAAGTTACAAGATGTTAATCTTTTTTAATTAAATAATAAGTTACACACCAAATAAGGTCGTATTTGCCCCTTATGTAAAGACGGCATATATACTGCATGTGCTCTTCAACTGAGTTAACATTTCAATTCTTCTACTGCGTTGACATGTCAATTCTTCTACTACGTTGACATGTCATTTCTTCTACTACGTAGACATGTAAATTCTTCTATTACGTTGACATGTCAACATGTCTATTCTTCTACGGCGTTGACATGTCCATTCTGCATATACATACTCATCCTAAATATTTACCAATGAGTAAACAATGATAAGGCTAACAAGTCAGATATTTTATATGAGGTAGTATTTATTTGGTCATCTATATATTGACATGGATTCTATCGTGTAGTCAGTAACGTATTTCACTCAACCCGTGCAGAGCTAGGGACGTGTGCGAATAAGTATGTTGAGGTTTTCTTATACTGTTGAAGGAAACAGTATACAAGGAGTCCTTTAGATAACTCATATACCACACAGGAAAATTCTTTATACATTCTGACGTGTGGAGCCGAAATATTCGTGTAATATTTCATATAAACTTATTTTATCTATATATCTTTCTATCTATCTATCTGTCTGTCTAAGATATATATGGGTAGGATGTGAAATAACATATGTGTATATATAAAGATATATATATATATATATGTATATATATATATATATATTTGTATATATATATATATGTATATATATATATATATATATATATATATATATATATATATATGTTAAATACTTAACATATGAAAATAATAATAAAAATATAAGATATTAGTAACAATACAGTCACTCATATTTATAGTGCGTGTTTATGTTTATTTGAGTAAAGTGCGTGTTTGTATTTATACAACTCTTTTTTTGCGAGAGTGTATGTTTTTCTATACTCTCAATAGGTATATCCGAATGATTTGCTTAATTAATAATGCATGGATCTACACTTCCTTTTTGACAAAAACGACGATGATTTTTCGCTTATGTTTAGTACAGGTATGTTTTGTGTAAGGTATTGTGTGTGTGCGTGCCTGCTGATAATACGAGATAGATATAATATTTATGAATTGGATTAACTGACGCGGATGATTAGGGCCATGTATCAGCAGTATTCCCTGGGTACAGGTACATGTATATGTAAGTTAAGGTAACTAGTTTCATTCCAGGTGCGTCAGAAGAACATTGGCATAGGAACAAATGGTTTTAGTTTCAATAAAATACGTTAAAATAATCACAATTACATACATTGTATAATTGCAATATATAAATTTCCAGTATCCTTAGTGTACTTGACCTACATATTAACAGATACAGATACCCATGACCTTGTACCAGGTATAATTACAACACGGTACAAATTTTCCTGAATTTGGTACCTAGATGCAGGTACAACCAAAATCACTTAGTTCACTCTTTTGCGTTCATCACTTGTGTGTGTTTGTGAGCGTGTATGTGTCTTTGTTAGCATTAGGGTGTTAAGAAGTTCAGAGCCACGTCTCCGACCTGGAATATAGCTTCATCCGCCCCTTTGATGCTGTTAAGTTCTCTGACCGCCTCTCCAAGGGCATCCAGGTTGTACCTTCTGTGTACAAAGCATGCCGCCTTGATACACGCCATAGTATCATTGCGACAGTTATAGTGTCTGAGACTATAGTCCCCCTCCCAGTTCATCCATGCATTCACTACACAACGGGCCGCCGTCTTGCCTTGTGGTGCCCTGATGTCAATATCCTGTATGGGTTGAGTAGTTATCTCCCTGGGTGCTTCGGGGATGTCTTCCAGGGATACCCCGGCGGGAGCGGAACCTAAAGAACGCGCCATACCAGTATAGGACATGTCCAGCAGTCTTATGTTGACCGTGAAGCGCTCCCTGTTGTCAAATATGAGCACTAGACCCACGTGACGTAGCGGCCATGTTGCCATCTTGAACATTGCCCACTGGAATCGGTTGCTTTGTTGGATAACTCGAAATACGTCTTCCCTGGTATATTTAAAATACCTGTCCCTGCGAACTACCGCTTGTCCCCTCGCATCATTAAGCTAAAAATATACATTATTATTTTATTAAAACTGGTATACAATCAAGCATACTGGAAATGAAGTAATATATTGTTCCTGTGTGTCATGTCAACAACGTATTATACTCCACACGATTTTCGTTTTAATTTAAAAGACGCCAGTAGCAAGTAGTCCCTGACTACATATTCACCTCCGCTAGGTATGTGCTAAACATGAAAATACATGCATAACAATTCAGTCGGTCAGAGAATTTGTGTCATGGTTCACCAGCTCCATTGTTTCAAAGGTCAGCTCATCAGGCCAGTACAAAAGTTCCTAGTATGAATGAAACGCAACTGTGACTATCTTCATAATTTATCTTTCTGTTACCTGTGTGTTAACCGAAGGCTCAACATATTTAACAAAAATGCGCTCATAACTATTTCAGTAAAGCTGCAAAGAGGCAAGCTACTCAGCCAACGACTATGCCATGGCGGAATATTAACATATAGAGGCTGCCCATTCTAAGCTTTCACTAAGCACGTTAAGCAAACGAAATGTCACGATGTCACAGGCTGAGGAACCTTCATACGGTTGGCAAAGTTATAAATTACAGAAAATAGTAATAAGTGATATAAAGTTCTTCTTTATATTAATACATTACGACAATGAAATCTATGCCATATCAAAAGGGTTATGGAAAAAACGTAGGACAACACCTACTTTGTCTAGGTATGAGCAAGGATATGATATTTTGCGGATATATCAGAAATTTGCTTTCGAGTTTGAGAAAATTTGCAGGAAACATTGAGCCAATATGAGAAAACGCATTCAGAAAAAAATGTACTAAAATGGATCCGGCTCAAATACAGTATACCTTTATAATGTGTAGTATCTATTCCATAGATATATAAAGATATATTTTAAAGCTGATAAGGAACAAGTTTTACAACAGAACCCTTAATTTATATATTCGAATTGTTTCAATCTTTGCAATTTTGCTCTTAAAACAAACTGATCGATCACAACAAAAGAAATCGTAATTTATAATTCAGTTCTCTGAAAAAATGAACTTGCTGGAGAAAACCAATATCGATACCATTTTGTCACAGGCCTCAAGTTTCACAAAAAGAGGAAGCCTAACATTACGACTGTACAGAGGGGAAGACCTATATACCGAATTTACAAAGAGGGGGGCTTACATATCTTCTTTACAGAGAGGAGGGCGTATATACCAAATTTACGGAGAGGAAGGCTTATACTCCAAATATACAAAGAGGAAAGCTTACATACCAAATGTACAGAGGGGAAGGGTTCCATACCAAATATTAAGAGAGGAAGGTAAGCGTACCGAATTTTCCAGCATGCAGGAATGCTTTCTATTTTCCGTATAATCTCAATTATTGGGTTAACAGATAAACAGGCAGACAGACAGACAAACAAAAAAGCCTGATTAACAAACAGACATACATGGGTGAATATATAACCTCCTTACTTACCCCAACCATGAGGTCTTGTTCATGAGCACGCTGGTCGATGATGGCGCCCTCTACTGGTTCTCCTCTCAACATATCGTATAACGCCTGTTCGTGTTTTGCTTCTTGTCTCAGTTTACTCGCTAACCGTCTTAACCTCCGACCAGCGTTGGATCCATCGTTCTTCTGAAGCAGCTTTTGAATCTGACCGAGAACCTTGAGACATCCTGGAATCCTTTGTCCAGCACTAAATGCCTCCCCAGTGGCCAATCCTCGAACCGTCATCCCAGCATGTAATAAAACATCAAAGTTTGACGCCATGGAGCATAGCCCTTCAGTTATAGGATGGTTTCCCGTGACCGGATTTGTGTCTGTGTTCATTTGGACAAAGACTGCTATGAAGGTGTCATGAATACGGTTACTGTCCACCCCCGGATACCTAACTGCGGTATCCTGGACCAGGTGGATCCATTCTCGTTTAATCTCGAGTATCGTATCAATCATGGCGTCATGTCTTTGCAGCTTTTCTTGAACTGTTTGATTCTGGAAGAATTCCGTGCAGAATTTTACAATATCTGCGCCCGCAGACACATA
This sequence comes from Sipunculus nudus, assembly GCA_026874595.1. Lineage (NCBI taxonomy): Eukaryota > Metazoa > Annelida > Sipuncula > Golfingiida > Sipunculidae > Sipunculus > Sipunculus nudus. Next base: position 53,628,579 of record CM049320.1, read on the forward strand.
TCTTCCTGTCGTTGACATAACTTTTCCAGCAGACTTCACGTCGTCATTAGGGAGAAGAGACATCACACTGCCAACTAAATATAATAAGCCTCCTAATTGGTCAACTTGTTCAACTTTCTTGAGAAAGTTATCGAGCTGGTCTGCAAGTTCTTCCACAAAGCGGATGATTTCATTCACAAGAGGTAAAAAGGACCCTACCTCTCGTGTTAACCGTTGAAGAATATCTCGAGATCTGTCAACAATCTGGAATAAAAAAATAATAAAGAAACATTGAAATAAGTAATAATTCGTCTGTCAACGATTACATCATCGCAATCATTCTACCGGTCTGTCAGTTCACCCGTCCTTCAATGCATCGTCATGTGACCCATTTCGTCCTTCCTAAAGCTTTGATCACTTCTTTCCTTCCATCCACCCATCCGTCTTTAGCCGCAGCCTGTCACCCAAAGGTCGATTTTTAATTTACTGAAGACGTTGAGGTGGCAGTACTAGCTATAGATTTCAAATCAATTTGAGAATAAATATATGTGCACGCCATTTCTAACAGTACTTTTTCATTCTCATCTGCTTAGCAATCTATCATTTTCCCGAGGTAAGACAAAAAGTGAAGTTTTTATCTGTATGGAAAAATAATAATGTTGCATTCTCCGTTGACCTGAGTGTATTCATGCAGCATTTAATAATAACAAGATTGGTTCACCACGGAAAGTTATTCTCTCCGTCCGTCTTTACGGCCTGACAGTGGAAAACGCGGTAGCCGAAACTGCTTCAATCTTCAGTTCTCGCCGCCAGGGTAACCACACACATTTTGTGTAACAACATTTTCTCTCCATTCGTTAAATAGCAGATAAAACATGACAATTTAGGCCTCTGATGTCAGCTTATATCACACAGCAGATATTCTATCCGACACTTCGAATTAGATTTCATTATGACTTGTATCATGTTTCAAAAGTCCCCTCTCACTTTATTTTAAAAAGGCCTGAAAGTCATGGCTATCCGTCTTGCCGCATGTCCGTCCGTATTGCTTGTACGAAATCCCTCCCGTCATGAGTCCCGTGTCATTCCATCTGTAGTTTACCCCCCTCCAGAATCCCTCTCGTATCCCCCTTACACCATGGACCCATTTTCCATCCATCTGTCTGCCATACCTTTCTCTTAGCAATACCCGTCACGTTTTATGTTATCGCCATTATCGGCATAATTGTTTTTCTCTCTTTTCATCGTTCAATCGATTTTAATTCAAAATAATAAAACATTAAAACCTTCAATGTTTACTGTGTAACTCCCATTCTCCCTCTCTCTCTCTCTCTCTCTCTCTCTCTCTCTCTCTCTCTCTCAAATTATAAAAAAACTATCTTACCTGAGTTTCTGTGACGTCATATCTCGTCACATGTCTTCTGCGTGCTAATTCCCTCTGCATGATTTGAATTATGAGTTTACCACTGGATCTAGCTGCAATATATATATATATATATATATATATATATATATATATATATATATATATATATATAATATTATATATATATATATAGTATATATAATATACTAAAATTTAAAGAGAAACGGCTAATCAATATTAAAATTTTGTGTACATCATCAGACCGCATGTTGCAACATATTTGAAGCAATATAAATATCAAAAACTGAACCCATCTAACGTTTGACTACAGTGTGCTAAGACATTTAAGAGAACATTACTTGAAAAACAGAAATTCCTCCTATTTAAAAAAAAAAAAGCCTAGAAATATCGTATTTACATGATATATTTAAAAATGTTCTCCATATGGGAGGGGGAGACCCCCATGTATACTTGTAATTAACTTCAATAAAAAAAAATATTAACAATTTTCATAGCCTAAAATATATTTCGTAATGGTAAACAGTATTGGCGGCACCCCCCCCCCCCCCCCCCCCGTTCTGGAATGTCAGGATTCGTCACAGAATATTATGATCGCCTTACTTCGTGGACGAAATGGTTCACGTGGCAGTAACGAGGACTGATCTGTCCGATATATATATATATATATATATATATATATATATATATATATATATATATATATTATTTAATATGCTAACACTTGTATATAATATGTATTACTAGTGGGAATGTGAGTTTTTATATATAATTGGTATACTTACTTGGTTTTGCACACTAGGGAAGACACCCCGTCTTAGGGTCGGACCCTCAACAAAATGAACAGCTGTCAAAGATGGCGTGTCGCAGTATTGCCAAATTTGGCCAGCTGCCTTTTTACCTGAGGAATGGGATTTCCACCAGTTTCAATTACCAATGGGAATCCCAGCTATATTTGACCGAACTATTGTGAATTTTACAATTAAAGAGAAGCATATGTGGTCCGATGGTTAGTGAACAATTCTAAAAGATAGTCGGAGTGAATGCGGTTGCTATCCACGCGGGCGTATCCAGCATTGGGAATTCCCTTACCTCAGATTTCCCGATAAGAACTGTCAGGTTGTTTACCTTCTGAACACACACCGAGAGCCCAGACTGTAGGGTGTTCTCTTGAGTAGCCACCCAGACGTTTATTTGAGAACGTTCCGATTACGAGCCTTGTATAATATACGGTATCATATAGGTAGCGTCAGGAGAACTGGTAATCAGAGTAGCGTTAAATCGGTTTAAATCCATACTTATCCTATCCAAACCAATGTTCATAATCATTCTAGCCTGGAATTTTGAGTAATTCTGCAATTTCAAACTTTTCATTGTATTAATATGTCATTGACATAAGCTAAGATCATGCCACCGTGTCTGTTTTTATATCAAGGTAAACTTGGTCACATGAATGTCTAGCCACTATAGGGCTCTGCGCGGCGCGGGTTTTGACTCGCAGCCCGAGGGGGCCAGCGGGCCCGCATTGGATAATGGGCGGGGCGTGTTACATTCCATAATTTGCGGTGCAGGGTGGGCTGAATCAGTCTGTGCGGGACAGGGCGGGCTGCGGGTTGACAAGCTGATCTGGCAGTTCAGTAAGGCATGAATATTAAATTAGAAAGTGAAAACAAAATTCTTAAAAATTCACTAATATTTAATGTTTCCAGGCAGTGTATAAACATGTTTTCAGGGGGAGTACAAATTGTAGCATGAAAATTTAAATGTGTACAAATTTAAATTTATTCCTTAATTGTAGATTTTACAATGTTAACCCTGGTCATTGAAACAAACACTATGCAAAGTTTCCTTTATAGGTATGCAGTCAGTGATATAAAATATATGATGTATCCCTCTGTAGTGGCATCTGGGCACAGCTTTGAACAGTTTTACATTGTAACATTCTTGCCCTTTTACCTGGACCTCAGGTGGTCATGCAGGGGCGGGGCATCAACACTGATTGACAGTAAACATAGAGATGCCCCATAGCCAATCACAGGCAGCTAAGGACTTCGCCCTCTGCCCCTCTGGGATAAAACCCCCTTGCCCTAGCAATTCCAGCCTCTCTTGGATCATCGAGCAGTGGACCCCTATGCCTGCCCTCTGTGGCAGGCAGAGGGTATATGGCTTCTTTTCCACCTTGGGGTTGGTTTTACGACAGTGTCGGCTACCCAGGTGAAGAGCCACCCACTACCAAAGAGCATTCCTTTTATCTAGTCTGGTAAATATCTTTCTGTTTCATTAATAAGTTTAGATAATAATATGCAGTCCTGATATTTTGAAGGTTTAGGCTTAAGTTTTATTCCAGGAAAAAAAAGTGTTATTTTATCTCTTAAAATTGTGCGAATGCATGTTTCCCAAGTCCAATGTCCTCCCAGAATAAATAAGCAGCTTTATCTGGCGAGCGATGCTATCAGTTGTTACAAACAGCTAGGAGACGAATTCTGGTAAATGAATTGCTTATTTTGAGTTAATTCTGGGATTTTAGCATCAGTTTATACTTATAAAAAGGGGCTTAGGTTGTAAAATTCTGCTAAATAAGCGATCTATTCAAATGGAAACATAGTAACAGCTTTAAAAATGCCTGAGTTTCATTTTTTTAAGGAAAATTATTTTATTTATTGCATTTATTACGTGAACCAGAATAGGGCTTTTTATAAATGTAGGCCCATCTCTGTTTAAAGAACAATGCGCATTATTTTATTTGGAAAGGCTAGTATTACTTATGATTACTTTTGACAAACCATTATAGTAATTTGCCCTTCCTTGGCTATCAAGCGGCGTATACATTATAAAACAGTGTATGCTTCAAAAATCAGCTGCAAAATTCAAAATCATTGGTAGGTGTACAGTAATCCCACAGTATTGATCCTTTTATTTGTACAATTTACAGTAAATACTACGGTTATTGGGAATTTTCATTGTGGATAAACCAGTCATTTTAGTTTTACATTCTTATAAAATGAAAGCCGTAATATCATTATATTTCTAATTACCTCAGTCCTTGTTTGAAATTAAATCCCTCAGTGTTACACTTGAATTGCGTGTTCTCACTAGGTTATAGAACAAAAATAATAATAAAAAGTGTATAATAATTATTTATATACAAAAATGTGTGACTTTATAAGATGTAAAAGCAAGAGAAATAACAGGTGCTGTATGTACCGTTATGTGATGTGTGAAAAAACTGTGACACGCATCTTCTTATTACATTGGGCATAAGCTTAATCCGCAAATATTTAATGCACCCCATGTAAACATGCAGCCAGGCAACTTGTGCCTTCAATTGTATATATGTTATATTTTACTTATAATAAATGACCTTTTCTTTGCCAAATTAATCAGTTAATCAGATTTAATGTATATATAAACTTTCAGGGCTTGTTCTCAATTATCTTAATGATAGTGAAATGAGAGTAACTGCTTAAATTTTATTATGCATAGCTGTCTCTTAAATAAAAGTAACATAGCTTCTATTTTGTAAATATGTATAGATGGAACCGTAGACTTGACCATATGTATACTGTTTTACTTTGAATGTACTTTGTTAGAAACATTAGTTAATACTTGATTATAGTCTAAACTGGATAATCAATAAAGAGTTTATATGCTCCTCTGCCAAATTTAGAATTGAATTGTATAAACCCTAAAGTGTGTAATCTTATGTATAAATCAAATGGGATTCTTGTGTAGAGAAGTATAACATACATGCTATTTTTTAAAACAAGGCTGTAATTAATTTACCTTAAATAGCGGTTTCAAAAACCTGTGCACATGTAATTCAAAGGAACGACCGTTTGACCACATGTAACGAGGGTCACAAGTTATTGCATGATAACAGCTGTGTTTCTGGCCCTTACAGTTCTGATAAACCTGAGGTTTAGATTTGGGTTCTAATATTGGCAAAACCAAAAGGCCATGCCCAAGGGCTATTGCATCACAAAGGGCTGAACACATATCACCCCCATGCAGGTGTCAGAGTCATCCGTTGTCACAGGGCCTACCTGTCATTTTATTTATTTCTCAGTGAGGCTTAACAAACTGGACACAAACCCCTTAATCCCTTACTTAATCCGTGACTTAACCCCTGTGCCCCATATAGGGTTATATAACATCCCATGAGGCTGATATTTCAAACAGGCCAGCACTGATTATCTTAACACCACCTGCAGGTACTTATGTTAAGAGGATTATACACCTGGTCACAAAGTCATGTGAATGTATCAGTACAGTCATCACCTTGTATATTTAACATGTAGACTTCAGTTTTTTTATTTTGCTCTAAATAATTATATTAATATAAATAATTATACTTATAAAATGTGACGTCAATATAACTTTATTAGTCGGGCCTATTGTTCTGTGGGTCTCTCAACATACCAAATTTATGCAAGCTATAGAGTTATGGTGTTGATGGTTTGCCTTTAGGTAATCTTAATTACTTGTTACAATTAATTATGAATTCTGATGTTTAAAATATAACAACTTAAACAGATCAGTACTTAATAATTTAGATCAATCTTTTAAATAGATATTTAGTAATTCTCAGAGGATTACCTCTGAGGCATGCTCATATTTTATATACACTTTGACTAAATTCATTTGTTGATTTTTGACCAAGGAGAAACTGCATTTAATTTTAATTCAGTTGTAGACTATTAACTCAAGGTTATTTAAACTTTTCACAAACCATTACTTTTAATTACATTTTAATTACAACATTTTATTCTAAATAAAACTTTTACAAACCTAGTTCATCCCAATTAAAGTGTTTAACACATATCTCTACAAAATTAGACAAATGTACAAAAAAATGGTATTATACTTAAATTTAATTAAAAGCATTTTATTCTGCCTCACATACTGCTGGACTAGATATGCATGAGTATTACTTTGAATTTCTCTGGTAAAATTAACTACCTATAGGCTGGATGTAACATGTCTGACACATCTTGAAGGTCTTTTATTGGTATTCTATTTGCCTAGATCTCAGCATCTGGCATAGTACCATTTATTCTGCCTCAACTTTGAGAGTTTTACTAGTCGCTTTTTAGGGTTCTCATCCCGGTATCGTATGTGCTTTTCCTGGTTGTTTTTTTTAGGTTAGCATATAAGGGCATAAAGTATATACCAGTTGCCTTGGGTGATACCTGGCGTGGTTTTCCCTTCTATGCAGTGTTTTGTGCTGGCACAGTTTCCAGTCGCTTTTTAGGAGATGTTCTCCGGCATGGAAACAATTTTTGCCAAGTGTATGTGGTGACTGACATGGCTGCATGTCTGCCTTGTGGGTTTTGTGTATCGCCTAGAGAGTTCTCGATTTTGGCAGGGTACCACCTTTCACCTAGAGTATTTTGTATCTGGTATGGTGGCGCCACTTGCATAGGATTCTACCTGTCATCATACCTAAACCTAGCTATAGCATCAAACAGCACAAATTTGTCTGTCTTAAGTATTTGGAGTAATTAAAATAAATTAGAACAGTGTGCATACTTAACACACCAGTTAAAATGACATCGCTCATTAAGAAGCTTAACTTGTTTTATTAGGTTAATTTCATTGAAATCCTAACAATAATATTAATAGGTGAGCAACACACCAAACTACTAAATAAGCTGAGTACATACATGAATAAAATGAATAAATAAAGCTAACTTCAGGGTCATGTCCACAAGCTATATTGCATTTGAGATTAATGATATCTAATATAAATAACAAATCACATATACACTGTTGTGTTGGGGTGAACATTTTTTTTGTCACCAAAATACATATTTCACTGTGGATTTGAGTAAATTAATACTTAGGATGATGTATAAATGTATAAACTACAAACTAAGTTAACTATTACACATAATCTGAATCTACAGAGCTTAATGAAAAATAAATAAACAATGATAAAACTCAGAATGATGATAATGTTGATGATAAAATAATGATGTATAAAAATATAAACAGTAAACTGTAAATGCTAGAAATAGATTAAAGAAAGAAACTAATTATTCAAATAAACTAATGAATACGTAACTAACCCTGATATTTAATTTGAATGTCATATTTACAGATACTTGTAGGGTTATAAACAACTCTTATTTAACAAATTCTTGGGCAGCGCTGCTTTCCATTTTCCCTAAATTAAAGTCATGTATAGGTGTTGTATATTACAGGTAGACTTTCTTTAACTGACTAAAACAACTGTGCAGTCGTTGAATTATCTGAAAGTATTATTTCATGTATTACTATACTTAATTTCACCTGTAATAATATAAGGTGATCTTACATTTAGCGAGAAATCTCGCTGATACCTGATTATTATTACTTGGTCAGTTGTAGTTCGTATTTTAGCCCAGTGAGAGGGCATGTTTCGGCCGAGCGGGGCTTAAAATACCATCTATATTTTGAGGCCAAACAGGGCACAGAATAAATACTGTTAATGAAAAGCTTACCCGAGTGTAATGCATAAACTTCTTAACACTGATCAGATGATGATGCAGTGTGCGAGTGAATCTCGCTGTATATGTAGACCAGTGGTCGAAATATTAATAAACCCAGTGAGGGGGCATGTTTCAGCCAGACGGGGCTTCAAATAAATACCGTCATACAGTTGTGAGGCCAGACAGGGCACAAAGAAAATACTGTCCTTTGATTCTGGTTACTTTTGCCCACCTTGCGTCTTTGGGCTATACACGGGTTGAGGACCATAGTTACCCCTAGTTTTATATACATGTACTCCATATAAAACGGAGAATTGAGCCCAGATTATGCCTATTGGAGGGTCCCTTTATGTAACCGTTGTCAATTTTATTTAATAATATATAGTTGTAAAACTAAAATCAAGTGTTTAACTCTTTTCATGTTTTACCAAGGGGCTGCTTATCAACATTCTTTATGTTTGAATTTGGAAAAGTTATGCGAGTTATTTTTTTTTTTAAATAGTTGTGTCTATGTTACAGTTGAAGAAAATGTACTTGTGTCATAAGGACAGATACTGCCGCTCTTGTACTTTATTTTCAGTGGTTATATTCTCGCATGAACCAGTTGTCAGCCATCAGTGCAGCCTTCCGCGTGTGGTCCGGCTCAGCTCTTCAGCGACAGCAATCTGAACCTGAGTCAACACACCACTACAGCCAGATATTGGACGCTTTTATAAATACAGAACACCTTGAGTGAATACTGAGGCCTGTGGCGCCACCAACTGGACTGTTATTTAATTAAATCCTATATGGCCACCCGGCTCACTAATGGACTGTAACATGTAACAACTTATTGTACCTGGTGCATGTTGAATATCATTGATGTGTCTTTGAATGTTTTATATTGTTTTTGAATGTGCAATAAAAATTACACAATCCCTGAACTTTCAAAACAACTATCAGACTGCAAAGTCCCTAATTACTGGGGGTACTGTGTGGGGAGAGAACACTCCCTAACCGCTGTTGTAGCATTGGATAAACCTACCTCCCTCCTCCCAACATGAGAGTTAGGGGTTGGGTAGCCGGCTAACAGCCTATACACAGCCTGCCAGCCATGTTTTGGTCATACAACAAACAAACAAAAACAAACCCTCCTTTCCAAAGGCTAGATATTATGACTGCTATCGCAAAATTTTCCACTGAAGTGTAAAATTTTCCCTATAGGGGGAAGGATGTAACATTCTTGCCCTTTTACCTGGACCTCAGGTGGTCATGCAGGGGCGGGGCATCAACACTGATTGACAGTAGCATAGAGATGCCCCATAGCTAATCACAGGCAGCTAAGGCATTCGCCCTCTGCCCCTCTGGGATAAAACCCCCTTGCCCTAACAATTCCAGCCTCTCTTGGATCATCGAGCAGTGGACCCCTATGCCTGCCCTCTGTGGCAGGCAGAGGGTATATGGCTTCTTTTTCACCTTGGGGTTGGTTTTACGACAGTGTCGGCTACCCAGGTGAAGAGCCACCCGCTACCAAAGAGCAGTCCTATTATCTAGTCTGGTAAATATCTTTCTGTTTCATTAATAAGTTTAGATAATAATATGCAGTCCTGATATTTTGAAGGTTTAGGCTTAAGTTTTATTCCAGTGAAAAAGTGTTATTTTATTTCTTAAAATTGTGCGAATGCATGTTGCCCAAGCCCAATTTCCTCCCAGAATAAATAAGCAGCTACAACATAACATTGCTGGAAGTGAACCAGGGGCACGATTACCTTTTACCTTGTAATAAACATTGCATGGTTCAGCTGGTTTTTAGGTGACTAAACTGACTTGGTCGACATAAAGCCGAATAAAAATGAGTTATTTTCATAATATTTTTAATGAATGACCATTTTTTGTAAGTAGACATTTTTGCTGATTGTATGACTTCCCAGTTTTTTTTTTATTTGCTGGTAAGGACAGAGTGTCCAGGAATTACCTTTTTTTTATTTTTAAGAATTACCACTCATCAAAATACAAATATATACTGCCATATAAAAGGAAATGTCAGACACACTATTCAAATATTGCCTTTGTTGTCTCCTTTAAATATTAAAAGTAATTATAAATTCAACCTATTCAGATGTTTTCCTAACATAATTTTGAAAATTAAAGTTTAAACATATGTTTCATGCTTATGTTTGCCATAATAAAAAATAATACTCTCGCAATCAATTCTATTAAGTAGGTATGGTTCGAGTTACACTACTGGTCACTATTGCTGCACTATAGCTAGAGGGAAGTATTTGCTCACGCAGTTCACAGCTTTTATTTGAGAAAGAGTTTAATCCTGCACACTGCACGATCAGCTAATCAACTTTAAGGGGGAAGGCTATGGAACTGCAGAGGGAGTCAGCTCTGTGTCATGGTCTCAAATGAACACCAAGCTCTTTATATCATTATGCTTTGCCAATGCAGTCCTATAAACTCCTCTTTGACTCATACATGATTAGCACACCTCAGTCTTTGTGAGTTATGTAGAGCTATATCCAGCTTTTGACAGAACCAGATGCGCCCCATGCAGTGACTATTAGAAGATTACAGGTAATACCATGGTGCTTTACTCTCATCCATGTTATGTAAAATCTAGGACTGGCCGCAAGTAAAGGCCTACAGAGATGACGCGTCTTACTATACAACACTAATTCCAGGTACATTTGTAAAATATTATGACCGGTGGTCCCTGCAAAGTTGATTTCTCAGAACTCTTGGATTTCATATTTCATCGAAGGAACATAAACAGACCTGCAGTACTCAAGTACATGTAAACATCTCGCTACAACAATGTTTTCGGCCCGCTAACGCCAGCACTAAAATATCATGTAGCCCGCCCCGCCCCGCCCCACCCCGCATATTCAAACTTTTAACCCACACCCGCCCCATCCCGCAGTTAATTTTTTTCTTTTGGCCCGCTCCCTCTCACAAAATCATGAAAAAGTCAGCCCGCGGGCGGGTTTGGGCTCGTGCAGGGCTCTAGTGTAAACCCACATATCTGATCAGTTATTCCACCGTATACGTACATTCTAATACGTTATACCTTTGGCGTTAGAATATATGTTAACATTATTTTTGTTGCCCGATGGATGTATACATATTTAGAATAACAAAAATATCAACCGTAAGATATGTTATTTATAAATAAGTTTTTTTTGGTTTTTTTCTGAAGATTTTAAATTGAAAAGTACAATTTTTATTTTTCAAAAATGTATAAGTATATACATTCAACAATAATATTTTCAACAAAGGATTAACATATTTAACATAATAAATAGGTGCTAAATATTATAGTGTCCATTAAACATACTTCCCTGTAAGAAATATATTAGCTTGATCCAAGGACTACACAACCGGCCAGCTGATGTAATTTACAACCATTATATTTAATAATGTGTGCTTTAAGCTTTTTTAACCGTATGATTCGCGTTGGCATTAAAGAGAATTGACATCACATGCAGTGCCAACTTAATATAACTAGCTTCCAAATTAGTCAACTTGTTCCGCTTTTTTTTTAGAAAGTTATCGATCAGGTCTGCTAGTTCGTTCAAAAGGAGGATGATTGCATTCTCTTGGCCAAATGACAAAGTTCAAATTAGTCTTACGTGGCCAAAATTAATCGAACCCAAACCATTTGTACGAACTTGAGACATATCTCACTGGTCATTTATGTGAAATACTGAATAGTTTGGTTGACTGATTATCAAGCTTTTCCCCTGTAAAATGTGAATCAATGCAGGAGTCAGCACAAAAAGAATAAACCCACAAAAATTGATATGTGACTGAGTTTTGCTTTAATTTTTTTAGATGCTTGCTCCTGCTATTCCTGAGAAATTATGGGTTAATGTACCAATGGCCGATGACCCCCCCCCCCCCGTACAAAAAAAAGTCGATGAAGGTGGCGCCACCAAATTCTCAATTTGAAATGTATAACTCATGTGACCAACATTTGCATAAAATTTGAGAATGATATCTCCAGCCGTTTCTGAAATTGTAACTTAGGAATGTTTTTGGCAAAATGACTCCTATAACTCAGCAAAAATGACCTAAACACACCCATTCGAACAATCTTACGAGAGTTTGTTCCATTTTTTTATATTAAAGTTCGATAAACCTCGGCTATACTGTTCATATATATTATAGTGTAGAATATGTATTGGTATGTAATATAACGACTTTTTCGATGGTCTACGGTCATTCAAGGCACTCAGGCAATCGATACCTAACCAAGGTGTGAAGCTGAGGAAAGTCCATCGCAGATTTTGAGCAAGGTGAACATTTACATTTTTATAGTTATTTGAGTTATTGTCATTACACATCTTCTGTGGTATGTTTGCTGTATTGTTAAAATAGAGTTATATATATTAAAAATGTGTTTTGTCCTGTATTCACACGTGTGTTAATATGTCGTATTTTTTTGTTTTAGCAACATGGCAGGCAGTGGGACTAGTGTTCCCGTAGGTTGCGCCTTCCACTGCATGGGCACCGAGTGTCTGGAAGAAGGTTCAAGAGTTGGTTCTGACCCCGGCTTTCCGAAAGAGGGACACCACATACAAGTTTGATAAGCAGCTGTTTGCTTTGCCGCTCTTGCCTGGGGAGCATATGATAAAAGCTTTCCAGAAGTTAAAGGAGAGGTCCAGTAGTGAGAAATCAGCACATATGATGAGTAACATCGAACAGAACTGGCTGTTCAACCCTGTTTTCCCGACAGACACCTGATCAATTTTTAAACAGTCCATAAGAATAAACAACGGATGTGAAGGCGGCGAATAAACTCGAAGGTCAAAATAAACACTCCTATCTAACCCCTGATCCCCAAGCTTCATGACGAGGCAAAACTCTTGCCACTGCAAGTAAGTTACTATTATCCAACAAACTGAAGACCTAGCAGAAGTCAAAGTACACGAAGCCTTAGAAAAGAATAGTGAAATGTTGGAGTACGTACGAAGCGTGGGATATCTCCAAAACGAAGTTCCTGAGGAGAACAAGCCACCTCTACCAGCCCCGGCGTACGACTGTCTGACCACATCAATGGCACATCCAAGGATTAATGCTAACTGAAATAGCATGATTAGTTGTGATATTTACCGATAACTGATAAGTGTTGCCGTTCCAATGTAAAACAAGAAGATATATTCGAAGATAAGATTTGGAGTAAATAGGTTTATCGTCACTCTCTAATTGATAAATTACTTCTTTGTTTCATGTACATACCTAAACTACTACTGTTTTCAATCTGTAAAATACGAAGTGTGATTATTTTTGTAAGTACGTTTGATGATTTTTCGCTTTTCGTATCCCGTTTTATTTTGTTTGTATAATAAATTATAATAAACTTTGTCAGTTCTTTTAGTTTAAATATGATGTCAATTCCCATATTTGTATTTTATATATATATATATATATATATATATATATATATATATGTCAGAGACGAGATTGATAACCAGGCGGATTTTAAATTCGCCTAGACCAGATTGCGATTGTGATCTCGCCTAGACTGATTTTAAACTCGCCTAGACGAGATCACAATCGCAATCTGGCCTAGGCGAGAATAAAGTCCATCATTAAGCAGACAAGGATTTTAATCTCGCCTAGGCGAGTTTAAAATCCGTCTGGTAACATCCAGGCGAGTTTAAAATCTGCCTAGGCCAGATTAAAATAGTGATCTAACCTAAATTTCCAATATATTATGCATGGTAATTGACATATGAAAGATGTTTTCAGTCAGATTTTCAATATTTTAACACTTAATGGTTATATATAGTTCACTGGTAATAAATTTATTAATATTTACAGAATATGAACAAACTGAAGACCTAGCAGAAGTCAAAGTACACGAAGCCTGAGAAAAGAATAGTGAAATGTTGGAGTACGTACGAAGCGTGGGATATCTCCAAAACGAAGTTCCTGAGGAGAACAAGCCACCTCTACCAGCCCCGGCGTACGACTGTCTGACCACATGAATGGCACATCCAAGAATTAATGCTAACTGAAATAGCATGATTAGTTTTGATATTTACCGATAACTGATAAGTGTTGCCGTTCCAATGTAAAACAAGAAGATATATTCGAAGATAAGATTTGGAGTAAATAGGTTTATCGTCACTCTCTAATTGATAAATTACTTCTTTGTTTCATGTACATATCTAAACTACTACTGTTTTCAGTCTGTAAAATACGATGAGTGTGATTATTTTTGTAAGTACGTTTGGTGATTTTTCGCTTTTCGTATCCCGTTTTATTTTGTTTGTATAATAAATTATAATAAACTTTGTCAGTTCTTTTAGTTTAAATATGATGTCAATTCCCATATTTGTATTTATATATATATATATATATATATATATATATATATATATATATATATGTCAGAGACGAGATTGAAATCCAGGCGGATTTTAAATTCGCCTAGACCAGATTGCGATTGTGATCTCGCCTAGACTGATTTTAAACTCGCCTAGACGAGATCACAATCGCAATCTGGCCTAGGCGAGAATAAAAACCATTATTAAGCAGGCAAGGATTTTAATCTCGCCTAGGCGAGTTTAAAATCCGTCTGGTAACATTCAGGCGAGTTTAAAATCTGCCTGATATCACTTAGGCGAGTTTAAAATCTGCCTAGGCCAGATTAAAATAGTGATCTAACCTAAATTTCCAATATATTATGCATGGTAATTGACATATGAAAGATGTTTTCAGTCAGATTTTCAATATTTTAACACTTAATGGTTATATATAGTTCACTGGTAATATATTTATTAATATTTACAGAATATTATAATATTAATGTGATAATTTACATTAATTTTTACAGTAATGTAATAATTATTAATGTAATGATTAATATTAATTTTGGAAATGGAATTATTTAATAGGAATTTGAATATCATCTGCCGCTTTGATGTGTTTCATGTGTTCTACAGCTCATATATTATACCAATTATTTTCTAAAAATTAAGTAATCTTTATTTATTTCTCAGTTTTCTTGGAGTTGTAAAAATCACTAATAATTTATAAAAAAAAAAATAATTTGTAATTGTATTATATATATGGCAATTAAAGAGTAACAAGAGGTATATTGAAGCACATTTATGAAATATTATGAAAAGCAAATCTAGGGGGGGGGGGAGGAGTCATCCACTTGCATCTTGATTCAATCATAGATGGATAGATTAGTTTAGGTAGATATAACTTCAGTATTAAAAGAGTATATTACACATTAATATAAAAAATCTGTAATCCTATTTGATCTTTCTTACAGGACAAACAGAAAAAAATTAGTTGGTTGATCTAGTTCAAATGTTTCTTTTCACCCAGGTAGTCAATAGTCAACAGTCAAAACATGTACACTTATGGTACAAAAATTTGCAGGGTATCAGTATTTATGATGGACTTTGATACATCATTCCTTTTTTGGGGGGTAATTAAACAGGTTTAGGTTTATACACAGATGTATGCATGTGATTATTCCTTTGTATAATTCTGCCTTTTTTTGTACAGTGTTATATCACATCAGAAAAGGTATGATTTCTGGATTCATTATTTAATAGGGCCAATTGCGATATTTCTGTACATTTATGTCCCACCCGTAACACCAACATTTATTGTAATAGAAATCTTGATTATTTATCTTATATACATGTACATAATCTGGTATACTTATCTCAGAAATCTCCCAGCTCCCACATTCCTCCATGCTTAGATAATGATATATCAATATTACAAAGTCATCATAATCTGTTCCACCCGTAACACACACAGTGTTCCACCTTGCTGGTCCCAGGTTTTACTTGATTGGAACTTTTTTTCAACTTGCATGTACCTGAGGCAATGAGACACCTGATAGGTAGAATAAGTTCAACTCAGTAGTCTTACTATTAAATATGTTTAGATATAAAGAGTTACGGGTGGGACATATTTGATAGAAATGTAGTTTTAATTAATATTAACATCAAATTTATACACTAATAAGACAATAAAATAAGTCACAAACCTTAAATATGCCATGGACTATTTAAAATCAAGGCACAGTATATTTCTTTTTAGAAATTAATATGAGGAATTTGTCAAATTTGCCAAAAGAATGTCTATGGAGGACTGTTACGGATGGGACAAAGGCATCAATAATATAATATTCTGTAAATATTAATAAATATATTACTTGAGAACTGTACATAACCATATTAATAAAAATATATAATTAAAAAAATCCATTTCCAACATTAATGTTAATTATTAAAATAATATAATATTCTGTAAATATTAATAAATATATTACCAGTGAACTATATATAACCATTCAGTGATAAAATATTAAAAATTTGACTGAAAACATCTTTCATATGTCAATTACCATGCATAATATATTAGAAATTTAGGTCAGATCACTATTTTAATCTGGCCTAGGCAGATTTTAAACTCGCCTAAATGATATCAGGCAGATTTTAAACTCGATTGGATGTTACCAGACAGATTTTAAACTCGCCTGGGCGAGATCACAATTGCAATCTCGCATAGGCGAGATCACAATCGCAATCTCGTCTAGGCGAATTTAAAATCCGCCTGTATTTCAATCTCGTCTCTAACATATATATATATATATATATATATATATCGAAACTGTTTTAACATTTTAATATTATCTATTACAGTAGTTGAATTGTATAGATATGTAATAGTAATACAGCTGTTCTGATTCTTTGATTCACACACATATACGGTGCCCGTACGGATACCGTACCTGGCTGTCCGACGCCCGGCCGCCGCTTCAACTTTAGCGCTTGCACTGTCAGCCGTGGTCCCGATCCGCCGTACTTGCAAGTGCGTGCTATCTACTTACAAAACATGGGCACAATTTAGGCATCCGTACGTGGCGAGTACTGCCTCAGGAGGAATTTGGGAGCAGGCAGACACGCCGTAGCACTTTTAGTGCACGAGGAAGTTTCGATGCGTTCGGGCTGCGATCGGGCTACGGATTCATCCCCAGTACGGGTGACGCGCGTGCCCTCGACAGCCAATAATCGCACAACCACTGACCCTGCGAGTCTGTTTAATTTTTCCCACCGTAGTTTGCTCTATGGACGGCGCGCTACGTGTTAAGTGCGTCGTCCGTGCATACCCGGCACTTCCCTAGTTCAACTGTCCCATGAGCACGCAGAACTCACTTGGACCGTACCGAGAAAGCACGCGCTCCGCATTTACAACGCACGTTGTGCGCACTGATATCAGCAGTACATATATTCCGAGCCTGTTGCCTCTCCCGTATCAAGGCAAGTAATGCCACGTCGTGCTCATGCGCTACCAATTCAAGCGGAACCCGGAGTTTCTGCAATGGGATGGGAGACATCATCAGGCAGCAGCAGCAGCAGGGCATTTCTAGAGAACCTCGTAGAGTCGTCCTATATATATATATATATATATATATATATATACCCCGACCCCGAACACCGGGCGGAAAAACTGACATTCATTGAACATATACGCACTTAGTACATGCTTAGTACATGCTACATGCTACTTAGTGAGGACACCGCACGTGAGCAGCACCTGTAATTACAGCCTCCGTACGATAACGTGGCCATCGCACGGAGATCGTACGTTACAAGCACGTTGTAGGCACGTATTACTCACCACGTGCGCAACGTACGATGTACGTAACCGCTCACGGCCAGGCGTGGCGTGCGGTTTACGTACTTACACCTTGCGCAACCGTGCGACGGACGTGCATTGACGTACTCCCTCCCTGTTATTGCCACACCTTCAAGGGGTGTATCCAGGATTTTTTTGCTGGATGGGTCGTGATCATTATATTTTTTACCTTTTCCAAGGGCGTGCGCAGGAATTTAGCCAAGGGGGGGGGGGGGGGGGGGGGAGCTTACAAGTTGGAAGCCCTTCCCAAGGTGAAGGTGATAAAAAATTAAATTATCAATGGACAAGTTTTTGCTCAATGTTAATCAGGGTAGGGTTGACAGCGGTCAGGGAAAATTCAGGGAAAAAATTTTTTTTTCAAGGTCAAAGAAAATTCGTGGAATTCTTTGATATTTTGGGAAGTCAGGAGAAAGTCAGGGAATTTTTAATGGCTGTGGCGATCGCATTTAGCCACCCCCGTAGGTTTAAAGGTCGGAAGGCGACGGATAAATAAATAATAACAGTAATATCAGTATACGCGTGGGTTCAAACTTATTTATCATTTCGATCGTATGCACAACAGTATTTATTGGCCTATGATTTTCTTTTAGTAAAATAAGTTAGCAGGGACAATTTTTTGCCAAATATCTGCAGTTTTTGTTGATGACATATTAATATTTTTTGTTTACATTTCTTTAAGGATTACTTAGCATTAAACAGATAAATGAATCATTAGCCAAATCATAAAGTTAAACGTTTCAGTTAAAAGTATACATTAACAGCTCTATAAATAGTGATCAATTGAAAGTCCAGCTCAATGAACAAGTCTGCTAACTTACCCTTTAATGGGTGTTTCCATGTGCACGTAATCGTATATGCGTGAAAAATCGCTCATATGATTTTGTAACTAGGGAGTTTCTATGTGTCTGTCAGCTTATATGTATGCGTATGTGCGTATATGCGTGACAATCGCCACAGGAACGATTTTCACGCATAGGGTCTGCGTTAACTCGGCAATTCTTGGTAAAATGACGTCACTTTAGGGTCTTTTTGTGGAAGGCCAGTTCGATCCACTGTACAAATATCTTAGTCTGCCAGTTACGCTCATGGAAACATTTTTTCCACGCATATACGCACATACGCATATACGCGCATATGCAAACATTGCATGCTTAACTGGTCTGATTTGAAAGGTTTATATATAGAAAAAAAATTATATTTAGAGCATATTGCATGTCCGAGTTCGCTCTTTAGGATATATTTTGGGTTTATGTATTATTCAGTGTTTGCGGATTGATCTATCATGTATATTATCTTTAGCGACTGAGTTGTGTTTGTGGGTGCTCTCAGTTCTGTTGCTTTCTTTAACCTACTAACTCATTTTTACACTGACTGGTTTACACATCGTCGATTTCAACGCGAAGAGTCCCGGTATGCTGTTTCGATGTACTCCCGATATGTTCCGCATTGACTCCGATTTTCATTTTTGAAAATGTAAAAAAAATATCCAGATGTCAACCCGAAATGCCCCGATGTGTCCAAGATGTTAAGCTAATGTTACTCCATGACAAGTCGATGTCATATAGGGGGCGACATCGGCGATGACCAATTGTAAATAACTGCGTATAAGTAATATGCAATGTCTTGCAATTACCACGCTTGGCTCGATTGGCTAAGACAATGACATTTGAAAAGACTTGCTAGGAATCGTACCTGAGCTGATCAGGCTGTAGACTTTGCCTCGAACAGAAAGTGCGCCAAAAAATTCACCAGATGTTCCAGTGATCCGCAGCTCCAGTTTCTAGTGTATCTTTGTGGCAAATGGGGACTATGTTGCTTATTTGTTCCCTTTCAAAAAAGAGAAATCTTAAAGGTCTTGAAAAAAATGACTACTTTTGTGTAGATTACATGCACCAATTATTTAATTGAATCATATTTTTTTTGTTGATAAACACACACATTTCTACGCATATTGTATTCCTAACAATAATAAAAAAAAATTGGCCCAAGGGCAAGGACGATCGTCTGAATTTGACAAACAAGCGATGCATGTTTTAATTATTATTATATTATTAATGTTGTGATTTTGGGAAAATATTTTTTGAAGATAGAATGACTTCCAGAGTGCTCAGAAATAGGCGTTTTGCCCATAGTCCTTAGAAAATATTATGCAGTGACCTCATTTAGGCCAAGAAATCCCTAGATACTGATTTCTATGTATATTGCTACGATTTGCTCACAAATTTTCAAGATTTTACAGGGCAATCCCTGGATCTCAATTAAATAAGAAGTTTCTATATATAAAGGTCCGATTTCTAACATTTGCCAAAATGCTCAAATCATGTCTTTTACTTATCTCACAGAATATAGGTGATCTTTTTCCCTATAGCTCCACAGTGACCTTATTTCATGTTCCCAAGAACATTTACCCAGGACCTTGATTAATATAACATTAGAAGATTCTAGGCCCAACGGATATAATCGGTGATCTGTCAGGGTGTTCTAAATCGTGCATGTCTTTAGCCTTTAGGCCGTAGAATATAGATAACCATGACCTTATTTCATGTTTCCAAGGAGATTTGCCTAGATATTCCTTGTGTTGCGTTTAAAGATTCTGAACCTAACAGATACGGTTTCCGCTATTATGATATTCAGGGCGCTCAAAATCATATTTTCGGCCAATGGGTTGGCGAATTTAAATAAGGTAAACAAAATCTAACCCCCTCAGAGATTGTTTGAAATCTAAAATTTTGTTTTTGGATATCCTATTTTTCTCAATCAATTCATATATACAGGCTGTACACAGGCGCAAAAATTAGGAAAGCTACTTATGACCTATAGTTTGACCAGGCTGTTCTCGTGCTGTTCTTTGTTGTGTTCATCAGATGTGTATGAAAAGTGGCTTAAACTTTTGATCAAGAAGGCAAAAGCAAGCTAGCCCAGGTCACAGGTCCGATGTTGTTGTTCAAAATAAAAAGCCTCAGTTTCTACTTTTTCGGCTTATGCACAGAGTTAGACTCACTTAGCGTCAGGGGTGACAGTTACTGGTGTCAGGTGCGGATCCGGGATGGGGTGGGGGGCGAAGGCCATCAATATATTTTTAAACCAATTTTAAACCATGACAGGTAAATTGCTCGGAAGAATCACCCAATGACACCCGTTGACCGCCCCCTCCCCCACCTCGCCAAAATTTCTGGATCCGCGCCTGTTGGAAAAGTGTATATTCGATCAAATTGTTAGGATTAATTTTAAATCAGTGATGTTTGAGTATAGAAAGGATATATTTTATTCAGTTTTCTGGAAATAATATGTTGTTGTCCTGAATGTGACTCAAATCAGATAAACAATGGCGGAATTCAATACCACACACTGAAATTACCTGAACCAATCACAGAACCGGTATCTAATGTCTAACCGTCAGGTCAGGACTGTCGTGCCAAATGCATAACACGACATGACCTATGCATGAGCAGCAGCTTCAAATGAAGATTTTATTTGTCCAACATATCTAATAGACTAAGAGGGTGTCATCCTATAATATTACTTAATTAAAACAGTTTTAACTAGGGCCTGCGCCTTACAAATACAACTTGATGAGCTAAATGTAAAAGGCTAAGGCACGTCCTGACAATTTACGAAATTAGGTGCCCCTAAAAATTTGTTGGACCGATTTTATGGGGGGGGGGGGGAACTTGAAGCGAATGGCTCAGTTTCAGAATTGCTGGATTTGGGACAGAACTACGTCATGCAATTGGCAAGGTCTTTGGACTCATTGCTAGTACCTGTTCAATGTCTTTCGCTTGATGGAATCAAAGATTCGGCAAGCATTTTGGTCAGTTGCGTATGTCTGTTTGTCTGTCTGTCTGTTTGTTCGTTTGTCTGCACTCTCCTGGCCACAATTTCCCCCAATTACCTTGAAACTTTCAGAAATGATGGAAAATTAAATTTATAGGTGCCCTAGTGTTTTTGTTGAAATGGGCCGAATGTCAAGGTCATCGAAAAACCTCGAAACCTTCTTTTCCTCATTTCTTGGTCAAAAGTTGTCGTATCAACCTCATTCTTCCCTCGATTTGTTCGTCTCTCCATTCCCCATGTCATGTTATGTTCAACCTTTGTTGGCCTTGTGTCATCTTGTCAGTATGTCTGTCTGATTCAGGGTTGTTGTCAATTTTGTCAACGGCCTTGGTGTTCTGTCTGACATTTAGCAAACTACAGGTCATAATTTTGCCGCAATCACCTTCAAAATATTAGAGATGATAGACAAGCTAAATTCTAGGTAGCCTTTTGTTTTTATTAAACAGGTTAAAGGTCAAGGTCAAGGCCTTAAGAAACCTCGAAACCGTATTTTCCTCAAAACTTGGTAAAAAAATTCCCGTATCAACCTCATTCTTACCTTATTTTATTTGTCTTCCCATTCCTCATACAATGGTATGACCAACCTTTGCTGGCCTTGTGTCACCTAGTCAGTATGTCTGTCTGTTCCTCTTATGTTGTCAATTTGGTCAACGGCCTTGATGTTCTGTCTGACATTTAGGACACTACAGGGCACAGTATTGCCGCAATCACCTTGAAACTTTCAGAGAGGACGGAAAATTAAATTTCTAGGTGCCCTATAGTTTTTGGTTGAAATAGGTCAATGGTGTCTACAGGCTACAATTTCGCCACATTAACTTTGAAACTTTTAGAGATGATGGAAAACTAAAATTCTAGGTGGTCTATTTTTTTGGTCAATTTGGGTAATTAGCAGGGGCATCGAAAAACCTCAACATTTTATTTTCCTCATAACTCCGTCGAAAACGGTCGTATCAACCTTATCCTAAGGTCATTTTGTTTGTCTTACCATTCCCCATATCATGGTATGATCAAACTTTGTTGACTTTGTATAACCTTGTCAGTATGTCTGTCTGTTCCTCTGCTGTTGTCAATTTTCTCAACGATGTTCTATCTAACATTTTAGCAAACTACAGGCCAAAATTATGCAGCAATCACCTTGAAACTTGTAGAGATAATGAAAACTAAAATTCTAGGTAGCCTGTCGTTTTTGGTAAAAATAAGTCAAGGTAATCGAAAAACCTAGAAACTTTATTTTCCTCATAACTTAGTCAAAAATGGTCGTATCAGCTTCAACTCTACCTCATTTTATTTAGCTTTTCCTTACCTCGACCGTTTGCTTTCCATAAGGACAAATGACCTTGTCTTTTAACCTTTTCATTTCCACATTTTGCCTTCCAGCAAACGTTCACCCTCAGGTTGCCTAGTTTTTTTTTCATTGTGAAAAGGCCCTAAAAATGTCGTTGGAAAAATGTGGACCTTTTGAAAATTTTGGAGTGGGGCTCGTACGTAAAAAATGTCGTTGGAAAAAAATGTGGACCTTTTGTACGACCCCCCCCCCCCCCTTTCCCCATACAACCATGAATAGGAATCCCAGACAAATTCTGACCGAGCTATTGTGAATTGCCCATGTAACGAGTAACACATCTGATCTCATCGGAAGTGAACGGTTCTCAAAGATCAGTGTCAGCGTGGGGAATTCCGACATCTAAATTTCCGGATAATAACCAGCCTTCCCGAGGTTATAGACCACCTGAACATAGCCTTAAACAGATTTTATGTTACTGAATAGACACCCAGGCGTTTATTCAAGTAGCTATACTCACAACGTCAACGACAACTGTTAATGTGTAAAGGTATTGGCTATTATTTCTATATTATTTATATGAGCTATAGAAAATACTCTAATTAAACGTCTTCCCATATAATTCTTCATTTCACGTTGTTTTATATATATATATATATATATATATATATATATATATATATATATATATATATATATAATATAATTACTATTATATTTCAAGAGCTATTTTATATACTTTAATTAAAAACCTTGCTTTATAATTGGGGCTGGGGGATGGTACGTATGGTTCACCCTGTTACAAGGCCCCCTGTGTGGGTAGTGAGCGGATCCCATCACCTACATTGAGAATGGAAATTGCGTCCGTATATATATATATATATATATATATATATATATATATATGTGTGTGTGTGTGTGTGTGTGTGTGTGTGTGTTAAGGTATGTGATGAATCTGGATCACGACCGTCGGTTTCGCCTCGTCGGCTCGTCAGGTGACTGAAATTCAACTAGTTGCGATATTGGTTTTTATAATTTCTTTTTAGCACGGTTGGGGTCCCTTGGACCATGGCAGCAGTTGGAAACAATTTCCGAACGTTTGTTCAAAATGTTCTTTTGTTTTGAGTTTTTGATTGCTAGTTTTTGTTTCTGTGCCTATATTAATGAAATGTTATAAATGCTAATGGATAGACTTTGCAAAGACGAAGCCTGTGAATGCCAGTGCCACTCTAAGTGATTGAGTTAACTAGTTTTTTTTATTATAACTTTGTATAACCTATTCAGACATGGGGTCTATTACAGTTGTTTTATTACTATTACAATTACTATTACTTTCAATTTCTGATATTACTATTACTTTTACTATTACCACATTTTATCTTCTATTACTATTATTATTACTGGGGTATCTATTACTATTTCTATTACTATTACTTAAACTGGTCGGATGATTCTACACCTTGCGCAGCCAAGAGTGCTATAAACTAGCACTACAGTCACATGTTTAAATAATATTAAAAGCACCTATATTATCCAGTTACCTACACAACTATCTTATACTGTGTCTGTCATTTACAAGAAGCCTAATGACACTGAAGCTCTTAATTATTTCAGTGTCTTTAAATCTGTTTTTTATATATATTTTGAAACCTCAGTGATCGTTATTAGGGCATTTCAAGTCAATATTATAAGATAATTGTATGAACTCTTGAAAACATGTAATTTGAAAGCAACCCATTTTAAAGGTCCCGGCATATGAAAATATTGGTTTATAATTATGTGCATACTTGTATATTTTTTCTTCATATATATTTCACATAAATTTATTTTTATAGTACATACTTTAGATTTAATCTCCTTCTCGTAGTTAATAAATAAAGATTTTCAGTGTAGCTTAAAATTGTCTCCAGAGGAATAATTCATGATTATTGCAAATTATTATTTAGTATCAAAGCTGACAATTCAGTCCTTTTTGTATGTATCAGGAGAGGAATTTATGTAGGGTATGTCATGTTTCTCAATCTTTATTAATATATCAAATAAAAATACTGTTTACGTTACGATTCTCGACAGAACCAAACTGGAGACAAAAGTACCCCATCTTCTCGGGTTTATATGTTCATTTGGATGTAATGCCATGTTTTATTCCATCGCATAGTACATCTGGATAGTAAACAGAGAAGTGGTAAATTTTACAATATTGTTAGCATGCATGGCCTTTATTCTTCAGGAATGCCCTTCTTCATTGCAGCAAAAACCAGCATAGGATAATTTTTGAATAAGGAAAGATATTAAAACTTACATCAATTTTACAAAACAAATAAAATATTATTTAAATCACTTTCACAATAAATTTGGTATTAAACAATCCTGTACTTTAAATTTTGTACATAACAGGATCTAATTATTTGATATCAAAATTTATGTTAAATAATAAAATATTAACAGTTACTTGTATTCTCATATTATGTAATCAAATAAATTAATATTTTGGAAAAATGGTTCATTCAATTTTCAAATTATAAATTTGCCTGGTGGCATTCTAATGACTTATTAAACATATGAATTTTATTTCCTCATGTTTTCAATTTTCGATTTCAACAATGAACCTCAGCCATGAGAACAACATTGTACATCGCCACCTGGGTGACGTTCACAAACAATCCTTATATTTCATTTAGTAATAATAATGAATAAGTGATCAGTAAATATTAGGATTTATAAACACTAAAACTTGTACCGACCAACCAATCATTCACTTTAGATATACAAGCAGATTTAATGATCAGCAGTGCTACATTCAAACGGTCAGTACCGGCATGTATGGAAAGCTTTGAAAGATTCTAGTTTTTTTACAAGTATCTGTCGGCTGCTGGTGGAAGTTTTCTTGAATTGCTGACGTATCGCATGAATATATATATATATATATATATATATATATATATATATATATATATATTTAAATATATATATATATATATAATCGCGTTGCAGGCGGTAAGTCATTTCCTATTAAATTGTCTGTCTTAATCATAATTAGAAAATAAAATATATAGATATGAATCATATCACTCGGAGAGTTCAACGTTTTCTTATTTAAAAAAAATTATAGTCATACATTTTTAGCACGTTATGTTTATAATATTCTAAAATGCAAATTATGGAAATAATATGTTTGATACGACACTTATTAAAAATGTGCTATCGTTCTAATTTAGATTTACATGCACCCGTTCTGCAATTAAATTTTAGAGGGCGTTTTCTGTTTGGAAAAAAAATCGACAGCTTCACCTAAAACGTCTAGTTTTATACTAGCATAAAACAAAACAATGTAGTTCATAGCCTTACCTAGTTATCATCACAAGAAAGGATGTTGTGCAATGATGCACAAATTTTCCTTTCATCATCAGCAACATCGCTTAGTTCAAGTGCCAATTTTCGAAGCTTATTTCCAGGAGAGGCCATAAATTGTGTTTTCACATTTAAACCAACAAGAATTGCCTCGACAGCCGTTGCGCCATTTTCCTCAGGTGATATTGTATTCAATCTAGCTGCACTTATCAATGCCCCAACGGTTTTTGTCACCAGTCGTACAGTATCATACAGATATTCCTCTCCTGACCCTGCATCTTTGTTCTCGTCAAGTCGTTCAAGCACAATCTTCAGTCTCATTCTATCTATAGTCCCTGCTTGTTGCATGAAGGAATGCATTAAAGTGATGGCCTTTTCCGTCAATTTTGCATGGCTGTCATAAAGTTTTCTGAACTTTTCATTCATTATAATTCCATGGACTAACTATGCAATGCTTGATGCCGCTGTGAGAGATTTTCCAGCAATCCGTAAACCTAGGCAAATTGTCTTGGCCCCGGGGTTGGGTATTAGGCTCATTCCAAGACCGGGCAGAAAGCTGATGTTCCCCACCTTTCCTGTAGTATCATACCTTTGCATTGCGATATCTATATCTTGTCTGCCGGAAAGGCATTGCCTTCGATAACATCTTTATGAAGAGGTATCAGTTCTTCAAGGGTTTCAAGCAACTCCTTCAGGTTACCTGTAGCCTCATTCTGTAAGAGATATATATATATATATATATATATATATATATATATACTATTAACTGCTCTGTTTCGCAAGGGTCATAGAGACCCTCACTCGTCAGGAATACTGAGTCGTCTTTTCGGGACTCTTGAATGTTTAACGGGGGATTTGTAACTGGTAGGTGTTTGGTTCTGTGTCTGCATGTCGCTGTAATTTCATTTCTTTTGTTACGGGTGCATAATAAAATAATGTAAAGCTAAGTTATAGCTGCATACCAAACATTGGTCAAATTATAGCAGCACACAACAGGCCTCTACTGAACAAATTCAATGCGCAGCAAACTGCGTCGAAGAAATGCATCTGCAGAGACAAGCAGAATTGCCCATTGGATTTGGAGGGTCATTCTCAACAACATACATGGTGTACCGGGCCACCGTGATACGGTCAGACAACATCCGAGAAGAAACATACATCGGCTTAATAGAAACCACATGTAAAACACGTCTTACGGCCCACGCATCCAAAAATGACGAAGTTCAAGGACACATCTGGAAACTGAATGACGTGAATGTGCATAACACCATACAGTGGAAAACTATTCCAAGCTTATGGGGTGCACAAAAATGTTTCGGCGGAATTAACCTTGAAAATGAAAGTCCAAGTCTCAATTATCGAACTCGTCCGAGATTTTGGTAGAAACAATTTGTGTTTAAATTTTGTTGCAGCCCTACAAAAGTTACCGCTTCAGAAAATATCCTACAGAAGACGCGGTGTATATATATATATATATATATATATATATATATATATATATATATATATATATATATATATATATTTGAATGAAGAGGAGAAACCTTGACGACCGAGTCATGGGAAAAGGGTACATGGGAGCGTCCGAGTGGGAGGTGATTTGTTGTCGTATTTAAAGTTTAAGTCAACTTCTTATAAATATATGATTCAATAATGGGTAGTGATATTATTATTTGATTAGAGTGAAATTTTGTAGGCACACTGTTTACAGAATTGACGGGTTGTTTAGATATATTAAAAAGTCTGTATCAGAAAGTTTACGTATAAGATGATGACGTTTGTCGATTACTTGATATTATTATTGTGGGTAAGCCTGAAAGGTGATCTCACAACACGGCGGTATCAGCGGCGGGAATGTGCACGTATGCATGAGGAATGACGTCACGTCATTATCAATATGGAGGGGTCGTTCGGTGCTATTAATATTATGGTATGTCTCAATGACTGTAGTGTGCCATGAAACCGGCATCGCGATTTAATCCTTTCCTTATGGTGTCAAATTTATCAATCAATTTTAGTTCCCATATTTGTCGTTGTCGTGTGTCGGTACATCATATTTGTATATATATATATATATATATATATATATATATATATATATATATATATATGTATATGTATATATATATATATGTATATATATATATATATATATATATATATATATATATATATGTATATATAATTAGTTTAGCCGTGCTAGTCTATCAGTGTGGATAATAGGATGAAGACGCCCTAGTGTTGACTGTTTATTTGATTCACGAGCTTTTGAAGCTTAGACACCTGGGTAAGTTTTTGCCCAAGACGGGTAATACATGTAACATGTTGTTGGACAGTCGACAAGTGACTACTTGTCTGGGCCTGAGAGCTGTGTGTGGCGGTCTGAGAGCCGTAAGTTAAGAAACGCATATGAGGTCTATGAGGCGGGGAAATTCCCATTACTCCGCCAATTGTGAACTCTGAATAGATTTGTTTTGCTATTGCTATTAATGAGAAAGTCAAATATTCTGAATTGTGCTGATTGAGAACTTACTTTATTTCTATTGTTATCGTACTGCCCTGCACCCTATTCCTGTGAGTTATAAATACCAGGTTACAAATGCCACCACCAGTGAAACTATCAATACATGAACCTCAACTACGAAATTATAATTCCGCCGTCACAAGCAGGTTATCGACATCACTGCTCGTATAAACATCCAAATTGAAAACTTATTGGCCTGAATGTCTGATATATTCCGGTAAATGGCTGGAACCAGTATAGTCTAACTATACACCCCACGGGGAGCCTTCTTGTATGAGTCTCCCTTTCCTCACAGAAGGAATTTAAAACAGTCTCAGAATTTTATTTTCAATGCAAACAAGACAAGTTATCTTAATACCATAATGAGTAAATTTGGCGGTATGGAAAGAATTACAATGCCCTAAAAACACACATTTCTATTTTATGTATCATATTTTTTTAAGTTATTCCTCGCTCAACATAAAATCATTGTGAATTACATGCGACATGATGGAATACACCTTAGTTGATATTCTCATATCTATTTTGTAGATGTAACACTAGTTATCAAAAATATATTAAGTGACAGTTCTTCTTGGGAAATTCTTTATTATAGAAGCTTTCTATGTCTTTTCCTGTGAACCACTCCATATTTTTTCATGAAATTTGAATTTCATATTGTTACTATCAATATCTCGTAAAAGTTCGAAAACTCTTCACCTTGATCATGAACTTCACGTTGAAATAATCCGAAAAATAATTTTGGAGGTATTTAAAATTTCCCGACTAAAATTTATGTTTCAAATAAGTTATCGGGTACGTTGACCTGGGTCTTTCACATTCATATCGTATTATCAAATTATTGATCGTTTCTGTGATTTTCTTTCCTGAATGTGACAACTTTTGAAGCTCTGTGTATTCTTCCCTCAAATCTGATACACAAGTCGTTTCAATCAGGTTCTTGAACAAGTGACATTGAACTTCACTGTCAAGGTCAAATCAGCCGAAAGATAAATATATGTGAAAGCTAAAACGTTTGAACCACTCACAATTTCTTGTAAAATTTGAAACTTTGTTTTTACCACAATGTGGGATGTGTTCGAAAACCAGTACCCTTACCCTTCATCTTCAGGGTCAAATCAGCAGACATTTTGGATTTTGTTTACCCTAAGAACAGAGCATATAAACTACCGGAACCTTCCAGTAACACGCTGAGAAAATTGAAAGGATTTTACAGGTTTGGCCAATAACCCGAAAAAAAAAACAGCAAGCCCAAATCTCCGTAGAACAAAATCAGATTGGCTCAGCGTTAAACAAAGATTGCTGCGCCCATGCAGCACTGCAAGAGAGGAAATTTGCAAACAGTGGGGGTAAATGACCTCCAGCAACACCAGCAAGATAGTGTATAGACTGCCATGAAAGGCGACGATTGCATCGTTTGTATTGCAACTGGGGTGGAAAGTGTCACACGTCTGTCAAACGTGTCACACGGAAAGGTCTTTGCTACCAAGGAAAAACGCCAATTTTAGTTACCTGCAACTTGTTTGGTTAAATATCAAACAGGAGGGAATTCCACAGAGACAGAATCGCCTGGTGTCCAAACCTGGGAGACAACCGCGTTTTAGTTTAGGGGTTACAGCGGAGCGAATAGATGAGCAAAGCACAACTGTTGCTTTTGGAGCGTAGATGTTTATGAACCGAGAACTGTTGTCGTTTTTTTTTTTTATTTTCTAAAATTTGTGAATTGGATGCCCGTTGGGGAGTCATATAGCTAGTATAACTAGATATGCGGACCGGAAAAACAATATGTTTTTAAAAGATGCGGAAATAACACCTTATTCATAAACTGGTGTTCAATTGGTGTCTCAATATCCATGTTTCAGAGAATTCACCAGTACTGAGTACACTGAACAAGCCGAAACTTAATTTTTATTATAAGTTAAGGACCTTGAACGGGATCTATAAAGTTGTCTTTGGGTTTACAGGTAGAGAGCATGTTATGCCTCACAATGCGTCAGGGTAATATCGTCACATGCCAGAGCTTGCTGCAGGTCAGTAACACAAACAGTTTCACAACCGTGGGAATGGCGGCAACAGCTTAGATGAACACCATATTATATCAACTGATAGTTATATAAGTGCATATGATCAAACTTTGCAGTGTGTAGTTCACATGTAGCTTACATTACTTTTAACACAACGAATAAGATTTTTTTTTTTAAATTATGTATATAAATTTTAAATTTCATGGCTAGTAAAGAGTGTTGTTAAAAAATAAATTGGTTTAAATATAATTTTTAAATCCCCGGAGGAATACATACATACTGTAAATCCATATGCACAGGGTACACAGTATCTCATCAGTCTCGCAAATGTGCAAGAAAAAGATAAATTCAACACGTCATTAGGATCGGCTTTTTGTCCGTGTGCTTTTGACCAGGAACTTAGATAAAGATCAATATCTTTTGCACCTCCATGCAAGGATAATGAAGGAAAATAACGGGCACCATTGGATTGGTTCAGATCAGCGATTTGATACTTGAGAGAAATCGAAAACACCGGAAAACTCGATATCATATTCCATTCGTAGTACGTAGCTTTTTCACCTTCATATATAAATTATGAGAGCGGTCTGACACAGGGGTAACTTGGACCTTTTAAAAGCCTCTCAAATAATATTCATTGTTTTATAACCCCATGGAAAATGAATTAAAAATGAGTAGCTGGTGTTATAAACTGGTTATATCCTTTGAAAAGCAGAGGTCGCTTGTGGAATCCCGTTTACCAACTTAACCTAACCAGGAGTCTGCTTTATATGAGCTAAAACTATGCCCAACCTGTCTTATATTTATAACTTTTGTCCTTTTGTCGTCCAGACCAAATCCCTATTGGTTTTCAGACTAGTCCAAACTCTGATCAGAATCTGGCTCTGCCCAATTCCTGATTCAGATTGTGAATTGACAGATTACTGAATAACGTCTTTACCCTGGGATCTTGACCTTGATGACCCAAAAATTATAAGGGTTCTTAATTTATCGGGTTACTATATATACGTTTAGACCAATATGATATTCCAGACTGGAGGTATCATTCAGAAACAAATATGCAGATTGATGGCCCTTGTGACCTTGACCTTAAATCAGGTTCATCTCCTATTTGCTGGTCACCAATTTGTGTTAGATGGAAGGTTTAGGATAAAAAGGATAAAAAAAAAAAATTGGCTTTAAATGCATCAACATTGTTTCGGAACAAGTGGGTCCTGTTGTAATGTACAAATGGTTTTATGAATCTTGACTGAAGATATGTTGAGGGGGTATAGTCAGTTAGAAACTGGGGACCAGGCCCTGAACTTGGGGCTTGGCATTCCATCTCCTGTATAGTAAAAAAGAAGAATTTTTTACATCAACTCAGAGACTTGGAAGTGTGTCACCAATGCATTCTGGTTATAATCTCTACACTGTGACCTTGACGTTTGACCTCATGACCCCAAAATCAAAAGGGTTTTTACGTTATGGGATGGTTATATAAAAGTCAGGTTTGAAACAAATATGTCAATCCCAACAGGAGTTATCATTAGGAAACAAATATGCGGACAGATGGCCCCTGTTACCTCTTTTGACCAAATGACCAAAGAAACAATAGAGTTATTTCGTTAGAGGTGGGCCATATATAACTTGAGTTTGAAATATATTTGTTAATCAAAACTGGACTTATAATCAACAGGAAACAAATTTGATGGACATACAGAAAGACGAAGAGACGCACAAACGGACGGACAGGGCGATTAATATAGGGCATCCACAAACAGATTTCAGGACACCAGATGAATCCACAGTATTAAGTCTAATTGTCATTTTAATTTGGCATTCTCAAAATAAAGTAAAAAAAGAAAAAAATAAAGGTGGTGCCAACAGTGTCCAGCAATTGAAGAAACCAGTCGATAAACACACCAGGTTTCAGGACACAAGATGGCACCACAGTCGAGGAACTGATATAATTGCATTTTTTTGACAGTCTCAAAATCAGAAAAAAAAATCGTAAAATTTAGAATTATTGCAAGTGGCGCCACCATTTTTTGTAGAACTTACAATCATAGTCATGGTTAATATTCAGGGCGATCCATGCATTAGTTATCAAGTAACTGGAGGTTTTGTGTCATTTTTTTATTATCCTGGGGGTACTTGCAAACCCTATAGCCGGAGGATATAAGTCAGTGTGACGTAATTTCAGGTTTCCTAGGAAACTTTTCATTGACCTCTCTTGATATTCAATTACAGCTTTCTAGGTCTAACGGCGTCTAAACGTGCCATTTTAACAGATAGACAGACGAACGGACGGACGTCAGCCGATCACTTTAGCTCAGTTGACTTGCAGTAAGCTGAGCTAAATAAATATTGTTCTCACAGTGACCTCGTGACACAATCGCAGCATTTAGGTATAATGTGAAATTATTAATAGCATGTTTGGCCTGACATTTAAACCAGTAACTGGGCCTCTTGCATGGTCAGTAAAAATATGTGATTCTTGATTTAGGAAAAAGAGGGTCCAATCTAGGAGGATTAATGACAACTTATTAAAGGACGCAAGGTCTTGAACAAGGGGGGGGGGGTCCTGCAAAAATTGGTGTGCGACTGGAACGGGGGCTCTTGGTTTTATAAAAAAATAAACTTAAAGTTTTACGTTTTTGACGTTAAACGTCTGATTCGATAGAATTAAATAAATAAAAATAATTCATTAGGTTTTACACTAAATGTTTCAGATTACTATGCAACTTTAATTTTTTCGACATCATTTATAATCAACAGATCTTATCAAAGATGATCTAGAAGATCAAAGACTCCCATTTCCATATTCACCAGAGAACCCGAATAAAACAATTGTGAATTAAACCTCAAGAGAAATATGCAATAATTTCAAGTTATTGGGTTCCTATAATATTTCGTCTTTGTTTTCATTACCTATATTGATGTCTCATTATCTGGTATGATTATTGCATTATTACAATCTTACATATTTTGGTTAATTTTTAACCAGGCTTCTTATACTATGCAATCAATATTCGTGTATGCCATTTTTTTTAAATGTATATGCATGTTATTATTTTAAACCTTGCATGTATACCAGTATATTGTTATATGTATGTATATATTTTAGTTTCAGTTTTTCAAAATTTGTGTTTTCCGTTGTATTCAATCGATAGCATCCTGAACAGGACAAAAAAAAAAACAGATTATGCCGAATAGGCTATCCTGGTTAAATGTACAATAAACAAACAAATAAATGAACGCCCATGAACCCATGTTTATTATATACGGTTGAGGTACCCTGATGGAACGAATAAAACGTTAAAACCTCAATAAAGACGAAGTCGGGCTTGACAATCATAGATTGTCAAACTTTTGATAGATTATTTGCTAAAGATTATCTAAGAAAGAATCGCTTTTGACAAATGACAACCATAATGTCTTTACAAGGATAACATAGTTGCACTTGATCACATCATTATCTGACTACAGCGTAT
This sequence comes from Sipunculus nudus, assembly GCA_026874595.1. Lineage (NCBI taxonomy): Eukaryota > Metazoa > Annelida > Sipuncula > Golfingiida > Sipunculidae > Sipunculus > Sipunculus nudus. Next base: position 53,662,563 of record CM049320.1, read on the forward strand.
GAAGCAAAACACTGCTTTATGCAGAATTAAATGAACATATGTAGAGAACTGCTCCGTTTATGAAGAGTATTCTACATAACAGGGATAAAAAACATCACTTCAAGGAAAATAAAAAAAAATACCATATGACATAGTCATACACATATATTCGACACGTAACACAATCCTGGCGAATTACTGATCTAAATCCTGAAGAAACACGAATATCCCGTTTCTGTTTAGACACTTTTAAGAGAGATCATACATTTTCCCTTGACCTCTTCACGTCTCACCACAAAAGCGTATTCAAGAAGCCCAAAATATGAATAATAAACAATTAAATGAGTGTATTGATTAAGCATTCGTTATATTAGGACAGTGTTCACGAAAAATAATCACATATTCTTATTATAGTATAATATTGCTCACGTGCAGAGTTGGGTCCGAGTACTTTTAAAGTACTTGAGTAAGAGTACTGAGTTCTTTAAATGTACTCGAGTACAAGTATGAGTACTTATTGTAATTAAGCATGATTACTGATGTTATTAAATTAAATAAATACTCACAAATTTAAATATAAATTATTTATGATAACCCAGGACAAAATAAAATATATACAATGTTGTGATACGCTTAATCAAAATAATGAGGCGAAATGGAAACTCTAGGGCATATAAACAGGCCATATACAGATGAAATATATCAAAGCATTCACTTATTTTAGTAGATGGTTTGCATTGAAGAATATCTGGTCTCCTAAGTTCTCGAAAATATATTTCTTAACCAGGACAAGATATACAATTTCCTTAATGTTGTATTATGCAAATTCAAATTATGGTGGGAATGTTAAGAAACTACAACACAAAAAGTTACATAAAAGTTAACATATAAAAGTAATATTGTTAAAGGAAATCTCACTGACACTGAATAAAGCATATAACCATATGTTAACCAAATATAATCATATAATAATAACAACCATTTGTTATTATTTATTTAATATCAACTTATGAATAATATGTGGCTGTAGCCACTGGACAGAAGGCTTTGGCTTGAGGTTAACCCCTGGTTCTCTTTGTTGATTCATTAAGTAGGCTTAGTCATTAAAAACATTGGAGACGTCCCTTGTGAGCGTACACAGTGTGTTGGGCAAGTTATTGTCAGCTGAGAGCAGAATGTGATATTGCAGCCTTTGTTGTAGTAGCTACGGGGTGTATGGTCTGATAGTCACAGCGTGTCATGGGTTTATCAGTTGACAGTCAACAGTTGAGGCTTAGTTTTGCCACAGACTGTGTACAGAGCTCATCAAAGACTGCAATTCCTACTGAAAATCTGCTAAACCTACAATCACATTTCGTTTCATATATAAATCACTTCAAACTTGATTAGCCCAGGTCCCGGAGCACTGCTGAGATTATGTTTTAATGAACATGTTCTGAGTATATTTAATTGTATTGAATTGTGGTAAACCTTAACTTTTTTTTAATTTTTGGATCTTTCAAAAATTAGAATATTCCTCTTAAAATATAGCTCAGTATGAATTTTGCTGACTTAATGTTTTCTTGAACACAATGTTGTACTTATTTTGCTGGAAATATATAAGGCTGTACACATGTACACAAGAATGGCATGAATATATTATTAATAATAATAATAATAATAATTCAATGTATTTATATTATAAATTAAATAAAAGTAAAAGTAGTAATAATAGAAGTCAAGTTATAGTAAAAGTAGTATTTATCAATGCTAAATTGCTGTTAAAGTTCCAGTTATAGTAACAGATGGAATATTTTTTATATATATGTTATAGATTAAATATAATATCTTACTATAATATAATATAATAAACTAATATAATAAATTGAGAGTAAAGTTTATTTAGAAATTTTAATGATATATGAAATACCCAAAAGTACCCAGGAATTACTTCGTATTGAGTACTGAGTAACAGTATTAGTGGTAGTTATTGATGCTAAAATTTTAATTTCATTTTATATGTTGCCATCTTTCAGGATACTGTTTTTATCCAAAAGGACAAAGGACCTACGACGAAGCTCAGACAACTAGCGTGACGTTTAAGGCTAATATTCACAAAAAAAATGCTATCCTTTTGTGGCAAACTGCGGTTAAATTCATATCAGATCTTTTCGTTTTACCATTCAACAAAGCCGGTAGTGAAGACTGAATCGAATGATGAATGGAAGCAATAGAACTATAAGATGAAGCTCATTTTCTCCGTAAACTTGGTAGAAGCTTGATGTTTAAAAGGGTTTTATAACCTTGATCATACCGTCTTAATTACTATAATGGGAAAATTTGGGATACCAGATATCCCGAAAAACTACCTGTCTAATCGTTTTACTCAAAAGAGAAAATCTTGGACATAGGTATTCCACAGGGAACTGTACGTGGGCTTTCATATACTGGTCCCATCCACTGGAATTCATTTCCGATGAGCGTTAAATGGTCCAATAGTCTCTAACAGTTTAAATAAATCATTGTCAAGGCAGTTCATGCTATAGCTTTTTTTCATAGCATTTTTCACGGTCGCATTTTTTTTTTCGTCTTTGTATTCATTACCTATGTTGCTGTCTTATTATCTGGTATGATTATTGCAATATCTTAGTTATGTTTGTTAATTTTTAATCAGGCTTCTTATTTAAAATAATTCAGTCAATATTCTTGTATGCCGTTTTATGAATGTATTTGTATGTTATCATTTTGAACTTGGCATGTATAATAGTACATTCTTATATATATGCATCTATTTTAGTTTCATTTTTTTCAAATTTGTATTTTTCGATCTACTTAATCTAAAGCATCCTCACCAGGACCCTATTGAAAATATTATAAACAAACAAATTAAGATACGCGTTTGGAACAAATTAGGTATATGTATAAATATATATGCTCTGTTTTAAAGATTACTTTATATAATGGCGATATGAAAAACAATACTTCAAGGAAAATAAAAAAAAAGAAATAATATTTGACATAGTCGTACACATGTATTCATCATGGAGCAAAATCCTGGTGAATTACAGAGCTAAATCGTGAATAAGCACGAAGATCTTTTTTCTGTTTAGACACATTTTAAGAGAGACCATACATTTTTCCTTGATCCACATCAGACGATTCACGAGACCCAACATTTGAACAATATACATATAAAACTGTATTGATTTAGTATTCATTATATTAGGACTGTGTTCCTGAAAAATACCCATGTTTATAGTCTAATAATAGTATAATTTTGCGCCAGGTGGTAAATGGTATCGGTTATCGATATTTTATATTTTTTTGCCATTTGATTGCCATTGGAATCTACGTCCTGAATCACGTATTGGCGTTTGCTTTATATTTATAGATATAACATTTGCTAAATAATGCATACACATATAATATTGTCTGAATATCACAGGATAAACACTACAGTAAGTAACATTACATTCAGCAAGTGACGTATGGGATTCAGTATTCTTATCATTAAGACACCAGGTTTCATACTCTTTAATAGATGCCTGATATTGAATGACACACAAGGCCGTGATACATCGATCCGGTTCCTCAAGTAATGACGCATTAAACAGACTTCCATTGGATTGGTACGGTGTGCTTGCAGACAAGGTTTTCTACTTAGTCTAGGAAATGGGTTTTTATTTATTGTCCACGGTTCAATGCATAACAGTTATATTTCTTATTTTGGATGGTTACAAACAGGTTATACGTAATACGAAAGATTATGTATATGTTACAGAGTAAAAAGGAAAACAAAAACATGGAGACCGGTATTCAAAAATTAAATGGACTGAGCATCGTTCTTGTTGTCCAATAGCCAAGTACATTGTTACCGATACACCTGACTTATGATCATGATTCTATTAATGGGAGAGTGGCTCTTCCGTTTTATGGACGTTTAAGGAAGGATAGGATGATACAGTAAAGGGGTATTCAATTGAAAATATAGCAGTGATCAGTTATTAAAAGATTATTGGTTCAGTCGTACAGAAGTTTTCTTCTCCTTTCCGTTATTTCTTGTATCACCCAGACTCTGAACAATGAATATTTTCGCTTAGCACTATGAGGGTGTACAATAATGGGCACGAAAAAGATCAATGACCTGAGTTAGGTAAGATGCAATATACCACAATCAGTGACGCGCTACCCTGTACTTTAAATGGACGCGCCAGCCTACATGCTTCGTCATATAACCCCTTCTACACCTTTCGTGTCATAAGACCATCGTTAATATATAAGAAAAACAACGTCATTTGTCATTTATACTGTGGATGGGAGGATAATTCGGATCGTTGGAATGTTATGTATATCCCGATATGAAAAGCTACCCAATCAATACGTCCCCACAGCCTATATTCATCAAGCCGCCTTTGCTTGAATAAAGTGGTTTCATGAAGAATCTATTTTTAGTACCAGTCATAAAATTCCCCGAGTGATGTAATGGCGGACATTTTTGTTTTCCCTGCCTACCATTGTCTACACAAGTATTGAACAGGACATAGAAGAGAGGAGTACATGAACGCTTCGGGGGGAGGGGGCTAAATAAATAAATTGGTGGTTTAGATCCAAGTTCATAGAAAATCAGAGTCACCACACAGCGCCCATATAGTTGTGTCTATAAGTTGAAGACTATGAGTGATTTTACCCAGTAGTAAAGAATATTTGGGGGAAATACGCTTGGCTGTGGTGAATGGCATATAGTTACCTCCGTTACATTGATGACTGGCCATTGTGATTTACAGTATGGTCAAAAATACTTAAAGGCTTTATATTTGTTGTTTTCATGTTCCCCTCAATTAACCAGCGGGGCATTAAAACAGGATCATGTGACATATCGAATAATCAGTTTATATATATATATATATATATATATATATATATATATATATATATATATATATATAAATGAATCAAAATAATTATGAAAACACTAATTGCGGTACAAGATATTGTTTGATTCCAAGCATGTACACAAATATGTTTAGGGATACATAATACCTATTAATTTGTCAACAGGACCTCAGATTGTTGGTCTTGAAAACACCATTCCACAGGCTGATCAACAGCGAAACATATGTTACACAGGAATCTTACTGTTGAAATTACCGACATTATAATGTAAAATTAGTAAATATGAAATTATTATTAGCCTTGCCAGTTCCTGAAAATATGGCACAAAGATTGAATTATCGTACAGTCTTTTGTTAAGGCGGTGTGTGAAAATCATTGTGTCAGGTCACTGAGTACTTTGTCAAGAAGGAAGTTTCCCAGTGTGTGTCGAGAGTTAATTACCGAGGGCGCCAGCGGGGCTCAGATCAGATAAGTCAAACTGGTTGATTACCATCAGCCCGTAGTAAACCTGAGGGGATTTCCTTGGTACAATATTTCATATTCTAGCTCGATTTAACGACACGTGAGCAGTTGTTATGTCCATAGAAGGCTAATGGTATCACTAAGTTTAAGTATGCGGTAATTCATTGATGGCTAAGAGAAGTGTTTCTCACTTGTTAACGTTGAGATTACCTCTTCAATATATATATATATATATATATATATATATATATATATATATATATATATATATATATATATATATACATCGAGATTTTTTCGGACTTTACTATACTAAGGCAATGCTTATCCTGATATGTTTCCCTTCAGTTTACAGAACCTATGCCATAGTGACCTAAATGAAAGATTCAAAGGAGACCTGCCAAGAACTATAACGGATGCCAAATTAGAAGCATATTGGTCCAACAGTAAGGTTTTGTGCAAAATATTGTGTTTTTTTTTGTCAGTAACTCGCAGAATATAGGACACCATAAATTTTTCAAGGTCCACATTGAGATTTGGCAAAGCCAGCACTGGGTGTATCACATATATTACATTTTGAAGGATTCATTTACTTATTTTTAACTTAATTAAAAGTTAACTTTTATGATGATGAGATAAAAGAAATTGTATGAATTGACAACAGAGGCGATTTTCTATTTTTGCAAATATTACAATTGGGCAGGTATAATAGCTTAGAGACTTTTGTTAACAGTAATATGCAATAATATTTTGAGATCTCGGCGTTAGGTAATTGGGTTCAGGACCATGAATAAATTGACTCCCTAGATGTCTGCATTACATATTTCACCAAACGGGTCATAGTATGTATATGTTTCTTATTAATCTAAATTCATTCAACATTTCTAAGTATATATACAGAAAATGACATACTGTTTAAAGTGACCAATCAGCATTTCGTTTTGTATGTTTCTTGCCTTCCTGATAATGTATTTATCAGAATCGGTTGACAAAAGGAAAAAAAAAATAGGTGTCTATACTACGTGAAAAATTTACCTCAGGAATACTTAGATTATTATTTCTATCTTTATTGTTTCAATTTAAATTGAGTTGAAGGTAAAACTGTAATTATTTTTTTTTATTTTCCTTCTAGTATTAATGTGGAGTGGGTTGATTGTACTCTTCACGAAATCTGAAACATCTACATTATGATGGATTAAATAGTCATGAAAAAAATCCCTTGAAAACTCACAGAAACGTCTGGAGTGAAGGGGTAATGAAAGCAATACAGCACATCGGCGTATTACCCATGCTGTTTCTCCGTGCACGCACTTTCCCAGAAGTGAATCTATATATAGATATACTCTTATATGTTCCCATCTGATGAAAGCAAAACAATCCTGTTGAATTTGCCCAACGTTTGTGAATATTTAAGCTTCAGGTATTATCTTTCAGTATGTTTCTTGCTTAACCAAACCATACTCAGTGATGGTGTTACCATTCTTAATTCCAATGGTGAACATGTAGGTACGATAGCAGCAATAACGTCAGGATTTTCTTTTTACTTAGCATTTTTTCCCAGTTCTATTGTGGACACAAACTAGAGAAGGAGAATGAGAACTATAATTTTCACTATTCATATACTTTACATATATTTTAGTTTTTTTATTATTAAAATACTATATACTTAAACTACCCGTGTGTGCGCTTTATCTAATCTCGTTTTGATTTCCATGCAGGTATACCTATATGGTGACTTTTCATGTCCCTTAAAAAGAGAATAATGACCAATTTCAATTTATTTTTTTTTACTGTCGAGTATAAATGCCACATATTCTTTGCGAAGAGACAAGTTGGTTCAATGATTATCAAACAATCGTTATTATTAATTACATTCACTAAAATGTCACGATATAAGAGTCCTGTATAAGTTTTGGCATTTCGATTTACAATAATCCGTGATACGTTTTGTGATGAAATGACTCTGACTGAATCTACACGTGCCTTCTTGTTTGTTTTTATCCCTAAACCCGTACATTCGATATGTAACTATCTGCCAGGACTATCCGTTAAAGCCTAACTAGATAACACTAAAATTATCATGTTAGAAAATTATGGTTACATGGCATATTAAAAATGTAAAAGTCAACTCACATAAAGTATCTGGAACGAGGGGGTATTGAAAGAATTACAGCACATCGGCGTATTACCCAGGCTGCTTCTCCGTGCACGTACTTTCCCAGAAGGGAGTCTATATATATAGAGTTACTCAGAAAATTCCCCGTCTGATGAAATCACCTGAGTCGGTTTGAATTTGCCGAACGTTTGTGACTATTTTAGCTTGTTACAAAAAGACTTTATCTCGTCCTGATTGCCAGGACGTTTTGTTTCCTTAAAACACAGATTTCTGTTATATTCTGTCACTGACCCAAGGCCATCTGTATATTTATTTAAACATAAAATGGATGGAATCGATCCCATGATTAGCAAACCAACAATCAGTGCGCCTTCTCCATTGCACATTAAGAAATGCCGGACAGTCAGCAAAGCTCATAATGGTATTCCTTACTCGGTTTTGCCAATGCAGTTACTTTACATTCAAAGTACACCACAAAAGCCACCTTGAACATATGTGATTATTATTAAAACTATTAATATTATTTTTTCTGATTATTAGAAAAAAAACTCTGATGTGTGGTTATGTGAATATATTAAAATAATATGTTTCCAGAATAACGGCCTGTTAATCTATATATGGATATTTATGGCCACATTGTTTTATCATATCAATAACATGCTATATGGTATTAAATAAATTGTTTAAAACTGAAAAGGCTGATAAAATATCATATCGAACGTTAATTGAAAAATAGGCGTTTTTCAACCTGTGCAAATATTAAAACTGTACGAATATCTTAACTTTGAGACGATGCTGAACAGTATTCAGGTGATCTTGGTGCAGTTTATTGGCTTCAGGAACTTGGCTAAATAGACTTTGAGTATGTTGGCATCAACTTTTTTTCCCATGGCAGATCATATTATCTCCAGATTTATTATAAATTTATATGCCCTCAAAATGCTCTAAGTATAAACCCAAAATAATATTCTTACAATTGATAAAACCAGTTTCATTTTAATTTCATTTTGTATTTTGCTATCCTTTAGGGCACTGTTTTTATCCAACAGGAGAAGGGGCTTATAACCGTGAAGCTTAGATAATTAGCGTTACATTTAAGGCTAATATTTACAAGGAATGTTATCCTTTTGTGCCAAACTGCGGTAAAATTCATATCTGATCTTTTCCTTTTACCTTTCAGCAAAGCCGGTAGTGAAGACTAAATCGAATGATGTATGGATGCAATAGAAGAACAAGATCAAGCTAATTTTCTCCGTAAACTTGGTTGAAGATTGATGTTTAAAAGGGTTTTATAGCCTTGATCATACCGTCTTACTTACTAAACTGGGCAAATGTGGTATAAAAGGTATACCGAAAATGTGGTTAAAAAATACCTGTCTAATCGAAAAGAAGTGATTTACTCGAATGGAGTTCTATCTAAACAGCGCATCTTCGACATAGGAAATCCACAGGGAACTGTACGTTGACCTTTATAATTGATTTTTTTTATTAAAATGCCCTACCGATATTTGTCGATAATGATATGTCATTTATGCTGATGATATTCCTATTTATTGTTCTGCGAATACAGCCGCCAGAGTTACAAGTAGAGCTCACAAGTGCACTTCAATGGTTTAGAGAGAATCGGCTCTGTATAAATCTCCAACCTATCTGCCACCATTTTATTCTGCCCTTAGTCCATAACTAATGGTTATCAGATAAATATTTGGATAGATAACTCCAATTTCGCAACAGAGGATAAAAAAAGCTTTTAGGTTGTTATCATCGACGCGCGTTTTACGAGGAAAAAAACATATATAAACTGTATGCGACAAAATGGCATCAGCATAATGTGTTCTTTTCAGATTAAGCAGAAACTTAGATATCTCAGGTAAATATGTATGGGGTAATTCCTTAAAAAAACACAATTATTACAACACAAAAACATCAAAATAAAGCTGCGCGAATCGTAACTAAAACCTATGATACCAATATTGCCTCTACCTCATTAATTGTATCTTTGAGTTGGATGAAGGTTAACCAGAGATACCAACCGTTTGATTCTTTAACTGTGATTAAATGTTTGCCTCTCTCTCCCTTACGCATACCTTCAACCGTGTTAATAGTGCATATGATACTCACTTTTCTCAAGGCTACAATATATTAATACCCAAGGCAAGCAGAGAATCCTTCAAACCAAGGCTTACATATACTGGTCCCATCCACTCAGCATTTCCGATGAGCGTGAAATCGGCCAATAGTCTGTAAAAGTTTAAATCATTGTGAAATCAGTTCATGCTAAAGCATTTTTCAAAGCATTTTTCACGGTCGCTATTTCGTCTTTGTATTCATTACCTATATTGCTGTCTTATCATCTGGTATGATTATTGCATTATCTTACTTATTTTGGTTAAATTTAATCAGGCTTCTTATTTAACACTTTCGCTGCCTATGACGAGTATACTCGTCATATTTTCTGATTCCCCCAGTGCCTATGACGGGTATACTCGCATGTATTTATCAGCAATTTTCAGTAAGAAATTTCTAAAATTTATCAATGAACTCTTCGCAGGTGAGTGGTAGTTCCTTTATAAATTGGTTTCATGTCATGAAATGGAATAATTTGTAATTCATCAGTGCGCTTGATAACTCGAAAGCAGAAAAGGTGTGGAGAGCGTGAAAACAGCGACGGCTCCCGTCCTTTGCAGTGAATTAAGTTCATGACCCGCTGGAGTGAAGAATTGATTCGGTGTAGGAGTATTCCTTGGAATCAGACGAAAGGGAGGTGCGCAAAAAAATTGTGTGTAGTTTTATATTTGGGCGTGTTTTGGCCACTTACTTTCGGCAAACCCGTTGGTGAGACCGAGGTGAGACAGATCACACCTTAGGTGTGAAATCGAGATAGCGAGGCGTGAAGTCGTTCAGGTTTATTGCCCCGCGAGGACACCCTATTGCGCAATCAACAACAATAGGGCGCGTGCCACATGCCTGACACACAGATCGGCAGGGTAATCGGAACGTAGCTGAAAATAATTACTTTGGCTTATTTGGAGTTATTTCACATATCCTATATATTTATAGATAGCAATATGCATGTGTAAGTAGGCTACCTCCGCCAATAAGTGCATGTAAATTGTAAAATTCTGAATCAAACTTTGACGATCACTTACGGAACAGTACTATACCGGCAATCCCAACCGCACTTTGCAATTCACCATAGGCAGACCCGACGTATGACTTTCAAACAAGTCATAAAATAGTATTATATCATAAGCCGTAGAGGTGATCATATAAGGTTACACTTTTTCCACTCGCAATGTTCGTATAATTCCTGGCTTTGTTTGACGGTGACAGTAATATCAGTATCCATTGCATCATGTTATCGCTACGGTATGTAAATAACTTTATGACTTTATATAATTATATTGATTGTAGAATCAGTTTGTTTGAAATGAAAGGCAAAACGTATTTTTTTTGCAATAAAAAATAAAAGTTTGAAAAATGAAGGGAAAAAAAAAGTAACGATTGGGTTTGAACCCACGTGGTGTTCCACCGCACGTGACTAACCCAACAACATAACCCCTGTGCCCTCTTGGCACACGAATAATTGGGACATTTATAACAATCATAAACCATACTGAGACAAACCCTCGCGTGTTTTACAAGATCGATACGTTGATATTATAAATTCGATGATCAGATATGATTATAACTGTGACGTTTTATAATTCTCCATCTTTTATTTCCACTAATAAGTCAATGGTTGATCCGAGTGTGTACAGGAGCCGCTATAGCGTGAGCCACTGGACTTTCCCGGTCCTGGTGTAAACATTTTCTCTCTCTCTCTCTCTCTCTCGATATATATATATATATATATATATATATATATATATATATATATATTTGTGCATGTGAGCGAGCGTATCTGTTTGTTTGCGCTTGTTTCCTTTGAGGTCTTTACTGGCGGTAGCCCTATTTGGCTAATTAGGCTGAACACGTTTATGACATCCTTCTGTGCATAACATCTCAGGCAGGTTTTATGGCCCGTGCACCAGATGAACTTCATACCCTCCTTATTAGCTTTTCACACCTAGAACTAACTCACCCGGACCTCCCCGAGACTCATGCAGGCCCTGGCACTGGGGGAATATTTGGCTGGGCAGCGAATGTGTTAAATTTATTTAGTCAATATTCGTGTACGCCGAATGTGAATTTGTTTGTATGTTATCATTTTGAACCTTGCATGTATAACATTACATTCATATATGTATGCTTATAATTTAGTTAAATTTTTCCAAATTTGTATTTTTTATGTACTCAATGGATAGCATCCTGACCAGTACCTTATAGAAAATCAGTTTATGCTAAATAGGCTATCCTTGTTCAATTTATATTGTAAACGAACAAATAAAGATACGCGTTCAGAACAAAATTACGTAGATATATGTTAGGAGATCGGTAGGGCATTCTATATGCATGTATAAAGATATTTGAAGGATACACCTCACGCCCATTTACCCATGTTAATTATATACGCTTGAGGTATCTTGATGGAACAAATAAAACGTAAAAAACCTAAATTAAAGCAGAGCTGGGCTTGACAATCATTCAACGTCATACTTTGCTAATGATTATCTCGGAAAGAATCACTCATTAACAAATGACAATCTCTTTTGTCTTTACAACCATAATATGGATGGACTTGATAACATGCATATCTTATTACAGCGAATGAAGCGAAACACACTGCTTTATAATGAATGATATGGACATATGTTGAGACCTGCTCTGTTTTAAAGATTATTCTACATAATAGTGATATAGAAAACAATACTTCAAGGAAAATAAAAAAAATACCATATGAAATAGTCATACACATGTATTCAACATGGAAACAATCCTGCTGAATTACAGAGCTAAACCCTACAGAGGCACGAAGATCTCATTTCTGTTAAGACACTTGTTAAGAGAGACCATACATTTTTCCTTGAACCACATCAGACCATATACGAGGCCAAACATTTAAAATATAAACATAAATGAGTGTTTTTGATTAAGCATTCGTTATATTAGGACTGTGTTCGTGAAAAATAATCAAATTGATAGTCTTACAATAGTATTATCTTGTTCCATGGGTAAATGGTATTGATAATGGCTATTTACTTTTGCCATTTGATTTCCATTGGAATCTACGTTCTGAATTACATATTTTTGGTGTTGACTTTATATTTATAGATATGACATTTGCTTTATAATGAATACATTTATAATATCGCATGAAAACTAAAGGATAACACTACAATATGTAACGTTACATTCAGTAAGTGACCTATGGGATTCAGAAATCTTTTAATAAAGACACTAGGTTTTAGACTCTTTAACAGATGCCTGATATTGAATGACACAACACTGCCGCATATGCAGTGATATATCGATGTGTTTCCTCAAGTGATAACGCAGAAAGCAGACCTTCCATTTCCCTAGGACTGTGTGCCTTTAGAAAAAGTTTTCTACTTAGCCTAGGAGAAGGGTTTTTATTTATTTCCATGGCTTAATGGCGAACAGTTATAATTCTTATTTTGGATATTTACAACCAGGTTATACGTAAAACGAAAGATGATGTTTATGTTACGGAGTAAAATGGAAAAATAAGCATGGAGACCAGCATTCATAAATTAAGTTGACTGAGCATAGTTCTTGTTTATCCAATAGCCAATTACATTTTTGGAAATCAAACTGTATTTTTTTTATTCAGTTTATATACTACGTCATTTTTTTATTAGACTATTTATTTCTATCATCCTAGTGTTCTACAGATATATAATGCTTTAAGCAAGGGAACCTACATAATGTATCAAGATTATAATAATATAAGGAAGCGATTCATTTCAAAGTATGCAAATGTATCACCATAATAATGACAGTTATATAAAAATGTAATGTGAATTGAACCAACGAATATATCATTTTGATTGCCACTCACGTTTCTGTGTATTAACGTTCCCAGCGGAGGTATATATATATATATATATATATATATATATATATATATATATATATATATAATGAATCAGAATAATTATCAAGACACTAAGTGCAGGACAAGAGATTGTTTGAATCAAGAATGTACACAAATAAGTGAAAGGATACATAATACCTAATAATTTGTGCACTCGACCTTAGATAGTGGATATTAAAACACTACACCCAGGCTGATAAACAGCGAAACAAATTAAACACAAGAATTGCACTGTTTAAGTCATCAAAGTAAAATTAGAAAAATGATAAATGATTGTTAACTATTTTTTGCATTCATTGGAAATACAAAATTTTCATAATCAAACTTCAGAAAATGAGTTATTTTGGCGGCAATGATTTATTTATTTATTTATGTTTCTAACAATAAAGCTAAATGATAAATTAATAGAAAATATGGTTAGCGTACCATATATATATATATATATATATATATATATATATATATATATATATGTTAAATAAGAAATCATCATAAGCCTTGCCAGAATTGTAAAACATGACACAAAGGGTGAATTCTCGTACAGTCTGTTGTAAAATCTGTGTGTGAAAATCAGTGTGTGAAGCCACTGAGTACTTTGTCAAGAGGAATGTTTCCCAGTGTGTGTCAAGAGTTAAGTTCCAAGGGCGCCAGGTAGGCTCACATCTGATAAGTCAGAGTGGTTAATTACCATCAGCTGTAGTAAACCTGAGAGTATTTCCTTAGTACAATCTTTCATATTCTAGCTCGATTTAACTACACGTTAGCCGTTCTCATGTTCATAGGAGGCGATCGGTATTACTCAGTATAAGTATGCCGTTAGTCAATGATGACTGAGAGAGGAGTTATGAACGTTTGATATTACTGCTTCAATATATTAACGCATCGAGGTTTTTTGGAGACTACTAAAATTTCCACAATGGCAAAATCCTGTTTACCCCCTATAGTTAAAGAACCTATACCATATTAACTTAATGCAAGAATCAAAGGAGACCTGCCAAGAACTCTCATGAATATCAAATTAGAAGCTTTTAGGTCCAACAGTAATGTTTTGTGCAAAAATAATGCTTTTGTCGGTAACTCGCAGAATCTAGGTCGCCATAAATTATTCAAGTTCTTCATGAAAATTTGGCCAAGCCATCACTGGGTGTATCACATAAATTACATGGTGAAGGATTTATTTACTTATTGTTTAGCTTTATTGAAAATGTCATTTTTTAAATGGAATGCTGATGAGATCATTTGGGTTGAAAAAAAATTGGCAATTTTCTTTTGTTTTGCAAATATTAAAATTGGCCTGATATCCAAGCTTAAAGACTATGGTTAATAGTAATCTGTACTAATATTTCGAGATTTCAGTGTTAGGTTATTGGGTTCAGTAACTTGACTACATTGACTCCCTAGATGTCTGCATTACTTATTTCACCAAACGGGTCATAGTGTTTCCAGGTTTCTTATTAATCTAGGATCAATCAAAATTTCTAAGTATATATATTTAAAAATGACATATTGTTTAAACTGACCAATCAGGATTTCGTTTTGTATATTCCTGGCCTTCCGGGTTATGTATTGATCGGAACCTGTTTTACAAAAGAAAACAATTTTTTTTTAATTTTCTATACGGTTTTAAACATTTACCTTAAAAATTCTAAAAATAATTTTTTCCTATCTTTATTGTTACAATTTAAATTTAGTTGAATGTAATCGTTTTATTATTTTATTTAACCATCTTGTTTTAATTTAAAGTGGGTTGATTGTACTCCTAACTAGATCCTGCATCAACTGATTCATTGAATATTTTAATGATTACCATTCTATATAATGCACTGTTATTCTTATATGTAGTTGTGGTAGCCTTAATGAGTGTGAAAATCGTTAATTTCAAAGGCAAAGGTGTTGCTGCATTAGCAGTAATAACGTCATTTTTTCCCCCTCTTAACTAGTAAATATCTCCAGTTCTGTTGCTGACAAAAAAGTAAACATACAAAAGTCAATTCACAGAAAGCATCTGGAATGAGGGGGTAACAAATGAACAAATACAGCATATCGGCGAATTACCCAGGCTGCTTCTCCGTGCACGTAGTTTCCCAGAAGGGAGTCTATATAAAAAAAAATCATAAAAGCACCATAATTGGGTTGAATTTGCTGAACGTTTGTAAATATTTAAGCTTGAGGTTACAAACAAACTTACTATCGTCCCGATTACCAGGACATTATGTCCAGTTTTCAACCAGATTTATGTTATATGTTCTCACTTACCCAAGGCAATCTCTATATTTTAAAAAAAAACATAATGTGGATGTAATCGATCACACGATCAGCTGACCAACAATCAGTGCGCCATCCCACATTGCGCATTATGAAATGCTGGAAGTCAGCAAAGCTCACAATGGTATTCAATGCAGTTACTTAACAAAGTAAACCACAAAAGCTATCTTTGACACATTTAATTATAATCAAAGGTATTAATATTATTTCAGCTCATTATTAGAAAAAACATATATATGAGGTTATGTGATATAATAAAATGATATATTTCGAGAATAACGTCCTGTTTAAACGTTTATGTTTATTTATGGCCACATTGTTGTATTATACCAATTACATGTCGTGTGATATTACTTAAATAGCTTAAACCTTAGGCGATTTTCAACGTGCGCAAATATTAAAAATGCCCGAATATCCTGGCTTTGAGACGATGTTGAGCAGTATTCAGCAGCAAAAAGTGTAACATTGGTGTAAGATTACAGACGACAGGAGATTGGCTAAATTTCTCTTTGAATGTTGGCATCAATTTTCATATTATCTCCAGGTTTATTATGAATTATATGCACTCAAAATGTTCCAAATATATACTCAAAATAACATTCTTAAAATTGATAAAAGCAGTTGCCATCCTTTAGGATACTGTTTTTATTCAAAAGTACGATTGACCTATGACCTATGAAGCTCAGATAACTAGCGTAACATTTAAGGCTCATATTCCCAAAGGTGTTATCCTTTTGAACCAAACTGCGGTTAAATTCATATAGAATCTTTGCCTTTTACCTTCCTTACCAAAATCGGCAGTGAAGACTGAATCGAACGATGAATGAAAGTGATAGAGGAATAAGATCAGCCTAATTTTCTCCGTAAACTTGGTTGATTCTTCATGTTTAAAAGGGTTTCATTTCCTTTATCATACCGTCGTACTTACTAAATTTGGCAAATGTTGAATAAAAGGTATCCCGAAATTGTGGTTCAAAATTTCCTGTCAAATCGAAAGCAAGTGGTTTACTCAAATGCAGTTTTATCCAAACAGCGCACCTTGGACATAGGAAATCCACAGGGAACTGTACTTGGACCTTTATTGTTCATTTTTTTTCTCTTATTTGAATGCCCTACCGATGTTCCGTCGTGAAAGATATGTCATTTATGCTGAGGATATTTCTATTAATTGTTCTGCGAATTGCAGCCGCCAGGAGTCAATACATGTAGAGCTCACAAGTGCCCTTCAATGGTTAAGAAAGAATCGGCTCTGTATAAATCCCTAAAATATAATCAATCATGTTATTTGGCCCATAACTAATAGTAATCAGATGGATATTAGGATATATAATAATAATTTGTTTTAGGCTGTTATCAGCGACGTGTGATTTACGAGGAAAAAAATATATAACCTGTGTGCGACAAAATAGCATCAACATTTTGTCTTCTTTTCATACTAAGCAGAAAATTATTTTTTAGATATGTATGGGGAAATTCCTCCAAAACACAGTTATTAAAACTTAAAAGAAAAACAAAATAAAGCTGCGCTAATAGTTACTAAAACCTTTGATACCAATATAGCCTGTACGTAATTAATTGTAACTTTGGGTTGGATAAAGGTTAACGAGAGATACCAACCGTTTCATTCTTTAACCGTATTAAATGTTTGCTCCCCTCTCCCTTAAGCACACCTTAAACCCTGCTTATAATGCATATGCTTCTCGTTTTTCTCAAGGCTAAAATTTATCATTTCCCAAGTAAAGCAGATAATCCTTCAAAACAAGGCTTACATATACTGGTTCCATCCACTGGAATTAGTTTCCGATGAGCGTCAAATCGGCCAATAGCCTCTAACTGTTTCAATCATTGTCCAAGCAGTTCAAGCTATAGCACTTTTCATAGCATTTTTCTTCTTTGTATTCATAACCTATATTTCTGTCATATTGTCCGGTATGATTGCATAATCCCAATTCCTACATATTTTGGTTAATTTTTAATAAGGCTTCTTATTTAATATTATTTGTTCAAAGTTATCTGGCTGAATGTTGTATACAGACTGTACTTGTGTTAGTTCTCACATATTCTATAATATGACTTGGAGTGAAACAAGGGTTTGATTACCTTTGGTCTGTAAAATAGATACTTTGTGGCTATAGATGACTCTTAAAGTGACTCACTTGACCGAGAACTACACAAAGCCTGAGGTGGCTCACTTGACCTAGTTTAACTCCATTCATGTGCTGTTTAATTTTAACTGACATTGACGACTGTTTGGGCAGATGATAATGTGGGGATGATTTCAGAAAGATACACGGATGTGGTCATGTATATCTCAGTGAACGCCCTGAACAGAAAGCCACATCGGCCAGGTTACTTTTCTACTCCCTTTTCCGTCTCACTTAACTAAGGTTTAGATTCTTAGCAGATTATCACTGAAAAGCCTTTAACCAGGAAAACATCTCAGTAGTTGATTGCTTGTGATTAGCCAACACTATTACCAAGGGTAACTTTGGGTACATTCTTTTGGGTACATTCTTGAAGATATCTACCTCTTTACATTATTTTATCAATTTAATTAGGAATAGACACAAGACAACCACATGTTTGTCATTTCTCTTGTAAAGTTTGAAAACATGTTAAAGTGTGTTTAATTAATATGTGGATAATAAATCCATCTAATCAAACAAACAGTTTATTTCTCCTGTAGAGTACGGAAACATTTTTAAAGTATGTTAAATTACCATGTATTTATTAAATCCAGCTAATTAATCAAACATGTCTTTTAAAATATTTTATACTTTATGGTTTGTATGATTCCTAAAATAAAATGTTCATTCCAGTCATCAAACTTTTCATGGGTAATATTTGTGATGTAAAATGTTTTTGATATTTAACCTTTAGGTCCTTAAATATTTTTCTTTTAATTGTTCTGCTGAACTGCTGGCTGCAACTTTAAAACATGCGGGACGGTGCGAGTGCGGGCTAACAGAACCATAGTATCTGCGGGGCGGGGAGGGCTTGATTTATTTTCTATGACTGCGGGGTGGGTTATGGGCCGAAAGGTATGATGCGGGACGGATGCGGGTTGAATTATACAGATTATTTTTTTTATTTGAAGAAAATTGTGTGATTGGCCATATTTACACCCAGCATATTGTTTTACTTACCTTATAAATAATAACCGATTTATCAACCTTTATATTAATTCTTAATTTATCAACTGGAATTGATGAATTCACATTCAACCCAATAATTTTAAATTTATACTGGTTGCAATAAAATACACTTTTACTCAGTGACATACAAATTTCCATTAAGCTGGAGCAACTGTGCCTCTTGCTTCAAGAATATAGAATATAAACGTTGTTTAATTAAAAACTATGTAAACGGTCAGAAAGAATTTCCCGTGACTAACATTTTACCCTGCTATACTGAAACGGATGTTGTAAGCATATTTCATGAAGAATAATTGAACACAGCGTACAGGAAAAGAAGACCAACAGACAGAGTGATGTATTTTGTTTTCAATACAAGTGTTAGTGTTTTCAGAAGTCATTCAAGTTTACTCAATTTATCTTCAACAGAGTGTTACATATCGATTGACATCACATTGACACATTGCCAGGGAACGTTTTAACAACCGCAGAAAATACTGATGCGGTTACAGCGACAACGACGTTTTGCTCATTGCAGCATTGCATGAAATCGTCCAAAGAAGGGGTGCTATCTCAAGGATTAAGATGAAAGGACATTTAGATTTTATGCTCCATGACTCCTCTATGAGTTCTCCATCTATTAGAAGATAAGATTACCCAAATCTTTGTTGTAGCATTTTGCAACCAGCGTGCTGCAACTGACCTTCTTTAATATGGAGACTTTAATATTCACTGAAACAGCCAATTTTTATAACTTCTACCAATTAGAGCTTATTTAATATTTATTTTCTCTTTCAGGTGAAATCAACTAAGATAACATACAGTTCACATATATATATATATATCCTAATGTGATTTTTGCTTGACACCCATTTTTATTTATTTTGATTATAAGTATGCAATAAAAACACAGAAAACTATGGAATCTTTACCTTTATGAATGTCAAATTAATATGTGTACTCGATGACCTTACAAATTATGGTCTTCTCCAGGTTTCAAAATGTATTTATAAAAATATATGTGACTCTTCATACACCGATTATCATATGAATATCATATATTTAAAAGGTTTCCCCAGATCAAATTTACTGTTAGTCATAAGTTCTTTTTTGTCAAGATCTGTTTATGCCCATCGTGCCCCTGAGTGAATATCGTATACGGCAGATTAATCGCACGAATGAAACATTTGCTCTAGCAGGATTATCTTCTTAACAAGGGAGCTACTAAAACAAAGTGTACGCTTGGATTCAATTCCATGCTCATTTAAAAAACACATTGGCAAAGCTTGCTCTTGAATCTGTGTCAAATTGAAATGTCATAGGGTCGGTGTAGCAAAGCCATTAAAGAGCAAGTTGTATGAATTACCTTGTGCCCTGGTAATACAGTAAT
This sequence comes from Sipunculus nudus, assembly GCA_026874595.1. Lineage (NCBI taxonomy): Eukaryota > Metazoa > Annelida > Sipuncula > Golfingiida > Sipunculidae > Sipunculus > Sipunculus nudus. Next base: position 53,682,779 of record CM049320.1, read on the forward strand.
TTGCAGCTGTAAGGTATGTCTGTTCAAGATATGCTATTAATAGCAATATTTTTAAGGTATTAGATGGTTTACCTTTAAAACAAAAGTTCTGTATATGCACCCTAACCACATTGTCTTCTTCTAGTCCTTTTCTGGACTTTAAAACATTTGAATCATTATATATTAATATATGTAACTTGTTGCGAATAAAGACCGGGCACCATCTGGACTGGCTTTACACTTGTTGACTCCCCCCCCCCCCCTCCCCCCCCCCCCATTGGCTGGTCGTCAGGTCGATCTGCTTGGCGTATCCTCGTTCATCCCTGTCTTCAATGTTTTTGCCAAGCAACCTGGTTTTGCCAGACCCTTAACGTTGTGTTATCAATGATTATAGAAGGCAACGCTTAGTAATGACTCATAAGTGGTCAGACATGTATATTCCTGTATAATGGATTAAGACAACAGCAACTCAATGGTTGGTTATCGTATTTCCTAAGATCCAGGCTGTTGTATCCAAAAGCAGCATGATATAAAGTATTGCAAACGTTGGAGGTATCTGTCGCAAACCTGCCATGAACTTACGTTGAACGTCTTGGCTAATTTGATATGAGTGATCCCAACGAATGTCTGGACCTATTTATTTATTTATTATTGTGAATCTTTATGAAACTCTAGTGAAGTGCACTTAACCTCTCGTTTCTGCCTAAGTTATGCATTTATTTGAGTCATAGAGTATAACACGGATTTTGCGTAGCTGTCATTAAGTGTTAATATATATTTCTATTGGTTTCTGTGCATAATGTATTTAATGCAATGTACATTATTTGAAAACTACACGTCTATAGATTATATAGGTATTGCATTTTATCTTTGAGAATGCGTGTTTTTACTTTTGTGTCACTGTCCGTTGAATCAGATTTACCTCACGAAGGAGGGACGTAACATATTGAAAATGCGCAGCGATGAGCTATATCTGTCTCGTTTTAATTTCATTTCAGGTATACATTTCTGGGGACTTTCCTTGTCCTTCAAATGCACACACATGAATACCCTATTTTCAATTTATGTATCTTATGTATTTATTCTTTAGAACAGAAACCCTAGGGTAAAGCTCGTTTTTTGAAGTTGACCTTTTCAACTTAAATCGCGAAATTTCAACTAATATAGACGGCCTTGTTCACATGATTACTCGACCACCACCTTGTGCGCCCATCCACCCTGTACACTCAGGAATGTTGGGGAGTCATCAAAGTACAAAATAGTATTCTTAGCCTGAGTGGACCGATGATGTCGTAGTTACCCTATATACCAACGTACCAATAGCGACCAACTTTTTGAAACTTACCATTGTGTTTCATGATACGTCTATATGATAAAGGCTCTGCACTAGCTCGACCCGGCTCCGTATTTTACATGATTTAACATTTTATAAATTGTATTTCCAAAGCACCCTTGTCTGCACGGTTTACCCTGTACAAATCATTTAAAATTAATTCCAAGTAACATCTTTTATGCCGAAGTGCACACATATGAATACCCTTTTTCAATTTATGTATCTTTGCTGTTGAGTTTTAATTAACTAATATATTTTGGCTGAGGACATTCGATGAATACCACACAGTCTTTATTATTCGGGATCCACACTAGGATGCACGTGAATCAAAGTCAATTATAATATTTTCTTATTTTGGTCCATAAAATCCGTCATATGTTTGAATATGAATCTTAATCTGCCATCATGTATGTTTTTATCGTTAAAACATGTCGAGAATTTCATCTGTATCTCAGTGCCAATATAACTGACGACTCTTATTAAAACCCTTACAGACTTACATTTAATTAAAATATCATTTAAAAACCAATTGTAAAAATTGCATAAAACCAATATAACATTTAACTCGCAAGAAACATCTGGAATGAGGGTTTTCACGTACAAATCTCCCGTCTGCTTTAACCTGCAATTATGGACTGCATTTGCTAAACGTTTGTTAATTTTTAGCTGTAGATTACAAACAATAACTCCATATTGTCCTGAATACCGCGACAGCCGAAAATAAGCAAAACTCAAACAAATGTTTCCTTTTATTGAATAATGATGTAAATGGACCACATATCAGTCTAGAATAGAAGTAGAAAGAACGTCTTAAAATTGACCAAACCAGGAATTCTTTTAGTATGCGATTATCATAGTATTCTTTATTTAAATGTTTCCTTAGATCAAATTTAGAGTTATTCATATGCTCCTGCGGTGTCAAGATCTGTGAATGCTCTACATGTGTCTGTTTCGTATGTATTGTATTCGTATACAGGCATTTCACTATTCGTATTCGTATTCGAATGCATTTGCAAAAGTACAAATACATAAATGTTGCTTTTCCAACTGAAAAAAAAATGTGCCATTATTTCAATAGTGATTTATTTGGACCCACTTAACACATGCACACTTACAATCTTATTTACATATTTTGACTTTTTTTTTACTTTTTACTTTTTTCACTGTTTACATATTCAATTAATATTGAGTTTATTCTGTCATGTGTATGTACATCTCCAACCCCTCTTAACTTCTATATTTATTCTACACAAATGTTTTGCATACATACTAGACAACAGGTATATAAATTGGGCAAGCAACGCTGTCCATATCCTTTGCAGTGTACCCTTTATGTCTGATAATGCCACAATGAACTTCCTGTGTAGAGGCTATAGGTAGCTAGGCAGTTCTACTAGCCCAATTCCACTCAAGTTCAAAGGATTGAGAGCATCGTATTTACCCCTGCCTGGTCTAGCCCTGACAGCGATGATAGCTCAGTACTTGACCAAACCAAATGTCCATTCCTGTATCTCACATAACTATGAATTGATACAGGAGCAAGTAACTGGCCCCAAACCTGTTCAGTGTACAGACTTGCCAACTTTAGACATGGGGCATGTAGGCAACCCCCCCCCCCCTATCTATACTTTGTTGGTTGCTGTATACTTATGCTGATAATTTAATGCTAGAATGAACTTCCTGTTTAAGAGGCTGGAGGCTGACCAGCTTGCTAGCCAGGTAGCTAGCTACAAAGGCATCAAGGATTAATGGTTAGTTATTACACCGGCCTAAGATGGCTAACTGCCCGGACAAGGGTGACGGCTTTGTACATGCAATTGACCCAAGCCTGGTGTCCATTTCAAGTACCAAAATCAATTTGTACCCGGAGTACGTTATACCAGGTACAGGAACTTTAGTTCCAGGTACAGGCACAAGGTACTTCCTACCCAGGACAGCCAGGAACAGGTACAGGTGCAGGTACTCTGAATTGTGTACCTAGGTTAAGGTACAGGTACAGGTAGAAGTACCTGACCCTAACCCTGAAAGGCACATCCATTAATATAGTTTGTGTAACAAACTACCATGATATAAAATACCTCGTCATTATGCGGTTTGGAAATTAATGTATACACAGCGGATAACATGAATATTTTGAATTTTGGACTAAAATTCATTTTGCAAGTGTGAATATATGATGATGGTTAATAGTATTAAACAAATATGATACTTGATCTTTTCTTTTTGTTTCAGTCAATTGTATTCATATTGATATTCATGAATACATTTGTATTTGTATTCGTAATCGTATTCGAATACATTTCTGTTTTTGAGTATTTGTATTCGTATTCGTGTGCCCCTACTGTATTCGTATTCTTATTTGAAAACATGTCTCCTGTGTTCGACCCATTACTGATATATACATATATGTATATATATATAAATATATATATATATATATATATATATATATATTATATATATAGAAGTAGAAATGATCTGCAGCTATACAGTCTTTCCTCCGTGGTCACACAGCGCTCTATGTGTTGCAAAAGAGCATACTATGCTGATTTATGTTATGAATCTAAATCACTACCGTCCGTTTCGTCCCATCTGCTCATCAGGGGACTGAATTTGAACTAATGGCAATATTGTTTGTTTATTTTTTATAGCACGCTTAGACCATGGCGGCAGGTTTAAACAATTTTAATAGGTTATTTTGTTTTGAGCTTATGATTGCTTGTTTCTCTGTTTCTCTAGATGTATCCTTGTCTCTGTTTGGACCTCGAGGTCGGAAAAATTAATTCTTCTCACTATTTCTGTTGAAAATGTTGGTTGCCTGTGATTGCAGGGGAATTGATTGATAGTTTTTTCGTCGATGTCATTGGCTTTCGACTCTTTTGCTTGCATTAAATATTAGAAGAAACTATATTGAGTTCTCTGATAATAAAAACACAATATTACTCTTTCTGTATCGTTAAGTAAGATAGATATAACTGTGTTTGTATTTTGATTAGTTTCATGCTTATTAAGTGCAGTTGTTTCCAATTCCCAAATAATTTTGATTTTGTACGTGAGCGCATTTTTAACCAAAAGCTTAACATAAGAAATTGTATGACTTTTTTTCATAATCTGACGTTCGTTGTTTCCTTAGGTCCCTCAAATATAAAAATGAATGTTTAAATCTTTTTTTTTTTTCTTTTTTTTCAAATTGGCCGATTCTTCGTAGGGCAAAGTTTGCTGGTGTGAAAAACATTGGTTAGGAGGGCTTGGTCAGTAAATCGATCGTAACTTCCCTTACACTAGTTCTATTGTAGAGAAATAAACACTATTTCACTCCTCTCTCATTGCCTAACATGGTGGATATAAATGTGCATGTATGTTGGATGGATGCGCTGTATGATGATTTAGTACAAATAAACCTTGATCCGATTGACATTTTGTATGTCTATTGACCTCTAGATGTTTTAGCACACAAGACAGGTGGTGCCACACAGAGTCACTCGGAGAGAATCCATGATTAACTTTATTCGTGCCCCTGTGATATGGCGGATACCTGTTTTTGCTTCTCGACTGCCCATATTGTAGGATGTAAACAAAATGTGCACTTGCCGTCTTGTATATTCATGTCAATGGCGAAGAGTGAAGGAAGAACTGAAGAAAGGACACGTACCATCAAAGCATCTTTAACAAACGAAACTCTCCTCAGTGGCTGAATTTATACCAAATGTCCCATGTTGCAGAAACCAGTCCTCTAATCAAGTACTGTGAGATTCACTGTGAATCTCATACAATAAGAGACATGTTTATACTTAAAATACCAACATGGGCACACGATGCATGGCATTTTGGTAGGTGAATGGTCATATATTTCTACATATTAATATATTAATAGTATGAAATTTACAATTTCCAAATAAACTATTTTTATTTAATATCACTTTTCATTTTATAGAACATGTCCTATCAAGCCATTTCTGTAGTCAACGGGAGCAATCATATGACACCTTTAAATAATGTATTTTGCTAACCTCTCATGTATTATTCCACAAAATCCATAAATAAAGTTTAGGTATAACTAAGCCCCGTTTTATATAAGTGTGTAATTGCATTTTAAAGCGCATTTTCAGAAGATAATTATCATAACAGTTGCATTGGAATAAATTTATTTGCATTTGCATTTATTTTTTTTAAAGATTTGCATATTAATCAACTTAGTTGAATATGGAACCAACCCGGGTCAGGATATAAACTTAACAGCCAAAATGATATCTATATTTCATCTTAAAACGTTGTCTTTTAATTATGTTTAATAAAGTATATTTAAGTAATTTAAATACAAAAATAAATGTACTTATACTCCAGTATATCCATATTGTATTTGTACTTGTACTTTCGAACATTTAAAATTCCTGTACTTGGACTTACCAAATTCTGAGGTCCATATACTATAGTATATTATAGTATACTATAGTAATTAATTATGTATTATCTACATTAAATATTAGTAGATAATGCTCGTGAAACTTTATAATTATTGATTCGATGTCCCTTCTTTATATGACAACATGGCTTTGTATACATTTAGTATGGATATTCATGACCTAACTCTTTACATATTTACATCGGTAACGGGTATTGTCATTGATTAAACATTATTTTTTATTAGCACTCATGCATTCTCTTGTTATTATCAATTTTATGAGTTTTTGTACGAACTTTTCACAAGCAGTAAAATATGAAATCTGAATCAAAATAACCAAACAAGATTTTATTCTTTAGAACAGAAACCCTAGGGTAAGGCTCGTTCTGTGACGTGGAACTTTTCAACTTAAATCGCGAAAGTTCAACTAGTATAGACGGCCTTGTTCACATGATTACTCGACCACCACCTTGTGCGCCCATCCACGCTGCGCACTCAGGAATGTTGTGTTTCACGATACGTCTATACAATAAAGGCTCTGCACTAGCTCAACCCTGCTCCGTATTTTACATGATTTAACATTGTGTAAATTGTATTTTCACAGCAACCTTGTCTGAACGGTTAACCCAAATCATTTGAAATTAATTCCAAGTAACATCTTTTTATGCCGAAATAGACACTTATGAATACCCTATTGTCAACTTATGTATCTTTGCTGTTGAGTTTTAATTGACTAACATATTTTGGCTGGGGACATTCGAAGAAATACCACACAGTCTTTATTATTCAGGATCCACAATAGGATGCCCGTGAATCAAAGTCGTTTATAATATTTTCTTATTTTGGTCCATAAAAATCCGTCAAATGTTTCAATATTAATCTACATCTGCCATCATGTATGTATTTATCGCTCTCCGTCGAGAATTTCATCTGTATCTCAGTGCCAACATAACTGACATCTCTTATTAAAACCCTTAACCAGACATACATTTACTTAAAATATCATTTAAAAAACTAATTGTGAAATTGCATAATACCAATATATTGGTATAATGGGGGTTTTTCACATACAAATCTCCCGTCTGCTTAAACCTGCAATTATGGACTGCATTTGCTAAACGTTTGTTAATATTTAGCTGTAGATTACAAACAATAACTCCATATTGTCCTGAATACCGCGACAGCGGAGTATTAACAAAAGTCAAACAAACCTTTCTTTTTATTGAATAATGATGTAGATGGAGCATATATCAGTCTAGGATAGAGGTAGAAAGAAAGTCTTAAAATTGACCTGACCAGGAATTCCTTTTGTTTGCGATTATCATAGTATTCTCTATTTAAATGTTTCGTTCAATCAAATTTAGAGTTAATCATATGCTCCTGCTGTGTCAAGATCTGTGAATGCTCTACATGTGACTGCGGGAATATCGCTTGTGGCATATTAATATTACGAATAAAACGTGGGTCGCCTCAGCAGGATTGCCACTTTTGTTTTGTGAGCGATTTGAGATCATATTTTTCCTAAGAATAAAAATGCAACGCCAAACACAAAAAAAAACTCAGAAAACTACGAAATCGTTTACTTTCGTGCATATCAGACTTTATGTGCACAATGACTTTCCAAAATATCTCCAAAAGTATCCGAAATAAATATGGTTATTCATACACCGATTATCATAATATTATTTTAGTTTCCCTAGGTCAATCTTTGGAGATGGTCGTACGTTCCTTCTTTGTATTCAGGCACTTTTGCATAAATTCCCCACCTGATGTAACGCCGTGAATTCACCGATCTTGTTTGTCCTACTTCACCTTGCCTACCTAAGTAAACATGGCACCGAGCTTTAACACAACGAGTTCCCTGGATATCTACAGGTGAGCCACTCAAACAAAGTGTACAATTGGTTTAGGCCCAGGCTCACCTATAAAAACAATCACAGGCTTTTACTTGTACTTGCGTCTACTTGATAAATCCTAAGACTTATCCAACAACGTAATAAAAGATTATGTTGTATAAATTACGTTTGGTTCTGGTAAATCATTCGCAGCTCTAATTTGTGTCTTCTCAAAATGTGTTATTAATAGCAATATTATTTTCAACGCATTAAAAGTTTTATTTTGTTAAAGTTCTCATTTTTTCAAGTCGTAATATTTGTATTTGTACTTGGTCTTTAGTAAATTTAAAATTCCTGAACTAAGACTAATGTTAGAATAAGTACACAGGCATAAGGGAACCCGTATACATGTCTCTTTACAACTAGAGAAAATTGATAGACATTATTCCATATATTATCATATGATATATATATATGTATATATATATATATATGTATATATATATATATATATATATATATATTATGTCTATAGATATGATCTGTCATGTACCAATGATGGAATACAGATAATTTCATGTTAAAGATCAATCAGGCCTCTTGTATTTGTGATTTACGTAATAGATCACACCGATTCAACAGACTAGGAGGCATGGCACAATTGTGACCGTGATATTTTAGTCTGCCTAATTTATGGAAAAAATAAGAATATTATAGATGTCTTCTTTCATGTACTTGATATACTTCAGTCTTCTGTACCAGGAATGTGTATGAGACACGTATGGGCATAGCCTGAGGAACAGATATCAATATATTCCCGGTGACTTTCAGACTTTATTAAAACAAAGGCTTAATGGCCCTGGTTCTCTCCTTGTAAAGAGTAGGACTTAGGAGCATACATAAGAACCGTGCATGCAAAACATTCAGTATGAAAATTAACTCTAAGCAGAAAAACAAGGTGAAAAAATAGGACTCAATTCCAGTTACCTACTCGTAACACCTGTAGCTGTAGGTTTAGCTGCGTCGGTTCCTCTTGGGGTTTGTCCAGGCCTGTAACTTTGATCGAAAACCAGGAGGTGGCAGGGATCTTTATATGGGACCTGTAGTAAGACGTGAGCCTTCTGCCGAAATGTCACCTTGAGGGTGTGTGCGCTATGAGTGACATTGGCAGCCAAGGGATCATGGGACGGTATCACCTGAGCTGGTGTTCGTGACTACAACCACAAAATAACTAAAGTGTTCAAATGACTAATGACACAATTATCTCTTTCAATTAAGTATTAACTTCAAATCACTATGTATGTGTGTATCTGAAATAGTTCATAGCCCATTCGCGATATTAATTAACTGTGTAAACATAATAAAACAAATATCTGACACTCAGGTAACTGTATGACTAAAATGAATCAGTGTACAAAAATATCCAACCAGGGAAAGTTCTATGCAGCTATAAATTTCTATATTCGGATAAACAGATGTATTAATGTTACTTGGTATAAATTTTAAATGATTGGCACAGGGTAAACCGTTCAGTCAAATGTTAAATCATTTAAAATTTAGAGCCGGATCGAGCTAGTGCACAGCGTGTACCATATACATGTATCATGAAAGGCCTATAAATTAACAAACAAACTTATAGTTTTTATATTTTTTTTAGTTGAGTCGGAAGAAATGGTACCCTTTCCTATGCAAAGACGTGATATCGTCAACATCTAAGATAAGCGAAGAGAATTGCCCATGAGATTAGTGTGCCATATTTTCTTTACTACCTGGGAATATGTGGAATGTGATAATTTGGTTTTGCAGAAAACAGTCAAACCCTTAGGATCGGGTTTCTCAGGAGTTTCCAAAGAAGTTACAAGGCTTGGTATGAGAAACAACTATGAACATTGGTGCGTTTAGTTTACCCATGAATAGAGAATACATAGAGAATAACTATAGATATAAACTATATAACTTTTAAGATGGGCCCACATAAAATGTATTAAACACGGGGTATGAAAGGAATAACAGCACATCGACGTATTCACTAGGCTATTTCACTCCCCATCACACATATATATTTATAGCACCGGTCAGAGAGTTCCCAGTGTGGATTCAGCGATTCCGTTTGCGTATCATTACCTTGACCATCGAAATAAATATTGAACAGAACTTTAACCCTGCGAGTTCCCTGAATACTTTACAGTGTTGGGAAGGGGGATACTCAAACAAAGTAGGTTAGGTCCAGATTCGCATATAATCATAGTCACAAAGCTGGTCATTGTATCTGGGTCTACTTGATAAATCCCGAGAGTGATCTTACAAAGAGCAGGTTGTTTGAATAACATACGAAACTGACTCTTTTAAATGATTTGCAACTGTAAGGTATGTTTGTTCGAGATGTGCTATGAATAGCCATACTTCCTTTAAGGCGTTAGAAATTTAACCTTTTGAATGAAAGTTGCTTATTACACCCTAATCATTTCGTCATCACCTTGTCCTTTTCTTGGCTATATAATATTGACTATATATATTTCTAGTCGTAATTATTTCGGGGTCCAATCACCTATAAAGCATGTTGAGATAACATGAAACTAGCTTTTTTCCCTTTAAATAATTTTGCACCTGTCAAAATATTGCCCTGAAACCGTATGGTTTCTCCTGTAAACGAATGTTAAAACAGTGGACCGGGCGCGATGACAGGTGTCAACATAAGCGCGTGGGGCCGTGTGCACGTATCAATCAGGAGATGCCCTGACCGACTTGGCTCAAAAAATGAAATACATGTTTCTGCTGGCTGGCAAACCGCGTGTTGCCCCTCTTAATCGGACATTTGGTCATTCGGCCTTGTTATGGTAAACAAACGAACAAGCAGAGCCATAACAGGGTGTTATACAGCCGTATGCAAGGAAATGAACTGATGGTGTGAAAGAATAGGCATAAGGTAGCTCCTGATTATGTCCCTTTAAAAGGTGGGTCCAGTGACCTATGACCAGGTAACCTCATAATCAACAGATTTCTTCAACTTACGGAAGTTAAGGAATGTGGGGAAGATCAAAGGTTTCAAATAAAAAGTTTGATTTTCAATGCATTTAAAATCTTTTTAGAAGAACTGCCTATGAATGCTGCCATTTTGTGATCTTAAGAAAAATAAATCGTATACATTAGAAAAAAAACAGGTGGCGACACCCATTTTCCAAAACTGACAAGACTAGTCATGCTCAATAAGCAAGGTAAGATTCATGATAATCATTGCATTAAATATCAAGATATTGGGTGCTTTGTATCAACGTTTTAAGTATTCTAAGGGGTTATTACAAGCTCCATAGCCTGGAGGTTACAGGTGCTAGTAACCTAATTTCATGTTTCCAAAGAAACTTACTTTTGTAGCTCAGGGGTGCAGCACAGAGATTAAAGCCGTTTGATCGTGAGTACGAATATCAGCCGGGGCGGGGAAAATTGTCTCGGTCGGGCCACACCCAGGGTGAGCGCTCTGCAGGCTTATTGGGGAGATTGTACCCAACAGTCGTGTTTCACTCACAAACGAGTGCGCCTTTCGGTGGTTCCTCTGTTTTATGACCCAGCAATTGGGATTACACCCCAAGGATCCGCAGGAGTGATACACCGAGCATGGATGACGCCAGAATTATCGCGTGTTAGCCCCTGTCACGTAGTCCGAAACCGAAATGGAATCCTGCGGATGCACATATTGACATTTAAAACCAACACATTCTTTTTAATATTGCTATTTGAGAACGTATGTCAAGAAGTAAATATATATGTTTAATGCAATCTACATAACAATAGTTGAATATTTTCAAACAATAGTTAAGTTATATGTTGATGCACCTGTTATGACATATACATCATATTTTATTTTATTTTAGGTAAAAGTACTTGTTGGAAAATAAGTATTAATTATTTTATTATATATTTGGTTAATTCAAATGTTCTACAGATCTATAATACTTATAACAAGAAAACCTACATATTTTTAAATAATACGATAAGATAAGTTAGCAAAACATTTCATGTATATGCAATTTTTTACTATAAAAATGCAAGACAAACTCTGATGAATGGAAGAAAATCTATTTTTATGGTTGCCATTCTTCTTAGAAAAAAATAGAGTGACCTATAATTAATCCGCCATCAGCATAACTTCAACGTCCCTCCAGGATTATGTGGTTACGATGGTGTTATCTTTACACAAGGTATACCAATTATATTAATCAACCATATCAATTTTATTTTTTTTTAACAGGAAATCTTCTGTGAGCTTGACCTTTTGAACCCAAAACAGCATTTCGTTTAGTATGTTACTAGCCTTCTCGATAATGTATTTATTAGACCTTGTTTGGCACAACGGATATGTTGTGTTTAATTTCTAAGCTAAGTAAAATATTTTTTTTATATATAAGAATTGGTTTGGCTGAAGGAATTTATTTTTTTAATAACTAAATTAAGTAAAGCATAGGTGACGATCATCGTTAAAACTATTTAAAAATACCTGTTTTGTTTGGATTTCGGTCATATTTGATGGAAAATGTATTATCAATACTTAACCTTACTGTTGGAATTGGTAGTGGATTGATTGTAATGTTGATGGGATCTGTAGGGTCTACTATATGATGGATTGAACAGTCAGAAAAAAATCCAAGTTGCATCACATTCTATATAGAATAGAGATAGAAAGTAGGTGATTCTTCACAAAAAATGTAACTGATTATTGTGAACCAAAATAACATAACATTATATAAGTTTTTCATTTCCTGGCATTCTAACTTGTTTTCTGTATAATATTAACGACTGATTTGTATTCATTGAATCAAACATGCTCATAATTTATGTTTCAGCTAAAATAAACAGTAAACCAAAAAATGAAAATAGTGGGTTAATGTATACCCTTTTAAGGCAACTGAAGATTCACCATATATGTATATATGTATGAAAATCGAAACGAGATAGATAAGGAACATACCAGCGCATTTTCAGCTTTATAGATTCAGTAGCTGATAATCCGGTATACCGGGCTTTTTACCCCGGGTTGGGGAGATATATTTACTGAAATGTGGAATGTTAGTTCATTTGTTTATCCTACAAGTTAAAGAAGATATAGGTTTTCAGTGGGATACTGTCCCAATAAGATATGTACAAATATTTTTTACATCTATTTGAGGCGATATGCTCGTTGCAAAACCAAAAAAATCATACCCCGGTGTGTTTACATTGAAGACCTGGCCAGTGGTGATGTTAACATTGCGAACCGAAATGAGACGCGGGGGCATTCAGGTTTCCAATGATACTTGACTGGTTTCTATCGTTGGACGTATAAAGAATAGGTGGATGTGAGGAACACATAAAAGATTAATTAAATGTATGTTGCAGGGAAACTGTCCCTGATGAAAGAAACATAAATATGCATACTTCGTAAGTAGCAGAAGCGGACCAAATGGGACTCCGTGCAGAGGGTCAGTATCCCATTTTCAGCCGACGCAACTTTTTTTCATCGTATCAGACAAATTTTGCGGCCTGAAACCCCCGCCACCACCCCACCCCTGTTCCTGAAATTGGAACCTTTAATTAAGTTTTGTCATAAATCCTCCTGGGTTGAACCCATCATTTCATAAAGCGAGAAATGTGACCACGCGAGTGGGTGAGAGCCTTGGTCTAATGAAAGGCCAGACATGCTCAAATCCCTCACTGAAAGCAAGCGTTATTCATATAACATTAGCCCTTAATCGTGTGGTTGAGTGACCACGATGCCCGCATTCCGATCATTGCCGAAGGCAGTTCGGCTGTGCTCGGTCTATCCTCCGCAACAGTCAGAAAAAGCAGAAAAAAAATCACTCAAATTGATGTGTACATTAAAACTTATTTATTATCATATTGCCTTTGTCATTGCGGGGACAATAACCTTTAAAAGAGGTTTGCCACAGTACCATACGCAACCTGGTTTAGAGAACATTGCGGACAAATGTGGACCGAATGCCTATATATATATTAGATAAAACATCTTAAGAATGAGCACACCATCTTTCAGTAGGATTCGACTGAAACAAAGAAGCAATCTTGGAGAACATGGTGTAAGGTTTCCACAACTGAAAACGTGTAGCAGTGCAAAATAAGAAAATTGGTCACTTAAATATGGAATTCATCACGTAATGCAACCTGCAACCAACCTGTATCCAACTGCAATAAAATTATCATTTTTAAAAAGAAGTTCTGAAATGGCATATTAAATCTATAAAATGCAGCTCATTAAAGTTTGGAGTCACTTGCTTTTAACAGAATAACAACACTTTGGCATATGAAGCATATGTTAATATGCTTCATAATATATCCAAAGTGAATTTTAATCTTATCCCTTGGGCGTGGATGTTGTATTGAATTATTGCACTTAATTTATGTCTATATAAATTGCGTGCAAGAGTTATTCATGTTATCAAATAGCATAGCTTAATGGTGTTTATATAAGATTATATAGATCATTGACAATTAGGACTAAAATATATATCATGAAACCTTTACATTTATCTCCAAGATCCGATTATTAAATCAGATGTTCTTTAATCGGCTAAATTTTATGTCTGAAATGATCTGATAGTAAAAACAAGGGAACCATGGGTCATGACGCTTAGCTGAGAAGCATGAGATAATGGCTTAATTTTTTACAACTGTTGTCTTATTTAGAAGAAAACGAATGCAGATGTTGTTAAATTTTTGGGGAGGAGCAGGAAGATTTGTACGCAAATAGCATATTACTTGAGGGTTCAGGGCAAAATAGTTGCACTGGACATGATCTAACATTTGCTACTGGTTCAAAAAGTAAAACTGTAATTCCAGAACACAACTTGCAGAATATAGATCACCATGACCTTATTTAATGTTTGAATTTATCTTTTTAGTTGAGCTATAAAGTACATTCTAGGTTCAGTGGTTACGATTATGCCTCGTTTTGGTATCATATTTTCAATTATTCTGGAGGGCATTTTAAGCCCCAAAGCTCAAGATAATATGGATAACATATACCTAACTTCATGTTTTGAAGGAGACTTTTCACGAATCTCCCAGGATTTCAATTAAGGTGATTCTAGATCCAGTGGTTACGCTTTAAGCCCTATTAACGAATCTTTAAAGGTCTCAAAAATAGAGAAATAAATAAAAAAATAATAATAAAATCCTGGTTGCGCCACCAGCCTGTAGCAACTGATGTTACTCTTCATGATTAATATGCATACTAGAATCATTGTGATCAATGCATTAGACGTTCAGATAATGGAGCTTTTGTATCATTTTTTTTTTTATTATTATTCTTGGAGGTACTTCTGACCCGCATAGCTCAGAGGATATGGGTATCAGAGACCTAATTACAGGATTCAAAGGATATTTTTCATGGACCTCTAAGACTGCACTAGAGTCATCATCTTTGTCATTACGCTTACGATTTCTGCCCATCTAACAGACGACCAAACAGCCGGACGACAGGACGATCAGACTGAAAGAACGACTGACAATGACCCATCGCAATAGCTCAGCATGAATAAATTAAGCTAAAAAGAGATAAACTTAAAACTGCTGAAGGCAAGACCATCTACCTTACATTTTGAAATTTTATCAATAATTCCGTCATTGATATACAACATATACAGTTTACTTGCATTGGAATGTGAAAAGACAAGGCTTTTATCCATTGCTCCTTGAAAAAAAAATGTTTTAAAAGAGCTGTAAAATATTTGTTGAGAAACATAAAGAAAGGACATGTAGAGGCATGGTAACTCCGCAATTTGTACCTTAATTCCTTCTGTCACATGTAAGTCATACTTCTGGAAATTTTGAAAATAGCATACAAAGCAAATAGATGGGACAGAATATTCTGCGTTAGATAAATAATAAAATGTTTGATATTTAAAACGAAAATGAGCAAGAAAAGAAACGATTTGGTGAAAGTCTCTGACGTGAGCAACAGCAGATCGACCTTGCAAATAAGGATATCTTTCTAGTTTCAAGATTTACCTGTGACAGTGTAATTATACACACACCGATTTCCCCTGGTCAGTCTTTAGGGTTAGTCCTATGTTTCTGCCTTGTATTTAGATTTATAAATGTTCTTCCCCTCTGTGATTAAAAATATCGAATGCGGAAGATTAATATGGCAAAAAGTAGGTTGCTCCTGATGAATTATCATATCCGTTTTGTTAGCAAGTTGAAGAGATCTTATTTTTCCTTGAGAATTCTAATGCAGCAACAAACAAGTGTACACCTATTATTTGATCAAGTATTAATGTTACATTTGCCATGGGAAATTAAAAAAAAAAGCTTTATATGAATTACGTAATGGACTTGGAAAGCTTGAAATATACTGAATAATTTCTAAAACCAGCTCACACAAAATTTAATCAACACACTATATGGCCGGACTATCGATGTATTCACCAGCCTACCTTGCCTTTCCCTAATAAGAACCCTGCTATTTACAACACGCGTCATAAAATTCCCCATCTGTTGTAATAGCGTTGGTTTACCGATTCTGTTTGCCCAGTTTTATTTTGCCTACCCAAATAAACATTGGGCAGAATATTAACACTACGTGTTGCCAGCATACTTCACAGAAGCTACGCAAACAAAGTGTACGCGTGGTTTATGTCCAGGCTCTCATATAAACACTGTAACAAAGTATATCCTTGTAGTTGTTTCTACCTGATTAATTATAGGGGTTGTTAAGTCATTAACATATGTAAGAAATAAGTTCGAGTCTTTTATATCAATCGTAATTATGTAAGGTGTCTCTGTTCGAGATGTGTTATTGACATTAACACCATTGATTCTTGAAGGCATTAGAGGTTTTGACTTCTGAGGAATGCTGTGCATTCATATCCTTACCACATGGTCCTGCATTTATCTCTTTCCTGATTACTATATTGTCTACAACATTATATCGTATTTTGTATAAGCTCACATGTAACTTGGGGATATTTCTGGTCTATTTTTCTTTTGTTTCAGTCATCAAAAGTAATTTTCAAACATAAAATCACTGGTTCTCATAAACTAATGCTTATAGCAATAATTTTGAAATTACTATCTTAAGAGATTGAAGATTTTGCGTTGCCTACTATCCGATATAGAACTTATTCCTTTCTGTGCATACAAGATAAATGCAGAAGATGTGTGCCATATATAATTCTTATATATATATATATATATATATATATATATAAATTTTACAAATTTTACCCTCTGGCCAAATGCATTGTTTTATTGTATATGATTTAAGGATGTTATCTAATAGAAGTATTGATATTTTTGTATTTTTATCTTTGGAATTTGTATAGTATTTCAAATAAATGAATCGAGCCTAGTTTCATTATAATGATTAGATTATTGTGTTAATATATGAATAATGTGTTACAGTTGTATGTGCTGAGAAACATGTCTGATCGGAGCACATTGCAATTAACTTGTTATCCAGAAGTCAATTTAAAATATTTTTATTCTGCCGTTCACATGTCTTATTTGGTCCTCATGAAAAAAATATTGATAAATTGCTGTACTGATATTGGCAAAAATACCAGGGAATATCCTGACCACTACTCTTATGATCAGAGTTTCAAATTCTTACGTCTCTATTCGTCTTTAAAAAACAGCATTTTTTTATATTCCAATTTTAGTACGTGTCGAGGACGTAATATACATGTATATAGCAATTATCTTAATAATAGGTGTTTTTTAACAATATTTAGATAATTTTATGATGAACCTGTAAATGTATTTGGTTTTAGGTATTAATATCTGTTTGGAAATTATTATTAATGATTATATTATTATTTTAGTTACTGCTAATGTTCAACTGATTCATAAGGCTTAAAGCAAGGGAACCTATATATGTATCAATATGATGATAACATTTGTGAGAGGTTCATTTGATGGTAGCTGTATTTTTTATGATGTAGCTTTCTATCTTTGATATCCCCTTCCAGCGGACCAATGTGGTCACGGTGATGTTATAGTCAAACAAGTCATAGCAATAAGTTTTAAACCTGTGATCTAAATAGAAAATAAAAATCCCAATAACCTTATCATCATACATATATGGGTAGAACAAATTTGCAAGTTTACTAATGGTACATGTCTGTTTATACTCGTTTAACTTTAATAAATTCGGAAGAAGAGGGCTCATTAATTTTTCTTAATTTACTTCAAATATCTAAATTAATTGCAAAGAAACTAAGATATATCCATGTCTTTTATATCTTGACTTAGGACAGTCATAAAATTAACCTTTGTTTCAGGTGACATATTCATTGAATTCTACTGGATGTCAAATGATTAGTGTGTCATTTCAATAGTGACAGCTGTGATAACCTATTACATTAAGATAACATATTACTTTTCCAAAAATATAGTGAATTAATTCACTGTTATTTCCATATTGTTACATAAAATACATGCCTCCAATGAACAAATTAATGTTCCAAGGATCCTCTCAAATTATGTTTATACAACTTAAACCATCCATACAATAACAGAAGTGCCTTGTGTAGTTTACAATATGCAGTGATCCCAAAAATCGAACCCTCACAATACAGTGAAACGTAATTGCGTAAATTTTGTATCGCAAACAAGAAACCAATCACAATTTAAAAAATATATATATAAATATTAAGTATTTTTCTCGAAATGGTCAACTACACATTAGCTACACAATACTATTGGACTATATGAGGTAAAAGTTTTTGTGGAATAGTAATAGTACTAGAAAATTTCAGGTTTTCAAAGAATTAGTATTAGTACTAGACAATAACTTGAAACCTATAATAAGTAAAAGTAATATTAATAGGACTCCAAGTAAGAGTATAATAGCTATTACTTTAACCATTACAAACCATAAAATGAAAAAAAAACAGGTGAGGGATGGAGCGTTTGTTTGATTAGTCCTATATTTAAACACTTAGGAGGTGATTGTAGTCTATTTAGTTCATGCTAGATGCTGTCATCGTCCAGTGGACATGGTGCATTAGGCACTGACTTGAGATAATAAGCAATTTGATTAACCTTTGGCTTGTTCGTTGAATCCTTAACTAGTGTTGGTCAATAATCATTGCAGTAGTGCTTGACCAGTTTACACAATATGTAAGGCAAGATATTTTCATCTGAGGCTAGACATTGGCGCTGCAGTGCTGCTGATGTATGAGTACTTCAGAGGTAGACAGTCTGATTGTCATAACCTCTGATATGGTGCTACAGACCGTATATTGGGCCCTGTTTGTAATATAACAATGCATTATAATGCATTCTTAGTAGGACTACTATGGCTTGGCCAAACCTTGTTGAGTGATTTTCATGTATAATAAACACCAGCTTAAGATAAATTATAATGGACTAATATAGCGAGATGAAATGAAATAGTGTTAGGCAGGAAATACACACAACTTCCGTGTTTTGATGAACAGGAACAGGTTGAATTTGTTACAAGCAAGAGGTACTTATTCACATTGTATGTCTGTCATTAGTAGATATATTGATATACATATAAATTACTTGGTTTATGTTGGATCGAACAGGAACTTATTGTAATTAATTATTCTTAATTGCACCAATCATTCCTTTAATGGTATTGTGATTCAGTATTAATCAAACCTTACTCGTTTTTCTATTAAAACGGTGCTTAACGTTAAAGTGTTCATTTAATTTTCTGTTGAACATTGTGTATAATGTATAACTAAATGTTAAGGATAATTTCTTTAAATATGGTGAATATAAACCTATCGGAACTGGTTTTATGTTCTCCTGTTCTACTTATTGTGAGAGAAACCTCTTATATGCCGAGGCTTTAAGTCTGTAAAATTTTAAATTTAAAGAAAATCGTTGGTAAATTACTGGGACAAGTTAACGCCACAGTACTTCAAACCCATACAAAGCATGTCAATACACAGTGTTAGCCTTATGAGCTTTTCGGTCTAGAAAAGTGTAGGGAATTGCATGTAATAAATATGTAAAATTATGTTTGGATGGGGGAAAAATTTTTATTGTAATATATTGGGTTTTTTTATTCTATGGCGATATAAAGAAACAAGTGTAAAGAAAGTATTAACATTAGCACGCATATATTTAACATATATTTATATATGTGTGTCTGTATATTATAAAATATTTTGGATCATGGTCACATTAGCAAATTTATCTTTCATGTTAAATTTTTTTTTTGCCAAAATGTATGTCAACATTTTAAAGATGGCCATGTATTGACAGGGGTTGTTTATCATATATATATATATATATATATATATATATATATATATATATATATATAGGCCGGACAGTTTATACTACCAGTATTTTCATTTATAATCATGAGGCCTTGTACGATATGTAAAATTTTAACAGTAAAAAAATAATTAAATTATTTATATATGTTTTGAAAGTATATATTTTATCAAATTTGTAGATATGCTTTCAGTTGTCGTACAAACAAGAAAAAAATACCTATAAATACAATGTATTTTTTAGCGGATATACAGCTTACAAGGTAAATCTGTTATGCCAATGTTCCTGACAGCACAATCTTTTAGCAATCTTTCTTGACGGTTGATTTCCTAAAGATACTCAGCAATGTTTGTCCTATAACACTTTAGATCACGGGCACATTAGCAAATTAATAATTCATGTAAATGTTATTGTCATTTACATATATACAATACAATTTACATATTATTATGCTCACACTGAAATCTGGAATGCTACGTATAACACGATACAGCGCAATCAAAACATACCCACAGCTAGTCGATGTGTTCAAACTTTGCTTGATCTGTGTTCGTAGATAAAGAGTCTATTTATAGTGAAGGCTTTCTGCTACTAACACTCAAACACCCATGACCTAAGCCAGTTATTGCGTCTAGGTACGTCAATGATTGAGAACCCGATACAGACCCAACTCTCTCAGAGCATGGCACTCCAATTACATATAACAAGAGATTTGTGCATATGATCACAGTTAAATGGCATAGATGATTATTAACATAAAAACACAGGGGTGAACATAAAACCACAGGGGTCACAGGTGTGATGAAACCACTGCCTGCCTGGATGGTAGGTAAAATATTTATCATAAAAACATAAATAATTGTCGATGTATAATAATGGAAGCCCTAGCTTCGGAGAAACATGTAATGGCATGAAATATAGTTTAAAACCATAGTTTACAAAAACAATCAAGCTAACGAATTAGTATTTTGATTGTTCTGAAAATGAGCTTACAAAGCATGCACTGACGAAAACGCGTTCTACTGATGAAGAGATAAAAATTTGCTTTCTTTTTTTTAAGTGATGGCATATAAGGTTTATCGTTCTTACATATGACTATTTATTTTTCTTTGAGTTAATGTTTTACATACAGCCAGTAATATATATATATATGTATGATTTAAAGACATGACGTTGATGAATATAGACTTCGATAGAAAAGGAAGCGGACACTTAGTCGACTGTTAGGTGTTATCATCACGTATTACCGGTTTTCGACTGCTTTTTATATGTGGCTGCGACAAGTGACATAAGGTGAGATAGTATAGATGAAATATGGCATGATTCATGTCCACTTGAACTAGACACTTCCCAGGAAAGCATGGGGTATCTTAATACCCTTGCAAAATTATGTTTGTGAGCTTTTTATTGTTAAAGTATGTTTACAGAGGAAAACTTGTTAAAAGTGATATTGCGATGTAATAAAAATCATAGATTATCTATACATTTAATTCTGCATTAAGTTAGAGGAGTATTCATATAAGAAATTTTGTTCACTTCGGTCATTTATTGTTCACCGGTTCCAATAAGCTAGAAAATTAGTATAGAACATTAATTGTATCATATGGTATATAGAAATAGATAGAACGATTCAGGAATAATTTACAGTATAATACAAAAAGAGTCAAATATCATACAGCAATAAACACATAGGTAAATGTCCATGCTTATTTTCACAATTTTCTTAGCATTAATTAATCCTTATTTTACTTAATTAAGATCATATAAAATATATTATCAATATGCTTATACAAACATTCGCATATATTTGCAAGTGTTCCCTGTGGACCCGATGTACCCACAATGGAACTGCTGAACCAAAACTGAAATCTGACACGTGTTAAGTACGCCGGTACCTATGGAGGTACATTGGCACCAGCAAAAAAGATGGAGGACGCAGGAAGCTTTTGCTCACAACAGACTGATTTATTTACTATTCATCACAGATAACGTTAGAATATTTATGACGCAGCTGTCTCTTAAGAGATTTATGAATCCCAAGAGCGATCACGAGCTGATCGTATGACCACTTCACACATGCTATCAGCAATATGTACAGATTTTACTGATATTCACATACTGTTATTATACATTTCCAAAAGAGGACTGAACGACAATTCAAGTTATTACATATGCATGCACCCAGCTTATTTTAATTTAAAAAAAAAAAATAGGTTTGTGTACAATATTTTGGATTACTTAAATCAATGTCACAACGAGTATTAATTAAAATATGCTGTACTTTTGGTCATACATGAATCAAGGTAAAAGCAAAACAGGCAGATGGACACATGTTGAGGGAAATAATGTAAAGACTATAAAGTAGATTTTAGAAAAAAAATATATTTGATGAGCCCCTCTTTGCTCAGAATCTTACCCTTCAGGGTTTCATTTTCAATATCTACCAATACATAATAATACTCCATATATGTTTTCTAAAAGAAGTGAATCAAATGAATCCACATTAAGCTTTTCAACAAGTGTATAATGTATAACATCACTCAAACCTGCGTCGTTTTAATGTGTGTGAATTATGTTACAATAATAAAAATTAAATATTATTGTTATTCTTCTTCTTCCTCTGATTATTATAATAATAATTATTATTATTATTAGAAATGTTATGGACAATATTATCTTTATGTTTCATGTTATGATAAAGCAACCCCGAATAAGGAATAGGTAAACAACACATGACATTATAAATTCTTAAATTTCAAAAGGAACATTCATTTTTTATGTTTCTTATTGTGAATTAAATGAGAGGCTCCTTGATCAGCTTATGTTTATTTGAGAGTGAGATTTTTTTAAATAACTTTTCTGGATCCTAATTCTATATGTATCCAATATTTTGGCCTTCATTTTTGCGCAGCAAAGGCATGACTGAGACAGCCGAGAAATATAGATCTAACATACCGTAGAAAAGCATCACATCCCTAAGCACTTTTGTTAGGAAAATACCCCAGCCATTTTTTTGTCTCTTTCTGATCTTTATATTTTTCAACATATATATGTCAATACATTTGTGACTGTATAGTGTGGTGATTGAACTAAGATGCTCCTTCTGAATACTCGGCAAGTCACTTGGCATATTATGGGGGAAAATCATTCTCATAACTGCATACAATACGTTTAATTAGTCTAGATAATCCGAATAGCTAGTACTTCAGTACATGAGTACTTGGGTACTAGGGTACCTGGGGACTTTTGCACTTGGCTACATATGTTCTTATGGAGTATTGAGCGCAACCAAGATATAGAGACCTCACGATCGGACCCTTGTGATAAACAAGCAAAATGACGTTGATTTGCGTAGTTTATTGATAATTTGTCTACATAATTAAATAGTCACTTATATACAATCTTACAGAATGATTACGATTAATATTAGCTACTTTTGCAAATAGTTAAATACGGAAACGTTTAAATACTCATAAAAATGCATATAATCTATTTAAATCTGACCTGACTAAAACATTGCCCTTTTAAGCCCCTTTCTCATAGACGGAAATGATTTCCCTACTTGGACAGATGAATTAGGATTGAAGAAGAACTTCTTACATGTCGGCACACATCTAACACCGTTCACACAGCCAACGCCGCTTACAGGTTTCGGGGAAAAACGTATATACCCGGGGCATTCTGCAACTTTCTGAATGACACTCGGATTTTATACTTATATACTAACATTTGAGTTTATTCTCCACATGGTGATCCAACGTTCCCAACTAATGTATGGCCGTATTGTCCAAAAGTGAATGGGATATGATCCCTGGACTGGTCAACACACACCATATATATATATATATATATATATATATATATATATATATATATATATATATATATATATATATATATATATATATATATACATATATATATTAACATTTATATATAGTAGCTATATATATATATATATATATATATATCATATTTTGCATTTGAAAGAGCACTGACATTTCATTAAGAGAGCAGCTTGTAGCTAGCTAGTGGAACATACTATTAGAGCTGGTAACATTGAGCAAAGTAAAGCAGCTTATAGAACAGGCAGCTAAATTGAAACAGCGTTGTAAAAGTTCAGACAGATATTTGGAAAGCTATTAACAAATAAGAAGTAATATGTGTCATTCTACTTGAATTGAGTGCAGCTTTGACATTGTTTATAACTATTTGTTGTTCAATATATGGACGGTATAACGGTAGTATAAGTAGGGGATGTAACAGCAGGAGAGGTGTTTGCTAAAGTGAATATCAGGGGTCTTTACTAGGACGGTTTTATATAATTTTTTACACAGCGTCCATAGGATATATTGGTCGGGCAGATAATGTTAATGTAATGTGTTATGCTGATGACACATAATTAAATCTGTCATTTAAATCCACAAGCGAGTAGGAATAATGTTATCGCGAAATTTGAAAAACTGTGTTAGAGACATCATACTCTCAATGAGGACACTTTTTTTTAAAACTTAATGAAGAAAAACAATGATATGAATACAATTGCAGTTAAATAAAACTAGTGAATTTGCATTTCTGATAAGTAAATATAACATCTCAAAGTAACCTGTTGTGAGAAATTAAGGATACTATATAGACAGACAAATAAAACGCAAATTACATAAAAACAGACTATATTTACAAACCTTAACTTATTACCTGACACTGAAAAATATTAAAAGAGTTAAACAATAAAAAACAACATCAGTTTTTCAAATTTAAATTGAGGCCCTTAAATTCCTTGCCCCCATGAGTATTACATCCGCCTTTTGCTAGATGCACATGAATGTTATATATCAAAACTACAGTTGATTCAGAATATGGTAGCCAGTACAGTATATGAGAGAATCTCTTCTGTGCTTCAGTGTTTGTAATATTTATTTATACCCTTGACGCAAAAGTCTCGTTTGCATTGCTATACCTTATGTTTTCAAGAACTTTGAAATATATAATTAATGAAAGGCTGTTAATACCACCGCCATTAAATCATTAGAGGTGCTTCACCGGCTCATGGTAAGAGTTTAATAAATTAGCTCCTTCTTTGAAACACACTCTTCGGTTATTCATTAAGGATATAATATGGCAATAGGATGATGCACTTTTGTACTCTTACTCTCTGAAGCATGTGGAGGTCATACTAAAAATCATACCTGTAGGGTATAGGCCAGAAAAGATAAATAAGCTGATAGCCTATGTTTACTCTTTTTGTTTTTACGGATTATTAATATGGCGATATTTTTTATCAAAGGCGTCTCTTTTGTACTAGGTACTGATTCACGCTACCAGACTAATGATATGATATTATACGTCACATCCCTGTACCACAACAGAGTTTGCATGACAACATGCACTTTATCAGTTGATACATCACTTGCTCCAAGATAAATGTCTACCTTAGCGGCTATTACCCTGTCCAAACGGTATGTTTTATATGTATTTGATTATATATATATATATATATATATATATATATATATATATATATATATTATACATATATATTATATATATATATTATATATATATATATATATATATATATATATATATATATATATATATATATATCTTACGTGGAATATATCTATCCTTCCTTTTTTAGCTTAAACCACCTACCTTTGTCCGCCTATTTGTTACAAATTATTTTTTCAGGCTTCAGACCGCCTGATATATTTATAAAGAAAATATTCTGATGAAATAAAGGAATATTACTTGACGACGTTTTCAAGTCTATTTTGCACAGCATCGCTGAACCTTGTGCGGCAACAGCCATATCAAAATAGCGAAAGTTGGTATGACGCATCAGAAGCGCAAATGTGCCTAGGGTTGGTGTGTCAAGTGTTTGCTAATGTAGACCAGGCTGAGAATCTTAACCAGACCCAGCGACCTTTTATTTTGGAAAGAGCATCATGTACAAAAATAAGTAAACGGGTTAAAGCGGTGGCGTTTGCAAAATATGTGCATATTAAGATATTGTGAATTCTTAATATGTGCAAAATAAGGTTTACGGAGATGGAATACTAGTCTTTGTATTGGTATATGTTTCATTTCTCGGTAAAAGCGGAAATAAGGGTATTGCTATTCATGTCAACCACAAGGTAGTGTGACCTCATTTCAATTATTTTCTTTGTAAGACGAAGTCCACGTTCAGGTGATTAGAATGATATGATCAATTTTAAGTCGGATAAATTAGAGCCTCATTGACCAAAAAAAATATTTCAATAACTCAATAACTAACAGTGACATTTGTTGAATGATAAAGGTTAGAATTAGCTGTTTATGGTCTAAGATTAATTAATTAAGACGAATTCGACGTTCAGGTGATTCAAATAATATATTTTTTTCAGGTTATATTTTTTTAATCACATGACCAATTATGGTATCAGCTCCAATTCAGTGTTTGTCATTACAGGCGCATTGACATGACGGCAACATTATGTGACGTCATAAAGGTTTGACCACAATTTCTGGGAATAAATAATGCAAACAACCAGGCATATACGGATGTATTTATATTTGAAATGTGGTCACACGGTGGTGTCACAATATTTTATTCGACCATTATTATGGGTTTGTAATGCATAAAAAAAAATATATATATATATATATATATATATATATATATATGTTTATAGAATGTGGTCACTTGGTTTATATATAATATTATATTTTATTACATTATATTAACATAAGATCCCATGGTGTGCCCCCATTTGGAAGGAATAAATAAAAGCCATATTAATGCATATTCAAATGTATTTATATTTAGAAATGTGGTCACACATGCCGTGACTACATTTTGAAAAACTAGGTCTAGATATGACATTTGATCAATTATTATAATCGGTTCTGGAGATTTCGGAAAACAAATTTATTTTCATAATGGCGAGCCCTAATTTGCATATTAGAAAAAATAAATTAAAATTTATCACATATCCTTATTATAGTTTTTATATTAATCTTAATTCATAACAAGTGACCCATGGGTCGTGACGCTCAGCTGACATGCATGAGTCAATGGCTTAATTTTTACAACTGGGAGGGGCAGGAAGATTTGTAGGCATAAAGCACATTACTTTCAGGGCAAAATAGTGATACTAGGCATGACTGAACATTTGCGACTAGTTCAAACAGTGAAATTAATATATATCGAGAACACAGCTTGCAGAATATAGATCACCATGATCTTATTTAAGGTTTGCAAGGATTTTGTTCAGCTGAGCTAAAAGAACATTCTAGGTCCAGTGGTTATGATTTGTGCCCTGCTTTGGTATCAACATTTTAAAATTATTCTGCGGGGTATTATAATCCCCATAGCTCGGAGAATATGAGTAACAGATACCTGCTAGGATGTCAGGTTAGAAGATTCTAGGTCAAGTGGTTACGATTTGTGCCCTGCTGACGGACGACCGCATCTGAAAGTCCCAAATATAGAGAAAAAAAATGCTTAAAAATTCATTAAATCCCGGTGGCGCCACAAGTCTGCAGGAACTGATGAAACACTCCTTGACCAATATGCATGCTAAGAATCATGGTGATCAAAGCCTTGGTTGTTCAGATAAAGGTACTTTTGTATCAATGTTTTAATAATTCCGGGGGTATTTCTGAGTCCCATAGCTCAAAGAATATGTGTAACAGAGACCTAATTCCAGGTTCCTGAGAGAACTTTTCAGAAACTCCAAGGACGTCAAGGAAACTGATTCTAGGGCCAATGTTTATTTATTTGTGATATGCTTTATTATCAAATTTTCAATTATTTCCGGGGGAAATTATAAGCCCAACAGCTTATGAGTAACAGAGACCTAATTTCAGACACCAACCTCCCAGGATGTCAAGTTAGAAGATTCTAGGTCAAGTGGTTACGATTTGCCCCCTGTTAACGGACGACCGCATCATCAAAGGTCTCAAAAATAGAGAAAATATGCTTAAAAATTCGAAAAAAAACATGATCAATATACATGCAAAGAATCATCAGTTCTTCAAATACTGGAACTTTGGTATCAAATTTTCAATTATTCTGAGGGGTATTTTGAGCCCCATAGCTTGAAGGATATGGGTGACAAAGACCTAATTTCAAGTTTCTGAAGAGACAATTTTGGACATCCATGGATGTCAAGTTAGAAGATTCTAAGTTGAATGGTTGCGATTTGTTCCCTTTTGACAGAGGACTTCGTCTTTGAAGGTCTCAAAAGTAGAGATAAAATGAGTAAAAATTTTTAAAAAATCAGGTGGCGCCACCAGTCTCCTGAAACTGATGAAACACTTCATCATCAATCAGCATGCAAAGAATCATGCTGTCAATGCATAAGTTGTTCAGATACTGGAGCATTTGTATTAAATTTTCAATTATTTGGCAGGTGTACTTCTGAGTCCCTTAGCTCGGAGAAAATCGGTAACAGACCTAATTTCAGGTTTCCAAGGAGATTTTCCATGGGATTCCCGAATGTCAAGTTAGAAGATTCCAGGTCCAGCGGTTACGATTTGTGCCCTGCAAATGGACATTCGGACGGCCGGAAGGTCGTACGATCATGTGTAACAAACTGCTATGGTGCAGGTAGGGCAAACGTTTGTTTACTTTGGACTTTAACAAACCCTTCGATGATAATATTTGCATAATTTGATGTTTCATTCTATTGATGAACTCAAATATTATTTTTTGTCGTCATTTGCAAAGATTCAATGAACGATTCCAAAAAAACTACTTGCAAAATGTTGCCTTACTCTTATTCGACACATTCAGCAATACGTACAAAAAGTATGTAAAATGCAGATATATATCGTATACTGTGGGGTAAACACTACTTCTTTTCAAACGTTTGACTCCAGGTATGAAAAGGTACATGTAAATTTTCATTTTAATTAATTTTCAGTAGAAAAAGTTATATGGTCTTGGCAATAAATAAACCCTAATAATGAGAGAATTTACAGGTTAACCTTCATAAGTACACGACGGAAAACTAATCAATCCGTACACCTGGGGTCCATCTGGACCCAGAAGATATGTCTATTTACTCTATGCTTAATGTATACCATAGTTATTTGCTTGATTAATATGGACCTTTTAGTCCAATATAGGAAAGAAAATATCACATCTGGGGGAAAAAATGCTATAATTGGCAGATAACAAGAACACGTTTTACAAGAATTACATATTTTTGTCTTAATTGGCAGAATTTCTTCTCCGTTTGTTCAGCCAAGCACATCAGCACTATTAATTTATGACATTTAATGTGTTCCCATGTAAAATAAAACATGATATATCTGTGGAAATAACAAAGTTCAGATGTTTTACCTGAGAATTACAAAAAGAAATGGCAATGGGGTCCAACTGGACCCCAAACAAACAATGTAAAAAAGAATAACATTTAACAATTTGAGTCATAATTTCAAAAGACGAAAATTGACATAATAATTTGTAGTCAACTTTTTTAAAACCTTCTCATCCGTTTCTTCCAAGAAACCCATTACAATTTACACGTAATACCAAAATAACATGTTTTTTTTTTCTTCTTTGGCAAAGTTTTTTCAATGGTATCATAATAATTAGTTTTTACATTCCTGGTATTGACATTTAAAATAAAACATATCTATGGAAATAATATACCAATTCTGTAGCTAAAATTTACACATTGAATGAAAACAGCAATGCCAACCCAATAATTGATAAATAGATAAATTGACAAAAGGAAAAAAAAAACAGGAATGAACTCCTGCAAGTCTTATTTATCTCTAGCATCAATGACACTCATATAATAGATCCAGTGTTGAGTTTCAAAAGTCTCAAATTAAATAAAAAATGGAAGTAAAATGCTTCGAGTCATATATCTGTAGCTTCATAGACACTCATCGCATTGTATTCTTGGGGTAGAATGATCTGCGCAGGCATGCTTGCCATATGTGGTGGGGCATTGGCGAACTTTTCTGTCTGCCTGACTGGGACAGAGGTAGCATCGTTTTTTGGTTGCTGGAGTTCCCTTGGCAGCGTGTTGGCAAACATCAAGCATACCAAGGCTACAAAATCTCGATTTCAAAGATTTCTGCATTGCCCATGGATTTTGCAGACGTTGACGCAGAAGGACATCAGCAAGCGCCTCGTCAAGAACTGCAAGAAGAAGCGGCGATGACTGAGTCGTTTCTTTATTCCCCAGTCAGGGAAGTTACAAATCCACACTAAATATGCTACGAAACCATGTTGAAAAAAAAGAACCATAGGCCACCTGTTGTTCTTCCGTTTCACGGAACAGATACAGGCGAGGTGATCCATGTTGTCGACATCTCCCCTCTTTGCATTGTAGTGTGTAATGATTTCTGGTTTATGTGCTAAACCCTCAACTGCTTGGTAATGATGCATAGTGGAAAGCAGGATCACGGCACTGTTCTTCTTTGGGTACATATGAGACCTTGGTGAGCTCACCAGCAAAGATAAAAACACAGAAGATTGTTCTTCTCTATGACGACTAGGTTGCATTTCAGGTGGGATATTTTTTTTTGCGCAGTGTACCAACGTAGGTTAGCTGATGGGCTAAGAGGGCCTCTTCAAAGTAACGCTGGTGAAATAGTTGTCAGCATTGACACTACGTCCTGTCCCTTACAAAGGTTGACTAAATCGTTTACCTCATGGGCCCCTCTGGTTTGGTCAGCCTGTTTCCCCAGGTACCCCTAGCCACATAGCGGATAATTGGACACTGCATCGCAGTTCCACCATATTTTGATGCCATATTTTGCCGGCTTGCCGGCTTGTACTGTCGGAATGGACAGCGACCACGGTAGGATACCAATTGTTCATCTATTGTAATGTCGGTGCCAGGTATGTCGAATTTTGGCAGTTGTGCAGTGAGCATAGTTCACACATCCCTAAAAGCTGCCAGCTTGTCCTGAGCCCTTCGTTCAGGTCCCGTGCCGTTGTTGTCAGATCTCAGGAAACGAAGAATTATCTTGAACCTGTCATTGTTGCCCGAAATATCGGTTTCCCAGTTTTTGGATCGTGGGCTGAATGGTTAACCCCAGCGAGAATTGGAAGACCCAAAAAAGCTTTCATATCAAAAAGGGTCACGGGTTTCCAGACTTTCTTCTTTGCTAGATGGTCTTCATTCCATTGCTTGTTTACCCTAGTGGCTTTCCTGTTTGTCTCGCGCATTATGGTGTCGAGGATCTCATTCATTATGAAGAGCTCAAAAGCTTCTGTTATGGTCTTTACCCTGCCTGGAGCCGTCACTCCAACACGGTGATGAATAAATCTTGAGGTCCTCTTCTGTGGATTACTTGAGCCTGCAGACTCCATTCTTTCCCATTCTGTGAAGTCCTTACTTGTGGGCTTACTTGGGGACTTGCAGCACTTTCTGCCCAAGAAGGATCTTCGTGACCTTGATTGTCATCAGCTGGAGGATCTTTATCTCGCCCCCGTCCCCTACCCGGACCTCTTGCTCTCCGCCTCCCTCTTTCTCTGCTCCGCCTCCCTATTTCTCTGCTCCGCCTCTTCCCCTACCTTCATGAACCACTGTTCTTTCCCTTTCGTCTCTGTGTTGCTCTCTCCCCGTTCCTTCAGACACAGTTTGTGCATTACTTTCTTCTCCTTGGTCAAAGGTAGTTTTGTTTGTGCTTCATCAAGCTGATCAGGCTGGCTGCCCGGTTCTTCTGAATCAAAATCGGCTTTAGACACATGGTTTTCAGTTATAGAGGTTACTTCAGGGTTATCAATATGGTCATTATTATCGTCCTCATCCATGTCAGAGAATTCAGCATCTGAATGGTCAGAGTCACTCTCAAGAATCATTCTAAGCGCCTGGAAAATAAAACAAGAGGCTAAAATCACAAAATAATCTAATATTCTACAGCGTTGCCCTCTGAAGTCCATGGAGACCCCAAGAAAATATTTTAAATACATATCATATGGTTAAATGAAACCCAACCATCTTTCAGCTGAATAAAGGCATCACTGTACCTGACAACTACCTAAAAAAAGAAAAGACTACGACTGATCAATAAAAAATTATCGCAAAAAAAAAAACATACATTCCGGTGGTCCATATCGACCCGAAGTCTACTGATGAAGGTTAAGGACAAATGTTGTGACCTTTTGATCTCTGGTGCCCTTTTCTCCATATTACATTTGCATATCATTTACATAGACTTGTAGATCTTGACAAGGCAAACATTTAAAGTGGTCAGGTGAAATAGTTTGGTCTAGAGTTCCAAATGTTATAGCTGTTTGAATTTTCCATACCCCAAATTATCTGCCTCTAGCCGTAAATTTAGGCGTGATTAAAAAGTCCATGGGGGTATCTTCCATTCCAGTTTTTTTTTTTTTTTTATTGGCAACATCAATTTTCTGATTTGTTTGACCCAGCGCTACATGAAAATACCCATTAGAGTAAATCACAAGGGGAGTGGGGGTGCACTATGACCCCCACTAGCCCATTGCAGGCATGCTTTTATATTTAGCTTTGACCAGGAAACCTAGGCTTAGACATAGTGTTAGACTTGTTATCATGGGTAGTTCATGAGATGTTTGACTCAGTAGAATTATTCAAATGGTGGCTCTGGTTAACATATTACATTATTGCTCAAGTTCTTAATGAGAATACCCAATCTAAAGGTATCCGGGCACCCACATAATGATAAATCAGCCATAAAACTGGTAGTTCTAGTAATTTGTTGACAAAATAAGACGGAAACATACACAGATTAGTATTCCATCTCCGCAAACCTTATTTTGTCCATATTAAGAATTCACATTTTTTAAGTATGCTCATATTTCGCACAACCACTTTATCCAGAACATCCATGGATGTTGTATTATAAAATTTTAGGCCTAACAATTACAATTTGTTTCCTGTCTAACTTTGGTTCTTCAAAATCATGTTTTTGGCCAAAGCTCGCAGAATGTAGGTCTCATGTCCTTATTTCAGGTTTACAAGAAAATTTGCCCTGTACTTTCACTGGATTTTACATTGAAAGGATGAAGGGCTACTGGATTCAGTTGCTGAACACCTGACTTCCAGGGAGCTAAAACCAAGTCTTTCCCCATACCTCGTAGAATATAGGTCACAGTGACGTAATTTCACATTTCCAAGAATATTTTCCTAGGACCTTCCAGAATAATACATTAGAAGTTTCTAGGTCCAACGGAAACAGAATAAGCCCTTTCCGACTGCCAGGGTGTTCAAGGTCATGTTTTTGACCAGTCACACGCAGAATATAGGTCATCATGACCTAGTTCAGGTTTATGAGAAAACTTGCCCGGAATCACTTTAACAGCTATTGAGATACTGGAGCTTTTGTATATTTTGTCAAATAAATCTGGGGGTGTTTTCGATCCCCATAGCTCTGAGTATATAGGCCAAAATGTTCAGTTAGAAGTTTCAGGTCCAGCGGTTACAATTTGTGCCCTGTTAACAGACTGATGGACAGACGAACGGACGCCGGACAAAAAGGGGTCCCTATAGCTCAGATGACTTTCAGTCAGCTGTGCTAAAACGGTAGGGGACTATTGGGATATGCCCCCCCCCCACACACACACAATTAACAAAACGAGGCCCATAACTGCTAACGTTCCACGGGCATTGATGAAATAGATACTCCTACTACTTATTGTTACAATTATTTTTTTTTAATTTTCTGATCAAAGTAGGGCTTGTATTTTGCTTCATAACCAATCATTTTATCTATACTTTACCATATTATTTGTTGCAGAAGTTAGACTTGTATCCATATTTGCTAGCGATCACTGGGTTGTCCTCGATACCAATACAGTATGCAAAGTTTATCGTTAACCGTATAGAGGATGCGTATCGTTTCGTATCGATATATCGGTATATTGTTCAGGCCCTATAATTCAATTGCGGAAGGGTGAGGCTGGTGTAGTCGTTGGTACATACTTTAACTGATATTTAAGAGCCAACGACAGACAATACTTATTACAAAATATTCAAATGTTTAAATAATGATATTTCTATTCATTAGTTATTGTGTAACAGAAGTATCACTATGAAGGAGGCTTCACAGGCCAAGGCGTGGAGCATATGGCTCATATCCCTCCGGTTTGTAATATAAACATCCTGACACATGCGGAGCCCCCTTTCGGCCATAAAGTTAACTACTGTTAAAAAACTAACAAAAGCGATTTCGCAGTTTATACATGGTTGCTCGAGACGCCGCTCGTTCCACCATCCAATCCAGCCCCCACCCCCCCCACCCCCCGCCACCCCTTCAATCGGCAAATTTTGTTCAAGATGGGCAGGAAGAGAGGATGATTGTTAAGAGGTGGATTTGTACAGCGTGGGAAGGGCGAAACTCTTATACAACGTATTTACTGGGCGAACATCTTTTGTGTAACTGTACTACTTAGAAGCATGACAAACTCCAAGGACCTACTCGAAAATTCGAAACTGGTTTCGGATTCGGCCGCTTCCGGTAAACGGTCCACTTGATAATAGCGGACCGAAATTACTTGTGGCGAAACTATCTCCGGTCATGGTTTCGGTTTCGCCCAAACCGTCCACTCGATAATTATACTGGCAAGACGACGGCGATGGGCCAAAATAGTGTTATTTTGGTTATCATTTTATTAATTAATACTGTTGATGCTGTAAGGTTTATATAAGCAATGGTTGAAATAAAAGTCAATGTTCCCTACTATTTCCTACGTATCCTGTTTGTCCATGCCGCCTGACACGTGGAAATGTGATAAGACACAGAGACAGAGTCTATTTTCATCCTAATTAAATATATATTTGCCAGTCACAATTAATAATGCCCTCACTTGGTCTCAAGGTGCCCAGGCATGGATCTCTAAATTTTGAGAATATGTTCAGCATTATAGACGGATCAAAATACGTAAAAATAGCTTGACCCCAAAATAATTGCAAAAAAAATGTTTTATGTTGATTTTATGTACTATAGGACCAGCTTAACAATATTTCAAATGTTATACTAAAATTGGACCCCAGGAAAATTGTTTTTCAAGATGGCGTCCTATTTGACCACCAAGCCCCTCAGATGGCAATAAATCATTTGTAATTCATCATATTGTTGTCTTTTTTGTATCTACTACTAGGTTTTGGGGGTCCAGAAATCCATTGGAACCTACAAAAATATCATCACCTATTTATGTCACTGAAAATTCCAAGTTGGCGCTAAAATGGCCACCAAGTCCTCAAAAATTGCCATAAATCTTTTTTTTTTATGACACAGTTGTAATTTTGGTATCTACTGCTTGATTTTTGGGATCCAGAAATTCATTGTAACCAACAGAAATATCATTACGTCACTGACATATACAAGTCCTTTTTTTCATCATGTAAGTTACTTTTTTCATTACTGTAAGTTAAGTATCTACTGTAGCATTTATTGGTCTGTGAATCAAATGAAGCCAAATAAGGCATCGCTGTGTAGTTCTGTGGCTTGCAAATTAAAGATGGTGTCAAAATTGATACCGCTAACGTCATTTGCATTTAATGATAATAGGTCACTCTTTATATTATTGCATTAGTTTTGGTGTCTATACTATTTTTTTTTACAGAACAGAACAGAACTTTATTCAGGAAAAAGGCCTCAGGCCCAAAGTTCCAAACATTTCAATAAATGTTCAGTTTAAAAAGTACATCAATCCAATGGAAGGTAGCAGTCTTATATTTTCTAGTAAACACTGCCATTAACACAAGTAACAGAACTGCATACCTACATACATATAAATCTGTTTTGCCATCATCTGTGAGGATAAACATAATTACATTTCAATAAACAGTCAGTTCAAAAATTACAACAATATAATGTTAAGTAACAGTCTTAAAATGACTAATCAATCGTGCCATAAACACATGTAACATTATTGCACACCTAAGTACACAATGAATCTATTGTGCTGTCAACAGTGAGTACTGTTTAAAATACATAATTTAACCATCTATCATTTTCCGTCTCCTCAAAAACGAATTAAACACATATGCAGCAACTTTTGATATTTCAAATGGATTATCTAAATTAAATAATTTTATAAAATTTTGTTCACTTGGATAATGCAAGTCTTGTCTAATATATTTTAACCTCAAATCGCGATATAATTTACACTCTTGCATAAAGTGAGCTTCATCCTCAACAATATTGAATCCATAGCATAAACAATATTTACAGATCCTTTCTTCACGAGAAATGTTTTTATGGCGGCCCATTTCTATTTTAAGGAATGTCATCCAAGATGTCAGCCGATTAATTGTACATTAATAGGGTTAAAAGTTTCTATCGTAGACGATACTCTGATGACTGCCGCTAGGCTTAGTGTCTAAAAATGAGAAATTAAAACTAGTAGTAAATCTTGCCTTCAGGTATTCTAACATAGGAAACAATGGACCCAAGATGTCCACCAGTACATTGAAATTGCATAAACTGGCGCATTTCTATGAGATCTATCAGATGAAAGTGTTTACTCCAAAACAAAATAGGAGCAAAGCAGGAACAAAATCATGCTTTTAAATGTTTTTTAATGTTCGGTTATCCTGTTTTGTTTCGATTACATTCGTTTATTTAAAAAAAATTAATTCGAAAAATGCTCATAAGATTTACTTAGTATAAGTTTATTTAATAGTTTAATGCCCTCTTATTATATATTACTATTTTTCGTCATATTATTTTATTCATAAACAAATTTATTACATTTTTATGTCCGTGGAATATTTTGGGGATTTTTCTTTTTTTTTTTGGTTTAATGTTACGTTGAAAATAAGTGCAACTTATTGAAAAATGTTTATACCCAGGTCAATTGTTTTGTGATATATGCGAGATACACAGACGTTAAATTACCAATTTCAATAAACCATTAGATTGACATAGTTATACAGTGCTGGGTCATTCTGGTATACTTTTATTTTCTAGTCACCTGAACACTCAAAACACAAGTGAACAGGATATCGTAGTCTCCCCTGAAACGTCTGTTTAAATGCGGAGGTAGCCTGATTTGAATCCTACACAGGGGCAGTCCAACACGCGGTCTATTCCAATATATTTTTCTTGTATGTATGTAGGTATACTTTACATATATATATATATATATATATATATATATATATATATATATATATATATATATATATATATTATGTCTTTGTTACAAAATAAAGTAAATAATCCATCTAAAAAATAGTAATTCTAATAATTAGCATAATAAATATTTTATAATCAAACTCAAACAGAATATACCTAAACAATAAAGTTTGAAGAGAACCCATTGTCAAAAGGTTATATACGTGATTTTAAATGATTTGAAATATTTTCTTTTCCAATGCCACATCATAAGTATATTCAGTATATATAATTGTCTTTTACCTGAATTTTAGCCAATTCAGCAAGAACAGCTTTTTCTCCGTCACATTCTTCTCTCATATCCCTGGCAAGACCTCGCAAAAGTTCCCCAGCAGGAGTACTTGGATTTTTGTCCATCAAGATCTTTATTTGCGAATGAAGTTCCCGGACCGAGGGTAATATCATTGACGTGAAGGAAATAACCTTCTTGTATCCTGAAATGTCCTTCTGCGCTTCCCCTGTCTTGTTTTCTCTGCAGAAGCAACCTCTCTTG
Organism: Sipunculus nudus; assembly: GCA_026874595.1. NCBI lineage: Eukaryota > Metazoa > Annelida > Sipuncula > Golfingiida > Sipunculidae > Sipunculus > Sipunculus nudus. Next base: position 53,720,182 of record CM049320.1, read on the forward strand.
TCAGGCTTCGATTTCAATTTCCCCCCAGCTCCTTTATCTCCGTTCAATTTTGCCTGTTGCCAATTAAAAAATGTCTTTATGCCATACTTAACCACAACATTAGTCAATAATGTTCCCTTCTCTGAATAGAGGGTGCCCAGTGTGTCTGTCAGTGGGCTTTTTCCCACATCTTTATTCTTTTTCCATGCTGTTTCCAATAACGTGAGGGAATCGAGGATGACTTTTTTGTCAACACCATGTAACTTTACGGACAGTCCATTGAAGAACTGATTCTATTCCATCTTAAGCTTAATGAGTGAGCTCGTGATTTCCCGGTCTTTTTCCAATAACTCATTTACTTCTCTTCTATTTAAATATTCCATAAGATATCTGGTTATGTCCCCGGCCCCTCTTATGAAGGGCGAAGCCATTATCAGATTTTCTCCCCACTCCACATATTTAGACCCCTCTTCACATAAAAACTGGAGTGCTGTACCTGCTATATCGGCAACATTGCTCAAAGCCCCAGTCGTCGCATTGATCCTAGGAATACGATCGGCTCCATGCGCCAGAGTTTCCAGATGTTGAATAATTTCTTTTCGGCCTTTCCGCCACGTCTTAATCTGTTCTGTTATATTTTCCTTTCTTTTTACGAATTGCTCAATCGTCTAAAGAAAATTCAAACTTTTAATATTAAACGTTGCCAATGGTGAACTATGTAAATATGAACATTACAGGAAATTTGAATGTAAACTTACGGTAACATATGTATATAACAACGTATAACAAATAAAAGACTGACTCAAAGAAATGAATTAAAGGATATGATGTACGACATTTAAAAAAATTAACTGAAGAAATTGTGAAATCAAAATCGTTATTTTTTCTGGATCTTAGATATTTACTCTGTATTTTTTGTTATAGCTTTTTACCACGGCATTGAAACCAATACGGCAAGGTCAAAAGCGCAGGGGGCGCTTACAGTCCAGCTGACGGACTAGCGGACAACCCGGGGGTTAGAAGTCTTGTGAGGCGCAGAGTAGCAGACGAGCATCTGGAAGTCTGGTGCAACGCAATGTCGCAGACCAGTACCGCACGGTCGACGCAGGGGACGTCAACGAGGCCAAGAAAGGGCGCTCGAGTGGGGCCGGCGGAGGTGTGTGGCCTATCCGAGACGTTGCGGCAGGTATCGAGATACGGCTGATGAGGACTTGGCAGCACGAGCCCAGCACAGAAGACCTGGGGTCTGGGTAAAGAGTACAGCGGATCGCGTGGGCGTCCAAGGATTTCCACCAGATCTCGTATTTTTGTTTAGATTAGATACCTTTGATGCAATAGATAGGGCTATCGCGTGGTTCAGATAGACAGACAACGACGTCACAGTGATCATCGATGCTTATATATATTGAACGCCTCTCCAGAGAAAAGTAAGTGTATGTTTCCTTTAAAATATTGATTTTTTTGTTAACCTATGCCTTATTAATGTTTCTGGAGTGTAGGTATGTATGGGTTTTAGCCGGTTGGCTCGACATTTAAAGGAATCTGGACGTTCATATATTTAGTCATTCAACAAGAGTTTCAATCATCAATTTTAACATATTTTAAAATGTTTACAAAGGTTATGATTTGCCACAAAAGTCAATAGTATTCTTTTATTCCATTAATTAATTCATGTCAGGTATCAGTCGTACTAATATTCACATGTTCAACTAACTTACGTATTTGAAGATTTGCATGCTATAAATAATTTTTGTCTTGATGCATAAGATTAAAGTTATGAAATGGCTGAACTTAGGTAAATTTCCTAAATTTGATTCAGAAGTATGTGCTGAAGGCATTGATTAATATTATGTCAACTCACAGTCTGAATCAGAATTCGGGCTGGACCAGATCCTGACTAGGGTTAGGACTAGTCAAAATCCCGACCGGGTTTGGTCTGGACCATTCGGTAATGCTCCAGACCATTCGGCGATCTGTCTGGACCAACTCCTGATCGTGATTCAGTCTGGCCTAAACCCGATCGGGATCCAGCCTGGCCTTAGCCCAGAACAGATCCCGGTCTTGGTTCAGGCCGGACTGAATCCAGACAGGGATTCTAGATGAGGATCTGGGTTTTGACATATACATTGTACCGGAACAATGTGCTCTTTAACATAAATCGATAATAGTAAAATTTATTATCCTACCTCTGCCTCTGGAAATTGATAGTTTGGAGCCATGTTGAATTAGAAGGCGTGAGAAATGAGCATCAACCGTAGCCACATAACTCCCTTTTTGCCCTGCAGATGTGTTAGCTTAGTCGATAAAAAACAAATGCCTAAAGTTTGATTTCTTTTACCAGAAGGATGTGGTGTAACATTTTATTAATTGAGACAGCTCTGCTAAACTGACGATTAAAACCCCCTAAAATCTAAACACATATATATATATATATATATATATATATATATATATATATATATATATATATATATCAGTCACATAATAATAAATAGAATTGATATATTCTCCAATTAGTCTCAAAGCGCAATATGCACATACCAATACTTACAAAGTACTGTTTCTCGGAAAACAACTTCCTGTGCCATTCCCTTAGTCCATTGTCTTTCTCATCATCTGTCACGTGGTTATCCAGGGTATCTGACTTGAAAAAAATGGTCCACATTAACTACCAGAAGCTTGCAGAAAGTGACCAGTTTTTAAACTAGTTTAACATTATGAAAGAGTAGGAGATTCTCTAAGTAAAGTAGAAAGCGAATTGAAGACTTTAGGGCTATGAAACGGAAGGAACCTTCGCCTCCCTGTTTCACTTTAGATCTTTAATTAGAGTGTACGCAAAGCCCAGTAGTTTGTCAATATTTTTTAGAAAAACACAATCATAGTGAGCCATCGAAATGGCCGTACACAAAAACAGTATTTTTATATATTCCGCGGTATTTGACGAGAAGCCAATGGGGCTGTTTGATCAGAGCACGTGATGTGGTCAGACTAACGCGTCTTCAGACTGAGAGGTGCAGAATAATTCTGAACCATATGCAAGGACCATCAAGGACTGTATTAAATTAATACAGGCGAGAGAATACTTGGCGGAAATTAGAATGAAGCAAGCGTTATGAGCGAGGAAACGCCGAATTCAATCTATATGGCGGAGTCGAGTACGGCCGCGAGGCTACTACCACTAAAATAATCATGCATTGAAGAATTCCGATCAACCTTAACATCGAGACAGTTCACGGAAGTTTGATTGCCAATCATCCGCAGACAGGGCTTAAATCCAACAGGACAATTTCAGCTGTGTCGGTATTCGTGGATTGAAATAAGTATATTTTGTTTAATATTTGCGTGCATGTTTTTATATCATAATAGGTAAAATACATTATACTTTTACCTATTATTAGATAACATGGTTGTCCATATCTTCTAGAAACATATTGATATAAACTGCATATTCATATCAGAATCCAACTGTTAAACATTTATGTTTACTACATACTATCGTTTCTGAGTAATGCATCTACTTGTGGCACTTTTCAGGACACTTTCCGTTTGATCTCCAACCCGTATTTGTTAGTTTGGTGGTGACCGCCTAATGGACTTCAGTCTGACAAAATACACCAGCTGCAATGAAGGATTGCTTGTAATTAAATACAATGGTCTAAATCACAGTGTAAATATCAATATTCAACAGTCCTGTTTCGCACAATGGATGTGTGCACCTATGAATGTGGTTAAAAACCTATAGGTTGTTTTTACAGCTTTTGTGAAGCAGCTGAGAAGACATGAGGAAGAGCAGAGCTTTAATGCCACTTACAAAATACATTAAATATCCAAGATAATTGTATGCATTTATCAAAACAGAACAATACGGGCAACACAAAACCTAAAGAAAACCTAAAAAAATTAAGTCATATATTAAGTCATATTTTATGGAGTTATTGAAATTTCTCTGAAGCAATTACCTGGCCCATGCCACCCAGGTAATGTGTCAATATAATAGATGCTGTTTCATCTATATCCCATTTGTTCGAAATTCACAGTGTAGTTGATCTGCTCCATCAATATGTCTAGGCATGGACTTCGGCGTATAATAAAAAAAGGTTCACTTAGACTAACCGATCGAAATAACACGTTAATACATGAAACCCGAAAGGCAGTCGGCCATATGTATTTCATGTGTTTTCGACACTTAATGATAAATATAGGTGGCTCGTTCAAGCATTTGATCGGAATGCCGTCTTACTGATCACATGCAGGTGAATAATAAAGTAAGAGCGGGAATATGTTGTACATATGTAACTCAGTTAGACGGGCAATATATTACGTGATGAAATGGAATTGCCATATTGGAGATATTTAAAGGAGCTAAAGAGGATTAATCAAGTTTCTTTAACTAGACAAGGAATATAAACCGACCAACCAGATATGTTACGGACGGGGCTTCAACTGCAGTTTAATATTACTATGAAAATGTTCCAATGAATTAAAGCCTAAAAGAAATAGATCATTTAAACACTTCTTTAACATTAATTAATGGTTATCATCTTTTCAAAATATTTAAACACTCGATGGAATAATGTGCTGGCTGCGAGTGATATCAATGGTTTTGATCCCTATATTCTGCTTATTTTGTGGGAGCGGCTCACATGATTGGCAACATATATTATTGTACTAATTCCATATATGTAAATTGTTGCCGAATGGGTTCTAGCATTCAGATTTGAATGCGTTTTAATAGCATTTTTCGATTGACCAATACGTATAATATAGGTGCACGAATGCAGAAATAATAAACATTATAAGAGCTGTGTGAATAATAATAAAATATCTCCATAACATTTTTATAGATGATCAGCTTTGCTGTATCAGTAGACGCAAGTAGATCTCCTTTTGAATTGAAAATATGTTTTGCATGTCAAAAAAGCTGAAGAAAATGTGTGAACAGCTCAATAAAATCATTCATTTTGTCATTTCCCAGTGCACACTGTTTTGTTGCATGTGCAGTTTACATAGAGCATATATGATATTTAGACCTACATTTATATATTCCTCTAGAAGGATAAAATATCAAATGAACATATGGTATATAAAATAACATATCTGTAGTACAGTGCAACGATAACGACTTTTTCACCCGCACCTCTTCCAAAAATAACATTTCAATAATGGTAGTAATAATTCAGTCAGGCTGAATAAACTATTAGCTGTTTATCCACAAATTCCCTTTTTGTAACATCTGAGGGGAAATTTTCCATGCGATATAAACTGCTAATTGCATTGCCGCAATAGAGCGCATTCTGTTTTATAGATTACAGGCTAACACAATGGGAAGTCGTGTGCAGAGAAATTTTCCCTCACAACACGGCTGGAAAATGAGATTCAAAAATATTTTTGTCCCTCTCGTCTGAACCTAGCTCAATCAAACAATCTTTTAAATTGACACGTTTATTATTTTCAATGTTAGCTTGCAATGATTACTTTGAATTACGTAAATGTTGGTTTTAACAAACTTGCTCTGGCGTACTAATTTATAAATAGAAATGCATCGCCCTGAACGTGATCTTTCAGTTTTATATATCTACGATAAGTATAATTTTGTTCACAAATTTCTAATAATTCTACATTCTTTCCGATCTAAGCCATTGCACCACGTGGGACATTCGCCCCGTGAAAAAAAAAAAAAACTAAAGCCATTCCTGCTCTACACTTTTTATAACATTATCTTTTCTGCAAGTTTCTAACATTAAATAACAATGTTTTGCCGCATTTATAGAGCAATCAGTTGTACATTGCCAGATATTTTTTTCAATCCCTCAAAGATTAACGTTAATACTTTAACATGAAACAGACTGTTTAAATAACCTAGACATTTCCATGGTCTGCCGACAACCTTTACGTCATAAACACACACATAAATACTCTATTCTTTAACAATATTTATACCCCTTATTTGAAAACTTATATAATCTCATGACATCACTTTTTTATGGTGATTATATAGTGATTCAAAGAAATAACCAGGCAGGCGATTCACACAAAAATAAAATATTTTTTTTTCTTTTTCCACTGATACTACAACAAAGGAACAACTGGTTTACTCCTCTCCCCTCAAAACACATGCTATGCCTAATTAAAAGAGGTAAACAAGACAGGAACGTTCATGGATGAATGTAATCATTTTTTTTCCAGCTTCATAATAAAATGTAGAATATTAACTAGTTTAATAAAAGATACTCTCTGGTAACAATATCAGGCAAACTCTCCATTTTTTGTGGGTAAAATCAAGGATTACAATCGATATTGTAATGTTCGACAACGGTCGAAGGTGATGTGCATTTATTTACATGTCTGCCACATATACAATATTTGTTTTTTTATTAATCGTTGCAAAGACATATCTGCAGAACTTCAATTAACTCCAGATCAAAGTTAACCTTGAAGATTAGCGTGACCCATATTCAAACCCATCCGAGAACGAGGAAAAATATGCAAAATGTCTTACGTTATTTGCTCCCAAATATTAATGTATTTCTGCTGATTTGATCTTGCTCAAAAATTGATAATATATTCAAAGTATCGCAAAATGTGCTTGACGAAAGAGTAGTAAATAATTCTGGTATAGGACTGTCGTAGTCATCATTACAGTCACTATAGAGGTCTTAAAAGCGTCTTGACTGAGGCTACCTTGAGAGACTAACAAGAGCAAGGTTGATTCTTCGTGCAGGTATTTCGAAGAAATATTTTTTCTATATTGAAAGAATTTAAAATTCTGATGAAATTATCAAAGTAAGGGCTGAATTTGCCGAACGTTTGTGAATATTTATGCTGGAGGTTACATTCAGTAGCTTTATATTTTCTATAATGCCAGGATCTTATGCTTAGTTTGCAGTCATCAGAACACTTTTCGTGAGCAAATATTTAAAGCAGCATAATATTTTGTTTTTCTTTTTGATCGATATAAATATGAAAGGCACCGATTTGAGATTAGAATAAAATTTGTGGAAAGAGTTAGGAAAGCAGGAGCATTCTATCTATGAAAACATGTGAATGATACACCTCACGTCCATGAACCAATTTTTTAATATACGGTTGGGTTAAGCTATTAGCACGAGTAAAGAGTATAACCGAAATAAAGATGAAATCTGGTTTAAAATATTACCCTTGTTATTGTCTAGGCCTTAAAAGCTATCACATTTTTGACTGATCATTTACGAGTGAACAGTGAAATATTCACTCACTTATCAAGGACAAGGTCTATCGTCTTACCAGACATAATTTGGATGGACTTAATCACCTGATTATCTTACCACCGGCCACTGCCCCCAGCAACCCATGCGGACTCGGGGTTGCTTGACAGTTATTAAAGTTCAGAATGGTGTTATTTCGGTTTGACCGACTAAGAGATTAACGTACCAAGTAAACAATAAAGCCATTTTTACACAAATGATATCACAACATCACTAAAAAATTATCTCATTATTAAAAGAAACAAGTTGATTTGTAGAGATTATATAAATAAAGCGGAACTTCTCCATGGTAAATTCCATAAAGTGGCCACCTCCACCGAGTGGAGAGTTCTTGACATCCCATCTTATTATTTATCTGGACCTCAATATAGTGAGAACCTTTACAAAATAAGAAGTTTGAAGGGTAACAATGGTGCCTACATTATATATATTTCACGGTATATTAAAATAGTATTTTTCTTGGATCAACGGTCATTTATGGATATTTATAGCACCATGCTTGTACCACAGTAATATCATGGTGTTAGATATAAATTAATAAAAAATGTAATATCAGCAGTCAAATAATGACATAAATAATATAATTAAAATTCATAATATAATTGCAGAGATTTTAAATGCACATAAAAAAATGTTCCGAAAGTCCCAGCTCTCACGATATGGAGAACAGTAATAAAAAAAAATTGCTATGAGATAAGGTTTATAACGACAATTAACGTTGGCTTAATGTATATATATATATATATATATATATATATATATATATATATATATATATATATATATATATATACATATATAGTGAAACTTTGGTGTGTCTGATTCAGTTTAGTCGAATTCCTGCATGTGTCGAAGTCGAATGTGGAGTCCCTGTAAAACAGTTAAAACCTTACTTATTTAACTCCGTTTGTGTCGGGCTCGGTTGTGTCGAATAAAAAAAAACGTGTCAAGGTGTTTTGTTGGTCCCCAGGTAGTATTTCTATCGCTTAACTCGAAGTCATGTTGATTGAGTGTTTGGATAACAGTTGTGCACGGCCCGTCAATCGTGATTTAGCCGTGATGACCAGTTATACGTAGTTAAATACCAGCTAGGACTTTGTTCATCAAGCGTCATGACTCTAACGCTTCACACGAGGTCATGCCGCTAAATTGTCTGGATAACAGTTGAGCAGGATCCATCAATCATACCTACTGGCGTGGTGACCGATGACAAAATTATACCGGCAAGGATCTGACTCATCAGGCGCGATTGTTAACACATCCTTTGTTTATCTGTTCAGGCACTAAAATCTTTACTTCTATCGCCGACGATGCATTAATTCGAAATGACTGTCACTGCATTTTTATAACATCGATGGGATTAAATGAAAATGACACGTGGCAATCATTTGATGATTTGTGTGCTTTGATACATGTATTTGCTCTTATTTCACTTTCTTGGTTAACCTAATCATATTTTGAAGGTGTATATGTGCTATTATATTACTGATGAAGTTTATCAAAAAAAATTATGTTGTTCTGACCATATAGTATAGGCCCTGTACATGTGCAGTATTTATCAATGATAAACAAGGGTGAAGACGGTAACTCCGGTTGTGTCGAAGTAAATTCTCTCTCTCGCTCGCTCTCTCTCTCTCTCTCTCTCTCTCTCTCTCTCTCTCCTCTCTCTCTCTCTCTCTCTCTATATATATATAGATTATCTGTATATATATATATATATATATATATATATATTATGTAGATTTAACCTCTGTTGTAAAGTGCTCTATGGCCTACAGACTAGGCCAGATCGATAAAACACTGACGAAAAACACTTTAAATTCACGACACTCTGTTTTTACGGGATGCGTCCCGATCATTAGGTGAATTTTGTTGGAATCTCTATACAGATAATCTTTTTATATATATATATATATATATATATATATATATATATATATATATATATATATATATATATATCAGACATGGGTCGAATACAGGAGAAATGTATACGAATACAAATACAGCAGGGGTACACGAATACGAATACGAATACAAATACTCCAAAACAGAAATGTATTCGAATATGAATACGAATACAAATATAAATGTATTCATGAATATCAATATGAATACAATATACTGAAACATTTTTTTAATACTACTTATTGCAATCATCATATTTTCACACTTTAAAAAAAAATATTTAAATTCAAAATTCAAAATATTCATGTAATCCACTGTGTATGTACTGTGCATGTGTTTCCATACCACATAATGACGGAGTATTATTTATTATGGAAGTTTGTTTCACAAAATATAAAAATGAATGTTCCTTTCAGGGTTTGTTACTTGTACCTTTACCTAGGTTAACATTTCAGAGTACATGTACCTGGCTTTCATGAGTGGGAAGTACCCTGTACCTGTACCTGGAACTAAAGTTGCTGTACCTGGTATAGGGTACTGTATAGGGTACTCCAGGTACAATTTTGATAATGGTACTTGAAATGGACACCAGGCTTTAATCAATTGCCTGTACAAAGCTGTCACCCCTGTCAGGGCAGTTAGGCGTCTTAGGCAGGGCTTATTAACAAGCATTCATCCTTGCTGCCTTTGTAGCTAGCTACCTGGCTAGCAAGCTGGTCAACCTCCAGCCTCTTAAACAGAAAGTTCATTGCAACATGTATACTGGGGGTTGCCTACATGCCCCATGTCCCCAGTTGGCTCATATGTACACGGAACAGGGTTTGGGCCAGTTACTTGAACCTGTATCTAGGTACACGATTCACGTCATGTGATTTACAGGTTTACCAAGACACTGGAATGGACATCTGGTTTGGTCAAGTAAGATAATGGGCTGTCATGCCTGTCACTAGTGTCAGGGTTATTACCTAGACCAGGCAGGGGTTATTACTAAGCTTTCAACCCTTTGAACTTGAGCGGACTTGGGTTGGTAGCATGCTGGCCGAGCTACCTCCAGCCTCTACACAGCAAGTTCATTGTGGCATTATCAGACATAAAGGGTGTAGTGCAAAGGATATGGACAGCGTTGCTTGCCCCATGTAGATTGCTGTTTTCTTGTATGTTTAACGAACATTGGTGTTGGATAAATGTAGAAGTAAAAAGAGGGTCTGACTGATGGAGATGTACAAACACATGACAAAATAAACACATTAATATTTAACATGAAAAAAGAAAAATGTGAAAATATGTATATAAGATTGTTAATGTGCATGTGGTAAGTGGGTCAAAATCAATCACTGTTGGCACATTTTCCCAAATAGATAAAGGACAAAAGGTAAACAACATGAATGTATACTGCATGTTTTCATGAAAAATATTCATGAATGTGAATACTTCTGCAATGTATTTGAATACGAATACGAATACTTTTGTACTTTTTACAAATAGATTCGAATACGAATACGAATACAGAAAATACCAGCATTCGAATACAATGAATACGAATACTGAATACGAATACTCCATGTCTGATATGTATATATATATATATATATATATATATATATATATATATATATATATATATATATATATATGATGGCAGACATCCAGGTAGTGATGTGATTACAGAAGCTTAGACAAAATGAAAACCAATTATTTTATATAATTATTGATAACATGTAAACTATTTTTGCTGGAAACAATACATATTATTATTGCAGCGTTTCTGCTAGGTTACCCCACCCCCCCCCACTCCTCAGAGAGACAGGTGTCGTATTTCAGTGTTGGTCGTTTTCTGTTAGTAATAACGCAAAACACACCTAATTATATCATCCTGTGCTGGTATGGTTAATGGGTCCAGCGCTGCATTGTTGTGGCAGGGGAATTCCGTTGGAAATAAAGATATGCCTGACGTCGCCGGCTGTTTCATCATGGCCGGTCTAAGGTATATATTCCCAACATCTAATCATTATCTTTAATAAACAATTCTTGGCCCTGCTACCCTAACACAAAGACACATGGCTATATTCAGAGCAAATCAGACTGGTGACTGGTTTGGCCGAGGGGTAGCAGTTTCAAGTAGGCCCACCTTTTTTTTGTTCCAAGATGGAGATACAAAGTACGTAAACTTTTATCTGATTGATTGAAATGGACTTATACCTTATACTGACACTTGGAAAATGTCTATTTTACCTGGCTACCAGGTAAGCTTAAAGTGCTGAGAAAGTAATTTTCATAGCAACGGTAAGTATTTGGTCAACTCTGTAGACTTCTTGTCAATATTAAGAGGAGTGACTAAACATGAAATGACGCCGAAAAGATGTTTTGACTACAAAAGTTTGAGTAAATACATTATTTGGATTACTGTATTATTTCGTATACTTTTGTCAGTTATTACAACCGTGGATAACATTTTCTTCAGAAAGCAGATTTCGAGAGTGTGACTATAAGTCATCTGAGCTATAGTTATGATCCATTGTTAGTCGTCCGTCCGTACCGTTCCTTAGACTTTCACGTTTTGAAGCCCGTTTTGATGTCCCGATAATAATCAACCAAACCGCAAACTGGATCAGTTTGGGAAAAGTGAGGAATACCTTGAGGAAAAACTTGAAGAAAAATCTAAATTAAAAAAGTACCTATTTTCACACTTCCGGACTGTCTGATATAAAAACCTATTTTTTTTTTCTTTTTCTTCATATTTACCAAAAAATTTCCCCTAATTATAGCCCTAAACATAATGTACTAAGTAAAAAAATCAGGAAAGATATGTATTAACTAAACATGATAATTTGTAGAAGCCAATGACTCTTTCTGGAATATTAGATTATTATATCAAGATCCAGATCTCACCCTGGGTTGGGAATATCTGATATGTAAACGTCCAGGCTTTTAGTCTTGTGCTCTACCCCGAGGCACAGACGCCGATTGCAAAATAAGAATTGTAAATTCTGAGCTTATTGTTCTTTATATTTATTTATCTATCCAAATTAGGGATAAATATTGAAAATATTTAATATTTATAAATAATCTGTTTTTACTGTAAGCACTGTTAAATCGTATTTCATATCCTTTATGTATATGCAGTAGTGTTGTAACCTCCAATATACCCCTCCCCTGCATTTATTCATAACGCACACCCAGTTTTGTATTATGTACAAATTTGCGATGTATACTTATAATATATTTGTGTGATTATTTAGATTTATATATGTATATATATATTACAAATCTTGTTTCATTGAATATGTTTTTTTGATGTGATCTAAAAAATTTTTGTTTAGTGATATATAAAATTATTATTATTATTTATTATTATTATTATTATTATTATTATTATTATTTTTATTATGTATATATGTTTACAGTGACTTTTCAACGTAAATGTTTTCCATTGCTATAAAACATTCATCAATACCATATATATTTGCACCATATATATATATATATATATATATATATATATATATATATATATAAAATATCCTATAAATATCCAATATTGGAAACCATACGACGTTATCATGATCCAGTAAATAATTGGATTGATCCATTATCAAAATGTATATGGAACAGAAATATAACTGCCTCAATTATCTCTACAGGTTATGTTTTACTGTCTTAAATTTCATAACTGTTTTATGATTGTTATACCAAAATCGAATATCTCATTAAATATTAATACTTCAGAGTTGATATAATCATAATATTTCAGACATATAATATGACATTCGGTATTTTGTATGTATTTTTATATTGATTTCTTTTGTCAAAGTAGTTGAAATTATCCAATTACTATCCGTCTGTCAATATTCAAATGTAGTGTTTATGATATTTTGATCATTACGATATTTATGGAAATGGCATGCTGACAATCGTATATTCTCGGAGCAGAGCACAATGTGCCCCAAATTTGTTACTTCCGCTTGACTTGTTGGGCTAATGACCCCAACGTAGAATGGTTACTGCAGCTTCCTATCTTTACCACTGAATCATCAACCTCAACACCTGTCAATATTTTAAAGCCGCATAATTATATATATATATATATATATATATATATTCATATATATATATATTCATATTAACAATATCCTTGTTAATTTGACAAACGTGTGTAAACAATCATGTACGAATGATGTAATGCTTATGGGATTTTGATTTTGTATTTAGTTTCACAGATTTAAAACTTATTGCCATACCTTGTATGATAATAACATCACCGTGACCACATGGGTCTGATAAGGCTTAGAGGTTAAGGAAGGGCATACTGCAGATAGAAAGCTACTTCGTATTAATGTGAATTAATCAAAAATCAACTTACCTTCAAATGAACCCCTCACCTATGTTATCATCATATTAATACATATGTAGGTCTCTTGCTTTAAGCCTTATGTATCAGTAAAACACAAGAACTAACAAAATAAATAACATAATAAATAATAATATTTTTTCCAAACAGGTATTTATAACTAAAACAAAATAATATCATAACAAGTTCTTAGTAATTTAACCTAAATATTGTTTCAAAATGATCAACTCTTTGTTAAGTTCATTGCACTATACATGTATAGTAAGACCTTGACACGAACTAAAATTGGAATATTAAAAAAATCCTTTTAAAAACACAATAACAAACATTAAGATTTGAAATTCTGAAAATAAGAGCAGTGTTCAGGATTTTTCCTTGTATTTTTCATGCGGACCAAATAAAAAGACAAGTCAATAAAAATATTTTACTTTAAATTGACTGCTGAATAAGAAGTTAATTTCAATGGGCTTCGATCAGACTTTTTTTCAGCACATACAACTGTAACACATACATATATTAACACAATAATCTAATTGTCATAAAAGAGGCATGTTATCATTTAAAAAATCACATCAATTTTTATAAATCACAACAGCAAATCTCAACAACAACAATGTTTATTTGGAAAAGCATACAAATTTCAATAATAATTATATAAAAATAACAATACTTCTATTAGATAACATCTGGAACCCATATACAATAAAACAATGCATATGGCCTAAGGATAAGATTGATAATATATATATATATATATATATATTATAATTAAATATGTCAGATATCTACAGCAGTTTGTTAGTATACACAGAACTGAATACGTTCTGTCACGGATTATTAGGCAACGCAAAATTATTAATCGTTTAAGATACTCATTTAATTCATTTCTGTAAGCATTTGTTTAAGAGAACCGTTAATGGGCTGTTTAAAATTACTTTTTCCGAATGATACACAAGAAACAATTACGACCAGAAAAAATCCCAGGATACATGTAAGCTAATCCAAATTACGATATAATGATGTAAACTATAAACTGTATTTCTTTTTTGATCTTACAAGCCATATTTTTTGTCGCATGTATTATCTTAGTATGCGTTTTTTCAAAATCTAAAGGAACATGACCTACATGTGACGGACGGAATTAAGGTCCACAGTTTTACAATAGTTCTATGTGTCCTTTCTTCAAGTTTCTCTAATATTTTGTAGCTCTTCTTCAAATATTTTTTTAAAGGAGCAATGGATAAAACTCTTGATTTCTCAGCTCCCAATGCAAGTAAACTACAATTTTATTTTATATCAGTGACAGGGGCGCAATTTCCTTTTACAATGTCAGGGGGACGACTGACAATCATGACGTTATATGCAAGTTTTCTTGAAATATAATTTAATGGATGTTAAATTACTGAAGTATCTTAAAAGGCCTGTGCAAATATTTTTTTCATTATTTTAGTCATTAACTAAATGAGACATTAAATAAGGGCCACAAAGCAGCTTGCCTTTCCACTGAAGGCCTATGGGACAATAGGTAAACGGAGCAGATACTCGATCTCAAAGATGCTTAGTATAACTCATATACTGATCTGTTGCAAGAATTCGAAGAATGAAAAGCTGCATGGTTAAAGATTAACAACTAAATAGTTAATGTAATGATATACGTAAAGTTTAGTTTCTCTGTTTAACAGCCTTTCATCAACTGATATTGCTGATCACCACGTGTAACTCTTCATCTTTTAGATTTAACCATCCAGTAACATTCACATATATCAAATACAAATGAGAACTGTCAAGTTAAACGGGTGTCTGTTGAAAATTCAATCTGAAGAAAAAAAAACAATGAAAAAAGAAATACATAGTTACTGAATTATAAAAGTTTAAGATTTTACTCAAGCTAAGAATCATGCCGACGTGGATGACGGCGTAGCTTTTGTATAAGATCTCAAATGAAATAAAATGGTAGTCTTTTATTCAGACAGTATTTCAAATTATGAAGCTTGCATCCATAATCAGATAGTACAATAATTCAAGATTAGGCTTGACAAATATAAATATTCACAGTTATAAATACATTTGAGATGCGATCAGGTCATGAATTTTTTTATCATGAAATCAAGCAAAAGATAATGATGATTAAAACATATTTGAGGTTTCAAATGTTGAATGCTCGCAAATGTTCCTCGCTACTGTTATCTAGAAGACATGTCTAATCACAATAACTGAGAAATTATTCCCCAGATGTCTATTGAGTCAAGACGTCTTTTATGTGATTGGATCATCAGTTGTCAGTGGAATACACGTAATACACTATTTGTTTCACTTTTAGAATTTACCAAAAACTTGCATTCGCGTTTACCAATTTCTCCGCTATTTGCTGACAAGACACTTTCCCAAGACCTTTTTTTGTGAACATGACAGATCATAACATGGTTTAACCTTCTGTGCGTCATGGTGGAACGCAGCCATGTCTTTAACCTCCTAAGGGCACTGAAAGACCTCTTAGCTGCACGGGAACTACTTGGTGATACCAACAGCAGCCTCAGGAGCCTCTCTACTTGCGGGAACATTTTCCTTGTCCCCTTTTCCATGGACTGGAAAATAAGTCTGTGTTCTTCCAAATTGGCTACCCTGTGGTGCTGTCTGTAAAAATTCAGTTCAAGCTCCAAAGAAGGTTCTAGCTCAGGATACTTCTGGTTGGATAATTTCCTGTATTCCTCCAGATCTGATGATTCAAAGTAATCGTCAAGGTGTCTTACAGCCACGTCGATTACACTGAAGAACTGGCAACGATACAGTGCTTCCACAGATTCAAACTCGTGCTGTGGAGCAGTTCCTTGACCATATCTCTTTGGTAGCTTCCTCCTCCTTGGAGCTACTAATGGGTTGAGATCCAAATCAGATATTTTTGTCTTCAGCCATTCAAAATATACGGCTGAACTTTTTATCTGAACGAAGGTGTTGAAGTTCAGCCTTAACGAGATTTACGGATTGCAGCATGCTTGCCACGTTGACATTTGTTCCCTGTAAAGCTCTGTTCGATTTCTCCGTGCAATTTAAAACGGGTAATGCAGACAAGAGGCCCAGCATAATCTTGCCTGATGAAAAAAATTGTGAGCAAACCATTTGCTCTGGAAGCAACATTGCTCCAAAAGGTGGCTGCTGTTTTCTGCAGTGCATCTAGAATATCAGAGTAATTCTTCAAGACAGCATCGACTGCTGAAATTCTGGTCAACCAAAGAGTTTGGCATATAAGGTTTGAGATAGGCGGGGAACTGTCGGTTTTCGGTAGCGGCCTGTAGTAAAGCTTATGGGACTTTTCGATTTTTCGCAGGCAGTTTCTCATTAGTGCCGGGGGGGGGGGGGGGTTGCTGGAAGCTTTGGCAGCCTGTAGTACCCTACAAAAAATTGGGAGGGGATAAAATTTATCGCATTAATGTTAAGGTTGCCGGCAGGGGGAGTGAAATGAGAGCGGCCAGCCACTGGGGCCCCATGAATCGCACACGCAAATAGCAGCTATTTGCGACCCAAAAAATTTAGGAGGGGGTAAAATTTCTGGTAGCATCGCATTGAGAGTTAAGATTGCCGCCAGGGGGAGTGGACATGATTGCGGGCAGACAGAGGGGCCCCCATGAATCGCACGCGCAAATAGCAGCTATTTGCTACCCTAAAAAATTGAGGAAGGGGTAAAATTTCTGGTAGCATCGCATTGAGAGTTAAGATTGCCGCCAGAGGGAGTGGACAAGAGACAGGACTGCCACAGAGGCCCTATGAATCGCACGCGCAAATAGCAGCTATTTGCTACCCTAAAAATTAGGAGGAAGTAAAATAATAGTAGCAGCGCATGGAGTGTTAAGACTGCCACCAGGGGGAGTGGAGATCTCAAAGCCTGCCACAGCGGCCCAATGAATTGCACGCGCAAATAGCAGCTATTTGCTACCATAAAAGTTGTGAAGACTGCCGCCAGGGGGAGAGGAGATCTCAGCGGCCTGGCAGAGGGGTCCCCACGAGTCGCACGCGCAAATAGCAGCTATTTGCTACCACAAAATATGTCAAGACTGCCACCAGGGGATGTGGACATGAGAGTGGACAGACAGAGGGGCCCACATGAGTCGCAAGCGCAAATAGCAGCTATTTGCTACCATAAAAAGTGTCAAGACTGCCGCCAGGAGGGGTGGACACAGAGCGGGCGGCCAGAGGAGGCCCCATTAATCGAAAGCGCAAATAGCAGCTATTTGCTACCATAAAAAGTGTCAAGACTGCCGCCAGGAGGGGTGGACACAGAGCGGGCGGCCAGAGGAGGCCCCATTAATCGAAAGCGCAAATAGCAGCTATTTGCTACCGTAAACAGTGTCAAGACTGCCGCCAGGAGGGGTGGGCACAGAGCGGGCGGCCAGAGGAGGCCCCATGAATCGCAAGCGCAAATAGCAGCTATTTGCTACCTTAAAAGTTGCCAAGACTGCCGCCAGGGGGAGTTGATATGAGAGCGGCCAGCGAAGAGGCCCCATGAATCGCAAGCGCAAATAGCAGCTATTTGCTACCTTAAAAGTTGCCAAGACTGCCGCCAGGGGGAGTGGATATGACAGCGGCCAGAGGGGGCCCCATGAATCACACGCGCAAATAGCAGCTATTTGCTACCTTAACAGTTGCCAAGACTGCCGCCAGGGGGAGTGGAAATGAGAACAGCCTGACAGAGAGGCCCCCATGAGTCACAAGCGCAAATAGCAGCTATTTGTTACCATAAAAACTGTCAAGACTGCCGCCAGGAGGAGTGGACACAGAGCGGGCGGCCAGAGGAGGCCCCATGAATCGCAAGCGCAAATAGCAGCTATTTGCTACCTTAAAAGTTGCCAAGACTGCCGCCAGGGGGAGTAGATATGACAGCGGCCAGAGGGGGCCCCATGAGTCGCACGCGCAAATAGCAGCTATTTGCTACCTTAAAAGGTGCCAAGACTGCCGCCAGGGGGAATGGATATGAGAGCGGCCAGACAGAGAGGCCCCCATGAGTCGCAAGCGCAAATAGCAGCTATTTGCTACCTTAAAAGTTGCCAAGACTGCCGCCAGGGGGAGTGGATATGACAGCGGCCAGACAGAGAGGCCCCCATGAGTCGCAAGCGCAAATAGCAGCTATTTGCTACCTTAAAAGTTGTCAAGACTGCAGCCAGTGGGAGTGGACACAGAGGGGGTTGCCAGAGGGGGCCCCACGAATCGCACGCGCAAATAGCAGCTATTTGCTACCTTAAAAGTTGTCAAGACTGCCGCCAGGAGGTTGATATGAGAGCGGCCAGCGAAGAGGCCCCCATGAATCGCAAGCGCAAATAGCAGCTATTTGCTACCTTAAAAGTTGCCAAGACTGCCGCCAGGGGGAGTGGACAGAGAGCGGGCTGCCAGAGGGGCCCCCATGAATCGCAAGCGCAAATAGCAGCTATTTGCTACCTTAAAAGTTGCCAAGACTGCCGCCAGGGGGAGTGGATATGACAGCGGCCAGACAGAGAGGCCCCTATGAGTCGCAAGCGCAAATAGCAGCTATTTGCTACCTTAAAAGTTGTCAAGACTGCAGCCAGTGGGAGTGGACACAGAGGGGGTTGCCAGAGGGGGCCCCACGAATCGCACGCGCAAATATCAGCTATTTGCTACCTTAAAAGTTGTCAAGACTGCCGCCAGGAGGTTGATATGAGAGCGGCCAGCGAAGAGGCCCCCATGAATCGCAAGCGCAAATAGCAGCTATTTGCTACCTTAAAAGTTGCCAAGACTGCCGCCAGGGTGAGGTGATATGAGAGCGGCCAGCGAAGAGGCCCCCATGAATCGCAAGCGCAAATAGCAGCTATTTGCTACCTTAAAAGTTGCCAAGACTGCCGCCAGGGGGAGTGGATATGACAGCGGCCAGAGGGGGCCCCATGAATCGCACGCGCAAATAGCAGCTATTTGCTACCTTAACAGTTGCCAAGACTGCCGCCAGGGGAAGTGGAATTGAGAACAGCCTGACAGAGAGGCCCCCATGAGTCGCAAGCGCAAATAGCAGCTATTTGCTACCATAAAAAATGTCAAGACTGCCGCCAGGAGGGTGGACACAGAGCGGGCAGCCAGAGGAGGCCCCATGAATCGCAAGCGCAAAATAGCAGCTATTTGCTACCTTAAAAGGTGCCAAGACTGCCGCCAGGGGGAGTGGATATGAGAGCGGCCAGACAGAGAGGCCCCCATGAGTCGCAAGCGCAAATAGCAGCTATTTGCTACCTTTAAAGTTGTCAAGACTGCCGCCAGGGGGAGTGGACACAGAGGGGGTTGCCAGAGGGGGCCCCACGAATCGCACGCGCAAATAGCAGCTATTTGCTACCTTAACAGTTGCCAAGACTGCCGCCAGGGGGAGTGGAAATGAGAACAGCCTGACAGAGAGGCCCCCATGAATCGCAAGCGCAAATAACAGCTATTTGCTACCTTAAAAGTTGCCAAGACTGCCGCCAGGGGGAGTGGACAGAGAGCGGGCTGCCAGAGGGGCCCCCATGAATCGCAAGCGCAAATAGCAGCTATTTGCTACCTTAAAAGTTGCCAAGACTGCCGCCAGGGGAAGTGGATATGACAGCGGCCAGACAGAGAGGCCCCTATGAGTCGCAAGCGCAAATAGCAGCTATTTGCTACCTTAAAAGTTGTCAAGACTGCAGCCAGTGGGAGTGGACACAGAGGGGGTTGCCAGAGGGGGCCCAACGAATCGCACGCGCAAATATCAGCTATTTGCTACCTTAAAAGTTGTCAAGACTGCCGCCAGGAGGTTGATATGAGAGCGGCCAGCGAAGAGGCCCCCATGAATCGCAAGCGCAAATAGCAGCTATTTGCTACCTTAAAAGTTGCCAAGACTGCCGCCAGGGGGAGTTGATATGAGAGCGGCCAGCGAAGGGGCCCTCATGAATCGCAAGCGCAAATAGCAGCTATTTGCTACCTTAAAAGTTGTCAAGACTGCCGCCAGGAGGTTGATATGAGAGCGGCCAGCGAAGAGGCCCCCATGAATCGCAAGCGCAAATAGCAGCTATTTGCTACCTTAAAAGTTGCCAAGACTGCCGCCAGGGGGAGTGGACAGAGAGCGGGCTGCCAGAGGGGCCCCCATGAATCGCAAGCGCAAATAGCAGCTATTTGCTACCTTAAAAGTTGCCAAGACTGCCGCCAGGGGGAGTGGATATGACAGCGGCCAGACAGAGAGGCCCCTATGAGTCGCAAGCGCAAATAGCAGCTATTTGCTACCTTAAAAGTTGTCAAGACTGCAGCCAGTGGGAGTGGACACAGAGGGGGTTGCCAGAGGGGGCCCCACGAATCGCACGCGCAAATATCAGCTATTTGCTACCTTAAAAGTTGCCAAGACTGCCGCCAGGGGAAGTGGAATTGAGAACAGCCTGACAGAGAGGCCCCCATGAGTCGCAAGCGCAAAT